>CM056723.1:90309945-91509945 GCA_029844215.1 Przewalskia tangutica
TAAGTAATTAAAAGAACAAGAACTAGTATGACAACTAGGATAGGAGAACCACTTAGGTAAAGAAGAACAAAGAGCGATTAATGAAACTGACTAGGATAGGAGTACTATTAAGTAGTCGAAGGAATAAGAAAGAGTAGGACTAAAGCCTAATAACAAGTTAGAACAACGATACAGGATAAGGATGGTAGTCTCACGCTTATCAACAAGCCGTTGGTTATAAACCAAGAAGTTTATAAATGAAGATCGTCGAATTTAAATACATAAGAGAATATAATTCTCGGATAATTGATTTAGTCATAGCGACTATGAGTGCAATAATCGTTAAAGAGAGTCTTAGAGAATTGAACCGATTACCGCAATATGGACACAGCAGGGCACAGGGGTTGTTGTCATGACAATCAACCAAGTTATCATCGATAAAATAAATGAACTTAGGAAGAAGTTAGCGATTAAAAGATATCTTAATTATTTAAAAAGAGACAATCCATGTCTAAATTCTTAGTGGAGCTCATCTGACAACTTACTAGTAAGAATGAATGAAATCAACGATAAAAACTTAGCAACTTCAAAGATTGCTAAAGTTGAAAAGATTCTGAGTGGAATATTCGAAAAGAATCTTTCAAATCTGTTTATGAAACAGAAAGTTTGATTTTATAAAAATTATAATATCAAAACTTGTGAATCATGATGTATTAATAACTTCAAAGAGATTATTAAATTGCTATCAGTGAAAGATATAAGCAGATATAAAAGGAATTTAATTTCCTTCGCATAGGTTTAGTACAAATTCTTTGTAAAGCCTTTGTATCGATTGGGTCTCGATACCCATCTGTCTCTTACTAAGAATCTGAGGTTATTAAACTTTGATGATTCCTTACTCGGAGTTCTACAAAGTAATTTAGCTTGAGTCGGTTTATTTTAAGCGTTACCCAAATTTTTTAGATATTAATGATCGAGCGTTATGGATACCTTAACGTTAAACATTAAAGCGAAAAATATGAGCGATGATAAACACAAGAGAAATAGCTATAATATACGAGTATATTACGGCTAATGAAAACAACCTTAGCTCAAAGCTAAACTAGTTAGCGATAAAGGTGCTACCATGCTTATGGAAAGCAAACCGGGAACATAGTAACATCTTTGTTCCGAGAATGCTAAAATGGAATGAAATTTTAGCAAAAGATGAATGGCAACTTGATGCTATTACCCAACCAAAGATAGAACGAGAGTTACGATATTGAACAAATAATCGGCATTTGGATGGTTCGATTGATTTAAAATTTTAAGATCTAATGGAAGATACTCTTTCGGTCGTCTTCTTCAAACCAGGAGGATGAAAGTATTACGATAGTCGGCGAAACTATAAGCTGAGCGAAAAGTTCGGGAGTAGACTATTAGTCGTCGATGCCCAAAGTCTACTATCGACGAATCGATGAAACATTGCGACCCGCGAAGTGAAATGCATGGTGGAAATAGCAGGCATGATTAAAGATAGTATCGATTTTAAAATCATTGGAAATATATTGATAAGTTATGGCGAGATCGAGTACGCCATTAAAAGAAAATGGTATGTAAGCACCTTTTCATAGTGAAAGGAAGGTGTTTAAAGCGGTGGATAAGAGACATGAACGATGTTAGAGCAAATCTAGAATTCTTTAGGTGGTTTGAAATCGATAAACTCGTAATGGCGAGCGATTATGCGAGTACCGTTGTAAAAAAATGGTTCACGGTGAAAGAAGCTGTTGAGTCGATAACACACTTTAGAGCAGATAAAGATTCCGTTAACGGTGAAGTCTTAACGCGCTCCTTTTAAAGAGATATAAAAGATCTAATGATATCACGTGTTGATGATATTAATAAGATTTTACTGTGAACAATACATGACGGTTGTTACATGTTATCTCTAACCAAATTTGAAGGCAAGTAATGCTTCACCTTGAGAATACACGATGCGGTCGGAAGAAAACCTTATCCGAACGCTTTTTAAGATTCGATTTTGGCAAAAAGCCATCAAAATTCGGGAAGAAATCGAAGATGATCTGCTAGCGAGAATCGATAGTAAGTTCAAAGAGATGAAAGTCTACGAAGGATCAACCTCGAAACATCCTGACAAATCCGTCAAGGTGATAAGCGACGGTTCTAGTTCAAAAAATGAAACAGAGGTAAATAAAATATAAAAATTAACCAATAAACAAAAGAATTTATATAAGCGATCGGCGTTCGGACATGTTGTTTGAAGAGCGAATTCCACTGACCAACACTCGGGTGATGAAATCCATGAATGGAACATTGGCGGCATGTCAGAAGGACAAGTTGTTAAAGTGCTCCATGAGATGGGAGTTTGTTTAACGGTTATAAAATAAAAACACATCGATGATGCTCGACTTGCATCGATCATAATTTCGGTTTCTTTGGAATGTTAAAAAATTGGTGGGATAACTTCTATTCGATATTGAAAAAGCAAGCATCATGAATGCTACTACCACGATCCAAATAAGGAACATCGATAACGGTTTTACTAATGAAGTTCCGCGGTGATGCCTCGGCGACCTGTTATCTTGTATCGGGAAAAACTTTGTTTGTGATCCAAAACTTTTACAATACATTAGTTTAGAGATCCTTAATAATCTAACGTGTCCAAAATTACGATTTTAAATGGTATAAAGATATATTTCTTAACAAGGTCGTATTACGACTGATTGTAACCATGATTATTGGAAAGAAAGATTTATCGATGGTTTGCCTAAACTCTTGTAGAAGGTAGAACGATATCGAGAAGATGCCTGATGGTGATACTCACATGCCGTCGTGACATATGGGGATTTAATCGACTATATTAATATGGCGGGCTTAGAATTATGTAATTCTATAAAGCAATAATCGGATACAAGATACTCCACGAAGGAGAGTTAGGAAGTTCTGCGAAGACTTGGCTATGTTAAGATTTGCTCCGTCAAAGAGCATCGAGAGAATGAAAAAGAATCATAACATTTCTAAGCCCCAAGCGTATAAAAGAATTATACTCATAAGAAGAAATATAACAAAGAAAGCAACGGCAAAAATCGAAAGTAAAGGAGTTTCTTTGGAATTGCGGTAAAGCAGAGCCACGTGGCGATAAATGCAAAGAACGATAAAAGGAAAGATAAGATTAATGTTGGGAATTGACCCCAAAATAAAGGATAAGCTGTTTCTGATATTAAATGAAACGATCGGATAATAGCTCTGGAAGTCTTGGGCGGTTTCTCTGATGGCGATGGATCATTTGGATGCGGGTTCTGATTCGGATAGTTCCACTTCCGGCCATTGCGAATGTCTGGGAAAATCTGCACATGTACCAAGCGGACAATTGGCGTTATCTCGAATAGCGACGAGTTTTTCTTTGACATAGTCGATCACATTGATGGCGACAATTTTAAAGCGATACGAAAGAGCTCGAAGCTTGTCGTTAATCGAGAAAAAGAAAAAGGGATTATAGAACCTATGACATGAAAAGAGTTTTGATAAATTTAAAGACTACAAATCGGTGCCATTACGGACTTAATAAAAGAAGTCTCGAATCGAAGGAAGAAATCCTTGAATTGCGAAAGGCTCGATTCATTAGAAAGCGAAACCTTTGGTCAAAACGGAAGTCGGATCTATGAAGATCCCAAGCATCATCTATTTTTAAGCGGATAATTCACGATAATCAAGATGATGATGGCGATAATAATCTAGATTGAGTTAACTTTGATATCTAGGGCTAAGCGATAAGCTACCGTGTCTATTAAGTTAATTATTGAAGATTTTGCTATCGAAAGAATAGCGCTTTTAGGTCGGGAAGCGGATCAAAGCGCATTCGCGAAGGTATAATCCTACGGTACTTAAACAAAATGCGTATAGATTATATTCATACGGTGAGGATATAGAAATTAATTATAAACTTTGAAAGCAACATGTATGCAATAAAAACATTGCGTTCACGAGCGACTTCATTATAACGAGGATATAAGCGGAAATCATCTTAGGAACACCATTCCTAGCCGGATATTGCCGTATACGGCAAAACAGGCGGTATTTACACTACTATGGGAGAAGATCTCGTATTTCCTTATATAAATCAGCTTTGACAACGGTCAGTGAGTCGTAATAAGCGGTGGTTTTAGAACCTGACGGTGAAACCATTTGAGTAAGCACGAAAATTTGGAATGGCACATGCCGTATCATTAGTAAGAATAAGTAAAAGCTACCGTTGAAGAAAGCACGAAATTTGGAAGGGCACATCTTAGTATCATTAGTAAAATAATTGCTAGTTAGAACAACCGAAACGATCGAATTATTCACGTAAGTCTTTTATCAAAACATTGATTTTGAAGTTTTATGAGTAACTTTCATAAGTCTTTTGTCAAAACATTGATTTTGAAGTTTTATGAGTCTCTTATCAAAACAACGATTTTAAAGATCGTATAAATCTTTTATCAAAAATTGATTTTGAAAACCGGGTTTTAGATACATAATGATTTAATGAAATTCTGCAAAACATTTGTTATGGCACCATAAGTTCCATAGACATTTTTGGCATAAACCGTCCTGGCGATTCTCGGAAGAGCATGAGGGCATTAATGCGGCGGGTAAGTCGGCAAGAAAACAAAAGAAGGCTACGAGCGCCTCGAGCAAAATAATAGAAGCATGACATAAAAGTCAAAAAGATAACATCGCCTCGCAAAAGCGTACCAGCAGTGAGTCCGCGAAAAGGACCTGGCGGGATGGCGACATTTGCGCTTCGGAAAAGCAAGGACACGCGCGGATAAAGCGGCGACACGCCCGCCGGAAAAGCAAAGTCAAAAGTAAAGCGAGATGGTGACATTTGCCGCTTCGTAAAAGCAAAGGACAAAACCCATAAAGCGACGGCGACGTTTGCCTCTTGAGAAAGAAAGAGCCAAGCGACATAAAGCGAGAAGAAGACAAAGGACTAAAGCGAGAAGAAGGCGTTTGCCGCTTCGAAAAAGAAAAGGACATGTAATTCTTAGCGAGTCCATTTGTTTCATGAGCGAATCGCGTGTTAGGACGAATAGTTCATTCGAGGCCTATTTAAGGTTCTCACTTTGTAATTGCTAAGGCATCCGGAAATATCCCCCTCTCTCTCTTTCCTTGCCTGATCTTGTATCCCTCTCTCTCTTATGCTTTGAATAAAATTGTAAGTTTATTTTAAACTTGAGTTATTTTCTTATGTTTTAAAGTTTTGATTCTGTTTTCGCATCGTTTTAATTGTTAGCTTTATTCACACGCTAGTATCGAGCCATGTTGGTAGAGATGGTGAGTAGTCTCATACTCACAGTCCTTAGGCGGTGTTGTTCTTAGGTTGCTAGGAAGAGTCTGTTACTCTGTTTGAATTCCTAGAGCTACGAATAGTGACCTGTTAGTCGAGAAGTCCATTTGTTCTAGTTCACGTAGTTACCGTGGTGTAACCTGTTAAAGTCGAAGTCTCTTGTTCCGGTTCTGTAGTCGCGAATAGTTACTGTCGTCGAAGTCTACTATTCGATTAGATTAATCACTTAGTGGTTATCTTGTTAGTTCGTCCTCATTGAGTACTGCGTAGTAAGCTTTCTGGAGCGATATGTTGCGTGAGGCCGAGGTAGGCGTGGGGCGTGAAAATCTTGTTGGATGTCGTAGAAGATCGTAGGAGAAAGTGTCGGATGAGCAGGGCGGGTTAAGCTGTTTAAGTAATTAAAAGATAGGAAATAGTGTTGACAGCTAGGATGAAGAATGTTTAGGTAAAGAAAGAACAAGAACTAGTATGACAACTAGGATAGGAGAACCACTTAGGTAAAGAAAGAACAAGAAGCGATTAATGACAACTAGGATAGGAGTACTATTAAGTAGTCGAAGGAATAAGAAAAGAGTAGGACTAAAAGCCTAATAACAAGTTAGAACAACGACCACAGGATAAGGATGGTAGTCTCGCGCTTATCAACAAACCTTTGGTTATAAACCAAGTAGTTTATAAATGAAGATGCGAGTTTGATTATATAAGAAAGTATAATTCTTAAGTTAAATTGCATAATAGAAAGTAATTCCTGCAATAAGAGGATAAAAGCAAACCTTAAAGAATTAGAGTATTATAAAATTGCTAAACGATTGATGGAAGCGAATGATTTCTATCGGATCATAATTAGACAAGTAATCATCGATAGAATGGTTGAGTTATATGAAGAAAATGATAGGTTAAGAATACATGTCAAATGCTTGGCAACAAGGCAAGCTATGGCTCGATTCTTAGTTGATCTATCTGGTCGGTATTAATGGAAACTTTTATCTCGGAAGATAATTTTATTAACAAAATTAATACTTTATTAGCGAAGCTAAACACGATAAGCTTGGTGTTATTAAAAACATCAATTTACGATTATTGGAAAACTCTTGATAAATCATGGGTAGATCGATGCGCGCCATTAAAGAAAATGGTACAACTGACACTTTCCAGGAAAGAAAGGAATTTAGAAATAATTGGATAAGTGATATGAGCAGAATTAATTCTAATGTAGAATTCTTTAGGTGGTTCCAAATCAGCGATAAACTCGTAATGGCATGAAGTGTCTTAACACTATTCGAGGAATGGTTCAAAAAGAGAATCTTGTTGAAAGCATTAACTCGCCCGTTAGAACAAATTGAGGTCCGTAAAGGGTGAGATCTTGATTAACGATGCGTCTAAAAAAGATGAGAAGGATCGAAAGGAATCTAAGGAAAAGGAAGAAATCAGGCGGTTGTTACGAATCTTTGGTGCAAGTAAGGCCGCGTGTGCAGTAATAAACCAATTGGAGCAGAAGGAAAACCGCTACGATTATTTCTTTAATATTAATGATTGTTTGGCAAAGCGTGCTCAAAGTCGGATGATAATAATAGATTATAGACGAATTAATAGTAAGCAAGAAGTGAACTTCGATCAAAAAACCCGATAAGGTTCCAATTCAAATAATAAAAAGGATGGATTAAAGGGTCGAATTATTAAGAAGAGAATTGAAAACGAAAAGAAAGAATAATAATTCATTAATTATTACAAAGTTAAATGAAGAAACGATCCGATGGTTATTAAAGTTTCTTCAGAAAATTATTACAGTGACGATAATTCATCAAATTACAGTTCAACCTCCAGCTCAGACTGTGAGAGTACAGGGAAAATCTGTGCTTATATAAAACAGAAAATCAGTGTTATCACGGATAACCACCAAGTTTCTATTGAAACTACTTGAACACTCTTGTTGGGATTTATTAAAAGAAATTGCAAACCTAAAGGGTGAAATCCTCAGTATGAAAAAGAATCTCCGTCCATGGGAAATTTGAAACTTTGACTAACGGAGAACTAACTCGATTAAACCTCGACAATGAGAGAATAAATCGAGATTAAAATCAATTTCGGGGCGAGCATTAAGCTACCATGTCACTATTAAAATTATAATAAACAAGATTTTATCTTAGAAAGATTGCGTTATTGGACTCTGGAGGCGGTCGAATTGTATTTGCGAAGTTAATTCCCACTAAGTACTTAAGAAAAGTACACATAAATTATACTACTACGGGAGATAAAATAAAAATTGATTGGAAGCTTTCAAAAGCCCGTATACGTAATAATGGTATTTGCTTCACTAATGATTTCGTTGTTACGAAACATAGCGAAGAAGTCATTCTAGGAATCCCGTTCGACCAGATAAAACCATATCTGCTAAATTAGGCGGTATTTACACGATTCTATGGGAGAAACCTTGTGTTCCCATCGTAAGTCCTTTAACTACGATCACGATGTCATATTAAGCAGAAAGCAATCTTTAAAATCGGCTATTAACGATCGGGTTAACTACAAAAGAAGATGTTAAAATAAAAGGATAGAATCTAATTTAAAAACCGGAGGTAATTACTAGAGTAAAGAAGTTATTAGATTCTATGGAAAAGAAATATGTTGGAACTACGGTGCTTTACGGAAAGAAAGAAGCATCTTTGTGAAATTTGCCGTACGGATGACTTTAGTGAAGAACGTTCCACAAAGCGGACCAATCGGATGAGCCATGAGCTCGTGGAACCTTTGTAAAAGGAAGTCAATGATTTACTTAAAAAGGAATCATTAGGCATTCTAAATCACGATGGGTATTCGACTTTCTCGTTAACAAAAGCGGTGAAAAGAAAGAGGAGTCCCAGACTCGTCGTCAATTATAAACCTCTTAACGGTAGCTAAAATGGATTAGGTACGATTCCTAATAAAGAGATTTATTAAAAAGAACTTATAATGCTAATATTTCTGACAAGTTCGACATGAAGTCGAGGATTACGGCAAATTCAAGTCGATGAAAATGATAAGTATAAAGCGACTTTTAATGTCCTTTGGACAATATGAATGGAATGTAATGTAGTTGACTCGAGAATGCCTTAGAATTTGAACATCATGAATAACATATTCAACCACTACGGTCAATACATGATTGTATACATAGGCGATGTTCTAGTATTCTCGGATAACATAAACGGCATTTTAAGCGTTTAAGCACTTTTGCCCAAGCGATTAAGTCTGATGGTCTAGCGGTAAGTGCGAAGATAAAGCTGTTTCAAGCGGCCATTAGGTTCTTAGGGCATGATCTCTATCAAGGAACCTATAAACCAATTTGCGAGCCATAGAGTTCTCTACCAAATTCCGATGAAATTCTGATAAAACTCATTACAAGATTCTTAGGAAGTCTTAATTATGTTGCGATTTTATCGAGGTTAAACAGTTGTGAACCCTTATATAAAAGACTAAAGAAAAATCGATCCATGATGGAGGAACAAACTAGAGCATCATACGGATAAAGAACTTGTCGAACTTCCGTGTTTAGGCATCTAATCGAAGCCTTTATGATAGTAAAAGCCGTGCCTCGACGCAGGCTACGGCGGTATCCTTAAACAAGAATTTCTCTTGAGTCGGTTGAGCAGTTAGTAAGATTTACTTAGAAGCGGAACAGCTGAAAAACTATATGCGATTAAAAGGAAATTTTGTCTATAGTACTATGTATTACAAAGTTTCAAGATGATTTGGTAAACAAAGAATTTTTATTAAGAGTCATTATAAAGCGACCAAGACATTTGCAAAAGATGTTAAAAATTTGGTTTCCAAGCGATTTTTGCAGATGGCAAGCCTTATTATCGATTTGATTTTAAAATTGATTTTATAAAGGAGAGAAAACTCTGCGATTTCCTATGAGAGAATTTTTGCGGAAATAATGAGACCGAGCTCCGGGGGCTACGCGATGAGACCACCTTTGAGAATAAATTAGAAGAAAATGAAACGACCTTTTGCGAGAAAAAGCTGCGGGACCAATTCTTCGTAAACCCAGTGGACAAAATAAATTCACAATATTGGAGATCTCCGATTATACGATCTCATAAAAAAGGAAAGAAACGATTAGTAGTTCAAGGCTACACGACATCTGCCCGGGCGACGATTCTGAGAATGGTTCCCGGAATCATACTCGAAGCGATTAAACGGTAGGGCCTGCAAAAGGAGATACGGCCACATCGAAGTGGGAATTTATTCATACGGACCTTGCCAATAATGGCCTTTGGACAAGCAGTATGAAAATTTTAGGGTACAAGATTTGCTAAAACCACATTATCTGGACCACGGTATGTAGATACTCGAGACTCACAAAACTAGGAAGTACTATGAGTTTATTTTAGTTGATCTGAGCTCGTAGAAGTCGAGCACAAGTATTTTGATAAAACAGACGGAATTGAGTATTCCAAGTTTACCATTAAAAAGATTTTAAGTCCATTTAATTGGTATGTAGATCACCTACAAACCCAGATACCATTATCCAGGACTCACAGACCGCAAGCCTATAATTGAAGGGATTAAGGAGAAAGTTATTCCCAGATGGTTCTACGAATGGTGGAGCATCTTTGGAGGAAATTCACAGGTGGTCGCTTCAAGCTTCCAGGATAAGTATAGGAGTTTCCAAGAGGAACAACAGATTTCGACTTTACCAGAACATATTAAGTTATGCAAGTTCTTTTTTAATAAAAGAATTTCGTATATCATTAATTGGTCATTTGATATCGAAATAAGCGAGGATCAGTTATTTAAGCAAGACCGTGAATTAAAGGATGGAGCCCAAAACCGAGGAAGAACTTAGGTAAAACGGAAAGAAGAAGTCCGTCTTCGCCGGGAGAAACCTCGCGTTCATCGAGAAACGAAGGAAGCTATTAGAAGCTCGGCAAAATTGGAGGATGAAGAAGAAGTGGAATCGACGCGGTGAAGCAGATAATGGCGACATCTTTCGTTCCGTGGAATTGCACAAGCCTACGCGAATCGTACCTCGGCAAATAACAACGGCGAGTCCGCTTCCGAGAAAAGGGCGTAAATCGAGGATGGTGACAACGCCGCTCGAGAAAAGTAAGGACAACGCCGCCGGATAAAGCGGCGACAACGCCGCCGGAAAAGCAAGCGTCAAAAGTAAAGCGGATGGTGACATTTGCCGCTTCATAAAGCAAAAGGACAAAACGTAAAGCGGATAGCGACGTTTGCCTCTTGAGAAAAGAAAGAGCCAAAGGCGACATAAAGCGAGAAGAAGACAAAGGACTTTAAAGCGAGAAGAAGGCGTTTGCCGCTGAAAAAGTAAAGGTCATGTAGTCTTAGCGATCCGTTTGTTTAAAGCAGCGAGCCGTCACGTGTTAGGACGAATAGTTTAATCGAGGCCTATTTAAGGTTCTCATTTGTAAACACAGAAGGCATCCGGAAATATCCCCCTCTCTCTCTTTCCTTGCCTGATCTTGTATCCCTCTCTCTCTTATGCTTTGAATAAAATTGTAAGTTTATTTTAAACTTGAGTTATTTTCTTATGTTTATAAAGCCAGACCAATCCAGATGAGCCATGAGCTCATGGAACACTGTAAAAAGGAAGTCAATGATTTACTTAAAAAAGGAATCATTAGGCATTCTAAATCACGATGGGTGTTGACTTTCACGTTAACAAAGCATTTGAAAAGAAAGAGGAGTCCCAGACTCGTCATCAATTATAAACCTCTTAACGGTAGCTAAAATGGATTAGGTACGATTCCTAATAAAGAGATTTATTAAAAAGAACTTATAATGCTAATATTTCTGACAAGTTCGACATGAAGTCGAGATACGGCAAATTGAGTCGATGAAAATGATAAGTATAAAGCGACTTTTAATGTCCCTTTGGACAATATGAATGGAATGTAATGCAGTTCGACTCGAAATGCCCTTAGAATTTGAACATCATGAATAACATATTCAACCACTACGGTCAATACATGATTGTATACATAGGCGATGTTCTAGTATTCTCGGATAACATAGAAACGGCGTTTTAAGCGTTTAAGCACTTTTGCCCAAGCGGTTAAATCTGATGGTCTAGCGGTAAGTGCGAAGATAAAAGCTGTTTCAAGCGGCCATTAGGTTCTTAGGGCATGATCTCTATCAAGGAACCTATAAACGATTTGCGAGCCATAGAGTTCTACCAAATTCCCGATGAAATTCACGATAAAACTTCTGTACAAAGATTCTTAGGAAGTCTTAATTATGTTGCGATTTATCGAGGTTAAACGATTTGTGAACCCTTATATAAAAGACTAAAGAAAAATCAGTCCGGTGGAAGGAACAAACTAGAGTATCATACGGATAAAAGAACTTGTCGAGAGCGTGTTTGGCATCACAATCGAAGCCTTTATGATAGTAAGCCGTGCCTCGACGCAGGCTACGGTATCCTTAAACAAAATTTCTCTTGAGTCGGTTGAGCAGTTAGTAAGATTTATACGAAGCTGGAACCAGCTGAAAAACTATATACGATTAAAAGGAAATTTTGTCTATAGTACTATGTATTACAAAGTTTCAAGATGATTTGGTAAACAAAGAATTTTTATTAAGTCATTTGAAAGCGACCAAGACATTTGCAAAAGATGTTAAAAATTTGGTTTCCAAGCGATTTTTGCCGATGGCAAGCCTTATTATCGATTTGATTTTAAAATTGATTTTATAAAGGAGAAAACTCTCTGCGATTTCCTAGAGAGAATTTTGCGAGGAAATAATGAGACCAGGCTCGGGAGCTTACGCGATGAGACCACCTTCGAATAAATTAGAAGAGAAAATGAAAGCGACCTTTTGCGAGAAAAAGCTGCGGGACCAATTCTTCGTAAACCAGATGGACAAAATAAATTCACAATATTGGGAGATCTCCGATTATACGATCTCATACAAAAAGGAAAGAAACGATTTAGTTCAAGGCTACACGTATCTGCGAGCGACGATTCTGAGAATGGTTCCCGGAATCATACTCGAAGCGATTAAACGGTAGGGCCTGCAAAGGAGATACGGCCATATCCGAAGTGGGAATTTATTCGTACCGGACCGCGATAATGCCTTTGGACAAGCAGTATGAAAATTTTAGGGTACAAGATTTGCTAAAACCACATTATACGACCACGGTATGTAGATACTCGAGACTCCTAAAAACTAGGAAGTACTATGAGTTTATTTTAGTTGATCTGAGCTCGTAGAAGTCGAGCGCAGTATTTTGATAAAGCAGGCGAATTGAGTATTCCAAGTTTACCGTTAAAAGATTTTAAGTCCATTTAATTGGTATGTAGATCACTACAAACCCGGATACCATTATCCGGGACTCGCGGACATGACTATAATTGGTATGATTATAAGGATCGTGGTTCAATTTTACGTATGTTAGGCCAAATACCCGTACTTGGTTCATCAAATATGCGAGAAGGGATTAAGGAGAAAGTTATTCCCGGATGGTTCTACGAATGGTGGAGCATCTTTGGAGAAATTCACGGTGGTAAACGAGCTTCGGGATAAGTATAGGAGTTTCAAGAGGAACAATGATTTCGACTTTACGAACATATTAAGTTATGCAAGTTCTTTTTAATAAAAGAATTTAGTATATCATTAATTGGTCATTTGATATCGAAATAAGCGAGGATCAGTTATTTAAGCAAGACCGTGAATTAAAGGATGGAGCCAAAACCGAGGAAGAACTTAGGTAAAACGGAAAGAAGAAGTCCGTCTTATCGGGAGAAACCTCGCGTTCTAAATCGAAACGAGAAGGAAGCTATTAGAAGCTCGGCAAAATTGGAGGATGAAGAAGAAGTGGAATCGACCCGGTGAAGCAGGATAATGGCGGCGTGCTCGTTCCGTGGAATTGCACAAGCCTGCGAATCGTACCTCGGCAAATAACAACGGCGAGTCCGCTTCCGAGAAAGGGCGTAAATCGGGATGGTGACAACGCCGCTTTCGAGAAAAGTAAAGGACACTTGCGCCCGGATAAAGCGGCGACAACGCGCCGGAAAAGCAAGCGTCAAAAGTAAAGCGGATGGTGACATTTGCCGCTTTGCAAAAGCAAAGGACAAAACGTAAAGCGGATCGCGGCGTTTGCCTCTTGAGAAAGAAAGAGCCAAAAACGACATAAAGCGAGAAGAAGACAAAGGACTTTAAAGCGAGAAGAAGGCGTTTGCCCTTTCAAAAAGTAAAGGTCATGTAGTCTTGGCGATCCGTTGTTTAAAGCAGGCCGTCGCGTGTTAGGGCGAATAGTTTAATCGAGGCCTATTTAAGGTTCGTTTGTAAACCACGAAGGCATCAGGAAATATCCTCTCTCTCTTTCCTTGATCTTGTATCCCTCTCTCGAATGCTTTGAATAAAATTGTAAGTTTATTTTAAACTTGAGTTATTTTCTTATGTTTTAAAGTTTTGATTACATTTCGCATCGTTTTAATTATTAGCTTTATTCACACTTTTTAGGTTGCTAGGAAGAGTCTGTTACTCTGTTTGAATTCCTAGAGCTACGAGAATAGTGACCTGTTAAAGTCGAAGTCATTTGTTCTAGTTCTGTAGTTACCATGGTCGTAACCTGTTAAAGTCAGTCTCTTGTTCGGTTCTGTAGTTACGGAATAGTTACCTGTCGTCAGTCTACTATTCAATTAGATTAATCACTTAGTGGTTATCTTTGTTAGTTCGTCCTCATTGAGTACTCTTGTAGTAAGCTTTCTGGGCGATATGTTGCAGTGAGTAGAGGTAGGCGTGGGCGTGAAAATCTTGTTGGATGTCGTAGAAGATCGTAGGAGAAAGTGTCGGATGAGCAGGACGGGTTAAGCTGTTTAAGTAATTAAAAGATAGGAAATAGTGTTGACAACTAGGATAGAAGAGCTGTTTAGGTAAAGAAAGAACAAGAACTAGTATGACAACTAGGATAGGAGAACCACTTAGGTAAAGAAAGAACAAGAAGCGATTAATCGACAACTAGGATAGAGTACTATTAAGTAGTCGAAGGAATAAGAAAGAGTAGGACTAAAGCCTAATAACAAGTTAGAACAACGACCACAGGATAAGGATGGTAGTCTCGCTTATCAACAAGCCGTTGGTTATAAACGAAGTTTATAAATGAAGATCGTCGAGTTTAATTACATAGAGAATATAATTCTCGGATAATTGATTTAGTCATAGCGGGCTATGAGTGCAATAAGCGTTAAAGAAACTCTTAGAAAGTAGAATATTATATCTTGCCGGACAGCGAGGGTTGGATTAACTGCTAGAACTATAGTCTGGCAAATAATTGTTGGAAAAAGAATTGAGCTAGACGAAGAAGTCAGCAGGTTAAGAAGAAGGATTAGCTACTTAGCAGGTGGCGATCCGTATCGAATACTTAGTAAGACTCATTTGATTTCTTACTAGTAAGAATGAATGAAATCAACGATGAAAACTTAGCAACTTCAAAGATTGCTAAAGTTGAAAAGATTCTGAAATTGGAATATTCGAAAAGAATCTTTCAAATCTGTTTATAAACGAGAAAGTTTGATTTTATAAAAAATTATAATATCAAAACTTGTGAATCCGATGGCTATTAATAACTCAAAGAGATTATTAAATTGCTATCAGTGAAGATATAAGCAGATATAAAAGGAATTTAATTTCCTTCACATAGGTTTGGTACAAATTCTTTGTAAAGCCTTTGTATCGATTGGGTCTCGATACCCCGTCATCTCTTACTAAGAGATCACGAGGTTATTAAACTTTGATGATTCCTTACTCGGAGTTCTACAAAGTAATTTAGCGGAGGTCGATTTATTTTAAGCTGTTACCCAAATTTTTGGTAGATATTAATGATCGAGCGTTATGGATACCTTAACGTTAAACATTAAAGCGAAAAATATGAGCGATAAGATAAACACAAGAGAAATAGCTATAATATCTGAGTATATTACGGCTAATGAAAACAACCTTAGCTCAAAGCTAAACTAGTTAGCGATAAAGGTGCTACCGTACTTATGGAAGCAAACCGGGGAACATAGTAACGTCTTTGTTCGAGAATGCTAAAATGGAATGAAATTTTAGCAAAAGATGAATGGCAACCGATGCTATTACCCAACCAAGATAGAACGGAGAGTTACGATATTGAACAAATAATCCGGCATTTGGATGGTTGATTGATTTAAAATTTTAAGATCTAATGGAAGATACTCTTTCGGTCGTCTTCTTCGAAACCGGGAGGATGAAGAGTATTACGATAATTACGCGAAACTATAGCTGAGCGAAAAGTTCGGGGAGTAGACTATTCGTCATCGGTACCCAAAGTCTACTATCGACGATCGATAGAGCATTGCGACCCGCGAAGTGAAATGCATGGTGGAGATAACTGGGCATGATTAAAGATAGTATCGATTTTAAAATCATTGGAAATATATTGATAAGTTATGGGCAGATCGAGCACGCCATTAAAAGAAAATGGTATGTAAGCACCTTTTCACTTAGTGAAAGGAAGGTGTTTAAAGCGGTGGATAAGAGACATGAACGATGTTAGAGCAAATCTAGAATTCTTTAGGTGGTTTGAAATCAGCGATAAACTCCGTAATGGCGAGCGATTAATGCAGTACCGTTGTAAAAAATGGTTCACGGTGAAAGAAGCTGTTAGTCGATAACACCCTTTAGAGCAGATAAAGATTCCGTTAACGGTGAAGTCTTAACAGCCGCTCCTTTTAAAGAGATATAAAAGATCTAATGATATCAGCGTGTTGATGATATTAATAAGATTTTACTGAGAACAACTACACGACGGTTGTTACATGTTATCTCTAACCAAATTTGAGGCAAGTAATGCTTACCTTGAGAATACACGATGCGGTCGGAAGAAAACCTTATCGAACAGCTTTTTAAGATTCCCGATTTTCGGCAAAAAGCCATCAAAATTCGGAAGGAAATCGAAGATGATCTGCTGAAGCGAGAATCGATAGTAAGTTCAAAGAGATGAAAGTCTACGAAGGATCAACCTCGAAACATCGACAAATCCGTCGAGGTGTTAGCGAAGGTTCTAGTTCAAAAAATGAAAGCAGAGGTTAATAAAATATCAAAATTAACCAATAATAAAAAGAATTTTTATAAGCGATCGGCGTTCGGACATGTTGTTTGAAGAGCGAATTCCACTGACCACTTACCGGGTGATGAAATCCATGAATGGAACATTGGCGGCATGTCAGAAGGACAAGTTGTTAAAGTGCTCCGTGAGATGGGAGTTTGTTTAACGATTATAAAATAAAAACACATCGCGATGATGCTCGACTTGCGTCGATCATAATTTCGGTTTCTTTGGAATGTTAAAAAATTGGTGGGATAACTTCTATTCGATATTGAAAAAGCAAGCATCATGAATGCTACTACCACGATCCAAATAAGGAACATCGATACTTGATTTTACTAATAAAGTTCACGGTGATGCCTCGGCGACCTGTTATCTTGTATCGAAACACTTTGTTGGTGATCGAAACTTTTCCAAAGCGAAGTTTAGAGATCCTTAATAATCTAACGTGTCCAAAATTACGATTTTAAATGGTATAAAGATATATTTCTTAACAAGGTCGTATTACGACTGATTGTAACCATGATTATTGGAAAGAAAGATTTATCGATGGTTTGCCTAAACTCTTGTAGGAAGGTAGAACGATATCGAGAAGATGCCTGATGGTGATACTCGCATGCCGTCATGACATATGGGGATTTAATCGGCTATATTAATATGGCGGGCTTAGAATTATGTAATTCTATAAAGCAATAATCGGATACAAAGATACTCCACGAAAGGAGAGTTAGGAAGTTCTGCGAAGACTTGGCTATGTTAAGATTTGCTCCGTCAAAGGCATCAAGAGAATGAAAAGAATCATAACATTTCTGCCCCAAAGCGTATAAAAGAATTATACTCATGAAGAAATATAACAAAGAAAGCAGCGGCAAAAATACGAAAGTAAAAGGAGTTTCTTTGGAATTGCGGTAAAGCAGGCCACGTGGCGATAAATGCAAAGAACACGATAAAAGGAAAGATAAGATTAATCATTGGGAATTGACCCCAAAATAAAGGATAAAGCTATTTACAATATTAAATGAAGAAACGATCGGATAATAGCTGCGGAGAGTCTTGAGCCGGTTTCTCTGATGGCGATGGATCGCTGGATGCAGGTTCTGATTCGGATAGTTCCACTTCCGGCCATTGCGAATGTCTTTGGGAAAATCTGCACATGTACGAAGCGGACAATTGGCGTTATCTCGAATAGCGACGAGTTTTCTTTGACATGGTCGATCACATTGATGGCGACAATTTTAAAAAGCAATACGAAAGAGCTCGAAGCTTGTCATTAATCGAGAAAAAGAAAAAGGGATTATAGAACCTATGACATGAAAAGAGTTTTGATAAATTTAAAGACTACAAATCGGTGCTTCATTACGGACTTAATAAAAGAAGTCTCGAATGCGAAGGAAGAAATCCTTGAATTACGAAAAGGCTCGATTCATTAGAAAGCTGAAACCTTTGGTCAAAACGGAAGTCGGATCTCGAGAAGATCCCCAAACATCATCTATTTTTAAGCGGATAATTCGCGATAATCAAGATGATGATGAAAGCGATAATAATCTAGATTCGGGATTAACTTTGATATCTAGGGCTAAAGCGATAAGCTACCGTGTCACATTAAGTTAATTATTGAAGATTTTGCTATCGAAAGAATAGCGCTTTTAGATTCGGAAGCGGATCAAAGCTGCGTTAGCGAAGGTATAATCCTACGGTACTTAAACAAAATGCGTATAGATTATATTCATACGGTGAGGATATAGAAATTAATTATAAACTTTGAAAGCAACGTATGCGATAAAAACATTGCGTTCACGAGCGACTTCATTATAACGAGGATATAGCGAGGAAATCATCTTAGGAACACCGTTCCTAGCGGATATTGCCGTATACGGCAAAACGGGCGGTATTTACACTACCGCTATGGGAGAAGATCTCGTATTTCCTTATATAAATCCTTTGACAGCGGTCAGTGGTCGTAATAAGCGGCGGTGGTTTTAGAACACGACGGTGAAACCATTTGAGTAAGCACGAAAATTTGGAATGGCACATGCCGTATCATTAGTAAGAATAAGTAAAAGCTACCATTGAAGAAAGCACGAAATTTGGAAGGGCACATCTTAGTATCATTGGTAAAATAATTTGCTAGTTAGAACAACGAAACAATCGGAATTATTCGTAAGTCTTTTATCAAAACATTGATTTTGAAGTTTTATGAGTAACTTTCATAAGTCTTTTGTCAAAACATTGATTTTGAAGTTTTATGAGTCTCTTATCAAAACAACGATTTTAAAGATCGTATAAATCTTTTATCAAAAATTGATTTTGAAAACCAGGTTTTAGATCTATAATGATTTAATGAAATTCTGCAAAACATTTGTTATGGCACCGTAAGTTCCATAGACATTTTTGGCATAAACCGTCCTGGCGATTCTCGGAAGAACGTGGGCATTAATGCGGCGGGTAAGTCGTGAAAACAAAAGAAGGCTACGAGCGCCTCGAACAAAATAATAGAAGCGTGACATAAAAGTCAAAAGATAACATCGCCTACGCAAAGCGTACCAGCGAGTCCGCCCGAAAAGGACCTGGCGGGATGGCGACATTTGCGCTTCGGAAAAGCAAAGGACACTTGCCGCCCGGATAAAGCGGCGACAACGCCCGCCGGAAAAGCAAGAGTCAAAAAGTAAAGCGGATGGTGACATT
Source organism: Przewalskia tangutica (assembly GCA_029844215.1). Lineage (NCBI taxonomy): Eukaryota > Viridiplantae > Streptophyta > Magnoliopsida > Solanales > Solanaceae > Przewalskia > Przewalskia tangutica. The sequence continues at coordinate 90,329,013 of CM056723.1, forward strand.
TGCCGCTTTAAAAGCAAAGGACAAAACCCGTAAAGCGACGACGTTTGCCTCTTGAGAAAAGAAAGAGCGAGCCAAAGCGACATAAAGCGAGAAGAAGACAAAGGACTAAAGCGAGAAGAAGGCGTTTGCCGCTTCCGAAAAAGAAAAGGACATGTAATTCTTAGCGTCCATTTGTTTTATGAGCGAATCGCGTGTTAGGGCGAATAGTTCATTCGAGGCCTATTTAAGGTTCTCACTTTGTAATTGCTAAGGCATCAGGAAATATCCCCTCTCTCTTTCCTTGCACGATCTTGTATCCCTCTCTCTTATGCTTTGAATAAAATTGTAAGTTTATTTTAAACTTGAGTTATTTTCTTATGTTTTAAAGTTTTGATTACATTTTTCGCATCGTTTTAATTATTAGCTTTATTCACATTTCTCGCCATTATACATTTCCTTTGTGGTTGGATTCCACTTCTTCTTCGTCCTCGATTTTGCGGAGCTTCTAATAGCTTCATACGGTTTACGATTTAGAGCGTGAGGTTTCTCACGAGGAAGATGGACTTAACCTTCTGGTTTTACCTTAAGTTCTTCCACGGGTTTTGGGCTCGTCCTTTAATGCGATGGTGCTTGCTTAAATAGCGGATCTGTTTATTTCTTGGATATCAAATGACGATTAATGATATCTGAAATTCTTTTATTAAAAAGAACTTGCGTAACTTAATATGTTACGGTAAAGTCGAAATCTGTTGTTCCTCTTGGAAACTCTATACTTATCTGGAAGCTTAGGCGACCACTGAATTTCCTCCAAAGATGCTCCACCATTCGTAGAACCATGCAGAATAACTTTCTCCTTAATCCGCCTGCGTATTTGATGAACCAAGTATGGGTATTTGGCCTAACATCTGAGAAAAATTGAACCGTAAATCCTTATAATCATACGAATTATAGGCTTGCGATGCGTGAGTCTGGATAATGGTATGCGGGTTTGTAGGTGATCTACATACCAATTAAATGGACTTAAAATCTTTTTAATGGTAAACTTGGAATACTCGATTAAGTCTGTTTTATCAAAATACTTGTGCTCGACTTACATGGAGTCGGTATCAACTAAAATAAACTCATAGTACTTCTAGTTTTTAGGGAGTCTTGAGTATCTACATCTTGGTGAGTGCGTATAACGGGGTTTTAGCAAATCTTGTACCCTAAAATTTTCATCTTGTTTGTCGATTGCCATTATTGGCGAGATGCAGGTATGAATAAATTCCCAACACGGATAGAAATTTGGTATCTCCTTTTTAGAGGCCTCTTGGTTTAGCCTTACGAGTATGATTAGGAACCGTGCATGCTTGTCTGCTCTGCAGGCGGATCTTTGGTGTAACCTTGAGCAGTGAATCTGTTCTTTCCACTTTTTAGAGGAATGGTATAATCGGAGATCTCGATATTGTGAATTTATTTTGTCCTTTGGGTTTATGAAGAATTGGTCCTGCGTTTTTACGCAAAGGCATTTCATTTTCTCTTCTAATTTATTACGAAAGGGTGGTCTCGTGGGCGTAAGCCACAGGAGCTGGTCTCGTTATTTCCTGCAAAAATTCTCGTTAGGAAATGCAGCGAGAGTTTTCTTCTCCTTTTATAAAATCAATTTTAAAATCGAAAGCTGGATAATAAGGCTTGCCATCGGGCAAAAATCTGTTTGGAAACCAAATTTTTAACATCTTTTGCAAAATGTCTTTGCATTGCTGCGATCGACTCTTAATAAAAATTCTTTGTTTACGAATCATCTTGAAACTTTGTAATACATAGTCTTATAGACAAAATTTCCTTTTTAAGCTGTGCTATAGTTTTTACGTGCTTGGTTCGGTTCAGTAAATCTTACTAAGCATTCAGTGACTCGAGAAATTCTTTGTTTAAGGATACATGTAGCTTTATGTCGGAGCGTCGGTTTCTCTTATCATAAAGGCTTACGGATTAGGGATGCCTAAACATGGAAGCTTACGGACAAGTTCTTTTATACGTATGTGACTCTAGTTTGTTCCTCGACCAAGAATTTGGATTTTCTTTAGTCTTTTATATAAGGGTTCTGAAATCTGTCTAACCACTTGGGATAAAATCTGCAACATAATTAAGACTTCACAGAATCTTTGTATTTGAGTTTTATCGGGGAATTTCATCGAGAATTTGGTAGAGAACTACATGGCTCTGCAAATTGGTTTATAGGTTCCTTGATAGAGATCATGCCACTAAGAACCTAATGGTTTGTTTGAAAGCAGTTTTATCTTCTTGGCACTTCTTGCTAGACCATTGTACTTAGCTGTTTGGGCAAAAGTGCTTAAATGCTTAAAATCTTTGTTCTATGTTATGCGAGAATACTAGAACATCGTCTATGTATACAATCATGTATTGGTATAAGGGTTGAATATGTTATTCATGATGTTACGAAATTCGGAAGGCGTTCTTGAGCGAGCGGCATTACATTCCATTCGTATTGTCCAAAGGGGACATTAAAAGGCATTTTATACTTATCATTTTCATCGACTTGAATTTGCGAATCGACTTCGTATCGAACTTCTTTGTAAATATTAGCATTATAAGTTCTTTTTAATAAATCTCTTTTATTAGGAATCGAATTACTAATCCATTTTAGCGCTGGTTAAGAGGTTTATAATTGATGGCCAGTCTTGGGACTCCTCTTTCTTTTACGTTTTTGTTAACGTAGAAAATTGAGCAGCTCATTGTGATTTAGAATGCCTAATGATTCCTTTTTAAGTAAATCATTGACTTCCTTTTCTGATGTTCCATGAGCTCGTGGCTCATCTGGATTAGTCGGCTTTGTGGGAATGTTCTTCTCGCTAAAGTCATCAGTGTATAAGCGACTCTACGGTATCTTCTTTCTTTTCGAGCACACAGTAGTTACGAACATATTTCTTTTCCATAGAATCTAATAACTTCTTTACTCTAGTAATTACCTCAGGGGTTTTTAAATTAGATTCTATCCTTTTTATTTTAACATCTTCTTTTAGGTAGTTAACTTTGATTGGTTAATAAGTAGTATTTTAAGATTGTTTTACTGTTTAATATGATTCTTGTGATCGGTAGTTAAAGGACTTACGTGTATGGGAACACAGGTTTCTCCCATGAAGGCGGTGTAAATCCGTCTAATTTAGCGGTATATGGTTTTATCTGTATCGGGAATGGGATTCTAGAATGACTTCTTGATTATGTTTAGTGTAACAGCGAAATCATTAGTGAAGCAAATACCATTAATACAGACATGGGCTTTTGAAAGCTTCGATCAATTTTTATTTTATCTCGCAGCAGTATAATTTATGTGTACTTTTTCTTAAGTACTTAGTGGGAATTAATCCTTGCAAATACAATTACGATGCGCTCGAGTCGATAACGCAATCTTTTCTAAGATAAAATCTTTGTTTATTATAATTTTAATAGGGACATGGTAGCTTAATGCTCTGGCCTGAAATTGATTTTAATCTGATTTATTCTCTGTTGTCGGAGGTTTAAGCGGAGTTAGTTCTCAGTTAGTCAAAGTTTGACCTCTGTGGGGCGGAGATTCTTTTTCATCTTGAGGATTTCACCCTTTAGGTTTGCAATTTCTTTTAATAAATCACGAGCAGTGATTATGCAGGTTAGTTTCCTTAATAGAAACTTCTTGGTGGTTATCAGTGATAACATTTGATTTTACATTTTATATAAGCCTGATTTTCCTGTACTCTGTGATGCAGTGGAGGTTGAGCGTAATTTGATGAATTATAAATCCTTTGTAATAATTTTACGAAGAAACTTGGAATAACATTTAATTGTTCTTCGTTTAACTTTGTAATAATTAATGAATTATTATTCTTTCTTTTAGGTTTCGACCCTCTTCTTAATAATCTTTGGACCCTTTAATCCATCCTTTTTATTATTTGAATTGGAACCCTTCTTGGGTTTTTGATCGAGTTGACTCTTTAAGCTTACTATTAGTGCATGCGATAATCTATTATTATCATCGACTTTGTGGCGTTTTGCCAAACAATCATTAATATTAAAGAAATAATCGAAAGGGTTTTCCATACATTCCAATTGGTTTATTACGGACCGTGGGCACTTACTTGCGCGATATCTTGTAACTTGTCGGTTCTTCCTTTTCCCTTAGGATTCCTTTTGGATCCTTCCATGCTTTTAGGCATTTGTTAATCAAGATCTACCGCTACGGGGACCTCGATTTGTTCTAATGGCGGATTCTTGTTTGTGATATTCTCTTTTGAACCATTCCTCGTGATAGTGTTAAGACACTTCATGCCATTATGGGTTTATCGGTGATTTGGAACCACCTAAAGAATTCTACATTAGAATTAATGCATTTCATATCAACATCAATTATTTCTAAATTCCTTTCTTTCCTCGGTTGGGAAAGTCTTTGTTGTACCATTTTCTTTTAATGGCGTTTCTTGGATCTACCATGATTTATCAAGAGTTTTCAGTCAATCGTAAAATTGATGTTTTTAATAACACCAAGCTTCTTGTGTTTAGCTTCTTGGGCTAATAAAGTATTAATTTTGTTAATAAAATTATCTTACGGAGATAAAAAGTTTCCATTAATCTTGATGCGTATAGAGATCAACTAAGAATTGAGCCATAGCTTGCCTTGTTGCCAAGCATTTGACATGTATTCTTAACTTATCATTTTCTTCGTATAACTCGGCCATTCTATTGATGATTACTTGTCTAATTATGATCGATAGAAATCATTCGCTCCGTCGATTGGTTTAGCAATTTTATAATACTCTAATTCTTGCTTTTATCCTCTTGTGCGGGAATTACTTTCTATTATGCAATTTAACTTAGAAGAATTATACTTTCTTATATAATCAAACTCTGGCGCGTCTTCGTTTATAAACTACTTGGTTTATAACCAAAGGTTTGTTGATAAGCGTGGAGACTACCATCCTTATCCTAGAAATTTGTTCTAACTTGTTATTAGGCTTTTAGTCTACTCTTTTCTTATTCCTTGACTACTTAATAGTACTCCTATCCTAGTTATAAACCTTTGTTTCTTGTTCTTTCTTTACCTAAGTGGTTCTCTATCTAGTTATACATACTAGTTCTTGTTCTTTCTTTACCTAAGCAGTTCTTACATCCTAGTTATCAACACTATTTCCTATCTTTTTAATTACTTAAGCGATTAACTTTGTCTGTTAATCGACACTTTCTCCTACGATCTTGGCGACATCAGCGGTATTTTCACGCCTACGCCTACCTCGGCCTCGGGCGACATCTTGCTCGGGAAAGCTTACTACGGTAGTACTCGGCGAGGATGAGCGGAGCAGTATAACCACTAAGTGATTAATCTAATGGAATAGTAGACTTACGGCGGGACGGGGTAACTATTACGGTGACTACGAGGCTGGAGCGATGAACTTCGGCGGAGCAGGGTTACGACCGTGGTAGCTACGGGAACTAGAGCGGTGGACTACGGCGGAGCAGTCACTGTACGGTAGCTCTAGGAATTCAAGCGAGTAACGGGACTCTTCCTGCAACCTAAGAACAACAGCCCTAAGGGGCGGTAGTATGAGACTACTCGCTCGTCTCTACGACGTGGCTCACGATGCGAAGGGTGTGAATAAAGCGGAATAATTAAAGCGATGCAGCGAATCAAAACTTTAAAACATAAGAAAATAACTCGAGTTTAAAATAAAACTTACAATTTTATTCAAAGCGTAAGAGAGGAATAGCGGAATAATTAAAGCGAGAGAGGATATTTAGGATGCCTAAGAAAATAAGTGAGAGAACCTTAAATAGGCCTCGAATGAACTATTCGTCTAACTGCGTGGGCGGTTACATTTTAAAACAAATGGGCGGCTAAAATTACATGTCCTTTTCTTTTGAAAGACAAGCGTCTTATACGCTTTAGTCCTTTGTCTTATACGCTTTATGTAGCTTTCTTTGGCTCTTTCTTTTCTGAATAGGCAAATGTCGCTGTCTGCTTTATGGGTTTTGTCCTTTTGCTTTTGCGAAAGGGCAAATGTCACATCTGCTTTACTTTTGACTCTTGCTTTTAGAAGGGGCAAGTGTAAACTTCTGCTTTATCTGAAGGGCAAGTGTCCTTTGCTTTTACGAAAGGGCAAATGTCGCCATCTGCTTTGTGTCCTTTTCTTGAAGGGACTGCTTTGTTGAAATGCGCTTTGCGTGGCGATGTTATCTTTTTGACTTTTATGTCATGCTTACATTATTTTGTTTGAGGCGTTACGTAGCCTTCTTTTTGTTTCTTCTTGACTTACTGCGGGCATTAATGCTGATGTTCTTACGGAGAAGCGCTTTGTGGATGGTTTATGCCAAAAATGTCTATGGAACTTATGGTGCCATAACAAATGTTTTGCGAGAATTTCATTAAATCATTATAGATCTAAACACGGTTTTCAAAATCAATTTTGATAAAAGATTTATCACGATCTTTAAAATCGATGTTTTGATAAGAGACTCGTAAAACTTCAAAATCAATGTTTTGACAAAAGACTTATGAAAGTTACTCATAAAACTTCAAAATCAATGTTTTGATAAAGACTTACGTAACAGTGCAGGATTGTTTACGGTTTATTCTAACTAGCGACTTATTTTACCAATGATACGGCCGCTTCCGGACCTTTCGTGCTTTCTTGATGGTAGCTTTACTTATTCTTACCAATGATATGCGCGAGCCATTCCGGCCTTCGTGCTTACTCGAATGGTTTGATCTGTTTGTGTTCTAAAAACCACTGCTTTGTTTATTACGACCACTCGATCTGTTGTCAAAGGATTTATATAAGGAAATATGAGATCTTCTCCCATAGTGGTAGTGTAAATACAAATGCGGTTTTCAGTATATGGCAATATACGGGCTAGGAATGGTGTTCTAAGATGATTTCCTCGATTATATCCTTGGTTATAATGAAAATTGCGTGAATGCAATGTTTTATTGCATCTGAAGTGCTTTCAGTTTATAATTAATTTCTATATCCTGCTTTGTGGCGGAATATAATCTATCGTACTCTTGTTTAAGTACTGGTAGGGATTATACCTTGCGAATGCGATTTTGATCTGCTCACGAATCTAAAAGCGCTATTAACTTTCGATAGCAAAATCTTGATAATTAACTTAATAGGGACATGGTAGCTTATTGCTTTAGCCACAGATATCAAAGTTAATCTGAATCTAGATTATTATCGGTTTCATAAATCATCTTGATTATCAGTAACTATCTGTTTAAAAATAGATGATGTTTGGGGATCTTCCGTGAGATCCGGACTTAGTTTTGACGGTGTTTGATTTCTAATGGTGAGCCTTTTAAGTAGTCGAAGGATTTCTTCCTTGATTGAGACTTCTTTTATTAAATGCGGTAATGAAGTACGATTTAGAGTCTTTAAATTTATCAAAAACTCTTTTCATGTCATAGGGTTACATAATCCCTTTTTCTTTTACGATTAATGACAAGCCTTGAGCTCTTTCAGTATTGCTTTTAAAATTATGCGTCATCGATGTGATCGACCATGTCAAGAAAAACTCTTGGTGCTATTTGAGATAACGCGATTATGCATTTAGTACGTGTGCGATTTTCCCGATCATTCGCGATCGAAGTGGAAGTGGAACTATCTGACTGTAACGGATCGATGATCCATCGTCCTTTGTAAAGCTGTCTGAAGACTCTCGAGCTATTATCATTATTCTTCATTTAATATTATGCAGATTTATCCTTTATTTTGGGGTCAATTCCCAACAGATTAATCTTATCTTTCGTTTTATCAGGTTCTTTGCATTTATTGTCCATGTGGCCTTTTTTACCGCAATTCCAGCAAACTCCTTTTACTTTCGTATTTTTGCTGGTGCTTTCTATGTTATATATCTTCTTATTAGTATAAATCTTTTTATACGCTTTGGGGCGAAATGTTATGATTCTTTTCATTCTCTTGATGCTCTTTGATGGGCGAGAAATCTTAACATAGAAAGTCTTGTGAAACTTCCTAACTCTCCTTTGGTGTAGTATCTTTGTATATGATTATTATGCTTTTTAGAATTACATTATTCTAAGCGTCATATTAATATAGTGATTAAATCCCGTATGTCATGATGGCGTAGGAGTATCACCGTTGTGGCATCTTACGATATTGGTTCTTACCTTACCGTGAAGAGTTTAGGCAAACCAGCGATAAATCTTTCTTTCGATAATCATGGTTACAATCAGTCGTAACATGACCTTGTTAAGAAATATATCTTTATACCATTTAAAATCGTGTAATTTTGGACACGTTAGATTATTAAGGATCTACAAACTTACATCTTGGAAAAGTTTTGGATCACGACAAAGTGTTTCCGTCTGATATAACGAGGTTGCGAGGCATCCTTTGTGAACTTCATTAGTAAAGCGTTATCGATGTTCCTTATTTGGGTATGGTAGTAGCATTCATGATGCTTGCTTTTTCAATATCGAATAGGAAGTTATCCGCTGATTTTTAACATTCGATAAAGCGGAAATTATGATTGATCTGAGTTGAGCATCGTCGGTATGTGTTTTTATTTTATAAGCTGGTTAAACAAACTCCCGTCTCGTGGAACACTTTAACAACTTGTCCGGACGTGCGTCAATGTTCCATTCATGGATTTCATCACCCCGAGTAAGTGGTAGGGGTGGAATTCGTTCTTGAACAACATGTGCAGGAGCGTCATTGTTTATAAAAATTCTTTTTATTATTGGTTAATTTTGATATTTTATTAACCTCTGTTTCATTTTTGAACTAGAACGCCGCTTAACACCTTGTGGATTTGTCGGGATGTTTGAGTTGATCCTTGAGACTTTCATCTCTTTGAACTTACTCTGATTACGTCTAGCGGATCGTCTTGATTTCCTTCGAATTTTGGATGGCTTTGCGGCGGGAATCTTAAAAGCGGTTGGATAAGGTTTTCTCTTGGCCGTCTTGGTGTATTCTGAAGGTAGAAGCGTTACTTGCCTGAAATTTGGTTAGAATAACGTGTAACAAGCGGTTGGTGTAGTTGTTACATGTTGCAAAATCTTATTAATATCATCAGCGTGTGTGATATCATTAGGATCTTTTATATCTCTTTTTAAAAGGAGTGGCGGTTAAGACTTCAGATTAGCGGGAATCTTTATACATTCTAAAGGGGTATTCTTGACTCAGCAGTTCTTTCACTGTGAACCATTTTCAATGGTACTCGGACAACATGCGCCGTTATGGAGTTTATCGGTGATTTCAAACCACTAAGAATTCTAGATTTGCTCACAACATTGTTCGTGTCTCTTATCGATCTGCTTTAAACACCTTCCTTTCACTAAGTGAAAAGGTGCTTACATACCATTTTCTTTTAATGGCGTGCTCTGGATCGCCCGTAACTTATCAATATATTTCGATCGATTTTAAAATCGATACTATCTTTAATCATGCCCACTATCTCCGCGTGCATTTCATACGGTGAAATTTGCGATCGTTCTATCGATTGGTCGATAGTAGACTTTAGATGCTTGATGACGAATAGTCTACTCACGAACTTTTCGTTCGGTTATAGTTCGCGAATTATCGAATACTCTTCGTCCTCGGGGTTTGGAAGAAGATGCCTTGAAAGAGTATCTTCCATTAGATCTTAAAAATTTTAAATCAATTGAACCATCGAATCTTTGGATTATTTGTTCAATATCGGAACTCTGCAGTTCTATCTTTGGTTGGGTAATAGCATCGAAGTGCCATTCATCTTTTGCTAAAATTTCATTCCGTTTTAGCATTCTTGGAACAAAGATGTTACTATGTTCTGGTTTGCTTCCATAAGCATGGTAGCACGCTCTTTGCTAACTAGTTTAGCTTTTGGAGCTAAGGTTGTTTTCATTGCTTTGTAATATACTCTGTATATTATAGCTATTTCTCTTGTGTTTATCTTCTTGTTCATATTTTCGTTTTAATGTTTAACGTTAAGGTATCCATAACGTTACGATCATTAATATCTCTTGAAAAATTTGGGTATGATTAAAATAAAGCTGGACCTCAGCTAAATTACTTTGTAGAACTCAGGTAAGGAATCATCAAAGTTTAATAACCTTGCATCTCTTAGTAAGAGGCGGATGGAAGTATCGAGACCCAATCGATACAAAGGCTTTCTGACAATTTGTACCAAACCTATGTGAAGGAAATTAAATTCCTTTTTATATACTGTTTATATCTTGATTGATAGCAATTTAATAATCTCTTTTGAGTTATTAATAGCTCTTGTGGATTCATGAGTTTTGATATTATAATTTTTATAAAATCAAACTTTCTGTTTAAAGCATGATTTGAAAGATTCTTTTGGAATATTCCAATTCTGTAAATCTTTTTCAACTTTAGCAATCTTTGAAGTTGCTAAGTTTTCACTGTTGATTTCATTCATTCTTACTAGTAAGAAGCTGTATGGAGCTCCACTAAGAATTTAGACATGGATTGTCTCTTTTTTAAATTACTAAGATATCTTGTTAATCTGCTAACTTATTCCTGAAGTTCATTTATTTTATCGATGATAACCTGATTGATTGGTTGTGGACATGACTCCACAGGCCTCTACAGTCTTGCGGTTGTGTCTTGGTCTAATTCTCTAAGACTCTCTTTTAGCAATTATTGCACTCGCCTTTGCTATGACTAAATCAATTATCGAGAATTATATTCTCTTATGTATTTAAATTACGGGCGCGTCTTCATTTATAAACTTCTTGGTTTATAACCAGCGGTTTGTTGATAAGCGTGGAGACTACCATCCTTATCCTAGAACATTGTTCTAACTTGTTATTAGGCTTTTAGTCTACTCTTTTCTTATTCCTTGACTACTTAATAGTACTCTATCACAGTTGTAAACCTTTGTTTCTTGTTCTTTCTTTACCTAAGTGGTTCTCACTATCCTAGTTATACATACTAGTTCTTGTTCTTTCTTTACCTAAGATTCTTCTATCTAGTTGTCAACACTATTTCCTATCTTTTTAATTACTTAAGCGATTAACTTTGTCTGTTAAATCGACAACTTTCTCCTACGATCTTGGCGACATCAGCGGTATTTTCACGCCTACGCCTACCTCGGCCTCACGGGCGACATCTTGCTCGAAAGCTTACTACGGTAGTACTCGGCGAGGATGAGCGGAGCAGTATAACGGCTAAGTGATTAATCTAATTGGAATAGTAGACTTGGCGGGACGGGGTAACTATTACAGTAACTACGAGGCTGGAGCGATGAACTTACGGCGAGCAGGGTTACGACCGTGGTAACTACGAGGAACTAGAGCGGTGGACTTACGGCGGACGAGTCATTATTACGGTAGCTCTAGGAATTCAAGCGAGTAACGAGGACTCTTCTAGCAACCTAAGAACAACAGCCTACAGGGCGGTAGTATGAGACTACTCGCTCGTCTCTACCAGCGTGGCTCACGATGCGAAAGGGTGTGAATAAGCGGAACAATTAAAGCGATGCAGCAGAATCAAAACTTTAAAACATAAGAAAATAACTAAGTTTAAAATAAACTTACAATTTTATTCAAAGCATAGAGAGAGGATCTGAGATCGAGGCAAGGAAAGAGAGGGGATATTTAGGATGCCTTAGCAATTACAAAGTGAGAACCTTAAATAGGCCTCGAATGAACTATTCGTCTAACACGTGGGCGGTTACATTTAAAACAAATGGGCTAAAAAATTACATGTCCTTTTCTTTTGAAAGGGCAAGCGTCTTACGCTTTAGTCCTTTGTCTTCTTACCTTTATGTCGCTTTCTTTGGCTCTTTCTTTTACGAAGAGGCAAATGTCATTTATCTCTTTATGGGTTTTGTCCTTTTGCTTTTGCGAAAGGGCAAATGTCACCATCTGCTTTACTTTTGACTCTTGCTTTTAGAAGAGGCAAGTGTAAACTTCTGCTTTTATCTGAAGGCGAGTGTCCTTTGCTTTTACGAAAGGGCAAATGTCGCCATCTGCTTTGTGTCCTTTTCTTGAAGGGACTGCTTTGTTGATGCGCTTTGCGTGGCGATGTTATCTTTTTGACTTTTATGTCATCTTACATTATTTTGTTTGAGGCGTTACGTAGCCTTCTTTTGTTTTCTTCTTGACTTACTGTAGGGCATTAATGCACGATGTTCTTACGGAGAAGCGCTTTGTGGATGGTTTATGCCAAAAATGTCTATGGAACTTATGGTGCCATAACAAATGTTTGCGAGAATTTCATTAAATCATTATAGATCTAAAACACGGTTTTCAAAATCAATTTTGATAAAAGATTTATCGATCTTTAAAATCGGTGTTTTGATAAGAGACTCGTAAAACTTCAAAATCAATGTTTTGACAAAGACTTATGAAAGTTACTCATAAAACTTCAAAATCAATGTTTTGATAAAGACTTACGTAACAATTAGGATTGTTTAGTTTGTTCTAACTAGCGACTTATTTTACCAATGATACGGCAGGCCGCTTCGACCTTTCGTGCTTTCTTGATGGTAGCTTTTACTTATTCTTACCATGATATGGCGCGAGGCCATTCCGACCTTCGTGCTTACTCGAATGGTTTGATCTGTTTGTGTTCTAAAAACCACTGCATGTTTATTCGACCACTCGATCTGTTGTCAAAGGATTTATATAAGGAAATATGAGATCTTCTCCCGTAGTGGTAGTGTAAATACCGTGCAGTTTTTAGTATATGGCAATATCTGGGCTAGGAATGGTGTTCCTAAGATGATTTCCTCAGTTATATCCTTGGTTATAATGAAGGCATTCGTGAATGCAATGTTTTATTGCATCAAGTGCTTTCGAAAGTTTATAATTAATTTCTATATCCTACTTTGTGGCGGAATATAATCTATCGTACTCTTGTTTAAGTACAGGTAGGGATTATACCTTGCGAATGCGATTTTGATCTGCTCACGAATCTAAAAGCGCTATTCTTTCGATAGCAAAATCTTGATAATTAACTTAATAGGGACATGGTAGCTTATTGCTTTAGCCCTAGATATCAAAGTTAATCACGAATCTAGATTATTATCGCTTTCATCACCATCTTGATTATCGGTAATTATCTGTTTAAAAATAGATGATGTTTGGGGATCTTCTGAGACCGGACTTAGTTTTGACGGTGTTTGCTTTCTAATGAATCGAGCCTTTTATTAATTCGAAGGATTTCTTCCTTGATTCGAGACTTCTTTATTAAGTGCGGTAATGAAGTACGATTTAGAGTCTTTAAATTTATCAAAAACTCTTTTCATGTCATAGGGTTCTATAATCCCTTTTTCTTTTTTCTGATTAATGACAAGCTTCTTGAGCTCTTTCAGGTATTGCTTTTTAAAATTGTCGTCATCAATGTGATCGACCATGTCAAAGAAAAACTCTTGGCTGCTACTTGAGATAACGCCAATTGTCTGTTTGGTACATGTGCAGATTTTCCATGCATTCGCGATAAAGTGGAAGTGGAACTATACGAATCAGAACGCATCGATGATCCATCGTCATCAGAAAGCTGTCGAAGACTCTCAGAGCTATTATCATCGTTTCTTCATTTAATATTGTAAACAGTTTATCCTTTATTTTGGGATCAATTCCCAACAGATTAATCTTATCTTTCCTTTTATCAGGTTCTTTGCATTTATTGGCCATGTGGCCTGTTTTACCGCAATTCCAGCAAACTCCTTTTACTTTCGTATTTTTGCTGTTGCTTTCTTTGTTATATTTCTTCTTATGAGTATAATTCTTTTTATACGCTTTGGGGCGAGAAATGTTATGATTCTTTTTCATTCTCTTGATGCTCTTTGATGGAGCAGAAATCTTAACATAGCCGAAGTCTTCGCAGAAACTTCCTAACTCTCCTTTGGTGGAGTATCTTTGTATCTGATTATTAAGCTTTATAGAATTACATAATTCTAAGCCCGTCATATTAATATAGCTGATTAAATCCCCATATGTCATGATGGCATAGGGAGTATCACCATTGTGGCATCTTCTGATATTGGTTCTTACCTTCTCGGCGAAGAGTTTAGGCAAACCACTGATAAATCTTTCTTTCCAATAATCATGGTTACAATCAGGTCGTAACATGACCTTGTTAAGAAATATATCTTTATACCATTTAAAATCGTGTAATTTTGGACACGTTAGATTATTAAGGATCTCTAAACTTCTGTCTTGGAAAAGTTTTGGATCACCAACAAAGTGTTTTCCGTCTGAAGATAACGAGGTTAGAGGCATCACCGTGAACTTCATTAGTAAAGCGTTATCGATGTTCCTTATTTGGACTGTGGTAGTAGCATTCATGATGCTTGCCTTTTCAATATCGAATAGGAAGTTATCCCACCAATTTTTTAACATTCCAGTAAAACCGGAAATTATGATTGATGCAAGTTGAGCATCATCAGTATGTGTTTTTATTTTATAACTGGTTAAACAGACTCCCATTTCATGGAGCACTTTAACAACTTGTCCTTCTGACATGCCGTCAATGTTCCATTCGTGGATTTCATCACCCAATAAGTGGTCGGGTGGAATTCGTTCTTCAAACAACATGTCTGGGAACGTCGACTGTTTATAAAAATTCTTACCATTATTATTGGTTAATTTTGATATTTTATTAACCTCTGTTTTATTCTTTGAACTAGAACCTTCGCTTAACACCTTGACGGATTTGTCAGGATGTTTCGAGTTGATCCTTGAGACTTTCATCTCTTTGAATTTATTCTCGATTCTGTCAGCGGATCATCTTCGATTTCCTTCCCAAATTTTGGATGGCTTTGCAAAAGCGGGAATCTTAAAAGCGGTTCGGATAAGGTTTTCTCTTCCGACCGTACTGGTGTATTCCTGAAGGTAGAAGCATTACTTGCCTCTGAAATTTGGTTAGAGATAACATGTAACAACTGGTTGGTGTAGTTGTTCTGTTGCAGAATCTTATTAATATCATCAACACGTGTGTGATATCATTAGGATCTTTATATCTCTTTTAAAAGGAGGCGGTTAAGACTTCACCGTTAACGGGAATCTTTATCTGTTCTAAGGGGTGTTCTTGACTCAGCGGTTCTTTCACTGTGAACCACTTTTTACAATGGTACTCGATAATCTGCCATTATGGAGTTTATCGGTGATTTCAAACCACCTAAAAATTCTAGATTTGCTCTAACAGTGTTCATGTCTCTTATCCAGGCTGCTTTAAACACCTTCCTTTCACTACGTGAAAAGGTGCTTACCTCCCATTTTCTTTTAATGGCGTGCTCTGGATCTACCCATAATTTATCAAGATATTGCCAATCGATTTTAAACCGATATCTTCTAATCATGCCCATTTATTTCCACCATGCATTTCACTTACGGTGAAGTGCGATCGTTCATCGATTGGTCGATAGTAGACTTTAGTCGATGACGAATAATCTACTCCCTGAACTTTTCGTTCGGTTATAGTTTCGCCAGAATTATCCGAATACTCTTCATCCTCCCGGGGTTTGGAAGAAGATGCACTGAAAGAGTATCTTCCATTAGATCTTAAAAATTTTAAATCAATTGAACCATCCAAATGCTGGATTATTTGTTCAATATCAGAACTTTCTGGTTCTATCTTTGGTTGGGTAATAGCATCGAAGTGCCATTCATCTTTTGCTAAAATTTCATTCCATTTTAACATTCGTGGAACAAAGATGTTACTATGTTCCTGGTTTGCTTCCATAAGCATGGTAGCACCTTTACTGCTAACTAGTTTAGCTTTTGGAGCTAAGGTTGTTTTCATTAGCCTGTAATATACTCTGTATATTATAGCTATTTCTCTTGTGTTTATCTTACTGTTCATATTCTTCGTTTTAATGTTTAACGTTAGGGTATCCATAACGCTCGATCATTAATATCTTGAAAAATTTGGGTAATGATTAAAATAAATGGACCTCAAGCTAAATTACTTTGTAGAACTCCAAGTAAGGAATCATCAAAGTTTAATAACCTTGCATCTCTTAGTAAGAGGCGGATGGGGTATCGAGACCCAATCGATACAAAGGCTTTACAATTTGTACCAAACCTATGTGAAGAAATTAAATTCCTTTTTATATACATTTATATCTTGATTGATAGCAATTTAATAATCTCTTTAGAGTTATTAATAGCTACTGTGGATTCACAAGTTTTGATATTATAATTTTTTATAAAATCAAACTTTTCTGTTTCATAAACAGATTTGAAAGATTCTTTTGGAATATTCCAATTCTGTAAATCTTTTTCAACTTTAGCAATCTTTGAAGTTGCTAAGTTTTCACTGTTGATATTATTCATTCTTACTAGTAAGAAATGTGGAGCCTTACTAAGAATTTAGACATGGATTGTCTCTTTTAAATAATTAATCCTTCTTCTTAATCGCTTACTTCTTCATCTAGTTCAAATCTTTTCCGATGATAACTTGGTTGATTGGTTGTGAAGAAGAATCTAACCCTAGGCTGGTCTAGCGGTTATAATCTTGGTCTAATTCTCTAAGAGTTTCCTTTAACAATTATTAATATCATAACTTGCTATGACTATATCAATTATCCGAGAATTATATTCTCTTATGTATTTAAATTCGACGATCTTCATTTTATAAACTTCTTGGTTTATATCAAAAGGGTTTGTTGATAAGCGTGGAGACTACCATCCTTATCCTGTATCATTGTTCTAACTTGTTATTAGGCTTTTAGTCCTACTCTTTTCTTATTCCTTCGACTACTTAACAGTACTCCTATCCTAGTTGTCGACACTAGTTCTTGTTCTTTCTTTACCTAAGTGGTTCTCCTATCCTAGTTGTCAATACTAGTTCTTGTTCCTTTACCTAAATGATTCTTATCCTAGTTGTCAACACTATTTCCTATCTTTTTAATTACTTAAACAGTTAACCTGTCCTGTTCATCTGACACTTTCTCCTACGATCTTCGGCGACATCCAACAAAGATACTACCCAGAACACTCGCCCTTTCTGCCAAATCATCGCCCAGAAAGCTTACTACAATAGTACTCAATGAGGATGAACTAACAAAGATAACCACTAAGTGATTAATCTCTAACAGAATAGTAGACTGACGGACAGGTAACTATTACGTAACTACAGAACTAGAACAAGAGACTTCTAACTAACAGGTTACGACCACGGTAACTACAGAACTAGAACGGTGGACTTCGACGAACAGGTCACTATTCGTAGCTACAGGAATTCAAACAGAGTAATGTGACTCTTCCTAGCAACCTAAGAACAACACCTCCTAAGGACGGTAGTATGAGACTACCACCATCTCTACCAACATGGCTCGATACCATAAAATCACCGCCCAGAAAACGCCTTTAAGTCCTTTGTCTTTTCTCGCTTTACGCTGCCGCTTTTATGTCGCTTTCTTGGCTCTTGCTTTTCTGAAGAGGCAAGTGTCGCTATCTGCTTTATCCTTTGATTTTCCGGCGGCAAGTGTCCTTTGCTTTTCCGAAAGGGCGTGTCTCCATCCCCGCTTACGCCCTTTTCTCGGAAGGGACTTTCGCTATTTGTCGAGGTACGCTCGCTGCAGGCTTGTGCAATTCTCGGGAATGAGTATGTCGCCATTATCTGTTTCACCGTTAGATGCCACGCCTTCGCTATCCTCTAGTTTTGCTAAGGCCTCTGGAGCCTTCTTCGGTTTCCGCTCGAACTTGACGCTCTTCCCAAGAAGATGATTTCTTCTTTTCGCTTTATCTTCTTTTAATTTTGGGCTCCATCCTTTAATTTCGATGGTCTTGCTAAGGTATTTGATCCTGCTATTTCTTGGATATCGAACGCCCAATTTAGGATGTAGAAACCTTTTATCGATAAAAATTTACACAATTTAACGTGCTCGAAGTGTCAAATCTGTTGTTCCTGGCAAAAGGGAACGTACTGATTTTGGAAGCTCGGGGCAACCACCTGTAAATTTCCACCAAATATGTTCCACCATTCGTAGAACCATCTGGGAATGATTTTATCTTTCATGTCTTCAAAGATATTTATCAAACCACGTATGCGATTTGGCGCATATACAGAAATTAAACCATGCATCAGAATCATACCAATTATATGTTTGGGGTTTATGGTCTCTGATAGTGGTATCGTGTCCGCAAATGATCCATATACCAATTAAACTGACTCAAGATCTTTTTGATCGTGAATTTGGAATACCGATTCTCCCGCTTTATCAAGTACTTGTGTTCTATTTCAATGGAATCAGATCCACTAAAATAAATTCATAATACCTCCCGGTTTTTATCTGTCTTCGTTATCCACATACCGTGGTCTCAGATAACATGGTTTCGTAAGGTCTTGCACCAAATTTTCAGATCGCTTATCTAATGCCATTACCGAAAACTCAGGTCGGATAAATTCCCATTTTGAATCGAACCGAGGACTCTTTTTATCGAGTCACGGTTTGACCGCTTCAATATGATTCGAGGAACCATCCTCGTAGTTCTTTTACTTGCTTCGATGGCGTGGCCTTAAAAGGTTGCGTCAGGCCTTTTTCTCGGTTAGCTTCGGGAGGGTTGGTACTATCGAGGTTTCTAATCGTGAACATGTTTCGCCCACGAGGTTTATGTAAAGCTTTACTTGAGCCGCTTGAAAAGGTCTTTTTAGTTTTTCTTCCGCTTACTTTGAAACGGAGGTCGACGCGCAAGCCCTAAAGCTCGGTCTCATTATCTCCCCGCAAAAATTCTCTCGTTAGAAATCGCAGAGAGTTTTCTTCACCTTTATAAAATCAATTTTAAAGTCGAAATCGATAATAAGGTTTGCCACCGCAAAAATCATTTAGAAACTAAATTTTTAACATCTTTTGCAAAATGTCTTTGGTCGCTTGCAATGACTCTTAGTAAAAATTTTTGTTTACTAAATCATCTTGAAATTTTGTAATACATAGTACTATAGACAAAATTTCCTTTTTAATCGCTATAGTTTTTCGTCAGCTTGGTTCCAGCTTTAAGTAAATCTTACTAATCGCTCAACCGACTCAAGAGAAATTCTTGTTTAAGGATACTCCATAACCTATGTCTCAAGACGGCTTACTATCATAAAGGCTTCGGATTAGGGATGCCTAAACATAAGCTTCGACATTTTCTTTTATCAGATAATGTTTTAGTCTGTTCTTCCACTAAGGGATTGGATTTTTTTAGCCTTTATATAAGGGTTCACAACTGTTTAATTTTTGGGATAAAATCCGCAACATAATTAAGACTTCCTAAGAATCTTCAGAATGAAGTTTTATCCGGATTTCATCGGGAACTTGGTAGAGAACTCTATGGCTCGCAAATTGGTTTATAGGTTCCTTGGTAGAGATCATGCCCTAAGAACCTAATGGGTCAAACAGCTTTATTTTCTCGCACTTATCGCTAGACCATTATACTTAATGATTTGGGCAAAAGTGTTAAGATGCCTAAAATGTCGTTTCTATGTTATCCGAGAATACTAGAACATCATCTATGTATACAATCATGTATTGACCGTAAGGGTTGAATATGTTATTCATGATGTTCAAATTCGGCGGCATTCTTGAGTTCAACGACATTACATTCCATTCATATTGTCCAAAGGCGACATCAACGTCGCTTTATACTTATCTTTTCATCGACCAATTTGCTGCATCCCCGACTTCATGTTTAACTTGTCAGAAATATTAGCATTATAAGTTCTTTTTAATAAATCTCTTTATTAGGAATCGTACCTAATCCATTTTAACGCTGTTAAGAGGTTTATAATTGATGATTTAGTCTCGACTCCTCTTTCTTTTTCAGCCAAATGCTTTTGTTAACATAGAAAGTCGAACAACTCCATCGTGATTTAGAATGCCTAATGATTCTTTTTCAAGTAAATCATTGACTTCCTTTTACAAAGGTTCCATGAGTTCATGGCTCATCCGATCGGCCGCTTTATGGGAATGTTCTTCTCACTAAAGTCATCCGTGTACGGCAGATCTACAGTATGCTTCTTTCTTTTCCAGAAAGCACTTGGTAGTTCTGAACATATTTCTTTTTCCATAGAATCTAATAACTTCTTTACTCTAGTAATCACCTCCGGCTTTTAAATTAGATTCTATCCTTTTATTTTAACATCTTCTTTGTAGTTAACTCATTGTTAATAGTCGATTTTTAAAGATTGTCTTCTGCTTAACATGACATCGTGGATCGTGAGTTAAAGGATTTACGATGGGAATACGCAGGTTCCTTCCCATAGAATCGTGTAAATACTGCCTAGCCTAGCAGATATGGTTTTATCCGTGTTAGGAATGGGATTCCTAGAATGATTTCTTCGCTATGTTCCGTGTTACGATTTAAATCATTAGTGAAGCAAATACCATTATTACGTATATGGGCTTTTGAAAGCTTCCAATTTATTTTTATATTATCTCCGTAGCTGAGTATAATTTGTGTGTACTTTTACTTAAGTACTTAGTGATTATTCCTTCAGAAATACAATTCGTCCGCTCCAGAGTCTAATAACGCTTATCTTTCTAAGATAAAATCTTATGTATCATCACTTTAATAGGACATGGTAGCTTAATGCTTTGGCCAATTAATTTTAACTCGATTTGTTCTCCGTTGTCGAGGTTTACTAACCGAGGTAGTTCTTTATTAATCAAGGTTTCACTTTCTCTGGGATCGAGATTTTTCATCATACCGAGGATTTCATTCTTTAGATTTACAATCTCTTTAATAAATCAACAAAGTTGTCCGGATTAGTTTCTCCGATGGAAACTTCGTGGTTATCCGTGATAACACTAATTTTCTGCTTTATACAGTACGCATTTTCCCAAGACTTCACACCGAGCCGAGGTTGAATCGTAATTTGATGAACTATCGCCATCAGAATAATTTTCTCAAGAAACTTTAATAACCATCGGATCGTTTCTTCATTTAACTTTGTAATAATTAATGAATTATTTATCTTTCTTTCGGGTTTTCCAATTTTCTTAATAATCTTCGACCTTCTAATCCATCCTTTTATTATTTGAATCGGAACCCCATCGGTTTTCGATTGAGTTCACTTCTTTAAGCTTACTATTAACTCGCTTGATAATTTATTATTATCATCCGACTTTGAGCGCGCTTTTGCCAAACAATCTTTAATATTAAAGAAATAATCGTAGCGGTTTTCCTTCTGCTCCAATTGGTTTATCACCGCACAATGCTGGCCTTACTTGCACCAAAGATCTTGTAACAACCGTCGGATTTCTTCCTTTCCCTTAGGATTCCTTTTGGATCTTTTCATCTTTTCGCACGATCGTTAATCAAGATCTTACCTTACGGACCTCAACTGCTCTAATGGCGGAGTTATCGCTTTCAACAAGATTCTCTTTGGACCATTCTTCAAAGAATAAGTCAAGACACTTCATGCCATTACGGAGTTTATCGTTGATCCGAACCACCTAAAGAATTCAATATTAGAATTAATTATGTTCATATCATTTATCCACTTATTTCTAAATTCTTTCTTTCCTCGAGTGGAAAGCGTTGTACCATCTTCTTTGATGGCATTTTCTCGGATCTACCCATAACTTGTTAAGGGTTTTCCAATCGATTTTAAACCGATGTTTTCATTAACGGTGCCAAGTTCATCAGGCTTTTGCGAGCATAATAGTACTTCTACCACCACTTAATTTAGCTTCGAGCTAAAAAGCTTCAATTCTTTTGATTATTCTATCTTCTCGAGATAGAGAATTTTCCATTAATAATGGGTCAATAGATTTCACCCAATCTGATAGTGATACTCTCAATCGTTAAGCAACGGACTCTTATTCTTAGTCCTTCATTTTCTTCATAAAGTTCAACCATTCTATTGATGATTACTGCCTAATTATGACTACGAAAATCATCCATCCCTTCTATCGTTTAGCGCTTTATAATACTCTAATTCCCGAGATTAGCCTTTATCTTTTATTACAAGAATTGCTTTTACTATGCGCTTCATTCCGAAGAATTATACTTTCTTATATAATTAAATTCCCGACGATCTTCATTTTATAAAACTTTTGGTTTATAACCAAAGCGGTTGTTAAGTCATGAGACTACCATCCTTATCCTGTATCGTTGTTCTAACTTGTTATTAGGCTTTAGTCCTACTCTTTCTTATTCCTTCGACTACTTAATAGTACTCCTATCCTAGTTGTCAACACTAGTTCTTGTTCTTTCTTTACCAAAGCTGTTCTCCTATCCTAGTTGTCAATACTAGTTCTTGTTCCTAATTACCTAAACAGCTTCTTCATCCTAGTCACAACACTATTTCCTATTCTTTTAATTACTTAAACAGCTAATATGTCCCGCTCATCCGACACTTTCTCCTACGATCTTCTACGACATCCAACAAGATACTACTGTGCACACTGGCCCTTTCTGCCAAATCATCGCTCCAGAAAGCTTACTACAATAGTACTCAATGAGGATTTAACTAACAAGATAACCACTAAGTTGATTAATCTCTAACAGAATAGTAGACTGACGACAGGTAACTATTCCGTAACTACAGAACTAGAACAGAGACTTCTAACGAACAGGTTACGACCATGGTAACTACAAGTGAACTAGAACAAAGGGACTTCGACTAACAGGTCACTATTCGTAGCTACAGAATTCAAACAGAGTAACAGACTCTTCCTAGCAACCTAAGAACAACACCGCTCGAGGACTGTAGTATGAGACTACTCACTCATCTCTACCAACATGGCTCGATACCATAAAGTGTGAATAAAGCAATAGTTAAAACAGATATAAAACGAAATCAAAACTTAAAACATAAGAAAATATAAGTTTAAAATAAACTTACAATTTTATTCAAAGCATGTAGAGAGGATACAAGATCGTGCAAGGAAAGAGAGAGAGGATATTTCCTGACGCCTTCTATGTTTACAAACGAGAACCTTAAATAGGCCTCGAATGAACTATTCGCCCTAACACGTGGACCTCGCTTAAAACAAATGGACGCTAAGATTACATGACCTTTACTTTTTCGGAAGCGGCAAACGCCTTCTTCTCGCTTAAAGTCCTTTGTCTTCTTCTCGCTTTATGTCGCTTTGGCTCTTTCTTTCTCAAGAGGCAAATGTCGCTGTCGCTGCTTATGGGTTTTGTCCTTTGCTTTTGGCGAAAGGGCAAATGTCACCATCTCGCTTTACTTTTGACTCTTGCTTTTCCGGCGCAAGTGTCGCCGCTTTATCCGCGGGCAAGTGTCCTTACTTTTTGAAAGCGGCAAGTGTCACCATCCTGCTTTGTGTCCATTTCGCGGACTTATTTTATCGTGACTCTTCGCCATGTCCTTTGTTTGCTAAGGCCTTCTAGAGCCCTCTTCTTGTTTCGTGGAAACGAGCTTCTCGAGCCGTTATTTACTCGCCGACTTACCGCCGACATTAATGCCCGCCGTTCTTCCGAGAATCGCTTGGACGGTCTAAGCCATTTAATCCTTAAACATGTCTACGGAACTATGGTGCCATAACAAACATTTTATCGGTTTGGTGGATTTCTTTAAGCCTTTATAGATTTAAAACCTGTTTTTTCAAAATTAATTTTTGATAAAAACTTATAAAATCTTCGAAATCAATGTTTTGATAAGAGATCTCAAAATCAATGTTTTGATAAAAGACTCATGAAAACGTAGTGACCCAACAATTCTGGGATTGTTTCTGATTGTTCTAATCGACTTGCAATTTAATACCCGCTTACTTTACTAATGATACTAAGATGTGCCATTCCAAATTTTCGTGCTTACTCAAATGGTTTTAGTCTGGCTGTGTTCTAAAGACCACCTTCTGTTTATTACGACCACTCTGATCCGTTGTCAAAGGATTTATATAAGGAAATATGAGATCTTCTCCCATAGCCGTAGTGTAAATACCGTTCGTTTTGCCGTATACTAAAGATTCGCTAGGAACGGTGTTCCTAAAATGATTTCGCTTATATCCTCGTTATAATGGTCGTCAGAACGCAATGTTTTTATTGCATACAAGTTGCTTTCAAAGTTTCTAATTAATTTCTATATCCTCACCGTGGCGGAATATAATCTATATGTACTCTTGTTTAAGTACTGCAGAATTATACCTTCGCAATGCGCTTTGATCCGCTTCCGAATCTAAGAGTGCTATTCTTTCGATAGCAAAATCGCAATAATTAACTTAATAGTGACACGGTAGCTTATCGCTTCAGCCCTAGATATCAAAGTTAACCCCAATCGTGATTATTATCGCTTTTTCACCATCTTGATTATCGCGAATTATCTGCTTAAAAATAGACGATGTTCGGGATCTTCTGAGACCCGACTTTATTATCGCCATCGCCAGCTTTCTTTGGTCGATGTTTCAGTTTCTAATGAACTGAGCCTTTTATTAATTCGAAGGATTTCTTCCTTCAGATCCGAGACTTCTTTATTAAGTCCGTAATGAAGCACCGATTTGAGTCCTTAAATTTATTAAAAACTCTTTTCATGTCATAGGCTCTATAATCCCTTTTTCTTTTTCTCGACAAGACAAGCTTCGAGCTCTTTAGGTATTGCTTTTTAAAATTGTCGCTATCAATGTGATCGACCATGTCAAAGAAAAACTCGTCGCTACTGAGATAACGCCAATCGCCTGCTTGGTACATGTGCGCATTTTCCCAAGACATTCGCAATAAAGTCGGAAGTGGAACTATTCAATCAGAACCTGCATCCAATGATCCATCGCCATCAGAAAACCGCTCAAGACTCTTCAGAGCTTCTATCCGATCGTTTCTTCATTTAAGATTGTAAACGCTTATCTTTTATTTTGGGATCAATTCCCAATAGATTAATCTTATCTTTCCTTTTATCGTTCTCTCGCATTTATCGCTACGTGGTCTGCTTTACCGCAATTCCAAAGAAACTCCTTTTACTTTCGTGATTTTTGCCGTTGCTTTGTTATACTTCTTTTACGAGTATAATTCTTTTATACGCTAAGGCAGAAATGTTATGATTCTTTTTCATTCTCTCGATGCTCTTGATGGAGCGTAAATCTTAACATAGCCAAGTCTTCGCAGAAACTTCCTAATTCTCCTTCGTGGAGTATTTTGTATCCGTTATTGCTTTATAGAATTACATAATTCTAAGCCCGCCATATTAATATAGTCGATTAAATCTCCATATGTCATGATTGCAGTGAGTATCACCATTGTGGCATCTCCCGATATCGTTCTTACCTTCTACAAGAGTTTAGGCAAACCATCGATAAATCTTTCTTTCCAATAATCATGGTTATACCGTCTTAACATGACTTTGTTAAGAAATATATCTTTATACCATTTAAAATCGTAGTTTTGGACACGTTAGATTATTAAGGATCTCTAAACTGCCTTGGAAAAGTTTCGATCACCAACAAAATGTTTTCCGATACAAAGATAATGTGGTCGCCGAGGCATCACCGCGGAACTTCATTAGTAAAATCGTATCGATGTTCCTTATTTGGATCGCGGTAGTAGCATTCATGATGCTTGCCTTTTCAATATCGTAATAGAAGTTATCCCACCAATTTTTAACATTCCCGTGAAGCTGTAAATTATGATCGATGCTAATCGGGCATCATCGTGTGAGTTTTTATTTTATAATCGTTAAGCAAACTCCCATTTCATGGAGCACTTTAACAACTTGTCCTTCCGACATGCCGTTAATGTTCCATTCGTGATTTCATCACCCAATACGTGGTCGTGGAATTCGCTCTTCAAACAACATGTCTGGGAACGTCGACTGTTTATAAAAATTCTTACCATTATTATTGGTTAATTTTGATATTTTATTAACCTCTATTTTATTCTTTGAACTAGAACCTTCGCTTAACACCTTGACGGATTTGTCAGGATGTTTCGAGGTTGACCCTTCAGAGACTTTCATCTCTTTGAATTTATTGCTGATTCTGTCTAGCAGATCATCTTCGATTTCCTTCCCGAACTTTGGATGGCTTTTTGCCAAAAACTGGGGAATCTTAAAAGCGTTCGTATAAGGTTTTCTTCCGACCGCATCGTGTATTCTCAAGGTAAGATTACTTGCCTTCAAATTTGGTTAGAGATAACATGTAACAACCGTTGGTGTAGTTGTTCTGCAGAATTTTATTAATATCATCAACACGTGTGATATCATTAGATCTTTTATATCTCTTTAAAAGGAGCGGCGGTCAAGACTTCACCGTTAACGGAATCTTTATCTGTCTAAGGGGTGTTATCGATCAACAGCTTCTTTCACCGTGAACCACTTTTTACAACGGTACTGCATTAATCGCTCATTATGGAGTTTATCAGTGATTTCCAACCACCTAAAAAATTCTAGATTTGCTCTAACATTGTTCATGTCTTTTATCCAGGTTTCTTTAAACACCTTCCTTTCACTAAGTGAAAAGGTGCTTACATACCATTTTCTTTTAATGGCATTCTCTGGATCTCTCCATAATTTATCAATGTAATTCCAATCGATTTTAAAACCGATATCTTCTCTAATCATGCCTGTTATCTCCACCATGCATTTCATTTCTCTGGGTCGCTAATGCTCTATCGATCGGTCGATAGTAGACTTCGGGGTACCGACGACTAATAGTCTACTCCCGAACTTTTCGCTCTATAGTTTCGCTAATTATCGTAATACTCTTCATCCTCCCGGTTCGGAAGAAGATGACCGAAAGAGTATCTTCCATTAGATCTTAAAATTTTAAATCAATCAACCATCCAAATGCCGGATTATTTGTTCAATATCGTAACTCTCCGTTCTATCTTTGGTCAGTAATAGCATCGTTGCTATTCATCTTTGCTAAAATTTCATTCCATTTTAGCATTCTCGAACAAAGATGTTACTATGTTCGGTTTGCTTCCATAAGCACGGTAGCACCTTTATCGCTAACTAGTTTAGCTGAGCTAAGGTTGTTTTCATTAGCCCGTAATATACTCAGATATTATAGCAATTTCCTTGTGTTTATCTTATCGCTCATATTTTTGTTTTAATGTTTAACGTTAAGGTATCCATAACGCTCGATCATTAATATCTACCAAAAATTTGGGTAACGCTTAAAATAAATCGACCTCTCAAGCAAATTACTTTGTAGAACTCCAAGTAAGGAATCATCAAAGTTTAATAACCTCGCATCTCTTAGTAAGAGATGACGGGGTATCGAGACCCAATCGATACAAAGGCTTTACAAAGAATTTGTACTAAACCTATGTGAAGGAAATTGAATTCCTTTTATATCCGCTTATATCTTCGCTGATAGCAATTTAATAATCTCTTTTGAGTTATTAATAGCTACTGTGGATTCACTAGTTTATTTTACCTAAGCGGTTCTCCTATCCTAGTTGTCAATACTAGTTCTTGTTCCTAATTACCTAAACAGTTCTTCTATCCTAGTCACAACACTATTTCCTATTCTTTTAATTACTTAAACAGCTAACATGTCCTGCTCATCCGACACTTTCTCCTACGATCTTCTACGACATCCAACAAAGATACTACCAGCACACTGGCCCTTTCGCCAAATCATCGCTTCCAGAAAGCTTACTACAATAGTACTCAATGAGGATGAACTAACAAGATAACCACTAAGTGATTAATCTCTAACAGAATAGTAGACTGACGACAGGTAACTATTCGTAACTACAGAACTAGAATGAGACTTCTAACTGAACAGGTTACGACCACGGTAACTACAGTGAACTAGAACAAAGGACTTCGACTTTAACAGGTCACTATTCCGTAGCTACAGAATTCAAACAGAGTAACAGACTCTTCCTAGCAACCTAAGAACAACACCGCCAATGACGGAGTATGAGACTACTCACTCATCTCTACCAACACGGCTCGATACCATAAAGTGTGAATAAAGCTTAATAGTTAAAACAGATAAAACGAAATCAAAACTTAAAACATAAGAAAATATAAGTTTAAAATAAACTTACAATTTTATTCAAAGATGTAGAGAGAGGATACAAGATCAAAGGAAAGAGAGAGAGGGGATATTTCCTGATGCCTTCTATGTTTACAAACGGTAACCTTAAATAGGCCTCGAATGAACTATTCGCCCTAACACGCGATCGCTCGCTTAAAACAAATGACGGCTAAGATTACATGACCTTTACTTTTTCGAAAGGGCAAACGTCTTTTTCTGCTTTAAAGTCCTTTGTCTTCTTCTGCTTTATGTCGCTGTCTTTGGCTCTTTCTTTTCTGAAGAGGCAAATGTCGCTGTCTGTTTTATGGGTTTTGTCCTTTTGCTTGCGAAAGCGGCAAATGTCACCATCCGCTTTACTTTTGACTCTTGCTTTTCCGGCGGCAAGTGTCGCCGCTTTATCTCAAGGGCGTTGTCCTTTACTTTTTGAAAGCCAAGTGTCACCATCCTGCTTGTGTCCATTTCGAAGCGGACTTATTTTATCGTGACTCTTCATGTCCTTTTTTGTTTGCTAAGGCCTTCTAGAGCCCTCTTCTTGTTTCAGGGAAATGAGCTTTCCTCGAGCTGGTTATTTACCACGACTTACCGCCGACATTAACGCCTGCTCTTCCGAGAATCGCCAGGACGGTCTAAGCCATTTAATCCTTAAACATGTCTATGGAACTACGGTGCCATAACAAACATTTTATCGTTTGGCAGGATTTCTTTAAGCCTTTATAGATTTAAAACCTGTTTTTTCAAAATTAATTTTTGATAAAAACTTATAAAATCTTCGAAATCTATGTTTTGATAAGAGATCTCAAAATCAATGTTTTGATAAAAGACTCATGTAAACGAGTGACCCAACAATTCCGGGGATTGTTTCGATTGTTCTAATCGACTTAAGCCTTAATACCGCCATTTACTAATGATACTACATGTGCCATTCCAGCCTTTCGTGCTTACTCAAATGGTTTTAGTCTGGCTGTGTCCTAAAGACCACCTTCTGTTTATTACGACCACTCTGATCCGTTGTCAAAGGATTTATATAAGGAAATATGAGATCTTCTCCCATAGTGGTAGTGTAAATACCGTCGTTTTGCCGTATACCGCAAAGATTCGGCTAGGAACGTGTTCCTAAAATGATTTCGCTTATATCCTCGTTATAATGGTTCGCTCAGAACGCAATGTTTTTATTGCATACGTTGCTTTAAAGTTTATAATTAATTTCTATATCCTCACCGTGGAATATAATCTATATGTACTCTTGTTTAAGTACTGCAGGAATTATACCTTCGCTAACGCAGCTGACCGCTTCCCGACCCAATAAAGGCTATTCTTTCGATAGCAAAATCGTCAATAATTAACTTAATAGGGACATGGTAGCTTATTGCTCTAGCCCTATGTTATACCCCGTAGTTTCAAGGTATGTATGCGAGGACGTACGTACGAGAATACGACATCGAATCGAACGGAAGAAAGAGGTGATTTTTCCACTAAAAGTTTCCGGTTTTGAAGGAAAAAGATTCGCATGGAATTGATTCTGATTTGGTATTCTGACTTCTTGGAATTTTAGAGAATTATGGAGTTTTATTTTCTGAAATGGTCACTGGGCCCACTGAGAAAATTTACGCTTATGGGGCCCACTTTGTTTTCTAGATTTTGGCCATTGTGGATATTTTCTAAGATGAAATATTTTGACGAGCAGAGGAGATGCACACGTGTCACCCCTAGTTGGCTCGGACGTAATTCCACTTTGTACACAACACCCGCTTAGAGTCGCTGACTAAACGCTTTACACAACTCGCGTAGGATAAATTCGCTATGTCATTTCTAATTTTTATAATTTTTCCGAGAGACGAAACATTTTGATCAACGAGAGGCGACACTTGTCACCCTCTCATTGATGGATGTTACACGCATTGAGGCCAATTGATGACAATTTTTGTCAAGAGTTGGTAGGATATTTTGTGTGCAAGCCGCCAAGGACACTTGCCTAAATCCTCACCCTACACTTGCCTTGCACTTGGCATAATCTTGGTCATTGGTCCATGTCTTGACCTATAAATACCCCTTGTTGAAGAGTTATTTCATCCTAAATCGAGCAATCTATCTAAGTCTCAAATCCCCTCTCCCTCTTGTTTCGCCCAAACACACCCTCCCCTTTGAGAAGCTCCCAGCCGAGAGCAACCCCTCTAAAGCTAGCCTAGCCAAACACTACCCCCTCCTGGTAGAAAAGTTGCCTTCTAGTATTGTTATAATGCCCAAATTACCCTAGCCCAAATCCCTTAGTCCTTAGTAGGTTGTGAAGAACTTCTAAGGTTTTCGAGCTACCTGAGCGCACAACTTGTGAGCTAAACCTTGCTCAGCGCGACTTTTATCTAGGATATTATTGGGCTTACCGAGGTAAATAACCTTATCCTCCTTTTGTAATTAGAATATATATACCGTAGAAGTATAGGAATAAGTATTAAATACTTGTAAGGATATCATATAGAATTGAATCATATCACAAAGAAGGGTTTAAAAGATGAATAATAGAATCAGATTTACATGTGACTGCTTTCACAGAGACTCGAGTAGCTCACCGCAGGGAAGTGCTGCCCAAATGACCATAGAATAACGAACCCTCTCGCTTAGAACTTTGTACAAGATACCGACGCTGATAGACGATTTGATCATATAGGTCGATACTCGCGCGACATATTCAACTTGGCAGAGGTTTTCGCCGGTATGTATGTGATTCTTCCTAAAGCATGATATTTTACAATATATATAGTACCAGACGCATACGTGTTAATCGAATAATAACTACGGCAATGTCTTCGACTTAAGCTCGACAATAATACTTACGAACGCCACGCTTAAGCCCGACAACACTCATGTAATGCCTCACGCTTAAGCTCAATAATAAAGAATCAAAACATTTCAAAGGAATATCAATCATTTTTTTAGAAGAGTAACACTTGGTTTTAAAAGCTAAGAGTTATACTAGCTTTACGGGAGGTTAGGTATAACTGCCAAGAGTGATAAAAGAACGATTTATCGATTTAAAGAAATAAGAGACTTGACTTATTATACTAATAAGAATTTTGTTAAAAGTGTGAAACCTCATTAGCGAGTAATTAGTATTTTTGGTTTTCAAAAGGAATGATGTTTTACCAATCGTAATAAATGTCGAACAAACCACGAATAGCCGCTTAATAAAGGGAATTATTTTGACTAATAAGGTATTATTAAAACTAGTAGAAACTTCCATCCGCATAGAGCTAAGATGAGACAAAAGGATATTACATTTACTAGATCATGGTCATTGTAATAAGATTGTTACGAATAATAATAACCTACTCACACTTAGGGTATATGTTTCTCAAATTGTTTTAAAGAATTAAACTATGAACTACAAACCCTTTCAAAAATGAGAAACTCGAGTAATTGGAATTAGGCAAACTTGAACGTTAGGAAAGAATGTTGTTACTTGATTTTACAAGGAGAAGTGTTTTAATGTACTTCAAAAGATAATTACTCTATTTTTACGCTACGGTTATCAGGTGACTTTTGTAAAAGAAACGATCTTTTAAATGAGTAATACATTAAGTACTTGGGCTAACAACCCAACTTGTTAACATAATGTAGAAAGTACCTTGTGTGAATAACTTGATTGTATTGATTTGTGATAGTCTTGTAATATTTTCTTGTCGATCGGATAAGTAAACATGTTAGATGCTACGCGAGTTAGTATCTTGTGATATTTGTGTAAAGGGGTTTTTCCTTGTCGCGCTTACGTTGTTTAGCAATAATCTGCTATGTTGATATTATATCATTCATAACTCCGGGTTGTCTCCACGCGGGTAGATCAGCGTCGATGGACCTATGATTCGAGAATACCTTATGCGGGTCTCAGATGGCCTATGCGGAATCGCTGGAGTTCCGTGTTAGTATACGGCCCTCGTGGTCACGCGGTTCTTGAGCTACGCGACGACGAGTTCAGACGCCGCCGGGGAGTAGCACCGACGCGGGTTATACCTCACGCGCCTATCTGCTTGGCCTACGCGAGTCGGGAAGTTCTGTGACTAGACGCACATTAGATATCCGCGCGAGTGGCCGCTTTGATCATGCGACTTGCCTAGACAGATCTCATGATACGCTTTATGACCTTGTTGGTACTGGGTTTTAGTAGTCGCCACGCTTCGCATTACCCCGCATTTCTATTGTGATGACTTTGGCGTACGAGTCCTCGACTGACATGATCGCTATTTATCAGGAATCGTAGTTTTGGCTTATCATACATGTCACCGCCTTATATAGACTACTATGATTTCATTTACGATTTTCGCCACATACTGTACCGCCAGATCGACCTCCTTCGGGGTGCGTCACGCCGCAGTAGCGTACTCCTACCGCTGATCCTCGTTTAGGATCACCGCTTCATTGGGAAAGCTCCGCTTCTCCTAAGCTTAGCATTTCGTATGGTCCGCCGCTGTAGATATTCAGATTCAGGTACGGCGGGCCCCGCCCCGCCATTGTTGTTTTAAACTCGCAGGTGTAGACCGCTGTAAGGTCGGGATGTAACTGCTCATTTTGGGTTATGTATATACATTACGCCGAAGGCAACTTTTTCCGTAAACCGTGTCTTATTTATACCGCTTTCATATCTTGGTTGTTTTATATTCCGCCGTTTTTCTCTCGATGTATGACTACCGTGCCCGCAGGCACCAACACGCCCCGAACGGTCGCGACACCCTAGATATCAAAGTTAACCCCGAATCGTGATTACACGCTTTTCACCATCTTGATTATCGCGAATTATCTGCTTAAAAATACGATGCTCGGGGATCTTCTGAGACCCGACTTTATTATCGCCACCGCTTTCTTTGGCCGATGTTTCGCTTTCTAATGAATCGAGCCTTTTATTAATACGGCGATTTCTTCCTTCGCATCCGAGACTTCTTTTATTAAGTCCGTAACGGTACTGATTTAGAGTCCTTAAATTTATTAAAAACTCTTTTCATGTCATAGGCTCTATAATCCCTTTTTCTTTTTCTCGACAAGGAAAAGCTTCGAGCTCTTTTAGGTATTGCTTTAAAATTGTCGCTATCAATGGATCGACCATGTCAAAGAAAAACTTCGTCGCTACTGAGATAACGCCAATCGTCTGTTTGGTACATGTGTAGATTTTCCCAGTACATTCGCAATAAAGCCGAAGTGGAACTATTCGAATCAGAACTGCATCCAGTGATCCATCGCCATCAGAAATCGCTCAAGACTCTTCAGAGCTTCTATCTGACTGTTCTTCATTTAAGATTGTAAACAGTTTATCTTTTATTTTGGGATCAATTCCCAATAGATTAATCTTATCTTTCCTTTTATCAAAGTTCTTCATTTATCGCCATGTGGCTGCTTTTACCGCAATTCCAAAGAAACTCCTTTTACTTTCGATTTTTGTTGTTGCTTTGTTATACTTCTTTTTACGAGTATAATTCTTTTTATACGCTGGGGCAGAAATGTTATGATTCTTTTCATTCTCTCGATGCTCTTTGATGGAGCAGAATCTTAACATAGCCAAGTCTTCGCAGAAACTTCCTAATTCTCCTTCGTGGAGTATTTTGTATCCGTTATTGCTTTATAGAATTACATAATTCTAAGCCCGTCATATTAATATAGCTGATTAAATCTCCATATGTCATGATTGCATATGAGTATCACCATCGTGGCATCTCCGATATCGTTCTTACCTTCTCACAAGAGTTTAGGCAAACCATCGATAAATCTTTCTTTCCAATAATCATGGTTACACCGGTCTTAACATGACTTTGTTAAGAAATATATCTTTATACCATTTAAAATCGTAGTTTTGGACACGTTAGATTATTAAGGATCTCTAAACTGCCTTGGAAAAGTTTCGGATCACCAACAAAATGTTTTCCGATACAAGATAACAGGTTGCCGAGGCATCACCGCGGAACTTCATTAGTAAAACCGTATCGATGTTCCTTATTTGGATCGCGGTAGTAGCATTCATGATGCTTGCCTTTTCAATATCGAATAGAAGTTATCCCACCAATTTTTTAACATTCCCGTGAAGTGAAATTATGATCGACGCTTAATCGGGCATCATCGCTGTGAGTTTTTATTTTATAATCGTTAAGCAAACTCCCATTTCATGGAGCACTTTAACAACTTGTCCTTCCGACATGCCATTAATGTTCCATTCGTGATTTCATCACCCAATACGTGGTCAGGTGGAATTCGCTCTTCAAACAACATACGTCTCGGGAACGCCGATCGCTTATAAAAATTCTTACCATTATTATTGGTTAATTTTGATATTTTATTAACCTCTATTTTATTC
Source organism: Przewalskia tangutica (assembly GCA_029844215.1). Taxonomy (NCBI): domain Eukaryota; kingdom Viridiplantae; phylum Streptophyta; class Magnoliopsida; order Solanales; family Solanaceae; genus Przewalskia; species Przewalskia tangutica. The sequence goes on from CM056723.1 coordinate 90,363,187, forward strand.
TTTGAACTAGAACCTTCGCTTAACACCTTGACGGATTTGTCAGGATGTTTCGAGGTTGACCCTTCAGAGACTTTCATCTCTTTGAATTTATCACGATTCTCTACAGATCATCTTCGATTTCTTCCCAAACTTTGATGGCTTTTTGCCAAAACTGGGAATCTTAAAAGCCGTTCTGATAAGGTTTTCTTCCGACCGCATCGTGTATTCTCAAGGTAAGCATTACTTGCCTCTCAAATTTGGTTAGAGATAACACGTAACAACCGGTTGGTGTAGTTGTTCTTGCAGTAATTTTATTAATATCATCAACACGTGTGATATCATTAGATCTTTATATCTCTTTAAAAGGAGGGCGGTCAAGACTTCACCGTTAACGGAATCTTTATCTGTCTAAGGTGTTATCGACTCAACAGCTTCTTTCACCGCGGAACCACTTTTTACAATGGTACTCGCATTAATCGCTCATTACGGAGTTTATCGCTGATTTCAAACCACCTAAAAATTCTAGATTTGCTCTAACATCGTTCATGTCTTTTATCCAGTTTCTTTAAACACCTTCCTTTCACTAAGTGAAAAGGTGCTTACATACCATTTTCTTTAATGGCATTCTCCGATCTCTCCATAATTTATCAATGTAATTCCAATCGATTTTAAACCGATATCTTCTAATCATGCCTAAGCTATCTCCACCATGCATTTTACTGGTGGTCACAATGCTCTATCGATCGTCGATAGTAGACTTTGGGTACCGATTTACTTAATAGTCTACCCCCGAACTTTTCGCTCTGCTATAGTTTCGCTGCACTATCGTAATACTCTTCATCCTCCTGGTTCGAAGAAGAACCGAAAGAGTATCTTCCATTAGATCTTAAATTTTTTAAATCAATCGAACCATCCAAACGCGGATTATTTGTTCAATATCGTAACTCTCGTTCTATCTTTGGTCGGGTAATAGCATCGGTGTTATTCATCTTTTGCTAAAATTTCATTCCATTTTAGCATTCTCGAACAAAGATGTTACTATGTTCCCGGTTTGCTTCCATAAGCACGGTAGCTCCTTTATCGCTAACTAGTTTAGCTTTGAGCTAAGGTTGTTTTCATTAGCAGTAATATACTGTATATTATAGCAATTTCCTGTGTTTATCTTATCGCTCATATTTTTTGTTTTAATGTTTAACGTTAAGGTATCCATAACGCTCGATCATTAATATCTCATCAAAAATTTGGGTAATGCTTAAAATAAATCGACCTCGCTAAATTACTTTGAGAACTCCAAGTAAGGAATCATCAAAGTTTAATAACTCGCATCTCTTAGTAAGAGATGTACGGGGTATCGAGACCCAATCGATACAAAGGCTTTACAAAGAATTTGTACCAAACCTATAAGGAAGTTGAATTCCTTTTTATATCTCGCTTATATCTTCGCTGATAGCAATTTAATAATCTCTTTGAGTTATTAATAGCTATCAGGATTCACAAGTTTTGATATTATAATTTTTATAAAATCAAACTTTCCTGTTTCATAAACAGATTTGAAAGATTCTTTCTAATATTCCAATTTCAGAATCTTTTCAACTTTAGCAATCTTTGAAGTTGCTAAGTTTTCACCGTTGATATTATTCATATCTTTAGTAAGAAATCGTGAGCCTTACTAAGTATTCGTGATATAGATCGCCTACCGCTAGGTAGCTAATCCTTCTTCTTAATCTGCTTACTTCTTCATCTAGTTCAAATCTTTTTCCAATGATTATTTGCCAGACTATAGTTCGGCAGTAAGAATCTAACCCTGGGGCGGGTCTAGCAGTATTATAATATTCTACCTCTCTAAGAGTTTCCTTTAACAGTTTATTAATATCATAACTTGCTATGACTATATCAATTATCTGAGAATTATATTCTCTTATGTAATTAAATTCGACGATCTTCATTTTATAAAATCTTCGTTTATATCAAAAAGGGTTTGTTGATAAGCGTGGAGACTACCATCCTTATCCTAGGGCTGTTGTTCTAACTTGTTATTAGGCTTTTAGTCCTACTCTTTTCTTATTCCTTCGACTACTTAATAGTACTCCTATCCTAGTTGTCAACACTAGTTCTTGTTCTTTCTTTACCTAAGCGGTTCTCCTATCCTAGTTGTCAATACTAGTTCTTGTTCCTAATTACCTAAACAGTTCTTCTATCCTAGTTGTCAACACTATTTCCTATTCTTTTTTAATTACTTAAACAGTTAACATGTCCTGTTCATCTGACACTTTCTCCTACGATCTTCGGCGACATCCAACAAAGATATCACTGCTCCATACTACCAACTTTACGGTATCAAAGCCATGTTGGCAGAGACGATGAGTAGTCTCATACTACCGCCCTTAGGGCGTGTTGTTCTTAGGTTGCTAGGAAGAGTCCCGCACTCGCTTGAATTCGTAGCTACCGTAATAGTGACCTGCTCCGCCGAAGTCCACCGCTCTAGTTCCCGTAGTTACCATGGTCGTAACCCTGCTCGCTAGAAGTTCATCGCTCTAGTTCCCGTAGTTACCGTAATAGTTACCCCGTCCCGCCGTAAGTCTACTATTCTCGCAGAGATTAATCACTTAGTGGTTATATCGTTCGCTCATCCTCGCCGAGTACTATTGTAGTAAGCTTTCCCGAGCGTTGATTTAGCCCAAAGCGACTGAGCGTGCTCGCCGTATATCGCTGATGTCGCCAAGATCGTAGGAGAAAGTGTCGATGAACAGACATGTTAACTGCTTAAGTAATTAAAAAGAATAGGAAATAGTGTTGACAACTAGATAGAAGAATCGCTTAGGTAATTAGGAACAAGAACTAGTATCGACAACTAGGATGTGAGAACCGCTAGGTAAAGAAAGAACAAGAACTAGTGCTGACAATCAGATGTGAGTACTATTAAGAGTCAAGGAATAAGAAAAGAGTAGACTAAAAGCCTAATAACAAGTTAGAACAATGTTCTCAGATAAGGACGGTAGTTCCACGCTGTTAACAACCCTTTGGTTATAAACCAAAAGTTTTATAAAACGTAAGATGCACAGAATTTAATTATATAAGAAAGTATAATTCTTCCGTAATGAACCGCATAGTAAAAAGCAATTATCAGAATAAAAAGATAAAGGCTAATCTCGTGGAATTAGAGTATTATAAAACCGCTAAACCAATATATGGATGGATGATTTTCATCAAGTCATAATTAGACAGTAATCATCAATAGAATGGTTGAACTTTACGAAGAAAATGAAGGACTAAGAATAAGAGTCCGCTGCTTAGCAACAATGAGAGTATCACTATCCGATTGGGTGAAATCTATTCACCCATTATTAATGGAAAATTTCATCTCCGTAAGATAGAATAATCAAAAGAATCAAGCTTTTTAGCTCAAGCTAAATTTGCTGTGGTGAGTACTATTATGCTTCCACAAAAGCACAGTAGACTTGGCACCATTAATGAAAACATCGGTTTTAAAATCGATTGGAAAACCCTTAACAAGTTATGGGTAGATCCAGAAAATGCCATTAAAAGAAGATGGTACAACACCACTTTCCCACCGAGGAAAGAAAAGAATTTAGAAATAAGTGGATAAATGATACGAACATAATTAATTCTAATATTGAATTCTTTAGGTGGTTCCGCATCACCGATAAACTCCATAACGGCATGAAGTGTCTTGACACTATCACAAGAACGGTCCAAAAGAGAATATTGAAACAAGAATTCCGCCATTGTAACAAATCGAGGTCCCCGTAGAGGGTAAGATCTTGATTAAACAGTCGTCTGAAAAAGATGAAAAAGATCCAAAAGGAATCCTAAGGGAAAAGGAAGAAATCCGACAGTTGTTACAAGATACTGGTGCAAGTAAGGCCCACGTGTCTGGTGATAAACCGATTGGAATGTATGGAAAACCCTTTCGATTATTTCTTTAATATTAAAGATTGTTTGGCAAAACGCCACAAAGTCGATGATAATAATAAATTATCAAACAGATTAATAGTGTTTAAAGAGTCAACTCAATCGTAAAACCCAGTAAGGTTCCAATTCAAATAATAAAAGGATGGATTATGTCCAAAGATTATTAAGAAAAGGGTCAGAAAACCCAAAAGAAAGATAAATAATTCATTAATTATTACAAAGTTAAATGAAGAACAGTCCAGTGGTTATTCTGAAGTTTCTTCAGAAAATTATTACAATGATTTATAGTTCATCAAATTACGCCAACCTCCACTGCATCAGAGAGTACTCGAAAATCAGACTGTGATAAAACAGAAAATTAGTGTTATCACTGATAACTACCAAGAAGTTTCCATCGAGAAACTAATCTGCACACTACTGCTCGTGATTTATTAAAAGAGATTGTAAATCTAAAGAATGAAATCCTCAAGATGAAGAAAATCTCACCCCACAGAGGTCAAACCTCGATTAATAAAAGAACTACCTCCAGTTAGTAAACCTCTGACAACAGAGAACAAATCAGGGTTAAAATTAATTCGGGCCAAAGCATTAAGCTACCATGTCCCTATTAAAGTGATGATACATAAAGATTTTATCTTAGAAAAGATAGCGTTATTAGACTCGAGCGCACTAATTGTATTTCAAGGAATAATCCCCACTAAGTACTTAAGTAAAAGTACACACAAATTATACTTCGCTACGGAGATAATATAAAAATAAATTGAAGCTTTCAAAAGCCCATGTCTGTAATAATGGTATTTGCTTCACTAATGATTTCACCATAACACTAACATAATCAAGAAATCATTCTAGAATCCCATTCCTAACACAGATAAAACCATATACCGCTAGGCTAGACGGTATTTACACCGCTTCATGGAAGGAACCTCGATTCCCATACACGAAATCCTTTAACTACCGATCACAAGAATCATGTTAAAATGTAAGACAATCTTAAAATACGGCTATTAACCAATCAGGTTAACTACCTAAAAGAAGATGTTAAAATAAAAAGGATAGAATCTAATTTAAAAGCCCCGGAGGTGATTACTAGAGTAAAGAAGTTATTAGATTCTATGGAAAAAGAAATATGTCTGTAACTACCAAGCGCTTTCGAAAAGAAAGAAGATAATCGTAGATTCGCATACACGAACGACTTTAGTGAGAAGAACATTCCCACAAAAGCCGATCGATCCAGATGAGCCACGAACTCATGGAACATCAGAAAAGGAAGTCAATGATTTACTTGAAAAAGAATCATTAGGCATTCTAAATCACAATGAGTTGTTCAAATTTTCTATGTTAACAAAAACGCTGAAAAAGAAAGAGAGTCCCAAGACTCATCAATTATAAACCTCTTAACCAAAGCGTTAAAATGGATTAGGTACCCAATTCCTAATAAAAGAGATTTATTAAAAAGAACTTATAATGCTAATATTTACAGCAAGTTCATGAAGTCGATTCGCAAATTCAGTCGATGAAAAGATAAGTATAAAACAAAGATTCAATGTCCCCTTTGACAATATGAATGGAATGTAATGCCGTCGCTCAAGAACGCCCTTCCGAATTTCGTAACATCATGAATAACATATTCAACCCTTACAATAATACATGATTGTATACATAGATGATGTTCTAGTATTCTCAGATAACATGTAACAAAGATTTTAGGCATCTTAACACTTTTGCCCAAATCATTAAGTATAATGGTTCAGCAGTTGCCAAGAAAATAAAACTGCTTTCATAAAGAATTAGGTTCTTAGTGGCATGATCTCTACCAAGGAACCTATAAACCAATTTGCAGAGCCATAGAGTTCTCTACCAAGTTCTCGATGAAATCCCTGATAAAACTCACTACAAAGATTCTTAGTGAAGTCTTAATTATGTCATGGATTTTATCCCAAAAATTAGACAGATTTGTGAACCCTTATATAAAAGTGCTAAAGAAAATCCACCCTTGGTCAAGAATGTATCAAAGTCAAGTATACGCATAAAAGAAAATGTCCGTAAGCTTCCATGTTTAGGCATCCCTAATCCGTAAGCCTTTACGATAGTAGAAACCGACGCTCGCATATAGGTTACTGGGTATCCTTAAACAAAGAATTTCTCGAGTCACTGAACGCTTAGTAAGATTTACTCGAACCGGAACCAAGCACGTAAAAACTATAGCAGCTTAAAAGGAAATTTTGTCTATAGTACTATGTATTACAAAATTTCAAGATGATTTGGTAAACAAAGAATTTTTATTAAGAGTCGATCGCAGTACAAACAAAGACATTTTGCAAAAGATGTTAAAAATTTAGTTTCTAAACAGATTTTTGCCGTGGCAAGCCTTATTATCCAGCTTTCACTTTAAAATTGATTTTATAAAAGGCGAAGAAAACTCTCTCGCGATTTCCTAACGAGAATTTTTATAGCATGAGATAATGAGATCAGCTTTAAGCCATACCGATACGACTCCGCTTCAAAGTAAGCCGTAAGAAAACTAAACAGCCTTTTCAAGCGTAAAGCTCAAGTAAAGCTTTACATAAACCTCGTGACGTAACATGTTCACGCCTGGGAAACCTCCCAATAGTACCAACCTCCCCAAAGAGCTAACCTTAAAAGTCGGCACAACCTTTTAAGGCCACGCCATCGTAAATGTAAAAAGAACTACAGGATGGTTCCTCCGTAATCATATTCGTTTGGCCAAACCAAAGAACTCCAATAAAAAGGAGTCCTCGCCCAATTCCAAAATGGGAATTTATCCCAAAGACAAGTTTTGCTTGCAGAATGGCATTAGATAAACAAGATTTAAAATTTCAGAGTGCAAGACCTTCTCAAACCATGTTATACGTACTCACCAAGATGTGGATAACCAAGACCCGATAAAAACCGTGAGGTATTATGAATTTATTTTAGTGGATACAGATTCCATCAAATAGAACACAAGTACTTCGATAAAACAAGAGGAATCGAGTATTCCAAATTCACGATCAAAAAGATTCGAGTCCGCTTAATCGGTATACGGATCATTTGCGCACACCAATACCACTATCCGAGACCCATAAACCCCAAACATATAATCGTATGATTACAAAGACGCATGGTTTAATTTCTCGTATGCGCCCAAATACGCACACACGGTTTGTTAAATATCAAGACATGAAAGATAAAATCATTCCTGCACGGTTCTACGAACGGTGGAACATATTTGGTGGAAATTTACACGTGGTTGCCCGAGCTTCCAAAATCAAGACGCTCCTTTGCCAGAACAAATGATTTCGACACTTCCAGAGCACATTAAATTGTGTAAATTTTTTATCAAGAAAGTGGTTTCCTACATCCTAAATCGACGCTCGATATCCAAGAAATAAACAGATCAAATACCTTAGCAAGACCATCAAAATTAAAGGACGGAGCCCAAAATTAAAAGAAGATAAACCGAAAAGAAGAAATCATCTTCTTCGTAAGAGACATCAAGTTCCAAGACTGAAACTGTAAGGCTCCTGAGGCCTTAGCAAAACTAGAGGATGACGAAGACGCGGCATCTAGCCACAAAGGAAACAGATAATGGCGACACGCTCATTCCCGAGGAATTGCACAAGCTCACGCGAAGCGCATCAAAGAATGACAAAAGTCCCTTCCGTAAGGACGAAGCAGACGGAGACACTTGCCCTTTCGGAAAAGCAAAGGACACTTGCCCCTTCAGAAAATCAAAGGATAAAGCAGATAGCGACACTTGCCTCTTCAGAAAAGCAAGAGCCAAGAAAGCGACATAAAGCAGAAAGCAACGTAAAGCAGAAAAAGACAAAGGACTTAAAGACGTTTGCCCTTTCAGTAAAGTAAAGGTCATGTAATCTTAGCCGTCCATTTGTTTTAAACAGAACCGTCCACGTGTTAGGACGAATAGTTCATTCGAGGCCTATTTAAGGTTCTCATTTGTAAACATAGAAGGCATCCGGAAATATCCCCCTCTCTCTCTTTCCTTGCCTGATCTTGTATCCCTCTCTCTCTATGCTTTGAATAAAATTGTAAGTTTATTTTAAACTTATATTTTCTTATGTTTTAAGTTTTGATTTCGTTTTCGCATCTGTTTTAACTATTCCGCTAAGATTACATGACCTTTACTTTTTCGAAAGGGCAAACGTCTTCTTCTGCTTTAAAGTCCTTTGTCTTCTTCTGCTTTATGTCGCTGTCTTTGGCTCTTTCTTTTCTGAAGAGGCAAATGTCGTCTGCTTTACGGGTTTTGTCCTTTGCTTTTGCGAAAGCGGCAAATGTCACCATCCGCTTTACTTTTGACTCTTGCTTTCCGGCGGGCGTGTCGCCGCTTTATCCGGCAAGTGTCCTTTACTTTTTGAAAGGGCAAGTGTCACCATCCTGCTTTTGTGTCCATTTATCAAGTGGACTTATTTTATCGTGACTCTTCACATGTCCTTTTTGTTTGCTAAGGCCTTCTAGAGCCCTCTTCTTGTTTCAGGGAAATGAGCTTTCCTCGAGCTGGTTATTTACCTGCTGACTTACCTGCCGACATTAACGCTCGCTGCTCTTCCGAGAATCGCCATGGACGGTCTAAGCCATTTAATCCTTAAACATGTCTATGGAACTACGGTGCCATAACAAACATTTTATCGTTTGCAGGATTTCTTTAAGCCTTTATAGATTTAAAACCGCTTTTTCAAAATTAATTTTTGATAAAACTTATAAAATCTTCAAATCAATGTTTTGATAAGAGATCTCAAAATCAATGTTTTGATAAAAGACTCATGAAAACGTAGTGACCCAACAATTCGGGATTGTTTCGATTGTTCTAATCGACTTAAGCACTTAATACCGCTTACTTTACTAATGATACTAAGACAAAGTGCCATTCCAAATTTTCGTGCTTACTCAAATGGTTTTAGTCCGGCCGTGTTCTAAAGACCACCTTCGCTTATTACGACCACTGATCCGCTGTCAAAGGATTTATATAAGGAAATACGAGATCTTCTCCCATAGCGGTAGTGTAAATACTGCTCGTTTTGCCGATACCGCAAAGATTCGGCTAGGAACGGTGTTCCTAAAATGATTTCCCGCTATATCCTCGTTATAATGGTTGCGTCAGAATGCAATGTTTTTATCGCATACAAGTTGCTTTCTGAAAGTTTATAATTAATTTCTATATCCTCACCGTGGCGGAATATAATCTATATGTACTCTTGTTTAAGTACACGGTAGAATTATACCTTCGCGAATGCAGCTTTGATTCGCTCAATCTAAGAGTGCTATTCTTTCGATAGCAAAATCGCTAATAATTAACTTAATAGTGACATGGTAGCTTATCGCTTCTAGCCCTAGATATCAAAGTTAACCCCGAATCGTGATTATTATCGCTTTCTTCACCATCTTGATTATCGCGAATTATCCGCTTAAAAATAGACGATGTTCGGGGATCTTCGCGAGACCCGACTTTTATTATCGCCACCGCTTTGGCCGATGTTTCAGTTTCTAATGAACTGAGCCTTTTATTAATTCGAAGGATTTCTTCCTTCAGATCCGAGACTTCTTTTATTAAGTCCGTAACGGCACCGATTTAGAGTCCTTAAATTTATTAAAAACTCTTTTCATGTCATAGGCTCTATAATCCCTTTTTCTTTTTCTCGACAAGGACAAGCTTCGAGCTCTTTTAGGTATTGCTTTTTAAAATTGTCGCTATCAATGTGATCGACCATGTCAAAGAAAAACTCTTGGCTGCTACTTGAGATAACGCCAATCGTCTGTTTGGTACATGTGCAGATTTTCCCAGTACATTCGCAGTCAAAGCTGGAAGTGGAACTATCTCGAATCAGAACCTGCATCCAGTGATCCATCGCCATCAGAAAACTGTCTGAAGACTCTTCAGAGCTTCTATCTGACTGTTCTTCATTTAAGATTGTAAACGCTTATCTTTTATTTTGGGATCAATTCCCAATAGATTAATCTTATCTTTCCTTTTATCAGGTTCTCTGCATTTATTGGCCATGTGGCCTGTTTTACCGCAATTCCAGCAAACTCCTTTTTCTTTCGTATTTTTGCTGTTGCTTTCTTTGTTATACTTCTTTTACGAGTATAATTCTTTTATACGCTTGGGGCAGAAATGTTATGATTCTTTTTCATTCTCTCGACGCTCTTTGATGGAGCGTAAATCTTAACATAGCCAAGTCTTCGCAGAAACTTCCTAATTCTCCTTCGTGGAGTATTTTGTATCCGGTTATTAAGCTTTATAGAATTACATAATTCTAAGCCCGCCATATTAATATAGTGATTAAATCTCCATATGTCATGATTGCATAGTGAGTATCACCATCAGGCATCTCCCGATATCGTTCTTACCTTCTACAAGAGTTTAGGCAAACCATCGATAAATCTTTCTTTCCAATAATCATGGTTATACCGTCTTAACATGACTTTGTTAAGAAATATATCTTTATACCATTTAAAATCGTAGTTTTGGACACGTTAGATTATTAAGGATCTCTAAACTGCCTTGGAAAAGTTTCGATCACCAACAAAATGTTTTCCGATACAAGATAACAGGTCGCCGAGGCATCACCGCGGAACTTCATTAGTAAAATCATATCGATGTTCCTTATTTGGATCGGTAGTAGCATTCATGATGCTTGCCTTTTCAATATCGAATAGGAAGTTATCCCACCAATTTTTTAACATTCCCGTGAAGCGAAATTATGATCGATGCTAATCGGGCATCATCGCTGAGTTTTTATTTTATAATCGGTTAAGCAAACTCCCATTTCATGGAGCACTTTAACAACTTGTCCTTCCGACATGCCGTTAATGTTCCATTCGTGGATTTCATCACCCAATACGTGGTCAGTGGAATTCGCTCTTCAAACAACATGTCTGGGAACGTCGACTGTTTATAAAAATTCTTACCATTATTATTGGTTAATTTTGATATTTTATTAACCTCTATTTTATTCTTTGAACTAGAACCTTCGCTAACACCTCGACGGATTTGTCGATGTTTCGAGGTTGACCTTCAGAGACTTTCATCTCTTTGAATTTATTGCCGATTCTCGCCTAGCAGATCATCTTCGATTTCCTTCCCAAACTTCGATGGCTTTTTGCCAAAATCGGGAATCTTAAAAGCGTTCGGATAAGGTTTTCTTCCGACCGCATCGTGTATTCTCAAGGTAAGCATTACTTGCCTCTCAAATTTGGTTGAGATAACATGTAACAACCGGTTGGTGTAGTTGTTCTGCTGCAGAATTTTATTAATATCATCAACACGTGTGATATCATTAGATCTTTTATATCTCTTTTAAAAGGAGCGGTCAAGACTTCACCGTTAATCGGAATCTTTATCCGTCTAAGGGGTGTTATCGACTCAACAGCTTCTTTCACCGTGAACCACTTTTTACAACGGTACTGCATTAATCGTCACATTACGAGTTTATCGCTGATTTCAAACCACCTAAAAATTCTAGATTTGCTCTAACATCGTTCATGTCTTTTATCCAGGTTTCTTTAAACACCTTCCTTTCACTAAGTGAAAAGGTGCTTACATACCATTTTCTTTTAATGGCATTCTCTGGATCTCTCCATAATTTATCAATGTAATTCCAATCGATTTTAAACCGATATCTTCTAATCATGCCCAGTTATCTCCACCATGCATTTTATCATGGGTCGCTACCGTTTCATCGATCGGTCGATAGTAGACTTTGGGTACCGACGACGACTAATAGTCTACTCCCCGAACTTTTCGCTCTGCTATAGTTTCGCTGTAATTATCGTAATACTCTTCATCCTCCCTGGTTCGGAAGAAGACGCACCGAAAGAGTATCTTCCATTAGATCTTAAAATTTTAAATCAATCGAACCATCCAAATGCTGGATTATTTGTTCAATATCGTAACTCTCTGTTCTATCTTTGGTCAGTAATAGCATCGGCGTTATTCATCTTTTGCTAAAATTTCATTCCATTTTAGCATTCTCGGAACAAAGATGTTACTATGTTCCCGGTTTGCTTCCATAAGCACGGTAGCACCTTTTATCGCTAACTAGTTTAGCTTTGAGCTAAGGTTGTTTTCATTAGCCTGTAATATACTCAGATATTATAGCAATTTCCCTTGTGTTTATCTTATCGCTCATATTTTTGTTTTAATGTTTAACGTTAAGGTATCCATAACGCTCGATCATTAATATCTCAAAAATTTGGGTAATGCTTAAAATAAATCGACCTCAAGCAAATTACTTTGTAGAACTCCAAGTAAGGAATCATCAAAGTTTAATAACCTCGCATCTCTTAGTAAGAGATGACGGGGTATCGAGACCCAATCGATACAAAGGCTTTACAAAGAATTTGTACCAAACCTATGTGAAGGAAATTGAATTCCTTTTATATCTCTTATATCTTCACTGATAGCAATTTAATAATCTCTTTGAGTTATCAATAGCCATCGTGGATTCACAAGTTTTGATATTATAATTTTTATAAAATCAAACTTTCTGTTTATAAACAGATTTGAAAGATTCTTTCTAATATTCCACTCAGAAATCTTTTCAACTTTAGCAATCTTTGAAGTTGCTAAGTTTTCACCGTTGATATTATTCATATCTTTAGTAAGAAATCGTGCGAGCCTTACTAAGTATTCAGATATAGATCGCTCACCGCTAGGTAGCTAATCCTTCTTCTTAATCTGCTTACTTCTTCATCTAGTTCAAATCTTTTTCCAATGATTATTTGCCAGACTATAGTTCGGCAGTAAGAATCTAACCCTGGGGCGGGTCTAGCAGTATTATAATATTCTACCTCTCTAAGAGTTTCCTTTAACAGTTTATTAATATCATAACTTGCTATGACTATATCAATTATCTGAGAATTATATTCTCTTATGTAATTAAATTCTGGACGCATCTTCATTTTATAAAATCTTCTTGGTTTATATCAAAAAGGGTTTGTTGATAAGCGTGGAGACTACCATCCTTATCCTAGGGCTGTTGTTCTAACTTGTTATTAGGCTTTTAGTCCTACTCTTTTCTTATTCCTTCGACTACTTAATAAGACTCCTATCCTAGTTGTCAACACTAGTTCTTGTTCTTCTTTACCTAAGCTGTTCTCCTATCCTAGTTGTCAATACTAGTTCTTGTTCCTAATTACCTAAACAGCTTCTTCTATCCTAGTCACAACACTATTTCCTATTCTTTTTAATTACTTAAACAGCTAATATGTCCTGCTCATCCGACACTTTCTCCTACGATCTTCTAGCACATCCAACAAAGATACGCCCTGTGCACACCCGCCCTTTCTGCCAAATCACCGCTCCAGAAAGCTTATACAATATTAGGATTTAACTGAATAAGATAACACTGTGATTACTTTCAGTAGAATAGACGACAGGTAATTATTAGAACAGAGATTTTCTAACGAACAGGTTAGACCATGGTAATTACAGAATTAATTGATTGATTAACAGGTCACTATTCGTAGTTACAGAATTCAAACAGTAATAGATTTTCAGCAATTTAAGAATAACATCGCTTTGCAGAAGATGAGATCATCATCTCTACAACACGGCTCATACCATGCGGAAAACCCTTTCGATTACGGCATCGCAGACATATTGCAGAGATGAGTGAGTAGTCTCATACTACCGCCCCAGGGCTGTTGTTCTTAGGTTGCTAGGAAGAGTCCCGCTACTCGCTTGAATTCTCGTAGCTACCGTAATAGTGACCTGCTCCGCCGTAAGTCCACCGCTCTAGTTCCCGTAGTTACCACGGTCGTAACCTGCTCCGCTAGAAGTTCATCGCTCTAGTTCTCAGTAGTTACGTAATAGTTACCCGTCCCGCCGTAAGTCTACTATTCCTGCAGAGATTAATCACTTAGTGGTTATACTGTTCGCTCATCCTCGCTGAGTACTTGTCACGACCAACCTGCCCGCGGATCGTGCCTTACCTCGCACCCTAGTGATACAACATCGAGAAAATCACGGAAATAAAAACATGAACATGAATTAAGAGAAGAGATAAATAAACAAAGCCAACCAAAACAGCTTGCTTTCATCATATATACATAAATACCGAACGCTTATCCTTTTTACAAACCCCGCCACAACAAAGCATGCACTTAAGATTTTTACAATTTATGACGGACAGTGGCCCGCCATACCTCGAATGTATAAGAATCATGCACTGTGGTAACATACCAAAAGATAAGCCTCAAGGAACGGAGCTTCCCAACACGCTGAATGTGATCCTATAAGCGGATCGATACGATGTACCTTTTACTCATGCAGATTTAACGCACTTCAAGCGAGGTCAAGATAACAGTACCAAGTATGTGAAATCAGAAATATCAGAAATGAAATCATAATAGTCTATAAAGCAGAGACATGTATGATAACCAAACTACGCTTCACAACATAAGAGCAACATGTCAAGTCGTGACTCACGCCTAAAAGTCATCCTCACGCCCGTGGAACTCCTTCCTCACCGCCAGCCTAGGTACAAATCATGTGATACGATAATGTCTCGCCCATCTCATGGACCCAATATAGAAAAGTGTGGAATACATTCCTGCTCATCTCACGAACCTAGTCGAGTGGAATACATTCCTGATGAACCTAGTCAAGTGAAATACATTCTGATGAACCTGGCCATCAAGTGAAATACATTCCCTGACGAACCTAGTCGAGTGAAATACATTCCTGACGAACCTAATCAAGTGAAATACATTCCTGATGAACCTAATCAAGTGAAATACATTCCCTGATGAACCTGTAGTCGAGTAGAACACAAGATTTGCACAACAAGGCTATCACACGTAACATGGTCAAGTTTCATAACAACAAGCATAAACAAGTTACACACAACTCAAGGTACTTTCATTTTATGTCAAAGTCCAAATTTTAACCCTAAAGTACTACGTCCTAAATTCCTTTTAAGATCCATTTCTTTACAAAGGTCACCCGATAATTCGTAGTATAAAATTTGAGTGACTAACATTGTTAAGTAAACCAAAATGCTTTCCTTTGTAAAATCAAGTAACAACCTTATTTTCCAAACGCTCAAGTTTGCCTAATTTCAATGCTCAAGTTTCATTTTAGAAAAAGGTTTCAGAGTTCATAGTTTTAAATCCTTTAAAACATAATTCTCCTTAAACGCTTTTGAGAAACCTATGTCTTATGTGAGTAGGTTATTCTTGTTTATAATCAATCTTATTAAGCAACATGATCTAGAAATGTCATTTTGTCTCATCTTAGCTTCTATGCAGATGGAAGTTTCTACCGTTTTAATAATACTAAAATCTGCCCAAAACATTTCCTTTATTAACGCCGCAGTTGGTTTGTCGATACACATTCTGATTTCAAATCAAGAAACATTTTAAGCCGTTATACCTAACTTCCCATAAAGCCGTTATAACACTTTATGTTTCAAATCAATCAAATACATTAAACATATGCACGCCTACCGCACTACATAGTTATACACATATCATGCTAGAACAGATAGAAGAGGTTCACATACCTCGCGACGATTATCGACTAATAGCAAAACGCCCAAGTACCTCAAACCGCTTGGCCACACTCTACCAAGCAGATCACCCCACACGTAGTACTACAACCCATAGAGGCCACAAAGCGCCTATTAATATCTTTAGATCCCGACGTAGAATATTCTACGTAAAAATTCGCAAAGACTCTCCCCGCAACAACAGAAATCTCCTCCTCCATCGAGGCCGCTACCAAGCCAACCGTGTGGGTTAACACGCCTAACCTGACGTACAATTCTACTACACAAGAATATTACACAAGTTCATCGTAATACACCCCATGTAATTACAGCTTCTCTTCTTTAAATTCAGCTTAAGTCGCAAGACATTGCCGTAAGTATTATTCAGCTTAAGTCAAAAGACATTTCCGCACAACTAGGTTCAGTTCTATATATAGTATACTTAACTATATACTCCTACAACATGTAATTTCCAATTACAAATGTATGTCAAGAATGTTTACCTCGATAAGCCCAAAATTATCCGAGTTTATACGTCGATCCCGAACAACGCTTAGCTCCTACTCCGCGCGCTCCAACCCTCTCCAAACAACCCTTAGAAGTTCTAACCAACGCCTACTCAAATACTTCAACAATCAATGAAGATTTCAGTGGTTTCGCTTAGTGACCGAGGAAGTATAATGGTATTTTCTGGCTTGTATAATTGTAACTCGGGAATACTACAAGGTATTTGGGCCAAGGTATTTGGACATTATAACAATACTAGAGAGTATTTCTATACCACAACAAGGGGTATTTATACGAGACAACTAGCAGTGGGGTACCCTGGCTAGTGGCACCACAAAGGGGAGGAAGCTCTCTACCAATGTGGCCTCAAAGGGGAGGGTGTGGTGTACGAGAGGACAAGAGGGAGGAGTGTTTGAGACTTAGGTAGATTGCTCAAGTGAGGACGAAGAAAGTCTTCAACTTGTAGGGCATTTATAGGTCAAGTGAAGGCCAACCAATGGCCAAGATGAAGACAAGTGCATAGCAAGTGTAAGGCCAAGATTTAGCCACGTACTACCTTATCCATTTACACAAAATATCCTACCTAACCCTTGACCAAAAATGCAACACCAAAAACGCAAAGGGCAAGCTTTGCCGCCCACCCTTCCAATTAGAGGTGACAAGTGTCGCCTCTCGTTGGTCCAAAATGTTTCGCCTCTGAAAAATCCGCAAAAATTATAAATGACATAGCCGAATTTTCCCTACGAAAGTCGTGGAAACGCTTTTTAAAAAACGACTCTAATCGTGTCAGGTACAAATTTCGAAACTAGCCAACTTTAAGGCTCAAATTATAATACGACGCGCCACGCATACTGAAATACGGTATAACATTCTCCTCCTTAGAAACATTCGTCCCGAATGTTCCTTCTAAGCCTCAAAACAAACACGCGCCAAGATAGTCTTCACTACTTTACTTACGAGAACAATCTCGCCACACCGCCACGTAAACACCGCAAATACTTACATCCAAGTCCACGAGGAAACACTCTAACATCACAAACTTTTGTCACTTTGCCGCGAGGTTCTAGTGTCACTCTACGACTCCAACCAATGGTACCGATCGCATGCGATTCCCGAGGTCTAAAATATACATCCTTCGTGACCTTCTCCTTTACAAGAAATGATCATATCTATGCTCGCAATACATGCTCGCTCTACCCTTACTCGTCAGATTCTTCTCGAACTCTTGAACTCTTCCAAGATAATGCACTCACACTTCGCCATCGCCAGCTTCTCCAAAACTTTGGAGTCACTACCTCCAACTTAGTCATCTTACTAACCGCAATCTCCCTTAAGGCCATTCCCGGCCTTCATGATCCGCTTCTGGTCGAACATAACCACGAACTCATACGACGGCCATCTAAACTCGGGACTAGCACCCTCGTGACTACCACCGGCGTGACCACCCAGAGCCGACCCCACCTCATTCGGCTACGGTTGACACGCAACACGCCCTCAACCCGAGCTCACACGCCGACTTCTCGCCGATCCGAACAACCTTGTTAAATCACATCATGAAAGATACCACTTTCAGTTACCCTACCCAGGGACTTAGCACTCAATACAGTCTCGGCATAAAATGCACTCTGACAAGGATCACTCGCTAAAAATGTTGTACTCAAGACGGCCGTACATCTAAGGTCTCAACTGTAATATTCTAAGGTTCATCATTTCTCACCCCTGTGCTTACCCTTTTTCCCCAACCAGTTCCTAAATCACATTTTAGCACAAAGCTATCCGAACATAACACTTAACACATTAACATAACATCAAAACATACAAGCCTTTAGAGGTTATGATATACCAAGCTACCGCCCACTCTAATCGTAAGTCCACTCGCAGGCGCATAATCGCAGGCGCGGCTTAACCCGCCATCGATCCAGAGTCGCGCTAAGCCGCCGCATTTCCTATAAGCACGCTTCGTCACACGGCTCGACGGCCGCAGTGAAACAAGCACCGCAAAAGACGACATTCTCGATGATGTTTTCTACATCGCGCACACCGGTGGGACACGAATCCGGCCGCTAGCACTCACGATACCGCGGAACTAAGCCCCGAGCTCACCAGCCCCGAATACCTAACGCCCCAAGATCGAGGAGGACCACTCATCGGGCGAGGTACATAACTAGATCGGCTGAGGCGGTCCGCCTCAAAGTTACCAAAGCGACCTCTGCTCGCCTCTTCGCCGATCTCTGGCCATTCCGCCGACCTTCCATGCCTCACATCCTAGTGCATGAGCTTGACGCGCAATGTCCATGCCTACCAAGAGCTACACCCGCATAAGCTCGCCAAGTAATCGCCCACCTGACGAAGAAGGTACTGCTCTCCATATCCGCCATTACAATGGAACATACCGAGCTAATGAGTCGAACTCACATTGTACTTCTAACCGCCCGCCCGCCCCGCTCAACGCCAAAAACTGTTTACCGAGCCCTCTCATCCGCGAGGCAAGAAATGTGCAAGAAATGCCTCGAGAACTCGCCCCAAATCCGCTGGAAGTGCATGCTCTTCCGACAGCTTCCTACGACCAAACTACCAATCGCAGATCACGCACCGATGCGAACCCAATACCACCGACGCTCGAGGCTCGATCACTCACGATCCGTAGTCGCTTGATAAACTCCCGAGGGTCATCTCGCCTCGATCCATGTAACATCAAGTGCTACAACTCGTAAAGTCACGTAGCCTCAAACTGCTCGCCGGGGTGAACTACGGCGCTATGGCCGGAATCCAGATCCACTTATCTCATATTCGCCACGACTCGCCAAGAATCGCCATCTCTTGTACTCATCTCATCCGCCTAGCCGCGGATCGAGGCTCGTATCAGAGTCTCAGCAGCCACCGCCGCGCTAAACTCGCTGGCCGGGCGGCGCAAACCCGGGCCGAAGCATCGCTCGTGTATCGACGCTCGCGCTGCATTCTCTCAGATCTCACTAACAGCCTCGATCGCTTTGCCCATCTGGGCTCAAGGTTTTACGCGAGGCATAATCGTAAAAGAAAGTGATACGCTAGGGACCCAACTTATCACACACTTCTGTGGCACAATCTCGAACGAGAAGAATGGAAACTAATCCTAAATGTCCTATAGCCTCGACATAGATGTGGCGCACAACACACCGATAATCAAGACTTACTAGACACGGTTCAGACACTTTCCGAGGACTAATCGCTCGATACCACTTTTGTCACGACCAACCTGCCCGTGATCGTGCCTTACCCCGCACCCTAGTGATACAACATCGAGAAAATCAATGAAATAAAAACATGAACATGAATTAAGAGAAGAGATAAATAAACAAAGCAACCAAAACAGCTTGCCTTCATCATATATACATAAATACCCGAACAGCTTATCCTTTTACAAACCCCGCCCACAACAAGCATGCACTTAAGATTTTTACAACAATGACGACGACAGTGGCCCCGCCATACCTCGAATGTATAAGAATCCATGCACTGTGGTAACATACCAAAAGATAAGCCTCCAAGGAACGGAGCTTCCCAACACGCTGAATGTGATCCTATAAGTCGGATCGACAATGATGATCTTTTACTCATGCAGATGAACGCACTTCAAGAGGTCAAGATAACAGTACTAAGTATGTGAAATCAGAAATATCAGAAATGAAATCATAATAGTCTATAAAGCAGAGACATGTATGATAACCAAACTACAGCCACAACATAAGAGCAAATATGTCAAGTCGTGACTCACGCCTAAAAGTCATCCTCATGCCCGTGGAACTCCTTCCTCACCGCCAGCCTAGGTACAAATCATGTGATACGATAATGTGTCTCGCCCATCTCATGGACCCAATATAGAAAAGTGTGGAATACATTCCTGCTCATCCTACGAACCTAGAGTCGAGTGGAATACATTCCTGATGAACCGTAGTCAAGTGAAATACATTCCTGATGAACCTGGCCATCAAGTGAAATACATTCTGATGAACCTAGTCGAGTGAAATACATTCCTGACGAACCAGAATCAAGTGAAATACATTCCTGACGAACCTAGAATCAAGTGAATACATTCCTGATTTAACCCAGAGTCGAGTAGAACACAAGACTTGCACAACAAGGCTATCACACGAACATGGTCAAGTTTCATAACAACAAGCATAAACAAGTTACACACAACTCAAGGTACTTTCATTTTATGTCAAAGTCCAAATTTTAACCCTAAAGTACTACGTCCGTTAAATTCCTTTTAAGATCCATTTCTTTTACAAAGGTCACCCGATACCCGTAGTATAAAATTTGAGTGACTAACATTGTTAAGTAAACCAAAATGCTTTCCTTTTTAAAATCAAGTAACAACCTTATTTTCCAAACGTTCAAGTTTGCCTAATTTCGAATGCTCAAGTTTCTCATTTTAGAAAAAGGTTTCGTAGTTCATAGTTTTAAATCCTTTAAAACATAATTCTCCTTTAAACGCTTGAGAAACCTATGTCTTATGTTGAGTAGGTTATTCTTGTTTATAATCAATCTTATTAAGCAGCCATGATCTAGGAAATGTCATTTTGTCTCATCTTAGCTTCTATGCAGATGGAAGTTTCTACTGGTTTTAATAATACTAAAATCTGTCCAAAACATTTCCTTTTATTAACGCTGCAGTGGTTTGTCGATACACATTCTGATTTCCGAAATCAGTAAAACATTTTTAAGCCGTTATACCTAACTTCCCATAAAGCCGTTATAACACTTTATGTTTCAAATCAATCAAATACATTAAACATATGTACGTCTACCGTACTACATAGTTATACACATATCATGCTAGAACAGATAGGAAGAGGTTCACATACCTCGCGACGATTATCGACTAATAGCAAAACGCTCCAAGTACCTCAAACCGCTCTACACTCTCACCAAGGATCACCCCACACGTAGTACTACAACCCATAGAGGCCACAAAGCGCCTATTAATATCTTTAGATCCCGACGTAGTAATATTCTACGTAAAATTCGCAAAGACTCTCCCGCAACAACAGAAATCTCCTCCTCCATCGAGGCCGCTACCAAGCCAACTGGGGTTAACACGCCTAACCTGACGTACAATTCTACTACACAAGAATGTTACACAAGTTCATCGTAATACACCCCATGTAATTACGCTCGCTTCTTCTTTAAATTCAGCTTAAGTCGCAAGACATTGCCGTAAGTATTATTCAGCTTAAGTCAAAAGACATTGCCGCACAACTAGGTTCAGTTCTATATATAGTATACTTAACTATATACTCCTACAACATGTAATTTCCAATTACAATGTAAGGTCAAGAATGTTTACCTCGATAAGCCCAAAATTATCCGAGTTTATATGTCGATCCCGAACAACGCTTAGCTCCTACTCCGCGGCGCCCAACCCGCCTCCAAACAACCCTTAGAAGTTCTAACTAACGCCTACTCAAATACTTCAACAATCAATGAAGATTTCAGGTTTCGCTGAGTGATCGAGGAAGTATAATGGTATTTTCCGGCTAGATAATCAGAACTCGGGAATACTACAAGGTATTTGGGCTAAGGTATTTGGACATTATAACAATACTAGAGAGTATTTCTATACCACAACAAGGGTATTTATACGAGACAACTAGGCTAGGGGTACCCCTACTAGTGGCACCACAAAGGGGAGGAAGCTCTCGCCAATGTGGCCTCAAAGGGGAGGGTGTGGTGGACGAGAGGACAAGAGGAGGGAGTGTTTGAGACTTAGGTAGATTGCTCAAGTGAGGACGAAGAAAGTCTTCAACTTAGAGGGGCATTTATAGGTCATGAAGGCCAACCAACGGCCAAGATGAAGACAAGTGCATAGCAAGTGTAAGGCCAAGATTTAGCCACGTGCTACCTTATCCATTTACACAAAATATCCTACCTAACCCTTGACCAAAAATGCAACACCAAAACGCAAAGTGGCAAGCTTTTGCCGCCCACCCTTCCAATTAGAGGGTGACAAGTGTCGCCTCTCGCTGGTCCAAAATGTTTCGCCTCTAAAAATCCGCAAAAATTATAAACGACATAGCCGAATTTTCCCTACGAAAGTCGTGGAAACGCTTTCGCCGAAAAACGACTTAATCGGGTGTCAGGTACAAATTTCGAAACTAGCCAACTTTAAGGCTCAAATTATAATACGACGCGCCACGCACATACTCTGGAAATACGGGGTATAACATTCTCCCCTCCTTAGAAACATTCGTCCCGAATGTTCCTTCTAAGCCTCAAAACAAACATGCGCCAGTATAGTCTTCACTACTATATCAAAAAGGGTTTGTTGATAAGCGTGGAGACTACCATCCTTATCCTAGGGCTGTTGTTCTAACTTGTTATTAGGCTTTTAGTCCTACTCTTTTCTTATTCCTTCGACTACTTAATAGTACTCCTATCCTAGTTGTCAACACTAGTTCTTGTTCTTTCTTTACCTAAGCGGTTCTCCTATCCTAGTTGTCAATACTAGTTCTTGTTCCTAATTACCTAAACAGTTCTTCTATCCTAGTTGTCAACACTATTTCCTATTCTTTTTTAATTACTTAAACAGTTAACATGTCCTGTTCATCTGACACTTTCTCCTACGATCTTCGGCGACATCCAACAGTATATTTCCGGATGCCCTCTATGTTTACAAATGAGAACCTTAAATAGGCCTCGAATGAACTATTCGTCCTAACACGTGGACGGTTCTGTTTAAAACAAATGGACGGCTAAGATTACATGACCTTTACTTTTTCGAAAGGGCAAACGTCTTCTTCTGCTTTAAAGTCCTTTGTCTTCTTCTGCTTTATGTCGCTTTCGCTCTTTCTTTTCTCAAGAGGCAAATGTCGATGTCTGCTTTACGGGTTTTGTCCTTTGCTTTTGAAAGCGGCAAATGTCACCATCCGCTTTACTTTTGACTCTTGCTTTTCCGGCGCGTTGTCGCCGCTTTATCCGCGGGCGTTGTCCTTTACTTTTTGAAAGGGCAAGTGTCACCATCCTGTTTTGTGTACATTTCTTGTATGGACTTATTTTATAGTGACTCTTCTTCATGTCCTTTTTTGTTTGCTAATGCCTTCTAGAGCACTCTTCTTGTTTCGTGGAAATGAGCTTTCTCGAAATGCCGTTATTTACTCCGACTTACTCGCCGACATTAATGCCTCGCTCTTCGAGAATCGCCATGGACGGTCCAAGCCATTTAATCCTTAAACATGTCTATGGAACTATGGTGCCATAACAAACATTTTATCGGTTTGGCAGGATTTCTTTAAGCCTTTATAGATTTAAAACTCGCTTTTTCAAAATTAATTTTTGATAAAACTTATAAAATCTTCAAATCAATGTTTTGATAAGAGATCTCAAAATCAATGTTTTGATAAAAGACTCATGAAAACGTAGTGACCCAACAATTCGGGATTGTTTCGATTGTTCTAATCGACTTAAGCCTTTTAATACCGCTTACTTTACTAATGATACTAAGACACGCCATTCCAAATTTTCGCTTACTCAAATGGTTTTAGTCCGGCCGTGTTCTAAAGACCACCTTCCGCTTATTACGACCACTCGATCCGCTGTCAAAGGATTTATATAAGGAAATACGAGATCTTCTCCCATAGTGGTAGTGTAAATACCGCTGGTTTTGTCGATACCAAAGATTCGCTAGGAATGGTGTTCCTAAAATGATTTCGCCATATCCTCGTTATAATGAAGTCGCTCAGAATGCAATGTTTTTATGCAGACATGTTGCTTTCAAAGTTTATAATTAATTTCTATATCCTCACCGTGGCGGAATATAATCTATATGTACTCTTGTTTAAGTACTGGTAGAATTATACCTTCGCGAACGCGCTTTGATCCGCTTCTCAATCTAAGAGTGCTATTCTTTCGATAGCAAAATCGCCAATAATTAACTTAATGTGACACGGTAGCTTATCGCTTCAGCCCTAGATATCAAAGTTAACCCCGAATCGATTATTACGCTTTCTTCACCATCTTGATTATCGCGAATTATCTGCTTAAAAAGACGATGTTCGGGGATCTTCTCACAGACCCGACTTTTATTATCGCCATCGTCAGCTTTTTGGCCGATGTTTCGCTTTCTAATTAATCGAGCCTTTTATTAATTCAAGGATTTCTTCCTTCGCATCCGAGACTTCTTTATTAAGTCCGTAACGGCACCGATTTAGAGTCCTTAAATTTATTAAAAACTCTTTTCATGTCATAGGGCTCTATAATCCCTTTTTCTTTTTTCTGATTAAGGACAAGCTTCTTGAGCTCTTTTAGGTATTGCTTTTAAAATTGTCGCTATCAACGTGATCGACCATGTCAAAGAAAACTTCGTCGCTACTCGAGATAACGCCAATCGCCCTGCTTGGTACATGTGCATTTTCCCAAGACATTCGCAATAAAGCCGGAAGTGGAACTATCCGAATCAGAATCTGCATCCGTGATCCATCGCCATCAGAAAACCGCTCAAGACTCTTCAGAGCTTCTATCTGACTGTTCTTCATTTAAGATTGTAAACAGTTTATCTTTTATTTTGGGATCAATTCCCAATAGATTAATCTTATCTTTCCTTTTATCGTTCTTCAGATTTATCGCTACGTGGCCTGCTTTACCGCAATTCCAAAGAAACTCCTTTTACTTTCGTATTTTTGTCGCTGCTTTTTGTTATACTTCTTTTACGAGTATAATTCTTTTTATACGCTAGGGGCTTAGAAATGTTATGATTCTTTTCATTCTCGATGCTCTTTGATGGAGCAGTAAATCTTAACATAGCCAAGTCTTCGCAGAAACTTCCTAATTCTCCTTCGCGGAGTATTTTTGTATCCGTTATTGCTTTATAGAATTACATAATTCTAAGCCCGCCATATTAATATAGTCGATTAAATCTCCATATGTCATGATTGCAGTGAGTATCACCATCGTGGCATCTCCCGATATCGTTCTTACCTTCTACAAGAGTTTAGGCAAACCATCGATAAATCTTTCTTTCCAATAATCATGGTTACACCGTCTTAACATGACTTTGTTAAGAAATATATCTTTATACCATTTAAAATCGTAGTTTTGGACACGTTAGATTATTAAGGATCTCTAAACTTCCTTTGGAAAAGTTTCGATCACCAACAAAATGTTTTCCGATACAGTATAACAGGGTTGCCGAGGCATCACTGTGAACTTCATTAGTAAAATTGTTATCGATGTTCCTTATTTGGACTGTGGTAGTAGCATTCATGATGCTTGCCTTTTCAATATCGAATAGGAAGTTATCCCACCAATTTTTTAACATTCACGCTGAAGCCGTAAATTATGATCGATGCTAATCGGGCATCATCGCGTGAGTTTTTATTTTATAATCGTTAAGCAAACTCCCATCTCATGGAGCATTTTAACAACTTGTCCTTCTGACATGCCGTCAATGTTCCATTCGTGGATTTCATCACCCGAATATGTGGCTGGGGGTGGAATTCGTTCTTCAAACAACATGTCTGGGAACGTCGACTGTTTATAAAAATTCTTACCATTATTATTGGTTAATTTTGATATTTTATTAACCTCTATTTTATTCTTTGAACTAGAACCTTCGCTTAACACCTTGACGGATTTGTCAGGATGTTTCGAGGTTGACCCTTCAGAGACTTTCATCTCTTTGAATTTATTGCTGATTCTGTCTAGCAGATCATCTTCGATTTCCTTCCCAAACTTTGGATGGCTTTTTGCCGAAAACTGGGGAATCTTAAAAAGCGGTTCGATAAGGTTTTCTTCCGACCGCATCGTGTATTCTCAAGGTAAGCATTACTTGCCTCAAATTTGGTTAGAGATAACATGTAACAACCGGGGTGTAGTTGTTCGTTGCGTAATTTATTAATATCATCAACATGCGTGATATCATTAGATCTTTTATATCTCTTTTAAAAGGAGTGGCGGTCAAGACTTCACCGTTAACGGAATCTTTATCTGTCTAAGGGGGTGTTATCGACCAACAGCTTCTTTCACCGTGAACCACTTTTTACAACGGTACTGCATTAATCGCTCACATTACGGAGTTTATCGCTGATTTCAAACCACCTAAAAATTCTAGATTTGCTCTAACATCGTTCATGTCTTTTATCCAGTTTCTTTAAACACCTTCCTTTCACTAAGTGAAAAGGTGCTTACATACCATTTTCTTTAATGGCATTCTCGATCTCTCCATAATTTATCAATGTAATTCCAATCGATTTTAAACCGATATCTTCTCTAATCATGCCCAGCTATCTCCACCATGCATTTCACTTCTGGTCACAATGCTCTATCGATCGTCGATAGTAGACTTTGGGTACCGACGATTTAATAGTCTACTCCCGAACTTTTCGCTCGCTATAGTTTCGCCAGAATTATCGTACTCTTCATCCTCCCTGGTTTGAAGAAGACGACCGAAAGAGTATCTTCCATTAGATCTTAAAAATTTTAAATCAATCGAACCATCCAAATGCCGGATTATTTGTTCAATATCGTAACTCTCTCGTTCTATCTTTGGTCAGTAATAGCATCAAGTGTTATTCATCTTTTGCTAAAATTTCATTCCATTTTAGCATTCTCGAACAAAGATGTTACTATGTTCCCGGTTTGCTTCCATAAGCACGGTAGCACCTTTATCGCTAACTAGTTTAGCTTTTGAGCTAAGGTTGTTTTCATTAGCCGTAATATACTCGTATATTATAGCAATTTCTTGTGTTTATCTTATCGCTCATATTTTTTGTTTTAATGTTTAACGTTAAGGTATCCATAACGCTCGATCATTAATATCTATCAAAAATTTGGGTAATGCTTAAAATAAATCGACTCAAGCAAATTACTTTGTAGAACTCCAAGTAAGGAATCATCAAAGTTTAATAACCTTGATCTCTTAGTAAGAGCAGATGGGGTATCGAGACCCAATCGATACAAAGGCTTTACAAAGAATTTGTACTAAACCTATGTGAAGGAAATTGAATTCCTTTTATATCCGCTTATATCTTCGCTGATAGCAATTTAATAATCTCTTTTGAGTTATTAATAGCTATCAGGATTCACAAGTTTTGATATTATAATTTTTTATAAAATCAAACTTTCTCGTTTATAAACAGATTTGAAAGATTCTTTCTAATATTCCACTCAGAAATCTTTTCAACTTTAGCAATCTAAGTTGCTAAGTTTTCACCGTTGATATTATTCATATCTTTAGTAAGAAATCACATGAGCCTTACTAAGTATTCGATATAGATCGCTTACCGCTAGGTAGCTAATCCTTCTTCTTAATCGCTTACTTCTTCATCTAGTTCAAATCTTTTCCAATGATTATTTGCCGCACTATAGTTCTACAAGCAAGAATCTAACTCGCTGTCTAGCAAGATATAATATTCTACCTCTCTAAGAGTTTCCTTTAATGCTTTATTAATATCATAACTTGCTATGACTATATCAATTATCCGAGAATTATATTCTCTTATGTAATTAAATTCGACGATCTTCATTTTATAAAATCTTCGGTTTATATCAAAAGTGGTTTGTTGATAAGCTGAGACTACCATCCTTATCCTGTATCGTTGTTCTAACTTGTTATTAGGCTTTTAGTCCTACTCTTTCTTATTCCTTCGACTACTTAATAGTACTCTATCCTAGTTGTCAACACTAGTTCTTGTTCTTTCTTTACCTAAGCTGCTCTCCTATCCTAGTTGTCAATACTAGTTCTTGTTCCTAATTACCTAAACAGCTTCTTCTATCCTAGTCACAACACTATTTCCTATTCTTTTAATTACTTAAACAGCTAATATGTCCTGCTCATCCGACACTTTCTCCTACGATCTTCTACGACATCCAACAAGATACGCCCAGCACACTGCCCTTTCTGCCAAATCATCGCTTCCAGAAAGCTTACTACAATAGTACTCAATGAGGATGAACTAACAAGATAACCACTAAGTGATTAATCTCAACAGAATAGTAGACTGACGACAGGTAACTATTCCGTAACTACAGAACTAAAACAAGAGACTTCTAACTAACAGGTTACGACCACGGTAACTACAGAACTAGAACAAGGACTTCGACTAACAGGTCACTATTCGTAGCTACAGAATTCAAACAGAGTAATGTGACTCTTCCTAGCAACCTAAGAACAACACCGCCTAAGGACGTAGTATGAGACTACTCACTCATCTCTACCAACACGGCTCGATACCATAAAGTGTGAATAAAGCTAATAGTTAAAACAGATGAAATGAAATCAAAACTTAAAACATAAGAAAATATAAGTTTAAAATAAACTTACAATTTTATTCAAAGCATGTAGAGGATACAAGATCGTGCAAGGAGCAGAGAGGGATATTTCCTGCTTCTATGTTTACAAACGAGAACCTTAAATAGTTCGAATGAACTATTCGCCCTAACACGTGACTTCGCTTAAAACAAATGACGCTAAGATTACATGACCTTTTACTTTACCGGTGGCAAACGCCTTAAGTCCTTTGTCTTTCGCTTCGCTTTCGCTTGTCGCTATGTCGCTTTTCTCAAGCGCAGCGTCGCCATTCGCTTATCCTTGATTTTCCGCGGCAAGTGTGGCTTGCTCCGGGCAGCGTTGTCTCCATCTCGCACGCCCTTTTCGAAGCGGACTTTATGTCATTTGCCGAGGTATGCCACGCAAGTTGTGCTTCTTTCGGAACGAGCATGTCGCCATTATTGCGCCATCGCGGCTAGATGCCACGCCTTCGCTAGTTTCTAAGTTTTCTGCCTTCTTCCGTTTCCGCTCGAATTGATGTCTCTTCAAGAAGATGATTTCTTCTTCGCTTATCTTCTTTTAATTTCGGGCTTCATCCTTTAATTTGACGGTCGCTAAGGTATTTGATCCTCGCTTATTTCGATATCAACGCCCAATTTAGACGTAGAAACCCTTTATCGATAAAAATTTACACAATTTAACGGTTCGAAGCGTCGAAATGTTCCCGCAAAAGGAACGCATCGATTTTGGAAGCCTGGCAACCACCGTAAATTTCACCAAATATGTTCCACCATTCGTAGAACTATCCGGGAATGATTTTATCTTTCATGTCTTCAAAGATATTTAACAAACCATGCGCATTTCAAGCACATACAGAAATTAAACCATGCATCTTTGTAATCATACCAATTATATGTTCAGGTTTACGTCTCGATAGTGGTATCGCAAATGATCCATATACTAAACGACTCAAGATCTTTTGATCGCGAATTTGGAATACCGATTCCTCCCGCTTTATCGTACTTGTGTTCTATTTCAATGGAATCAGATTCACTAAAATAAATTCATAATACCTCCCGTTTTATCGTCTTCGTTATCCACATACCGCGGTTCAGATAACATGGTTTCGTAGGTTCGCACTAAATTTTCGCATCGCTTATCTAATGCCATTACCGGCAAATCGTCGATAAATTCATTTTGGAATCGAAATGACTCTTTATCGAGTCGCCGGTTTGACCGCTTCAATATGATTCGAGGAACCATCTGTAGTTCTTTTACTGCTTCGACGGCGCCTTAAGCGTCGTGTCAGCTTTTTCTCGTTAGCAGGTCGGTACTATCGGGAGGTTTCGTAATCAGAACATGTTCATCCACGAGGTTTACGTAAAGCTTTAGCTTCGCTGAAAGGTGCTTTAGTTTTTTCTTACTTTGAAACGGAGACGCAGTTCTAAAAGTCTGGTTCATTCTCGCAAAAATTCTCGTTAGAAATCCGCAGAGTTTTTCACCTTTATAAAATCAATTTTAAAGTCTAAATCGATAATAGTGCCACACCGCAAAAATCGCTTAGAAACTAAATTTTTAACATCTTTTGCAAATGTCTGTCGCCATACTTCTTAGTAAAATTCTTTGTTTAAATCATCTTGAAATTTTGTAATACATAGTACTATAGACAAAATTTTTTTAATCGTTATAGTTTTTCAGTTGTCTCAGCCGTATAAATCTTACTAATCGACTCAAGAGAAATTCTGTTTAAGATACCCCATACTGCCGAAGATTGGCTTACTATCATAAAGGCTTCGATTAGGATGCCTAAACATAAGCTCGACATTTTCTTTATTCAGATAATGCCTTTTAGTCGCTTCTTCATCATGGATCGATTTTTCTTTAGCCTTTATAGCAGGGTTCACAAATCGTTTAATTTCGGGATAAAATCCGCAACATAATTAAGATTTAAGAATCAGTTTATCCGGATTTCATCGGAACTTGGCAGAGAACTCTATGGCTCGCAAATCGTTTATAGGTTCTTCGCAGAGATCATGTCCTAAGAACCTAATGGTCGTCAAACAGCTTTATTTTTCGCACTTACCGCTAGACCATTATACTTAATGATTTGGGCAAAGTGCAAAGACGCTTAAATGTCGTTCATGTTACCGAGAATACAGAACATCATCTATGTATACAATCATGTATTGATCGTAGTGTTGAATATGTTATTCATGATGTTCAAATCAAACGGCATTCTCTAACGCATTACATTCCATTCATATTGTCCGTGCGACATTGAATGTCGCTTATACTTATCTTTTCATCGACCAATTTGCTGTATCCGACTTCATGTAACTTGTCAGAATATTAGCATTATAAGTTCTTTTAATAAATCTCTTTATTAGAATCGGGTACCTAATCCATTTTAACGCCGTTAAGAGGTTTATAATCGACGATTAGTTGGGACTCCTCTTTCGCTTGTTAACATAGTTAAAGAAAAGTCAACATCGCGATTTAGAATGCCTAATGATTCTTTTTCAAGTAAATCACTTCCTTTACAGGTTCCACGAGTTCACGGCTCATCCGATCGTTCGCTTTTGGAATGTTCTTCACTAAAGTCATCCGTATGGCAGATCTAAGATGCTTCTTCTTTTCTAGAAAGCACTGCAGTTCTCAACATACTTTTTCCATAGAATCTAATAACTTTTACTCTAATCACCTCCTGGCTTTAAATTAGATTCTATCCTTTATTTTAACATCTTCTTTGTAGTTAACCGATCGTTAAGTCGATTTTAAAGATTGTCTTCGCTTAACATGATTATCGTGATCGCAGAAGCGATTTACGCATGGAACAGGTTCCTTCCCATAATCGTAAATACTAGCTCGAAGCTATATGGTTTTATTCGTTAGAATGGATCTCAGAATGATTTCTTCGCTATGTTCCAGTTATGACGAAACATTAGTAGCAAATACCATTATTACATACGGGCTTTTGAAAGCTTCCAATTTATTTTTATTATCTTCGAATGAGTATAATTTGTGTACTTACTTACTTAAGCGGGGATTATTCCTTCGCAAATAAATTCGTCGCCGCAGAATAACGCTATCTTTCTAAGATAAAATCTTTATCATCACTTAATAGTGACAGGTAGCTTAACGCTTGCCCAATTATTTAACTCGATTTGTTCGTTGTCGAGTTTACTAATCGAGGTAGTTCTTATTAATCGAGATTTTTCTTCATATCGAGGATTTCATTCTTTAGATTTACAATCTTCTTTAATAAATCAATAAAGTCGATAGTTTCTCCGATGGAACTTCGTGGTTATCCGCGATAACACTAATTTTCGCTTATACAGTACAGATTTTCTCAAAGATTTCGAGGTTGAATCGCACTTGATGAACTATCGTCATCGCATAATTTTTTTCGAAGAAACTGTAACATCGATCGCTTCTTCATTTAACTTTGTAATACCAATGAATTATTTATCTTGGCCGACTTTTCTTTCTAATTCATCCTTTTTATCTTCATCGGGTTTTTTCGACAGTTCGCTTAAGCTTACTTGTTATTCTGCTTGATAATTTATTATTATCATTCGATTGAGCAAGCTTGCCAAACAATCTTTAATATTAAAGAAATAATCGTAGTGGTTTTCTTCGCTCAATTGTTTATCACTGCAAGTTATTGCAAGATGCACCAATAATCGCCGATTTCTTCCTTTTCAGATTCTTTTTATCTTTTTCGCATCGTTAATCAAGATCTTACTTTTACGACCAATCGTTCTAACGGCGAGTTATCGCTTCAACAAAGATTCTTTTGGACCATTCTTCAAAGAGGTCAAGACATGCCATTACGAGTTTATCACTGATCCACCTAAAGAATTCAATATTGTAATTAATTATGTTCATATCATTTATCCACTTTTTCTAAATTCTTTCAATGAAAGCGTATCATCTTCTAATGGCATTTTCGATCTACTCATACTTGTTAAGTTTTCATCGATTTTAATCGATGTTATTAACGGCGCATCGGTCAGCATAATAGTATTTACCACCATCACTTTAGCCGAGCAAAGCTTCTTTTGACATTCTACCTTCTCGAGAGAGAATTTTCCATTAATAATGGGTCAATATTTCACTCGAGCAGATATTCAATCGTTGCAACGACTCTTATTTAGTCTCATTTTCATTCAGTTCAACCATTCTATCGATGATTACCGTTCCTAATTACTGATGAAAATCATCCATCCTTCTATTGTTTAGCTTTATAATACTTGTTTCTCGAGATTAGCCTTATCTTTTATTACAAGAATTGCTTTTATTATGCAAAGCATTCGAAGAATTATACTTTCATATAATAATTCACACATCTTCATTTTATAAAACTTTTGGTTTATAACAAAGTTGTTAACAATGCAGAGATTATCATCTTGTCTAGTCGTTGTTCTAACTCAGTTATTGCTTTAGTCCTCATTTTCTTCGATCATTTAATAGTATTCTATCTGTTGTCAACACTAGTTCTTGTTCTTTATTTAAAGCTGCTTATTCTAGTTGTCAATACTAGTTTTGTTTATTGTTTAAACAGTTTTTCTATTAGTTGTCAACACTATTTCATTCTTTTAATTACAAACAACATGTTCCATCATTTTCCTACGATTTGTTTATCCAAGATATGCCAGCACGCCGTTTTTCAAAATCGCTTCAGAGCTACATACAATGAGGATGAACGAACAAGATAACACTGCGATTATCTTCAACAGAATAGTAGACGACAGAATTATTCGTAACTACAGAACTAGAACAAGAGATTTTCTTAACGGTAACAGTGCAATTACGAACCACAGATTGACTCGATTGACAGTGTCACTATTCGTAGCTACAGAATAAACAGTAACAGACTTTCCCTAAACCAAGAACAACACGCTTCGACGTAGTACGAGACTACCACCATCTTTTAACATCTCTACCAACATGGCTTTACGGCATCGTGAGCCGTGCTGGTAGAGACGAGTGAGTAGTCTCATACTACCGCCCTTAGGGCTGTTGTTCTTAGGTTGCTAGAAGAGTCCTCACATTTCATTTGAATTCTCAGAGCTACCGTAATAGTGACCTGCTCCGCCGTAGTCCACCGCTCTAGTTCTTGTAGTTACCACGGTCGTAACTGCTCGCTAGAAGTTCATCGCTCTAGTTCCTCGTAGTTACGTAATAGTTACCCGCCGCCGTAAGTCTACTATTCTCGCAGAGATTAATCACTTAGCGGTTATATCGTTCGCTCATCCTCGCCAGTACTATTGTAGTAAGCTTTCCGAGCAAAGATTTAGCCCAAGCGACGGAGCGTGCTCGGGCCGATATCGCTGACGTCGCCAAGATCGTAGGAGAAAGTGTCGATGAACAGACGTGTTAATCGCTTAAGTAATTAAAAAGAATAGAAATAGTGTTGACAACCAGA
This sequence comes from Przewalskia tangutica, assembly GCA_029844215.1. NCBI lineage: Eukaryota > Viridiplantae > Streptophyta > Magnoliopsida > Solanales > Solanaceae > Przewalskia > Przewalskia tangutica. The sequence continues at coordinate 90,396,788 of CM056723.1, forward strand.
TAGAAGAATCGCTTAGGTAATTAGGAACAAGAACTAGTATCGACAAGGATGTGAGAACCGCTAGGTAAAGAAAGAACAAGAACTAGTGTTGACAACCAGATAGAGTACTATTAAGTAGTCAAGGAATAAGAAAAGAGTAGACTAAAAGCCTAATAACAAGTTAGAACAATGTTCTAGATAAGGACGGTAGTCTCCACGCTTGTTAACAACCCTTTGGTTATAAACCAAAAGTTTTATAAAATGAAGACACAGAATTTAATTATATAAGAAAGTATAATTCTTCCGTAATGAACCGCATAGTAAAAAGCAATTATCAATAAAAAGATAAAGGCTAATCTCGTGGAATTAGAGTATTATAAAACCGCTAAACCAATATGGATGGATGATTTTCATCAAGTCATAATTAGACAGTAATCATCAATAACGGTTGAACTTTATGAAGAAATGAAGGACTAAGAATAAGAGTCCGCTGCTTAGCAACAGCTGAGAGTATCACTATCCGATTGGGTGAAATCTATTCACCATTATTAATGGAAAATTCTCTATCTCCGTAAGATAGAATAATCAAAAGAATCGCTTTTTAGCTCCGCTTCAAATTACCGCGGTGAGTACTATTATGCTTCCTCAAAAGCACAAGAGACTTGGCACCATTAATGAAAACATCGGCTTTAAAATCGATTGAAAACCCTTAACAAGTTATGGGTAGATCCAAAATGCCATTAAAAGAAGATGGTACAACAAAGACTTTCCCACTCGATAAAGAAAAGAATTTAGAAATAAGTGGATAAATGATATGAACATAATTAATTCTAATATTGAATTCTTTATGGTTCCATCACCGATAAACTCCATAACGGCATGAAGTGTCTTGACACTATTGTCAAGAATGGTCCAAAGAGAATATCGCTGAAACAAGAATCCGCCATTGAATGATTGAGGTCCCCGTAGCGGTAAGATCTTGATTAACCACCGTCAAAAGATGAAAAGATCCAAAAGGAATCCTAAGGGAAAAGGAAGAAATCACAGCTTGTTACAAGATATCGCAAGTAAGTGCCCACGTGTCCGTGATAAACCAATTGGAATGTATGGGAAAACCTTTCGATTATTTCTTTAATATTAAAGATTGTTTGGCAAAACGCCAAAGTCGATGATAATAATAAATTATCAAACAGATTAATAGTAAGCTTAAAGAGTCGAACTCAATCGTAAAACCCAAGGGTTCCAATTCAAATAATAAAAGGATGGATTAAAAGGTCCAAAGATTATTAAGAAAAGGGTCAGAAAACCCAAAAGAAAGATAAATAATTCATTAATTATTACAAAGTTAAATGAAGAACAGTCCAGTGGTTATTCTGAAGTTTCTTCAGAAAATTATTACAGTGACGATAGTTCATCAAATTACCAACCTCCACTGATCGAGAGTACTGGAAAATCAGATCAGATAAACAGAAAATTAGTGTTATCACGATAACCAAGAAGTTTCCATCGAGAAACTAATCCGCATACACTGCTCAGATTTATTAAAAGAGATTGTAAATCTAAAGAATGAAATCCTCAGTATGAAGAAAAATCTCAGTCCCACAGAGGCTGAAACCTTGATTAATAAAGAACTACCTCCAGTTAGTAAACCTCTGACAACAGAGAACAAATCGTGTTAAATTAATTCGCCAAAGCATTAAGCTACCATGTCCCTATTAAAGTGATGATACATAAAGATTTTATCTTAGAAAAGATAGCGTTATTAGACTGGAGCACTGCACTGTATTTGCTAAGGAATAATCCCCACTAAGTACTTAAGTAAAGTACACAAATTATAATTCGCTACGGAGATAATATAAAATAAATCGAAGCTTTCAAAAGCCCATGTCTCAGAATAATGGTATTTGCTTCACTAATGATTTCGGCCATAACACTAACATAATCAAGAAATCATTCTAGAATCCCATTCCTAACACGATAAAACCATATACCGCTAGGCTAGACGATTTACACCGCTTCTATGGGAAGGAACCTCGTATTCCCATACGTAAATCCTTTAACTATCGATCACAAGAATCATGTTAAATGTAAGACACCTTAAAATACGCTATTAACCAATCAAAGTTAACTACCTAAAAGAAGATCTTAAAATAAAAACAATACAATCTAATTTAAAAGCCACTGATGTCATTACTCTAGTAAAGAAGTTATAAGATTATATGGAAAAAGAAATATGTTCATAAATACCAAGAGCTATCTGTAAAAGAAAGAAGCATACCAGATTCTTATACACGGATGACTTTAGTGAGAAGAACATTCCCACAAAAGCCATACCGATCCAGATGAGCCATGAACTCATGGAACACTGTAAAAAGGAAGTCAATGATTTACTTGAAAAAAGAATCATTAGGCATTCTAAATCACAGTGGAGTTGTTCCGCTTTCTATGTTAACAAAAACGCTGAAAAAGAAAGAGGAGTCACAAGACTCGTCATCAATTATAAACCTCTTAACCAAAGCGTTAAAATGGATTAGGTACCCAATTCCTAATAAAAGAGATTTATTAAAAAGAACTTATAATGCTAATATTTACGAAGTTCGATAAGTCGATTCGCAAATTCAGTCGATGAAAAAGATAAGTATAAAACAAAGATTCAATGTCCCCTTTGACAATATGAATGGAATGTAATGCCGCTCGCTCAAGAACGCCTCTTCCGAATTTCGTAACATCATGAATAACATATTCAACCCTTACAATCAATACATGATTGTATACATAGATGATGTTCTAGTATTCTCAGATAACATGTAACAAAGATTTTAGGCATCTTAACACTTTTGCCCAAATCATTAAGTATAATGGTCTAGCAAGAAGTGCCAAGAAAATAAAACTGCTTTGCATGTACCATTAGGTTCTTAGGGCATGATCTCTACCAAGGAACCTATAAACCAATTTGCAGAGCCATAGAGTTCTCTACCAAGTTCTCGATGAAATCCCTGATAAAACTCACTACAAAGATTCTTAGGAAGTCTTAATTATGTCATGATTTTATCCCAAAAATTAGATGATTTGTGAACCCTTATATAAAAGCTAAAGAAAATCCAAATCCTGGTCAAGAATAGACTAAAAGTCATATACGATAAAAGAAAATGTCCGTAAGCTTTCCATGTTTAGGCATCCCTAATCCGTAAGCCTTTATGATAGTAGAAACCGACGCCTGCATAGGTTACGGGGGTATCCTTAAACAAAGAATTTCTCGAGTCATTGAACAGCTTAGTAAGATTTACTGAACTGAACCAAGCACGTAAAAACTATAGCACAGCTTAAAAAGGAAATTTTGTCTATAGTACTATGTATTACAAAATTTCAAGATGATTCGTAAACAAAGAATTTTTACTAAGAGTCGATCGCAGCGACCAAAGACATTTTGCAAAAGATGTTAAAAATTTAGTTTCTAAACAGATTTTTGCTGTGGCAAGCCTTATTATCCAGCTTCGACTTTAAAATTGATTTTATAAAGGTGAAGAAAACTCTCCGCGATTTCCTAACGAGAATTTTTGCAGGAGATAATGAGACCAGCTTTTGGCCATACTCGATACGACTCCGTTTCAAAGTAAGCCGTAAGAAAACTAAAACAAATTTTTCAAGCAAAGCTCAAGTAAAGCTTTACATAAACCTCGTGATGTAACATGTTCACGCCTGGGAAACCTCCCAATAGTACCAACCTCCCCAAAGAGCTAACTAAAAAGCGGGCACAACCTTTAAGGCCACGCCATCGTAAATGTAGTAAAAGAACTACAGATGGTTCCTCCGTAATCATATTCGAAGCGGCCAAACCAAAGAACTCCAATAAAAAGGAGTCTCGCCCAATTCCAAATGGGAATTTATCCCAAAGACAAGTTTTGGCAGAATGGCATTAGATAAACAAGACGAAAATTTCAGAGTGCAAGACCTTCAAACCATGTTATATGCACTCACCAAGATGTGGATAACCAAGACCCGATAAAAACCAGAGGTATTATGAATTTATTTTAGTGGATACAGATTCCATTGAAATAGAACACAAGTACTTCGATAAAACAGAGGAATCGAGTATTCCAAATTCACGATCAAAAGATCTGAGTCCGCTTAATTGGTATACGGATCATTTGCACACCAATACCACTATCCGAGACCCATAAACCCCAAACATATAATTGGTATGATTACAAAGACGCATGGTTTAATTTCTCAGATGCTTCAAATACGCATACACGGTTTGTTAAATATGTCAAGACATGAAAGATAAAATCATTCTGCATGGTTCTACGAACGGTGGAACATATTTGGTGGAAATTTACAGTGGTTGCTCGAGCTTCCAAAATCAAGACGCTCCTTTGCCAGAACAATGATTTCGACTTCCAGAGCACATTAAATTGTGTAAATTTTTATCAAGAAGTGGTTTCCTACATCCTAAATTGACGCTCGATATCCAAGAAATAAACAGGATCAAATACCTTAGCAAGACCATCAAAATTAAAGGATGGAGCCCAAAATTAAAAGAAGATAAACTGAAAAAGAAGAAATCATCTTCTTCAGAAGAGACATCAAGTTCCAAGACGGAAACCAGAAGAAGGCTCCTAGAGGCCTTAGCAAAACTAGAGGATGACGAAGACGTGGCATCTAGCCACAGTGAAACAGATAATGGCGACATGCTCATTCCCCGAGGAATTGCACAAGCCTACGCGGAAGCGTACCTCAGCAAATGACAAAGTCCTTCCGCAGGCGACGAAGGTGATGGAGACACTTGCCCTTTCTAAAAGCAGCGACACTTGCCCCTTCAGAAAATCAAAGGATAAAGCAGATAGCGACACTTGCCTCTTCAGAAAAGCAAGAGCCAAGAAAGCGACATAAAGCAGAAAGCAACGTAAAGCAGAAAAAGACAAAGGACTTAAAGACGTTTGCCCTTTCAGTAAAGTAAAGGTCATGTAATCTTAGCCGTCCATTTGTTTTAAACAGAACCGTCCACGTGTTAGGACGAATAGTTCATTCGAGGCCTATTTAAGGTTCTCATTTGTAAACATAGAAGGCATCCGGAAATATCCCCCTCTCTCTCTTTCCTTGCCTGATCTTGTATCCCTCTCTCTCTATGCTTTGAATAAAATTGTAAGTTTATTTTAAACTTATATTTTCTTATGTTTTAAGTTTTGATTTGAGGGACTATGCGGTCTTTGAGGGACTATGCGGGCTGCGGGAGCCTAGGTGGATACCGGGGGTTAAGCCGCCGACGCTGGTATACCTCAGCGGTCCGGGGACCATGATTCGAGGAATACCTCGCGCGGTCTGCAGACCTATGCGAGTCGCGGTAGTTCCAGTGGATAGACGCCAAGACATTGATATCGCGCGAGTGGCCGCCTTCGACATGCGCGCGTCTCAGAAAGACCTCGTGATGCGCTTTATGGTATTTTGTTTGTACCGCTGGTCTTAGTAGTCGGCTATGCCTTCGCATTTACCCGCACGGTTCTATTGTGATGACTTGAGGCGTGAGTCCCCGACTTGACATGATCGCTATTTGTTGTGAATCGTAGTTTGGTTATCATACATGTCTCGCTATATAGACTACTATGATTTCATTTACGATTTATTTCGCCACATACTGCACTGCCAGATCGACCTTCGGGCCGCGTTCATGCCGCAGTAAAGGTACACCGCCGTTGATCCTCGCCTTAGGGTCACAGTCAAATAGAAAGCTCCGCTTTCTCGAGGCTTATTCGTATAGTCCCTGTTGTTGTAGGTGCTATTCAGGTGGTATGACGGCCCCGCCCGTCGTTGTTGTCATATCATTCGTAGAGGTCTGTAGTAATCGCAGGTGGTTTGTAAAAATGATGTAATCGCTCAAATTGCTATTTATATATATACCAAGGTAGCCATTTTTGTTAGCCTTCTTATTTCACCGTTATTACATTGGTTTCATGTATTGTCTTTATGTTCCGACACTCGATGTTGTATCACTAGGGTGCCCGGTAAGGCACCGCGAACGCCCCTAACGGGTCGTTACAAGTGGTATCGAGCGCTTAATCCTGGAAAGTGTCTATAGACCGTATCCACAGAGTCTTGATTATCGCGTGTTGCGCACCACACCAATAATCGTGAGGCTATAGGATATTTAGGATTGTTTCTATTCTTCTCACTCGAGATCGTGCCTTAGAGTCGTGGTTGTAAGTTGGACCTCTAACGTATTTCTTTCCTCACCGCTATGCCTCCGCGCAGGCAAACCCGCCCAGAGGGCAAGGCGCCAGGAGCCGCGAGCAGAGTACAGAGGGTTACGAGGCACAGCCCAATCTTTACCTAGGTAGTGCTTCATTCGGGAGTTCTCGACGCCACTAGCCCCAAAGAAAGTTTAGCACGACACGGCGGTTCCATCGCGCCATGACATTTGAACCTTCGCCCAATGCATCGAACTGAGAATATAGATTGCAAAGAGGCGACCCTGTTACTAACTATGGATTTGGCTACCAGAGAGTATACCGATGTACCGCGAGTCTTGATGACTATCTAAGAGAGGGTTGTGCAAGAATAATTCTTCAGTTAGGCTTGAGCATGGCCTCGTACGCTTCAGGCGCGTGCCAAGAAACGTAGAGATCGACGGGTTAACGGCGACGCAGAGAGGCCAGAAAGCAAGCGTCCTTTGGTAACTTTCGAGGCGAGTCACCTCACCAATGGATTTGATTATGCACATCCACCATGGCAGAGGTCCTCCACGGGTTCGTGGACGTTAGGGGTACGCAGAGTTGGTCGAACTCTGTGGCTTCCGCTCATACAGGATGCACGCCATCCCGGAATGTCGTCTTTAGTAGGTACTTGTTGCATCTATGACCGCCGTGGTCCGATGTCGAAAGAGTGTCCTAGTAGGAGGACTTGGCCTTCAGATCGGTGGTAGTTCGTCATCTTCCCTAGCTACGCCCTCACGGTGGTTTGATTAGAACAACTAAGGAGTGAAACAAGAGATACAGTGTATATCCTTAAACCTCTGTAGTTTAGTACGTATGATGAGACGGGTATGTCTTAAGTGTTATGTTCAGATAACATGAGTGTAAATAGTGATTAGAAATCATGGTTAGTTAACTGTATGATTGGGGATAGAGGAAGTGTGAGCCTTAGAGTTTTATACGTAGAGACCTTAGAGGCAGGCCATCTCGATTAAAAGATGTATTTTTATGTTTGACCTTTATCGAGTGCATAGTACACGTGAGATATGTTTGTGTGATAAACTCGAGTGGTATGAAATGAAAGAGGTAGTTGAGCTAAGAAGACCACTAGGTTTTTCGTGACTTGATTAGTGAGATTGTTCGGATCGGAACAAGAGTTTTGCGCGATAATGGGTCGGGCCGAGGACCACCGCGGTCAACCCGCGCCTGCTTTTGTGATGGGATCAGTTTGTGGTGGTCCCGCTTGGTGATAGGGTCATGAGGGTGTTAGGCCCAAGTTTAGTTAACCATCGCACGAGTTCGTGAACGCTGCTCGACCGAGAGTCGCCGACGAGGTCACCCCATCTTGTCTTTCGGCCAGACCGTTTACTCGCAGAGGGTTATGCGAGATGATTATATCGTGAAGGTTGTAAGGTTGCACGAGGTGCCTACTTTCACCTTATGACAGCATGGAGCCTGTGTTACGCTATTTCTTTTTCGGAAGTTTTACTGTGCAGGGTTAAGAACTCGCAGTCTCGACCGCATTCGCCGCCGGGCCGGTGGATTTGCGGGTAGTTGTGAGGATTGTTGTCTCCTGTGGAGGGAGCGTTTAAGCTACCATTTCAGTGTTCGGATGTCGCCTTATGAAGCCTTGTAGGGGCGGAAGTGTAAGTTGCCGGTCGATTGGTTCGATGTTGGCAAGGTGCAGATAGTTGGTTCAGGCTTGTTCCAGCAGACTGTTTTGTGTCCATTTCTTGAAGGGACTTATTTTATCGTGACTCTTCGTCATGTCCTTTTTTGTTTGCTAAGGCCTTCTAGAGCCCTCTTCTTGTTTCAGGGAAATGAGCTTTCCTCGAGCTGGTTATTTACCTGCTGACTTACCTGCCGACATTAATGCCTGCTGTTCTTCTGGAGAACTGCTTTGTGGATGGTCTAAGCCATTTAATCCTTAAACATGTCTATGGAACTATGGTGCCATAACAAACATTTTACTGGTTTGGCAGGGATTTCTTTAAGCCTTTATAGATTTAAAACCTGTTTTTTCAAAATTAATTTTTGATAAAAACTTATAAAATCTTCGAAATCAATGTTTTGATAAGAGATCTCAAAATCAATGTTTTGATAAAAGACTCATGAAAACGTAGTGACCCAACAATTCTGGGATTGTTTCTGATTGTTCTAACTGACTCTAAGCAGCTTAATACCTGGCTTACTTTACCAATGATACGGCACAGGCCATTCCAGCCTTTCGTGCTTACTCAAATGGTTTTAGTCTGGCTGTGTTCTAAAGACCACCTTCTGTTTATTACGACCACTCTGATCCGTTGTCAAAGGATTTATATAAGGAAATATGAGATCTTCTCCCATAGTGGTAGTGTAAATACCGTCTGGTTTTGCCGTATACGGCAAAGATTCCGCTAGGAATGGTGTTCCTAAAATGATTTCCTCGCTTATATCCTTGGTTATAATGAAGTCGTCGTCAGAATGCAATGTTTTTATTGCATACAAGTGCTTTCGAAAGTTTATAATTAATTTCTATATCCTCACCTGTGGCGGAATATAATCTATATGTACTCTTGTTTAAGTACCTGGTAGGAATTATACCTTCGCGAATGCAGTTTTGATCTGCTCCTGAATCTAAGAGTGCTATTCTTTCGATAGCAAAATCGTCAATAATTAACTTAATAGGGACATGGTAGCTTATTGCTCTAGCCCTAGATATCAAAGTTAACTCAATCAGATTATTATCGCTTTCTTCACCATCTTGATTATCGAATTATCTGCTTAAAAATAGACGATGTTTGGGGATCTTCAGTGAGACCCGACTCTTTATTATTGGCCACTGCTTCAGTTTCTTTGGCCGATGTTTCAGTTTCTAATGAACTGAGCCTTTTATTAATTCGAAGGATTTCTTCCTTCAGATCCGAGACTTCTTTTATTAAGTCTGGTAATGAAGTACCTGATTTAGAGTCCTTAAATTTATTAAAAACTCTTTTCATGTCATAGGGCTCTATAATCCCTTTTTCTTTTTTCTGATTAAGGACAAGCTTCTTGAGCTCTTTTAGGTATTGCTTTTTAAAATTGTCGTCATCAATGTGATCGACCATGTCAAAGAAAACTCTCGTCGCTACTGAGATAACGCCAATCGCCCTGCTTGGTACATGTGCAGATTTTCCCAAGACATTCGCAAATAAAGCCGGAAGTGGAACTATCCGAATCAGAATCTGCATCCAGTGATCCATCGCCATCAGAAAACTGTCTGAAGACTCTTCAGAGCTTCTATCTGACTGTTCTTCATTTAAGATTGTAAACAGTTTATCTTTTATTTTGGGATCAATTCCCAGATTAATCTTATCTTTCCTTTTATCGTGTTCTTCAGATTTATTGGCCACGTGGCTGCTTTACCGCAATTCCAAAGAAACTCCTTTTACTTTCGTATTTTTGCCGTTGCTTTCTTTGTTATACTTCTTTTATGAGTATAATTCTTTTTATACGCTTTGGGCGAGAAATGTTATGATTCTTTTCATTCTCTTGATGCTCTTTGATGGAGCAGTAAATCTTAACATAGCCAAGTCTTCGCAGAAACTTCCTAATTCTCCTTTGGTGGAGTATTTTTGTATCTGGTTATTAAGCTTTATAGAATTACATAATTCTAAGCCCGTCATATTAATATAGCTGATTAAATCTCCATATGTCATGATTGCATAGGGAGTATCACCATTGTGGCATCTCCGATATTGTTCTTACCTTCTACGGAAGAGTTTAGGCAAACCACTGATAAATCTTTCTTTCCAATAATCATGGTTACAGTCTGGTCTTAACATGACTTTGTTAAGAAATATATCTTTATACCATTTAAAATCGTGTAGTTTTGGACACGTTAGATTATTAAGGATCTCTAAACTGTCTTGGAAAAGTTTCGATCACCAACAAAATGTTTTCCGATACAAGATAACAGGTTGCTGAGGCATCACCGCGGAACTTCATTAGTAAAATTATCGATGTTCCTTATTTGGACTGTGGTAGTAGCATTCATGATGCTTGCCTTTTCAATATCGAATAGGAAGTTATCCCACCAATTTTTTAACATTCCTGTGAAGCCAGAAATTATGATTGATGCTAATTGGGCATCATCAGTGAGTTTTTATTTTATAATCGTTAAGCAAACTCCCATTTCATGGAGCACTTTAACAACTTGTCCTTCCGACATGCCAATGTTCCATTCGTGGATTTCATCACCGAATATGTGGTCAGTGGAATTCGTTCTTCAAACAACATGTCTGGGAACGTCGACTGTTTATAAAAATTCTTACCATTATTATTGGTTAATTTTGATATTTTATTAACCTCTATTTTATTCTTTGAACTAGAACCTTCGCTTAACACCTTGACGGATTTGTCAGGATGTTTCGAGGTTGACCCTTCAGAGACTTTCATCTCTTTGAATTTATTGCTGATTCTGTCTAGCAGATCATCTTCGATTTCCTTCCCAAACTTTGGATGGCTTTTTGCCGAAAACTGGGGAATCTTAAAAAGCGGTTCGGATAAGGTTTTCTCTTCCGACCGTACTGGTGTATTCCTGAAGGTAGAAGCATTACTTGCCTCTGAAATTTGGTTAGAGATAACATGTAACAACTGGTTGGTGTAGTTGTTCTGTTGCAGAATTTTATTAATATCATCAACATGTGTGATATCATTAGGATCTTTTATATCTCTTTTAAAAGGAGTGGCGGTCAAGACTTCACCGTTAACGGGAATCTTTATCTGTTCTAAGGTGTTCTCGACTCAACAGCTTCTTTCACTGTGAACCACTTTTTACAATGGTACTCGCATTAATCGTCACACATGGAGTTTATCAGTGATTTCAAACCACCTAAAAAATTCTAGATTTGCTCTAACATTGTTCATGTCTTTTATCCAGGTTTCTTTAAACACCTTCCTTTCACTAAGTGAAAAGGTGCTTACATACCATTTTCTTTTAATGGCATTCTCTGGATCTCTCCATAATTTATCAATGTAATTCCAATCGATTTTAAAACCGATATCTTCTCTAATCATGCCCAAGCTATCTCCACCATGCATTTCACTTCTGGTGGGGCTGCCAGTCGTTCTATCGATTGGTCGATAGTAGACTTTGGGTACTGACGACGAATAGTCTACTCCCTGAACTTTTCGTTCGGTTATAGTTTCGCCAGAATTATCAGAATACTCTTCATCCTCCCGGGGTTTGGAAGAAGATGCACTGAAAGAGTATCTTCCATTAGATCTTAAAATTTTTAAATCAATTGAACCATCCAAATGCTGGATTATTTGTTCAATATCAGAACTCTCTGGTTCTATCTTTGGTTGGGTAATAGCATCGAAGTGCCATTCATCTTTTGCTAAAATTTCATTCCATTTTAGCATTCTTGGAACAAAGATGTTACTATGTTCCTGGTTTGCTTCCATAAGCATGGTAGCACCTTTACTGCTAACTAGTTTAGCTTTTGGAGCTAAGGTTGTTTTCATTAGCCTGTAATATACTCTGTATATTATAGCAATTTCCCTTGTGTTTATCTTACTGTTCATATTTTTTGTTTTAATGTTTAACGTTAAGGTATCCATAACGTTCTGATCATTAATATCTACTGAAAAATTTGGGTAACAGTTAAAATAAACTGGACCTCTGGCTAAATTACTTTGTAGAACTCCAAGTAAGGAATCATCAAAGTTTAATAACCTTGCATCTCTTAGTAAGAGACAGATGGGGGTATCGAGACCCAATCGATACAAAGGCTTTACAGCAATTTGTACCAAACCTATGTGAAGGAAATTGAATTCCTTTTTATATCTGTTTATATCTTCAGTTGATAGCAATTTAATAATCTCTTTTGAGTTATTAATAGCCACTGTGGATTCACAAGTTTTGATATTATAATTTTTTATAAAATCAAACTTTCCTGTTTCATAAACAGATTTGAAAGATTCTTTCGGAATATTCCAATTCTGTAAATCTTTTTCAACTTTAGCAATCTTTGAAGTTGCTAAGTTTTCACTGTTGATATTATTCATATCTTTAGTAAGAAACTGTGTGGAGCCTTACTAAGTATTCAGATATAGACTGTCTACCTGCTAGGTAGCTAATCCTTCTTCTTAATCTGCTTACTTCTTCATCTAGTTCAAATCTTTTTCCAATGATTATTTGCCAGACTATAGTTCGGCAGTAAGAATCTAACCCTGGGGCGGGTCTAGCAGTATTATAATATTCTACCTCTCTAAGAGTTTCCTTTAACAGTTTATTAATATCATAACTTGCTATGACTATATCAATTATCTGAGAATTATATTCTCTTATGTAATTAAATTCTGGACGCATCTTCATTTTATAAAATCTTCTTGGTTTATATCAAAAAGGGTTTGTTGATAAGCGTGGAGACTACCATCCTTATCCTAGGGCTGTTGTTCTAACTTGTTATTAGGCTTTTAGTCCTACTCTTTTCTTATTCCTTCGACTACTTAATAGTACTCCTATCCTAGTTGTCAACACTAGTTCTTGTTCTTTCTTTACCTAAGCGGTTCTCCTATCCTAGTTGTCAATACTAGTTCTTGTTCCTAATTACCTAAACAGTTCTTCTATCCTAGTTGTCAACACTATTTCCTATTCTTTTTTAATTACTTAAACAGTTAACATGTCCTGTTCATCTGACACTTTCTCCTACGATCTTCGGCGACATCCAACAGTATACGCCTGAGCACACTGGCCCTTTCGGGCAAATCATCGCTCCAGAAAGCTTACTACAATAGTACTCAATGAGGATGAGCGAACAGTATAACCACTAAGTGATTAATCTCTAACAGGAATAGTAGACTTCTGACGGGACAGGGTAACTATTCTGGTAACTACAGTAACTAGAACAGTGGACTTCTGACGGAACAGGGTCACTATTCTGGTAGCTACAGGAATTCATACAGAGTAACAGGACTCTTCCTAGCAACCTAAGAACAACACCGCCCTAAGGACGGTAGTATGAGACTACTCACTCATCTCTACCAACATGGCTCTGATACCATAAAGTGTGAATAAAGCGGAATAGTTAAAACAGATGCGAAAACAGAATCAAAAACTTAAAACATAAGAAAATATAAGTTTAAAATAAACTTACAATTTTATTCAAAGCATAGAGAGAGAGGGATACAAGATCAGGCAAGGAAAGAGAGAGAGGGGGATATTTCCGGATGCCTTCTATGTTTACAAATGAGAACCTTAAATAGGCCTCGAATGAACTATTCGTCCTAACACGTGAACGGTTCTATTTAAAACAAATGGACGGCTAAGATTACATGACCTTTACTTTTTCGGAAAGCGGCAAACGCCTTCTTCTCGCTTTAAAGTCCTTTGTCTTCTTCTCGCTTTATGTCGTCTTTGGCTCTTTCTTTTACAAGAGGCAAATGTCATTATCTGCTTTATGGTTTTGTCCTTTTGCTTTTGCGAAAGGGCAAATGTCACCATCTGCTTTACTTTTGACTCTTGCTTTTCCGAAGGGGCAATTTGGGCGCACATACAGGAAATTAAACCATGCATCTTTGTAATCATACCAATTATATGTTTGGGGTTTATGGGTCTCGGATAGTGGTATTGGTGTCTGCAAATTATCCATATACCAATTAAACGGACTCAAGATCTTTTTGATCGTGAATTTGGAATACTCGATTCCTCCTGTTTTATCGAAGTACTTGTGTTCTATTTCAATGGAATCTGTATCCACTAAAATAAATTCATAATACCTCCTGGTTTTTATCGGGTCTTGGTTATCCACATACCGTGGTTCAGATAACATGGTTTCGTAAGGTCTTGCACTCTGAAATTTTCGATCGTTTATCTAATGCCATTACCGCAAGAAACTTGTGCTGGGATAAATTCCCATTTTGGAATTGGAACTGAGGACTCCTTTTTTATTGGAGTTGCTGGTTTGACCGCTTCTGAATATGATTCTGGAGGAACCATCCTGTAGTTCTTTTTACTTTCTGTTTCTGATGGCGTGGCCTTAAAAGGTTGTGCCAGCTTTTTCTGGGTTAGCTCTTTGGGGAGGGTTGGTACTATTGGGAGGTTTCCCAGAACTGTGAACATGTTCTGTCCACGAGGTTTATGTAAAGCTTTACTTGAGCTTTCTGCTTGAAAAGGCTGTTTTAGTTTTTCTTCTGGCTTACTTTGAAACGGAGGTCGTATCGGGCGCAAGCCCGGAAAGCCTGGTCTCATTATCTCCCTGCAAAAATTCTCGTTAGGAAATCGCAGAGTTTTCTTCACCTTTATAAAATCAATTTTAAAGTCGAAATCGATAATAAGGCTTGCCACCGCAAAAATCTGTTTAGAAACTAAATTTTTAACATCTTTTTGCAAAATGTCTTTGGTCGCTGCGATCGACTCTTAGTAAAAATTCTTTGTTTACTAAATCATCTTGAAATTTTGTAATACATAGTACTATAGACAAAATTTCCTTTTAATCGTGCTTATAGTTTTTACGTGCTTGGTTCCAGCTTCGTAAGTAAATCTTACTAACTGCTCAATCGACTCAAGAGAAATTCTTTGTTTAAGGATACCCCATAACCTATGTCTCAAGACGGCTTTCTACTATCATAAAGGCTTACGGATTAGGGATGCCTAAACATGGAAGTTTCGACATTTACTTTTATCTCAGATAATGACTTTTAGTCTGTTTCTTCCACCATGGACTGGATTTTTCTTTAGCCTTTTATATAAGGGTTCACAACTGTCTAATTTTTGGGATAAAATCCGCAACATAATTAAGACTTCCTAAGAATCTTTGTAGCTGAGTTTTATCCGGGATTTCATCGGGGAACTTGGTAGAGAACTCTATGGCTCTGCAAATTGGTTTATAGGTTCCTTGGTAGAGATCATGCCCTAAGAACCTAATGGCTGTCTGAAACAGTTTTATTTTCTTGGCACTTACTGCTAGACCATTATACTTAATGATTTGGGCAAAAGTGTTAAGATGCCTAAAATGCTGTTTCTATGTTATCTGAGAATACTAGAACATCATCTATGTATACAATCATGTATTGACTGTAAGGGTTGAATATGTTATTCATGATGTTCTGAAATTCGGAAGGGGCATTCTTGAGCCCGAACGGCATTACATTCCATTCATATTGTCCAAAGGGGACATTGAATGCTGTTTTATACTTATCTTTTTCATCGACCTGAATTTGCCAGAATCCTGACTTCATGTCGAACTTGCTGTAAATATTAGCATTATAAGTTCTTTTAATAAATCTCTTTATTAGGAATTGGGTACCTAATCCATTTTAACGCCTGGTTAAGAGGTTTATAATTGATGACGAGTCTTGGGACTCCTCTTTCTTTTTCAGCGTTTTTGTTAACATAGAAAGCTGAACAACTCCACTGTGATTTAGAATGCCTAATGATTCTTTTTTCAAGTAAATCATTGACTTCCTTTTTACAGTGTTCCATGAGTTCATGGCTCATCTGGATCGGTCTGGCTTTTGTGGGAATGTTCTTCTCACTAAAGTTATCCAGGTATGGAATCTACAAGATGCTTCTTTCTTTCCGAAAGCACTTGGTAGTTCGAACATATTTCTTTTCCATAGAATCTAATAACTTCTTTACTCTAGTAATCACCTCCGGGGCTTTTAAATTAGATTCTATCCTTTTTATTTTAACATCTTCTTTTAGGTAGTTAACCTGATTGGTTAATAGCCGTATTTTAAAGATTGTCTTCTGTTTAACATGATTCGTGGATCGTAGTTAAAGGATTTACGATGGGAATACGAGGTTCCTTCCCATAGAATCGTGTAAATACCTAGCCTAGCGGTATATGGTTTTATCTGTGTTAGGAATGGGATTCCTAGAATGATTTCTTCAGTTATGTTCCGTGTTATGACGAAATCATTAGTGAAGCAAATACCATTATTACAGACATGGTCTTTTGAAAGCTTCCAATTTATTTTTATATTATCTCCCGTAGCGGAGTATAATTTGTGTGTACTTTTACTTAAGTACTTAGTGGGGATTATTCCTTCGCAAATACAATTCTGGTCTGCTCCAGAGTCTAATAACGCTATCTTTTCTAAGATAAAATCTTTATGTATCATCACTTTAATAGGGACATGGTAGCTTAATGCTTTGGCGAATTAATTTTAACCCTGATTTGTTCTCTGTTGTCAGAGGTTTACTAACTGGAGGTAGTTCTTTATTAATCAAGGTTTCAGCCTCTGTGGGACTGAGATTTTTCTTCATACTGAGGATTTCATTCTTTAGATTTACAATCTCTTTTAATAAATCCTGAACAGTAGTGTCTGGATTAGTTTCTCTGATGGAAACTTCTTGGTGGTTATCCGTGATAACACTAATTTTCTGTTTTATACAGTACGCATTTTCCCAAGATTTCACACCGAGCCGAGGTTGAATCGTAATTTGATGAACTATCGCCATCAGAATAATTTTCTCAAGAAACTTGAATAACCATCGGATCGTTTCTTCATTTAACTTTGTAATAATTAATGAATTATTTATCTTTCTTTTGGGTTTTCACCACTTTTCTTAATAATCTTTGACCTTCTAATCCATCCTTTTATTATTTGAATTGGAACCTTATCGGGTTTTCGATTGAGTTCATTTCTTTAAGCTTACTATTAATCTGTTTGATAATTTATTATTATCATCCGACTTTGAGCGCTTTTGCCAAACAATCTTTAATATTAAAGAAATAATCGTAAAGGGTTTTCCTTCGCTCCAATTGGTTTATCACTGCACACGTGGCCTTACTTGCACCAAAGATCTTGTAACAACCCGGATTTCTTCCTTTTCCTTAGGATTCCTTTTGGATCTTTTCATCTTTTCGACGATCGTTAATCAAGATCTTACCCTTTACGGACCTCAATCGTTTCTAATGGCGAGTTCTTGTTTCAACAAAGATTCTTTTTCGACCATTCTTCAAAGAATAGTGTCAAGACACTTCATGCCATTATGGAGTTTATCGGTGATCCGAACCACCTAAAGAATTCAATATTAGAATTAATTATGTTCATATCATTTATCCACTTATTTCTAAATTCTTTTCTTTCCTCGAGTGGAAAGTGTTGTACCATCTTCTTTTAATGGCATTTTCTGGATCTACCCATAACTTGTTAAGGGTTTTCCAATCGATTTTAAAACCGATGTTTTCATTAATGGTGCCAAGTCTACTGTGCTTTTGAGGAAGCATAATAGTACTCCTACCACCACTTAATTTAGCTTCTGGAGCTAAAAAAGCTTCAATTCTTTTGATTATTCTACCTTCTGGAGATAGAGAATTTTCCATTAATAATGGGCTGAATAGATTTCACCCAATCGGATAGTGATACTCTCAATCATGCTAAGCAGCGGACTCTTATTCTTAGTCCTTCATTTTCTTCATAAAGTTCAACCATTCTATTATTGATGATTGCCTAATTATGACTTGATGAAAATCATCCATCCCTTCTATTGGTTTAGCAGTTTTATAATACTCTAATTCCCTGAGATTAGCCTTTATCTTTTTATTACAGTAATTGCTTTTTACTATGCAGTTCATTCTGGAAGAATTATACTTTCTTATATAATTAAATTCCTGACACATCTTCATTTTATAAAACTTTTTGGTTTATAACCAAAGGGTTGTTAACAAGCGTGGAGACTACCATCCTTATCCTAGGGCTGTTGTTCTAACTTGTTATTAGGCTTTTAGTCCTACTCTTTTCTTATTCCTTCGACTACTTAATAGTACTCCTATCCTAGTTGTCAACACTAGTTCTTGTTCTTTCTTTACCTAAGCGGTTCTCCTATCCTAGTTGTCAATACTAGTTCTTGTTCCTAATTACCTAAACAGTTCTTCTATCCTAGTCACAACACTATTTCCTATTCTTTTAATTACTTAAACGATTAACATGTCTGTTCATCCGACACTTTCTCCTACGATCTTGGCGACATCCAGCGATACGCCCAGCACACTGTCCTTTCGCTAAATCATCGCTCCAGAAAGCTTACTACAATAGTACTCAAATGAGGATGAGCGAACAAAGATAACCACTAAGTGATTAATCTCTAACAGGAATAGTAGACTTCTGACGGGACAGGGTAACTATTCTGGTAACTACAGGAACTAGAACAGTAGACTTCTAACGGAACAGGGTTACGACCATGGTAACTACAGGAACTAGAACAGTGGACTTCTGACGGAACAGGGTCACTATTCTGGTAGCTACAGGAATTCAAACAGAGTAACAGGACTCTTCCTAGCAACCTAAGAACAACACCGCCCTAAGGACGGTAGTATGAGACTACTCACTCATCTCTACCAACATGGCTCTGATACCATAAAGTGTGAATAAAGCGGAATAGTTAAAACAGATGCGAAAACGAAATCAAAACTTAAAACATAAGAAAATATAAGTTTAAAATAAACTTACAATTTTATTCAAAGCATAGAGAGAGAGGGATACAAGATCAGGCAAGGAAAGAGAGAGAGGGGGATATTTCCGGATGCCTTCTATGTTTACAAATGAGAACCTTAAATAGGCCTCGAATGAACTATTCGTCCTAACACGTGGACGGTTCTGTTTAAAACAAATGGACGGCTAAGATTACATGACCTTTACTTTACTGAAAGGGCAAACGTCTTTAAGTCCTTTGTCTTTTTCTGCTTTACGTTGCTTTCTGCTTTATGTCGCTTTCTTGGCTCTTGCTTTTCTGAAGAGGCAAGTGTCGCTATCTGCTTTATCCTTTGATTTTACGGGGCAAGTGTCCTTTGCTTTTCCGAAAGGCAAGTCTCCATCCCGCTTACGCCCTTTCTCGGAAGGGACTTTACGTCATTCTTCGAGGTACGCTCGCAGAGCTTGTGCAATTCCTCGGGAATGAGCATGTCGCCATTATTCGTTTCACGTGGCTAGATGCCACGTCTTCGTCATCCTCTAGTTTTGCTAAGGCCTGCAGGAGCCTTCTTCCGTTTCCGTCTTGAACTTGATGTCTCTTACAAGAAGATGATTTCTTCTTTTCGCTTTATCTTCTTTAATTTTGGGCTCCATCCTTTAATTTTGATGGTCTTGCTAAGGTATTTGATCTGTTTATTTCTTGGATATCGAACGCCCAATTTAGGATGTAGAAACCCTTTTATCGATAAAAATTTACACAATTTAATGTGCTCTGGAAGTGTCAAATCATTGTTCCTGGCAAAAGGGAACGTACTGATTTTGGAAGCTCGGGGCAACCACCTGTAAATTTCCACCAAATATGTTCCACCATTCGTAGAACCATCTGGGAATGATTTTATCTTTCATGTCTTCAGCATATTTAACAAACCATGTGTGTGCGTATTTGGGGCGCATATACAGAAATTAAACCATGCGTCTTTGTAATCATACCAATTATATGTTTGGGGTTTATGGGTCTCGGATAGTGGTATTGGTGTCTGCAAATGATCCATATACCAATTAAACGGACTCAAGATCTTTTTGATCGTGAATTTGGAATACTCGATTCCTCCCGCTTTATCAAGTACTTGTGTTCTATTTCAATGGAATCAGATCCACTAAAATAAATTCATAATACCTCCCGGTTTTTATCGGTCTTGGTTATCCACATCGGTGGTGCAGTATAACATGGTTTCGTAAGGTCTTGCACTCTGAAATTTTCGTGATCGTTTATCTAATGCCATTCTGCAAAAACTTGTGCTGGGATAAATTCCCATTTTGGAATTGGAACTGAGGACTCCTTTTTTATTGGAGTTGCTGGTTTGACCGCTTCTGAATATGATTCTGGAGGAACCATCCTGTAGTTCTTTTTACTTTCTGTTTCTGATGGCGTGGCCTTAAAAGGTTGTGCCAGCTTTTTCTGGGTTAGCTCTTTGGGGAGGGTTGGTACTATTGGGAGGTTTCCCAGAACTGTGAACATGTTCTGTCCACGAGGTTTATGTAAAGCTTTACTTGAGCTTTCTGCTTGAAAAGGCTGTTTTAGTTTTTCTTCTGGCTTACTTTGAAACGGAGGTCGATTCGCGCAGTTCTAAAGCCTGGTCTCATTATCTCCCTGCAAAAATTCTCTCGTTAGGAAATCTGGCAGAGAGTTTTCTTCACCTTTTATAAAATCAATTTTAAAGTCGAAACTGGATAATAAGGCTTGCCACCTGGCAAAAATCTGTTTAGAAACTAAATTTTTAACATCTTTTTGCAAAATGTCTTTGGCTGCTTTGCAGTCGACTCTTAGTAAAAATTCTTTGTTTACCAAATCATCTTGAAATTTTGTAATACATAGTACTATAGACAAAATTTCCTTTTTAACTGTGCTATAGTTTTTCTGTGCTTGGTTCCAGTTTCCAGAAGTAAATCTTACTAACTGTTCAACTGACTCAAGAGAAATTCTTTGTTTAAGGATACCCCCATAACCTATGTCTGAAGCATCGGTTTCTACTATCATAAAGGCTTCTGGATTAGGGATGCCTAAACATGGAAGCTTCTGGACATTTTCTTTTATCTGTATAATGACTTTAGTACGTTCTTCGACCATGGACTGGATTTTTCTTTAGCCTTTTATATAAGGGTTCACAAATCTGTCTAATTTTTGGGATAAAATCCGCAACATAATTAAGACTTCCTAAGAATCTTTGTAGCTGAGTTTTATCCGGGATTTCATCGGGGAACTTGGTAGAGAACTCTATGGCTCTGCAAATTGGTTTATAGGTTCCTTGTTAGAGATCATGCCCTAAGAACCTAATGGCTGTCTGAAACAATTTTATTTTCTTGGCACTTACTGCTAGACCATTATACTTAATGATTTGGGCAAAAGTGTTAAGATGTCTAAAATGCTGTTCTATGTTATCTGAGAATACTAGAACATCATCTATGTATACAATCATGTATTGACTGTAAGGGTTGAATATGTTATTCATGATGTTCTGAAATTCGGAAGGGGCATTCTTGAGCCCGAACGGCATTACATTCCATTCATATTGTCCAAAGGGGACATTGAATGCTGTTTTATACTTATCTTTTTCATCGACCTGAATTTGCCAGAATCCTGACTTCATGTCGAACTTGCTGTAAATATTAGCATTATAAGTTCTTTTTAATAAATCTCTTTTATTAGGAATTGGGTACCTAATCCATTTTAACGCCTGGTTAAGAGGTTTATAATTGATGACGAGTCTTGGGACTCCTCTTTCTTTTTCAGCGTTTTTGTTAACATAGAAAGCTGAACAACTCCACTGTGATTTAGAATGCCTAATGATTCTTTTTTCAAGTAAATCATTGACTTCCTTTTTACAGTGTTCCATGAGTTCATGGCTCATCTGGATCGGTCTGGCTTTTGTGGGAATGTTCTTCTCACTAAAGTCATCCGTGTATGGCAGATCTACAGTATGCTTCTTTCTTTTCCAGAAAGCACTTGGTAGTTCTGAACATATTTCTTTTTCCATAGAATCTAATAACTTCTTTACTCTAGTAATCACCTCC
This sequence comes from Przewalskia tangutica, assembly GCA_029844215.1. Classification (NCBI taxonomy): domain Eukaryota; kingdom Viridiplantae; phylum Streptophyta; class Magnoliopsida; order Solanales; family Solanaceae; genus Przewalskia; species Przewalskia tangutica. Next base: position 90,418,411 of record CM056723.1, read on the forward strand.
GGGGCTTTTAAATTAGATTCTATCCTTTATATTTTAACATCTTCTTTTAGGTAGTTAACCTGATTGGTTAATAGCCGTATTTTAAAGATTGTCTTCTGTTTAACATGATTACTGTGATCAGTAGTTAAAGGATTTACGTATGGGAATACGAGGTTCCTTCCCATAGAACTGGTGTAAATACCGTCTAGCCTAGCGGTATATGGTTTTATCTGTGTTAGGAATGGGATTCCTAGAATGATTTCTTCAGTTATGTTCCGTGTTATGACGAAATCATTAGTGAAGCAAATACCATTATTACAGACATGGGCTTTTGAAAGCTTCCAATTTATTTTTATATTATCTCCCGTAGCGGAGTATAATTTGTGTGTACTTTTACTTAAGTACTTAGTGGGGATTATTCCTTCGCAAATACAATTCTGGTCTGCTCCAGAGTCTAATAACGCTATCTTTTCTAAGATAAAATCTTTATGTATCATCACTTTAATAGGGACATGGTAGCTTAATGCTTTGGCCCGAATTAATTTTAACCCTGATTTGTTCTCTGTTGTCAGAGGTTTACTAACTGGAGGTAGTTCTTTATTAATCAAGGTTTCAGCCTCTGTGGGACTGAGATTTTTCTTCATACTGAGGATTTCATTCTTTAGATTTACAATCTCTTTTAATAAATCCTGAACAGTAGTGTCTGGATTAGTTTCTCTGATGGAAACTTCTTGGTGGTTATCCGTGATAACACTAATTTTCTGTTTTATACAGTATGCATTTTCCCAAGACTCTCCACCGAAATTGGAGGTTGAACTGTAATTTGATGAACTATCGTCACTGTAATAATTTTCTGAAGAAACTTCAGAATAACCACTGGACTGTTCTTCATTTAACTTTGTAATAATTAATGAATTATTTATCTTTCTTTTGGGTTTTCTGACCCTTTTCTTAATAATCTTTGGACCTTCTAATCCATCCTTTTTATTATTTGAATTGGAACCCTTACTGGGTTTTCTGATTGAGTTCAGCTCTTTAAGCTTACTATTAATCCTGTTTGATAATTTATTATTATCATCTGACTTTGAGCGGCGTTTTGCCAAACAATCTTTAATATTAAAGAAATAATCAGAAAGGGTTTTCCCTTCTGTTCCAATTGGTTTATCACCAGACACGTGGGCCTTACTTGCACCAGTATCTTGTAACAACTGTCGGATTTCTTCCTTTTCCTTAGGATTCCTTTTGATCTTTTCATCTTTTGAGATCGTTAATCAAGATCTTACCCTTTACGGGACCTCAACTGTTCTAATGGCGAGTTCTCGTTTCAACAAAGATTCTCTTTTTTGGACCATTCTTCAGCAATAGTGTCAAGACACTTCATGCCATTATGGAGTTTATCAGTGATCTGGAACCACCTAAAGAATTCAATATTAGAATTAATTATGTTCATATCATTTATCCACTTATTTCTAAATTCTTTTCTTTCCTCGAGTGGGAAAGTGCTGTTGTACCATCTTCTTTTAATGGCATTTTCTGGATCTACCCATAACTTGTTAAGGGTTTTCCAATCGATTTTAAAACCGATGTTTTCATTAATGGTGCCAAGTCTACTGTGCTTTTGTAGAAGCATAATAGTACTCCTACCACCACTTAATTTAGCTTCTGGAGCTAAAAAAGCTTCAATTCTTTTGATTATTCTATCTTCTGGAGATAGAGAATTTTCCATTAATAATGGGCTGAATAGATTTCACCCAATCGGATAGTGATACTCTCAACTGTTGCTAAGAAACGGACTCTTATTCTTAGTCCTTCATTTTCTTCATAAAGTTCAACCATTCTATTGATGATTACCTGTCTAATTATGACTTGATGAAAATCATCCATCCCTTCTATTGGTTTAGCAGTTTTATAATACTCTAATTCCCTGAGATTAGCCTTTATCTTTTTATTACAGTAATTGCTTTTTACTATGCAGTTCATTCTGGAAGAATTATACTTTCTTATATAATTAAATTCCTGACGCATCTTCATTTTATAAAACTTTTTGGTTTATAACCAAAGGGTTGTTAACAAGCGTGGAGACTACCATCCTTATCCTAGGGCTGTTGTTCTAACTTGTTATTAGGCTTTTAGTCCTACTCTTTTCTTATTCCTTCGACTACTTAATAGTACTCCTATCCTAGTTGTCAACACTAGTTCTTGTTCTTTCTTTACCTAAGCGGTTCTCCTATCCTAGTTGTCAATACTAGTTCTTGTTCCTAATTACCTAAACAGTTCTTCTATCCTAGTTGTCAACACTATTTCCTATTCTTTTTTAATTACTTAAACAGTTAACATGTCCTGTTCATCTGACACTTTCTCCTACGATCTTCGGCGACATCCAACAAAGATACGGCCACTGCACACTGTCCTTTCTGGCTAAATCACTGCTCCAGGAAAGCTTACTACAATAGTACTCAGCGAGGATGAACGGAACAGTATAACCACTAAGTGATTAATCTCTAACAGGAATAGTAGACTTCTGACGGGACAGGGTAACTATTCTGGTAACTACAGGAACTAGAACAGTAGACTTCTAACGGAACAGGGTTACGACCATGGTAACTACAGGAACTAGAACAAAGGGACTTCGGCGAACAGGTCACTATTCTGGTAGCTACAGGAATTCAAACAGAGTAACAGGACTCTTCCTAGCAACCTAAGAACAACACCGCCCTAAGGACGGTAGTATGAGACTACTCACTCATCTCTACCAAAGTGTGGATTTCATCTTAGCTGTACCAATGATACGGCACAGGCCTTTCCTTGTCTGGCTGTGTTCTAAAGACCACCTTCTGTTTATTACGACCACTCTGATCCGTTGTCAAAGGATTTATATAAGGAAATATGAGATCTTCTCCCATAGTGGTAGTGTAAATATCGTCTGGTTTTGCCGTATACGGCAAAGATTCGAGCTAGGAATGGTGTTCCTAAAATGATTTCCTCAGTTATATCCTTGGTTATAATGAAGCTGTTCGTAAATGCAATGTTTTTATTGCATACAAGTGCTTTCGAAAGTTTATAATTAATTTCTATATCCTCACCTGTGGCGGAATATAATCTATATGTACTCTTGTTTAAGTACCTGGTAGGAATTATACCTTCGCGAATGCAGTTTTGATCTGCTCCTGAATCTAAGAGTGCTATTCTTTCGATAGCAAAATCGTCAATAATTAACTTAATAGGGACATGGTAGCTTATCGCTTCAGCCCTAGATATCAAAGTTAACCCTGAATCAGGATTATTATCAGTTTCTTCACCATCTTGATTATCAGTAATTATCTGTTTAAAAATAGACGATGTTTGGGGATCTTCTGTGAGACCCGACTCTTTATTATTGGCCACTGCTTCAGTTTCTTTGGCCGATGTTTCAGTTTCTAATGAACTGAGCCTTTTATTAATTCGAAGGATTTCTTCCTTCAGATCCGAGACTTCTTTTATTAAGTCTGGTAATGAAGTACCTGATTTAGAGTCCTTAAATTTATTAAAAACTCTTTTCATGTCATAGGGCTCTATAATCCCTTTTTCTTTTTTCTGATTAAGGACAAGCTTCTTGAGCTCTTTTAGGTATTGCTTTTTAAAATTGTCGTCATCAATGTGATCGACCATGTCAAAGAAAAACTCTTGGCTGCTACTTGAGATAACGCCAATCGTCTGTTTGGTACATGTGCAGATTTTCCCAGTACATTCGCAGTCAAAGCTGGAAGTGGAACTATCTGAACTGTAACCTGCATCCGTGATCCATCGCCATCAGAAAAGCGTCAAGACTCTTCAGAGCTTCTATCTGACTGTTCTTCATTTAAGATTGTAAACAGTTTATCTTTTATTTTGGGATCAATTCCCAATAGATTAATCTTATCTTTCCTTTTATCAGGTTCTCTGCATTTATTGGCCATGTGGCCTGTTTTACCGCAATTCCAGCAAACTCCTTTTACTTTCGTATTTTTGCTGTTGCTTTCTTTGTTATACTTCTTTTTATGAGTATAATTCTTTTTATACGCTTTGCTTAGAAATGTTATGATTCTTTTCATTCTCTTGATGCTCTTTGATGGAGCAAATCTTAACATAGCCAAGTCTTCGCAGAAACTTCCTAATTCTCCTTTGGTGGAGTATTTTTGTATCTGGTTATTAAGCTTTATAGAATTACATAATTCTAAGCCCGTCATATTAATATAGCTGATTAAATCTCCATATGTCATGATTGCATAGGGAGTATCACCATTGTGGCATCTCCTGATATTGGTTCTTACCTTCTCGGCGAAGAGTTTAGGCAAACCACTGATAAATCTTTCTTTCCAATAATCATGGTTACAGTCTGGTCTTAACATGACTTTGTTAAGAAATATATCTTTATACCATTTAAAATCGTGTAGTTTTGGACACGTTAGATTATTAAGGATCTCTAAACTTCTGTCTTGGAAAAGTTTTGGATCACCAACAAAATGTTTTCCGATACAGTATAACAGGGTTGCCGAGGCATCACTGTGAACTTCATTAGTAAAACTGTTATCGATGTTCCTTATTTGGACTGTGGTAGTAGCATTCATGATGCTTGCCTTTTCAATATCGAATAGGAAGTTATCCCACCAATTTTTTAACATTCCTGTGAAGCCAGAAATTATGATTGATGCTAATTGGGCATCATCAGTGTGAGTTTTTATTTTATAACTGGTTAAGCAAACTCCCATTTCATGGAGCACTTTAACAACTTGTCCTTCCGACATGCCGTCAATGTTCCATTCGTGGATTTCATCACCCGAATATGTGGCTGGGGGTGGAATTCGTTCTTCAAACAACATGTCTGGGAACGTCGACTGTTTATAAAAATTCTTACCATTATTATTGGTTAATTTTGATATTTTATTAACCTCTATTTTATTCTTTGAACTAGAACCTTCGCTTAACACCTTGACGGATTTGTCAGGATGTTTCGAGGTTGACCCTTCAGAGACTTTCATCTCTTTGAATTTATTGCTGATTCTGTCTAGCAGATCATCTTCGATTTCCTTCCCAAACTTTGGATGGCTTTTTGCCGAAAACTGGGGAATCTTAAAAAGCGGTTCGGATAAGGTTTTCTTGGCCGACTGCATCGTGTATTCCTGAAGGTAGAAGCATTACTTGCCTCTGAAATTTGGTTAGAGATAACATGTAACAACTGGTTGGTGTAGTTGTTCTGTTGCAGAATTTTATTAATATCATCAACATGTGTGATATCATTAGGATCTTTTATATCTCTTTTAAAAGGAGTGGCGGTCAAGACTTCACCGTTAACGGGAATCTTTATCTGTTCTAAGGGGGGTGTTACTGACTCAACAGTTCTTTCACCTGTGAACCACTTTTTTACAATGGTACTCAGACACTGTCTGTCATTATGGAGTTTATCAGTGATTTCAAACCACCTAAAAAATTCTAGATTTGCTCTAACATTGTTCATGTCTTTTATCCAGGTTTCTTTAAACACCTTCCTTTCACTAAGTGAAAAGGTGCTTACATACCATTTTCTTTTAATGGCATTCTCTGGATCTCTCCATAATTTATCAATGTAATTCCAATCGATTTTAAAACCGATATCTTCTCTAATCATGCCCAAGCTATCTCCACCATGCATTTTACTTCTGGTGGGGCTGCCAGTCGTTCTATCGATTGGTCGATAGTAGACTTTGGGTACTGACGACGAATAGTCTACTCCCTGAACTTTTCGTTCGGTTATAGTTTCGCCAGAATTATCAGAATACTCTTCATCCTCCCGGGGTTTGGAAGAAGATGCACTGAAAGAGTATCTTCCATTAGATCTTAAAAATTTTAAATCAATTGAACCATCCAAATGCTGGATTATTTGTTCAATATCGAACTCTCAGTTCTATCTTTGGTCAGTAATAGCATCGAAGTGCCATTCATCTTTTGCTAAAATTTCATTCCATTTTAGCATTCTCGAACAAAGATGTTACTATGTTCTGGTTTGCTTCCATAAGCATGGTAGCACCTTTATCGCTAACTAGTTTAGCTTTTGAGCTAAGGTTGTTTTCATTAGCCTGTAATATACTCTGTATATTATAGCAATTTCCCTTGTGTTTATCTTACTGTTCATATTTTTTGTTTTAATGTTTAACGTTAAGGTATCCATAACGTTCTGATCATTAATATCTACTGAAAAATTTGGGTAACAGTTAAAATAAACTGGACCTCTGGCTAAATTACTTTGTAGAACTCCAAGTAAGGAATCATCAAAGTTTAATAACCTTGCATCTCTTAGTAAGAGACAGATGGGGGTATCGAGACCCAATCGATACAAAGGCTTTACAGCAATTTGTACCAAACCTATGTGAAGGAAATTGAATTCCTTTTTATATCTGTTTATATCTTCAGTTGATAGCAATTTAATAATCTCTTTTGAGTTATCAATAGCTACTGTGGATTCACAAGTTTTGATATTATAATTTTTTATAAAATCAAACTTTCCTGTTTCATAAACAGATTTGAAAGATTCTTTCGGAATATTCCAATTCTGTAAATCTTTTTCAACTTTAGCAATCTTTGAAGTTGCTAAGTTTTCACTGTTGATATTATTCATATCTTTAGTAAGAAACTGTGTGGAGCCTTACTAAGTATTCAGATATAGACTGTCTACCTGCTAGGTAGCTAATCCTTCTTCTTAATCTGCTTACTTCTTCATCTAGTTCAAATCTTTTTCCAATGATTATTTGCCAGACTATAGTTCGGCAGTAAGAATCTAACCCTGGGGCGGGTCTAGCAGTATTATAATATTCTACCTCTCTAAGAGTTTCCTTTAACAGTTTATTAATATCATAACTTGCTATGACTATATCAATTATCTGAGAATTATATTCTCTTATGTAATTAAATTCTGGACGCATCTTCATTTTATAAAATCTTCTTGGTTTATATCAAAAAGGGTTTGTTGATAAGCGTGGAGACTACCATCCTTATCCTAGGGCTGTTGTTCTAACTTGTTATTAGGCTTTTAGTCCTACTCTTTTCTTATTCCTTCGACTACTTAATAGTACTCCTATCCTAGTTGTCAACACTAGTTCTTGTTCTTTCTTTACCTAAGCGGTTCTCCTATCCTAGTTGTCAATACTAGTTCTTGTTCCTAATTACCTAAACAGTTCTTCTATCCTAGTTGTCAACACTATTTCCTATTCTTTTTTAATTACTTAAACAGTTAACATGTCCTGTTCATCTGACACTTTCTCCTACGATCTTCGGCGACATCCAACAAGATACGCCCAGCACACTCGCCCTTTCTGCAAATCACTGCTCCAGGAAAGCTTACTACAATAGTACTCAGCGAGGATGAACGGAACAGTATAACCACTAAGTGATTAATCTCTAACAGGAATAGTAGACTTCTGACGGGACAGGGTAACTATTCTGGTAACTACAGGAACTAGAACAGTGGACTTCTGACGGAACAGGGTCACTATTCTGGTAGCTACAGGAATTCAAACAGAGTAACAGGACTCTTCCTAGCAACCTAAGAACAACACCGCCCTAAGGACGGTAGTATGAGACTACTCACTCATCTCTACCAACATGGCTCTGATACCATAAAGTGTGAATAAAGCGGAATAGTTAAAACAGATGCGAAAACAGAATCAAAAACTTAAAACATAAGAAAATATAAGTTTAAAATAAACTTACAATTTTATTCAAAGCATAGAGAGAGAGGGATACAAGATCAAAAAGAGAGAGAGGGGGATATTTCCGGATGCCTTCTATGTTTACAAATGAGAACCTTAAATAGGCCTCGAATGAACTATTCGTCCTAACACGTGGACGGTTCTGTTTAAAACAAATGGACGGCTAAGATTACATGACCTTTACTTTTTCGAAAGGGCAAACGTCTTCTTCTGCTTTAAAGTCCTTTGTCTTCTTCTGCTTTATGTCGCTGTCTTTGGCTCTTTCTTTTCTGAAGAGGCAAATGTCGCTGTCTGTTTTATGGGTTTTGTCCTTTTGCTTTTGCGAAAGGGCAAATGTCACCATCTGCTTTACTTTTGACTCTTGCTTTTCCGAAGGGGCAATTTGGGCGCACATACAGGAAATTAAACCATGCATCTTTGTAATCATACCAATTATATGTTTGGGGTTTATGGGTCTCGGATAGTGGTATTGGTGTCTGCAAATGATCCATATACCAATTAAACGGACTCAAGATCTTTTTGATCGTGAATTTGGAATACTCGATTCCTCCCGCTTTATCAAGTACTTGTGTTCTATTTCAATGGAATCAGATCCACTAAAATAAATTCATAATACCTCCCGTTTTTATCGTCTTGGTTATCCACATACCGTGGTCTCAGATAACATGGTTTCGTAAGTCTGCACTCAAATTTTCAGATCTTGTTTATCTAATGCCATTACCGCAAGAAACTTGTCTTTGGGATAAATTCCCATTTTGGAATTGGAACTGAGGACTCTTTTTTCATTGGAGTTGCTGGTTTGACCGCTTCTGAATATGATTCTGGAGGAACCATCCTGTAGTTCTTTTTACTTTCTGTTTCTGATGGCGTGGCCTTAAAAGCGTGCGCCTTTTCTCGGTTAGCTCTTGGGAGGGTTGGTACTATTGGGAGGTTTCTAATCGTGAACATGTTACGCCCACGAGATTTATGTAAAGCTCTACTTGAGCTTTCCACTTGAAAAGGCTGTTTTAGTTTTTCTTCTGGCTTACTTTGAAACGGAGGTCGTATCGGGCGCAAGCCCGGAAAGCCTGGTCTCATTATCTCCCTGCAAAATTCTCTCGTTAGGAAATCTGGCAGAGAGTTTTCTTCACCTTTTATAAAATCAATTTTAAAGTCGAAATGGATAATAAGGCTTGCCACCGCAAAAATCGTTTAGAAACTAAATTTTTAACATCTTTTGCAAAATGTCTCGTCGCTTATACGACTTAGTAAAAATTCTTTGTTTACCAAATCATCTTGAAATTTTGTAATACATAGTACTATAGACAAAATTTCCTTTTTAATCGGTTATAGTTTTTCAGCTGGTTCCGGTTCTAAGTAAATCTTACTAATCGCTCAATCGACTCAAGAGAAATTCTTTGTTTAAGGATACCCCATAACCTATGTCCAAGACGGCTTACTATCATAAAGGCTTCGATTAGGATGCCTAAACATGGAAGTTTCGACATTTTCTTTATCTCAGATAAGAGCTTTAGTCTGTTTCTTACGGCGGACTTGGATTTTTCTTTAGCCTTTTATATAAGGGTTCACAAATCGTTTAATTTTTGGGATAAAATCCGCAACATAATTAAGACTTCCTAAGAATCTTTGTATGAGTTTTATCCGGATTTCATCGGGAACTTGGTAGAGAACTCTATGGCTCGCAAATTGGTTTATAGGTTCCTTGGTAGAGATCATGCCCTAAGAACCTAATGGCCGTCAAATAGCTTTTATTTTCGCACTTACCGCTAGACCATTATACTTAATGATTTGGGCAAAAGTGTTAAGATGCCTAAAATCTCGTTTCATGTTATCCGAGAATACTAGAACATCATCTATGTATACAATCATGTATTGATTGTAAGGGTTGAATATGTTATTCATGATGTTCAAATTCGGAAGGGCATTCTTGAGCGAACGGCATTACATTCCATTCATATTGTCCAAAGGACATTGAATCTCGCTTTATACTTATCTTTTCATCGACTGAATTTGCGTAATCTCGACTTCATGTCGAACTTGCCGTAAATATTAGCATTATAAGTTCTTTTTAATAAATCTCTTTATTAGGAATTGGGTACCTAATCCATTTTAACGCTCGTTAAGAGGTTTATAATTGATGACGAGTCTGGGACTCCTCTTTCTTTTCACGCTTTTGTTAACATAGAAAGTCGAACAACTCCATCGTGATTTAGAATGCCTAATGATTCTTTTTCAAGTAAATCATTGACTTCCTTTTACAATGTTCCATGAGTTCATGGCTCATCCGATCGGTCCGCTTTTGTGGGAATGTTCTTCTCACTAAAGTCATCCGTGTATGGAATCTACGATGCTTCTTTCTTTCCGTAAAGCACTTGGTAGTTCTGAACATATTTCTTTTCCATAGAATCTAATAACTTCTTTACTCTAGTAATCACCTCCGGCTTTTAAATTAGATTCTATCCTTTTATTTTAACATCTTCTTTTAGGTAGTTAACTTTGATTGTTAATAGCCGTATTTTAAAGATTGTCTTCTGCTTAACATGATTCACGTGATCGTAGTTAAAGGATTTACGATGGGAATACGAGGTTCCTTCCCATAATCGTGTAAATACCGTCTAGCCTAGCGGTATATGGTTTTATCTGTGTTAGGAATGGGATTCCTAGAATGATTTCTTCAGTTATGTTCCGTGTTATGACGAAATCATTAGTGAAGCAAATACCATTATTACAGACATGGGCTTTTGAAAGCTTCCAATTTATTTTTATATTATCTCCGTGAATGAGTATAATTTGTGTGTACTTTTACTTAAGTACTTAGTGGGATTATTCCTTCGCAAATACAATTACAGTCCGCCTGCAGTCTAATAACGCTATCTTTTCTAAGATAAAATCTTTATGTATCATCACTTTAATAGGGACATGGTAGCTTAATGCTTTGGCCCGAATTAATTTTAACCCTGATTTGTTCTCTGTTGTCAGAGGTTTACTAACTGGAGGTAGTTCTTTATTAATCAAGGTTTCAGCCTCTGTGGGACTGAGATTTTTCTTCATACTGAGGATTTCATTCTTTAGATTTACAATCTCTTTTAATAAATCCTGAACAGTAGTGTCTGGATTAGTTTCTCTGATGGAAACTTCTTGGTGGTTATCCGTGATAACACTAATTTTCTGTTTTATACAGGTACAGATTTTCCCAGTACTCTCACAGTCTGAGCTGGAGGTTGAACTGTAATTTGATGAACTATCGTCACTGTAATAATTTTCTGAAGAAACTTCAGAATAACCACTGGACTGTTCTTCATTTAACTTTGTAATAATTAATGAATTATTTATCTTTCTTTTGGGGTTTTCTCACTTTTCTTAATAATCTTTGGACCTTCTAATCCATCCTTTTTATTATTTGAATTGGAACCCCATCGGTTTTCGATTGAGTTCAAATTTCTTTAAGCTTACTATTAATCGCTTTGATAATTTATTATTATCATCCGACTTTGAGCTGCTTGCCAAACAATCTTTAATATTAAAGAAATAATCGTAAAGGGTTTTCCTTCTGCTCCAATTGGTTTATCACCGCACACGTGGCCTTACTTGCACCAAAGATCTTGTAACAACCGCCGGATTTCTTCCTTTCCTTAGGATTCCTTTTGATCTTTTCATCTTTTCGACGATCGTTAATCAAGATCTTACCCTTTACGGACCTCAACTGTTCTAATGGCGAGTTCTCGCTTTCAACAAAGATTCTCTTTTGGACCATTCTTCAAAGAATAGTGTCAAGACACTTCATGCCATTATGGAGTTTATCGGTGATCCGAACCACCTAAAGAATTCAATATTAGAATTAATTATGTTCATATCATTTATCCACTTATTTCTAAATTCTTTTCTTTCCTCGAGTGGGAAAGTCTCGTTGTACCATCTTCTTTTAATGGCATTTTCGGATCTACCCATAACTTGTTAAGGGTTTTCCAATCGATTTTAAACCGATGTTTTCATTAATGGTGCCAAGTTCATCAGGCTTTGTGGAAGCATAATAGTACTCCTACCACCACTTAATTTAGCTTCGAGCTAAAAAGCTTCAATTCTTTTGATTATTCTATCTTACGAGATAGAGAATTTTCCATTAATAATGGGTGAATAGATTTCACCCAATCGGATAGTGATACTCTCAATCTGCTAAGCAACGGACTCTTATTCTTAGTCCTTCATTTTCTTCATAAAGTTCAACCATTCTATTGATGATTACTGCCTAATTATGACTTGATGAAAATCATCCATCCCTTCTATTGGTTTAGCGCTTTATAATACTCTAATTCCCGAGATTAGCCTTTATCTTTTATTACAAGAATTGCTTTTACTATGCGCTTCATTACGAAGAATTATACTTTCTTATATAATTAAATTCTCGACGATCTTCATTTTATAAAACTTTTGGTTTATAACCAAAGGGTTGTTAACAAGCGTGAGACTACCATCCTTATCCTAGGTCGTTGTTCTAACTTGTTATTAGGCTTTTAGTCCTACTCTTTCTTATTCCTTCGACTACTTAATAGTACTCTATCCTAGTTGTCAACACTAGTTCTTGTTCTTTCTTTACCTAAGCGGTTTCTCCTATCCTAGTTGTCAATACTAGTTCTTGTTCCTAATTACCTAAACAGCTTCTTCTATCCTAGTCACAACACTATTTCCTATTCTTTTTAATTACTTAAACATTAACATGTCTGCTCATCCGACACTTTCTCCTACGATCTTCTCGACATCCAACAAAGATACGCCCAGCACACTGGCCCTTTCTGCTAAATCATCGCTCCAGAAAGCTTACTACAATAGTACTCAAGAGATGAACGAACAAAGATAACCACTAAGTGATTAATCTCAACAGAATAGTAGACTCGACGACAGGTAACTATTCGCAACTACAGAACTGTAGCGAGACTTCTAACTAACAGGTTACGACCATGGTAACTACAGGAACTAGAACATTGGACTTCTGACGGAACAGGGTCACTATTCTGGTAGCTACAGGAATTCAGACAGAGTAACAGGACTCTTCCTAGCAACCTAAGAACAACACCGCTCAAGGACTAGTATGAGACTACTCACTCATCTCTACCAACATGGCTCTGATACCATAAAGTGTGAATAAAGCGGAATAGTTAAAACAGATGCGAAAACGAAATCAAAACTTAAAACATAAGAAAATATAAGTTTAAAATAAACTTACAATTTTATTCAAAGCATAGAGAGAGAGGGATACAAGATCAGGCAAGGAAAGAGAGAGAGGGGGATATTTCCGGATGCCTTCTATGTTTACAAATGAGAACCTTAAATAGGCCTCGAATGAACTATTCGTCCTAACACGTGGACGGTTCTGTTTAAAACAAATGGACGGCTAAGATTACATGACCTTTACTTTACTGAAAGGGCAAACGTCTTTAAGTCCTTTGTCTTTTTCTGCTTTACGTTGCTTTCTGCTTTATGTCGCTTTCTTGGCTCTTGCTTTTCTGAAGAGGCAAGTGTCGCTATCTGCTTTATCCTTTGATTTTCCGCGGGCAAGTGTCCTTTGCTTTTCCGAAAGGGCGTTGTCTCCATCCTACTTTACGCCCTTTCGGAAGCGGACTTTCGTCATTCTTTGAGGTACGCTCGCTGCAGGCATGTGCAATTCCTGGAATGAGCATGTCGCCATTATCTGCTTCACCGTGGCTAGATGCCACGCCTTCGTCATCCTCTAGTTTTGCTAAGGCCTCTGGAGCCTTCTTCCGTTTCCGTCTCGAACTTGATGTCTCTTCCAAGAAGATGATTTCTTCTTTTCGCTTTATCTTCTTTAATTTTGGGCTCCATCCTTTAATTTTGATGGTCTTGCTAAGGTATTTGATCCTGTTTATTTCTTGGATATCGAACGCCCAATTTAGGATGTAGGAAACCCTTTATCGATAAAAATTTACACAATTTAATGTGCTCGAAGTGTCGAAATCATTGTTCCCGCAAAAGGGAACGATCGATTTTGGAAGCTCTGGCAACCACCAGTAAATTTCCACCAAATATGTTCCACCATTCGTAGAACCATCCGGGAATGATTTTATCTTTCATGTCTTCAAGATATTTAATAAACCATGGTGCGATTCGCGCATATACAGTGAAATTAAACCATGCATCTTTGTAATCATACCAATTATATGTTTGGGTTTTATGGGTCTCGGATAGTGGTATTGGTGTCTGCAAATGATCCATATACCAATTAAACGGACTCAAGATCTTTTTGATCGTGAATTTGGAATACTCGATTCCTCCTGTTTTATCGAAGTACTTGTGTTCTATTTCAATGGAATCAGATCCACTAAAATAAATTCATAATACCTCCCGGTTTTTATCGGGTCTTGGTTATCCACATACCGTGGTCTCAGATAACATGGTTTCGTAAGGTCTTGCACTCAAATTTTCGCATCGTTTATCTAATGCCATACAGAAACTTCAGGCCGGATAAATTCCCATTTTGGAATTGGAACTGAGGACTCCTTTTTTATTGGAGTTGCTGGTTTGACCGCTTCTGAATATGATTCTGGAGGAACCATCCTGTAGTTCTTTTTACTTTCTGTTTCTGATGGCGTGGCCTTAAAAGGTTGTGCCAGCTTTTTCTGGGTTAGCTCTTTGGGGAGGGTTGGTACTATTGGGAGGTTTCCCAGAACTGTGAACATGTTCTGTCCACGAGGTTTATGTAAAGCTTTACTTGAGCTTTCTGCTTGAAAAGGCTGTTTTAGTTTTTCTTCTGGCTTACTTTGAAACGGAGGTCGTATCGGGCGCAAGCCCGGAAAGCCTGGTCTCATTATCTCCCTGCAAAAATTCTCTCGTTAGGAAATCTGGCAGAGAGTTTTCTTCACCTTTTATAAAATCAATTTTAAAGTCGAATCGATAATAAGGTTGCCACCGCAAAATCTGTTTAGAAACTAAATTTTTAACATCTTTTGCAAAATGTCTTTGGTCGCTTTAATCGACTCTTAGTAAAAATTCTTTGTTTACCAAATCATCTTGAAATTTTGTAATACATAGTACTATAGACAAAATTTCCTTTTTAATTGTGCTATAGTTTTTCTGTGCTTGGTTCCAGTTTCCAGAAGTAAATCTTACTAACTGTTCAACTGACTCAAGAGAAATTCTTTGTTTAAGGATACCCCCATAACCTATGTCCAAGATCGGCTTACTATCATAAAGGCTTCGGATTAGGGATGCCTAAACATGGAAGCTTCGACATTTTCTTTTATCTCAGATAATGTTTTAGTCCGTTCTTGACCATGGACTGGATTTTTCTTTAGCCTTTTATATAAGGGTTCACAAATCGTTTAATTTTTGGGATAAAATCCGCAACATAATTAAGACTTCCTAAGAATCTTTGTAGCTGAGTTTTATCCGGGATTTCATCGGGGAACTTGGTAGAGAACTCTATGGCTCTGCAAATTGGTTTATAGGTTCCTTGTTAGAGATCATGCCCTAAGAACCTAATGGTCATCAAACAATTTTATTTTCGCACTTATCGCTAGACCATTATACTTAATGATTTGGGCAAAAGTGTTAAGATGCCTAAAATGCCGTTTCTATGTTATTCGAGAATACTAGAACATCATCTATGTATACAATCATGTATTGATCGTAAGGGTTGAATATGTTATTCATGATGTTCAAATTCGGAGGGGCATTCTTGAGCGAAGGCATTACATTCCATTCATATTGTCCAAAGGGGACATTGAATCTCGCTTTATACTTATCTTTTCATCGACTGAATTTGCCGTAATCCTCGACTTCATGCCGAACTTGTCAGAAATATTAGCATTATAAGTTCTTTTTAATAAATCTCTTTATTAGGAATCGGGTACCTAATCCATTTTAACGCTCGTTAAGAGGTTTATAATTGATGACAGTCTGGGACTCCTCTTTCTTTTCGCTTTTGTTAACATAGAAAGTCAACAACTCCATCGTGATTTAGAATGCCTAATGATTCTTTTTCAAGTAAATCATTGACTTCCTTTTACAAATGTTCCATGAGTTCATGGCTCATCCGATCGATCCGCTTTGTGGAATGTTCTTCTCACTAAAGTTATCCTGTATGGCAGATCTACGATGCTTCTTTCTTTCCGTAAAGCACTTGTAGTTCTCAACATATTTCTTTTCCATAGAATCTAATAACTTCTTTACTCTAGTAATCACCTCCGGCTTTTAAATTAGATTCTATCCTTTTTATTTTAACATCTTCTTTTGGTAGTTAACCCGATTGGTTAATAGCCGTATTTTAAAGATTGTCTTCGCTTAACATGACATCGTGATCGTAGTTAAAGGATTTACGTATGGGAATACGAGGTTCCTTCCCATAGAATCGTGTAAATACCGCCTCAGCCTAGCGTGATATGGTTTTATCTGTGTTAGGAATGGGATTCCTAGAATGATTTCTTCGCTATGTTCCGTGTTATGACGAATCATTAGTGAAGCAAATACCATTATTACGTATACGGTCTTTTGAAAGCTTCCAATTTATTTTTATATTATCTCCGTAGCGAGTATAATTTGTGTGTACTTTTACTTAAGTACTTAGTGGGGATTATTCCTTCGCAAATACAATTCAGTCCGCTGCAGTCTAATAACGCTATCTTTTCTAAGATAAAATCTTTATGTATCATCACTTTAATAGTGACATGGTAGCTTAATGCTTTGGCCCGAATTAATTTTAACTCGATTTGTTCTCTTGTCGAGGTTTACTAACTGGAGGTAGTTCTTTATTAATCAAGGTTTCAGCCTCTGTGGGACTGAGATTTTTCTTCATACTGAGGATTCCATTCTTTAGATTTACAATCTCTTTTAATAAATCCTGAACAGTAGTGTCTGGATTAGTTTCTCTGATGGAAACTTCTTGGTGGTTATCCGTGATAACACTAATTTTCTGTTTTATACAGTAGATTTTCCCGACTTCACACCGAAATTGCCGAGGTTGAATCGTAATTTGATGAACTATCGCCATCAGAATAATTTTCTCAAGAAACTTCGAATAACCACCGGATCGTTTCTTCATTTAACTTTGTAATAATTAATGAATTATTTATCTTTCTTTGGGTTTTCGACTTTTCTTAATAATCTTTGGACCTTCTAATCCATCCTTTTATTATTTGAATTGGAACCTCATCGGGTTTTCGATTGAGTTCAAATTTCTTAAGCTTACTATTAATCTGTTTGATAATTTATTATTATCATCCGACTTTGAGCGCGTTTTGCCAAACAATCTTTAATATTAAAGAAATAATCGAAGCGGTTTTCCTTCTGCTCCAATTGGTTTATCACCGCACACGCTGGCCTTACTTGCACCAAGATCTTGTAACAACCGCTTGATTTCTTCCTTTCCTTAGGATTCCTTTTGGATCTTTTCATCTTTTCGACGATCGTTAATCAAGATCTTACCTTTACGGACCTCAACTGTTCTAATGGCGAGTTATCGTTTCAACAAAGATTCTCTTTGGACCATTCTTCAAAGAATAGTGTCAAGACACTTCATGCCATTATGGAGTTTATCGGTGATCCGAACCACCTAAAGAATTCAATATTAGAATTAATTATGTTCATATCATTTATCCACTTATTTCTAAATTCTTTTCTTTCCTCGAGTGGGAAAGTCATTGTTGTACCATCTTCTTTAATGGCATTTTCTCGATCTACCCATAACTTGTTAAGGGTTTTCCAATTGATTTTAAACCGATGTTTTCATTAATGATGCCAAGTTCATCAGGCTTTTGGAAGCATAATAGTACTCTACCACCACTTAATTTAGCTTCGAGCTAAAAAGCTTCAATTCTTTTGATTATTCTATCTTACGAGATAGAGAATTTTCCATTAATAATGGGTGAATAGATTTCACCCAATCGGATAGTGATACTCTCAATCGTTGCTAAGCAACGGACTCTTATTCTTAGTCCTTCATTTTCTTCATAAAGTTCAACCATTCTATTGATGACACTGTCTAATTATGACTTGATGAAAATCATCCATCCCTTCTATTGGTTTAGCGCTTTATAATACTCTAATTCCCTGAGATTAGCCTTTATCTTTTTATTACAGTAATTGCTTTTTACTATGCAGTTCATTCTGGAAGAATTATACTTTCTTATATAATTAAATTCCTGACGCATCTTCATTTTATAAAACTTTTTGGTTTATAACCAAAGGGTTGTTAACAAGCGTGAGACTACCATCCTTATCCTGTTTCGTTGTTCTAACTTGTTATTAGGCTTTTAGTCCTACTCTTTTCTTATTCCTTCGACTACTTAATAGTACTCTATCCTAGTTGTCAACACTAGTTCTTGTTCTTTCTTTACCTAAGCGGTTCTCCTATCCTAGTTGTCAATACTAGTTCTTGTTCCTAATTACCTAAACAGTTCTTCTATCCTAGTTGTCAACACTATTTCCTATTCTTTTTTAATTACTTAAACAGTTAACATGTCCTGTTCATCTGACACTTTCTCCTACGATCTTCGGCGACATCCAACAAGATACGCCCAGCACACCGTCCCTTTCGGGCAAATCATCGCTCCAGAAAGCTTACTACAATAGTACTCAATGAGGATGAACTAACAAAGATAACCACTAAGTGATTAATCTCTAACAGAATAGTAGACTGACGACAGTAACTATTCGCAACTACAGAACTAGAGCGAGAGACTTCTAACGGAACAGGGTTACGACCATGGTAACTACAGGAACTAGAACAGTGGACTTCGGCGAACAGGTCACTATTCGTAGCTACAGAATTCAAACAGAGTAACAGACTCTTCCTAGCAACCTAAGAACAACACCGCCTAAGCGACTGTAGTATGAGACTACTCACTCATCTCTACCAACACGGCTCGATACAAAAGTGTGAATAAAGCGGAATAGTTAAAACAGATGCAAAACCAAAACAAAACATAAAACATAAGAAAATATAAGTTTAAAATAAACTTACAATTTTATTCAAAGCATAGAGAGAGAGGGATACCAGATCAGGCAAGGACAGAGAGAGTGGGGGATATTTCCGGATGCCTTCTATGTTTACACATGAGAACCTTAAATAGGCCTCGACGAACTATTCGCCCTAACACGTGACGGCTCTTTAAAACAAATGGGCGGCTAAGATTACATGACCTTTACTTTCTCGGTGCGGCAAACGTCTTTAAGTCCTTTGTCTTTTTCTCGCTTTACGCTGCTACGCTTTATGTCGCCGCTCTTGCTTTTCGAAGAGGCAAGTGTCGCTTATCCGCTTTATCCTTTGATTTTCCGAGGGCAAGTGTCCTTGCTTTTCCGAAGGCAAGTGTCTCCATCCTCGCCACGCCCTTTCTCGAAGGGACTTTACGTCATTTGCCGAGGTACGCTCGCAGGCTTGTGCAATTCCTCGGGAATGAGCATGTCGCCATTATCTGCTTTCACCGGCTAGATGCCACGCCTTCGTCATTCTCTAGTTTTGCTAAGGCCTCTGAGCCTTCTTCCGTTTCCGTCTTGAACTTGATGTCTCTTACAAGAAGATGATTTCTTCTTTTCGCTTTATCTTCTTTAATTTTTGGGCTCCATCCTTTAATTTTGATGGTCTTGCTAAGGTATTTGATCCTGTTTATTTCTTGGATATCGAACGCCCAATTTAGGATGTAGAAACCTTTATCGATAAAAATTTACACAATTTAATGTGCTGGAAGTGTCGAAATCATTGTTCCCGCAAAGGAACGATCGATTTTGGAAGCTCTGGCAACCACTGTAAATTTCACCAAATATGTTCCACCATTCGTAACCATCCGGGAATGATTTTATCTTTCATGTTCAAAGATATTTAACAAACCACGTGCGTATTTGGCGCACATACAGAAATTAAACCATGCATCTTTGTAATCATACCAATTATATGTTTGGGGTTTATGGGTCTCGGATAGTGGTATTGGTTCGCAAATGATCCATATACCAATTAAACGGACTCAAGATCTTTTGATCGTGAATTTGGAATACTCGATTCCTCCCGCTTTATCAAGTATTTGTGTTCTATTTCAATGGAATCGATTCACTAAAATAAATTCATAATACCTCCGGTTTTTATCGGGTCGTTATCCACATCGTGGTTCAGATAACATGGTTTCGTAAGGTCTTGCACTCCAAATTTTCGCATCGTTTATCTAATGCCATTACCGCAAAACTTGTCTGGATAAATTCCCATTTGGAATTGGAACCGAGGACTCCTTTTTATCGAGTCTTTGGTTTGACCGCTTTCAATATGATTGGAGGAACCATCCTGTAGTTCTTTTACTGCTTTTACGGCGTGGCCTTAAAGGTTGTGCCGCCTTTTAGCTCTCTTGGGGAGGTTGGTACTATTGGGAGGTTTCAATCGTGAACATGTTCTCACGAGGTTTATGTAAAGCTTTACTTGAGCTTCGCTGAAAAAGCTGTTTTAGTTTTCTTCCGCTTACTTTGAACGGAGGTCGTATCGCAAGTCCGAAAGTTCGTCTCGTTATTATCTCGCAAAAATTCTCTCGTTAGAAATCCGCAGAGTTTTCTTCACCTTTATAAAATCAATTTTAAAGTCAAATCGATAATAAGGCTTGCACCGCAAAAATCATTTAGAAACTAAATTTTTAACATCTTTTGCAAATGTCTTGTCGCTTTCGCGACTTAGTAAAAATTCTTTGTTTACCAAATCATCTTGAAATTTTGTAATACATAGTACTATAGACAAAATTTCCTTTAATCGTCTATAGTTTTTAGCTTGGTTCTCAGCTTCAGTAAATCTTACTAATCGTTCAATCGACTCAAGAGAAATTCTTTGTTTAAGGATACCATAACCTATGTCAAGACGGCTTACTATCATAAAGGCTTCGATTAGGGATGCCAAACATGGAAGCTTCGACATTTTCTTTATCTCAGATAATGACTTTAGTCGTTTCTTCCATGGATGGATTTTTCAGCCTTTTATATAAGGGTTCACAAATCGTCTAATTTTTGGGATAAAATCCAACATAATTAAGACTTCTAAGAATCTTTGAGCTGAGTTTTATCCGGGATTTCATCGGAACTTGGTAGAGAACTGGCTGGCTGCAAATTGGTTTATAGGTTCCTTGGTAGAGATCATGCCCTAAGAACCTAATGGCATGCAAAGCAGCTTTATTTTCTTGGCACTTATCGCGACCATTATACTTAATGATTTGGGCAAAAGTGTTAAGATGCCTAAATGCCGTTTCATGTTATTCGAGAATACTAGAACATCATCTATGTATACAATCATGTATTGAGTAAGGGTTGAATATGTTATTCATGATGTTCAAATTCGGCGGCATTGAGCGAGCGGCATTACATTCCATTCATATTGTCCAAAGGGACATTGAATCTTCGCTTTATACTTATCTTTTCATCGACCAATTTGCATCTCGACTTCATGTCGAACTTGCCTGTAAATATTAGCATTATAAGTTCTTTTTAATAAATCTCTTTTATTAGGAATCGTACCTAATCCATTTTAACGCCGTTAAGAGGTTTATAATTGACGAAGTCTTGGGACTCTCTTTCTTTCCGCTTGTTAACATAAGTGAACAACTCATCGTGATTTAGAATGCCTAATGATTCTTTTTCAAGTAAATCATTGACTTCCTTTACAATTCCACGAGTTCACGGCTCATCGACGTCAGCTTTTGGAATGTTCTTCCACTAAAGTCATCCATAATGGCATCTACAAGATGCTTCTTTCTTTTCGCAGCACTTGGTAGTTCAACATATTTCTTTTTCCATAGAATCTAATAACTTCTTTACTTCAGTAATCACCTCAGGGCTTTTAAATTAGATTCTATCCTTTTATTTTAACATCTTCTTTTAGGTAGTTAATTGATTGCACAGTATTTAAAGATTGTCTTCTGCTTAACATGATTCTCGTGATCGCAGTTAAAGGATTTACGTGTAGAATACGAGGTTCCTTCCCATAATCGTAAATACCGTCTAGCCTAGCGGTATATGGTTTTATCTGTTAGGAATGGGATTCTAGAATGATTTCTTGCATGTTAGTGTTATGGCGAAATCATTAGTGAAATACCATTATTACAGACACGGGCTTTTGAAAGCTTCCAATTTATTTTTATATTATCTCGCGTGAGTATAATTTGTGTGTACTTTTACTTAAGTACTTAGTGGGATTATTCCTTCAAATACAGTGCGCTCCAGAGTCTAATAACGCTATCTTTTCTAAGATAAAATATTTATGTATCATCACTTTAATAGGACACGGTAGCTTAATGCTTTGGCGAATTAATTCTCGATTTGTTCTCTGTTGTCGGTTTACTAATCGGAGGTAGTTCTTTAATCAAGGTTTCACCTTTGGGGACCGAGATTTTTCATATCGGTGATTTCATTCTTTAGATTTACAATCTTTTAATAAATCACGAGCATTAATTATGCGGATTAGTTTCGATGGAAACTTCTTGGTGGTTATCCGTGATAACACTAATTTTCTGCTTTATACAGTACGATTTTCCCGATTTCTCAGTCGAGTCAGGTTGAATAATTTGATGAACTATCGTCATCGCATTAAATAATTTTCGAAGAAACTTCGACAACATCGATCGTTTCATTTAACTTGTAATAATTAATGAATTATTTATCTTTTGTTAGCCGACCTTTTCTTAATAACCTTCTAATCCATCCTTTTATTATTTGAATTGAACCCTTACGGGTTTCGATTGAAGTTCTCTTTAAGCTTACTATTAATCTCGTTTGATAATTTATTATTATCATCGACTTTAGCGGCGTTTGCCAAACAATCTTTAATATTAAAGAAATAATCGTAAAGGGTTTCTTCTTACTCAATTGTTTATCACGGACACGTGGGCCTTACGCACGATATCTTGTAATAATCGCCGATTTCTTCTTTCCTTAGATTTCCTTTTGGATCTTTCATCTTTTCGTACGATCGTTAATCAAGATCTTACCCTTTACCTCGACTCAATCGTTCTAACGCGAGTTCTCGCTTTCAACAAGATTCTCTTTTGGACCATTCTTCATACAATAGTGTCAAGACATTCATGCCATTATGGAGTTTATCGGTGATCGAACCACCTAAAGAATTCAATATTAGTAAATTAATTATGTTCATATCATTTATCCACTTATTTCTAAATTCTTCTTTCTCTTCGGTGAAAGTCTTTGTTGTACCATCTTCTTTAATGGCATTTTCGATCTACCCATAACTTGTTAAGGGTTTTTCAATCGATTTTAAACCGATGTTTTCATTAATGGTGCTCTTTTGTCATTTTGTGGAAGCATAATAGTACTCCTACCACCACTTAAATTTGTCGAGCTAAAAGCCATTCTTTTGATTATTCTATCTTACGGAGATAGAGAATTTTCCATTAATAATGGTGAATAGATTTCACCCAATCGGATAGTGATACTCAATCGTTGCTAAGCAACGGACTTATTCTTAGTCCTTCATTTTCTTCATAAAGTTCAACCATTCTATTGATGACACTGCCTAATTATGACTTGATGAAAATCCATCCCTTCTATTGGTTTAGCGCTTTTATAATACTCTAATTCTCGAGATTAGCCTTTATCTTTTATTACAAGAATTGCTTTTACTATGCAGTTCATTACGGAAGAATTATACTTTCTTATATAATTAAATTCTGACGATCTTCATTTTATAAAACTTTTGGTTTATAACCAAAGGGTTGTTAACAAGCGTGAGACTACCATCCTTATCCTGGTCATTGTTCTAACTTGTTATTAGGCTTTTAGTCCTACTCTTTCTTATTCCTTCGACTACTTAGTACTCATATCCTAGTTGTCAACACTAGTTCTTGTTCTTTCTTTACCTAAGCGGTTCTCCTATCCTAGTTGTCAATACTAGTTCTTTCCTAATTACCTAAGCTTCTTCTATCCTAGTCACAACACTATTTCCTATTCTTTTTAATTACTTAAACAACATGTCTGCTCATCCGACACTTTCTCCTACGATCTTCGACATCCAACAAGATATCGGCACACTGGCCCTTTCTTTCGCTAATCATCGCTCCAGAAAGCTTACTACAATAGTACTCACGAGATTTAATCGAACAAAGATAACCACTAAGTGATTAATCTCAACAGAATAGTAGACTGACGACAGTAACTATTCGCAACTACAGAACTAGAACGAGACTTCTAACTAACAGGTTACGACCACGGTAACTACAGAACTAGAACAGGACTTCGACTAACAGGTCACTATTCGTAGCTACAGAATTCAAACAGAGTAACAGACTCTTCCTAGCAACCTAAGAACAACACCGCTCGAGGACGGTAGTATGAGACTACACCACTCATCTCTACCAACACGGCTCGATACCATAAGTTTATACTACGAGTACGAGACTACACTATTCGCATCGCAGCCACGCTGGCAGAGATGAGCAGTCTCATACTACCGCCCTCGTATGCTGTTCTTAGGTCGCAGGAAGAGTCCTCGTTTCGCTTGAATTCCTAGCTACCGTAATGACTGTTCCGCCGAAGTCCACCGCTCTAGTTCCCGTAGTTACCACGGTCGTGAACTGCTCGCTAAGCCCATCGCTCTAGTTCCCGTAGTTACCGTAATAGTTACCCCGCTCCGCCGTAAGTCTACTATTCGCAGAGATTAATCACTTAGTGGTTATACTGCGCTCATCCTCGCCGAGTACTAGTAGTAAGCTTTCCGAGCAAAGGATTTAGCCCAAAGCGACGGAGCGCGTTCGCCGTATATCGCTGATGTCGCCAAGATCGTAGGAGAAAGTGTCGATGAACAGACATGTTAACTGCTTAAGTAATTAAAAAGAATAGAAATAAGTGTTGACAACTAGATAGAAGAATCTAGGTAATTAGGAATGCTAACTAGTATTGACAACTAGATGTGAGAACCGCTTTAGGTAAAGAAAGAACAAGAACTAGTTGACAACCAGATGTGAGTACTATTAAGTAGTAAGGAATAAGAAAAGAGTAGACTAAAAGCCTAATAACAAGTTAGAACAACATTTCTAGATAAGGATGGTAGTCTCCACGCTTGTTAACAACCCTTTGGTTATAAACCAAAAGTTTTATAAACGAAGACACAGAATTTAATTATATAAGAAAGTATAATTCTTCCGTAATGAATCGCATAGTAAAAGCAATTATCGTAATAAAAGATAAAGGCTAATCTCGTGGAATTAGAGTATTATAAAACCGCTAAACCAATATGGATGGATGATTTTCATCAAGTCATAATTAGACGTAATCATCAATAATGGTTGAACTTTATGAAGAAACGGGCGACTAAGAATAAGAGTCCGCCGCTTAGCAACAATGAGAGTATCACTATCCGATTGGGTGAAATCTATTCACCCATTATTAATGGAAAATTCTATCTCCGTAAGATAGAATAATCAAAAGAATCGCTTTTAGCTCCGTGGCTAAATTGCGGTGGTAGAGTACTATTATGCTTCCACAAAAGCACAAAGTAGACTTGGCACCATTAATGAAAACATCGGCTTTAAAATCGATTGGAAAACCCTTAACAAGTTATGGGTAGATCCGTAAAATGCCATTAAAAGAAGATGGTACAACAAAGACTTTCCCACTCGAGAAAGAAAAGAATTTAGAAATAAGTGGATAAATGATATGAACATAATTAATTCTAATATTGAATTCTTAGGTTCCATCACCGATAAACTCCATAACGGCATGAAGTGTCTTGACACTATTGTCAAGAATGGTCCAAAAGAGAATATCGTTGAAACAAGAATCCGCCATTAGAATGTATCGAGGTCCCCGTAGCGGTAAGATCTGATTAACCACCGTCCGAAAAAGATGAAAAAGATCCAAAAGGAATCCTAAGGGAAAAGGAAGAAATCCACATTGTTACAAGATATCGTGCAAGTAAGTGCCCACGTGTCCGTGATAAACTAATTGGAATGTGGAAAACCCTTCTCGATTATTTCTTTAATATTAAAGATTGTTTGGCAAAACGCCGCCAAAGTCGATGATAATAATAAATTATCAAACAGATTAATAGTAAGCTTAAAGAGTCAACTCAATCGTAAAACCCGAAGTGGTTCCAATTCAAATAATAAAAAGATGGATTGTATGTCCAAAGATTATTAAGAAAAGGGTCAGAAAACCCAAAAGAAAGATAAATAATACATTAAGTAATACAAAGTTAAATGAAGAACAGTCCAGTGGTTATTCTGAAGTTTCTTCAGAAAATTATTACAGTGACTATAGTTCATCAAATTACGCTCAACCTCCACTTGATCATGAGAGTACTGGAAAATCTGCACTGTGATAAAAGAAAATTAGTGTTATCACGGATAACCACCAAGAAGTTTCCATCAGAGAAACTAATCGAGACACTACTGTTCAGGATTTATTAAAAGAGATTGTAAATCTAAAGAATGAAATCCTCGATGAAGAAAATCTCATCCCAGAGGTCAAACTCGATTAATAAAAGAACTACCTCCGCTAGTAAACCTCACAACAGAGAACAAATCGTGTTAAATTAATTCGCCAAAGCATTAAGCTACCATGTCCCTATTAAAGTGATGATACATAAAGATTTTATCTTAGAAAAGATAGCGTTATTAGACTCTGAGCGCACTGTAATTGTATTTCATAAGGAATAATCCCCACTAAGTACTTAAGTAAAAGTACACACAAATTATACTCGCTACGGAGATAATATAAAAATAAATTGAAGCTTTCAAAAGCCCATGTCAGAATAATGGTATTTGCTTCACTAATGATTTCGCCATAACACTGAACATAATCAAGAAATCATTCTAGGAATCCCATTCCTAACACGATAAAACCATATACCGCTAGGCTGACAGATTTACACCGATTCATGGGAAGGAACCTCGTATTCTACACGAAATCCTTTAACCACGATCACAAGAATCATGTTAAATGTAAGACAATCTTTTAAAATACGCTATTAACCAATCAGTTAACTACCTAAAAGAAGATGTTAAATAAAAAGGATAGAATCTAATTTAAAAGCCCTGAGGTGATTACTGTGAGTAAAGAAGTTATTAGATTCTATGGAAAAGAAATATGTTCAGAACTACCAAGTGCTTTCGAAAGAAAGAAGATACGTAGATTCGCCATACACGGATGACTTTAGTGAGAAGAACATTCCCACAAAAGCCAGACCGATCCAGATGAGCCATGAACTCATGGAACACTGTAAAAAGGAAGTCAATGATTTACTTGAAAAAAGAATCATTAGGCATTCTAAATCACAGTGGAGTTGTTCAGCTTTCTATGTTAACAAAAACGCTGAAAGAAAGAGAGTCCCAAGACTCGCCATCAATTATAAACCTCTTAACCAGCGTTAAAATGGATTAGTACCCAATTCCTAATAAAAGAGATTTATTAAAAAGAACTTATAATGCTAATATTTACAAAGAAGTTCGATACTGTCGATTCGCAAATTCAGGTCGATGAAAAAGATAAGTATAAAACAACATTCAATGTCCCCTTTGGACAATATGAATGGAATGTAATGCCGTTCGGGCTCAAGAATGCCCCTTCCGAATTTCAGAACATCATGAATAACATATTCAACCCTTACAGTCAATACATGATTGTATACATAGATGATGTTCTAGTATTCTCAGATAACATAGAACAGCATTTTAGGCATCTTAACACTTTTGCCCAAATCATTAAGTATAATGGTCTAGCAGTAAGTGCCAAGAAAATAAAACTGTTTCAGACAGCCATTAGGTTCTTAGGGCATGATCTCTACCAAGGAACCTATAAACCAATTTGCAGAGCCATGAGTTCTCTACCAAGTTCTCGATGAAATCCCTGATAAAACTCTACAAAGATTCTTAGAAGTCTTAATTATGTCATGGATTTTATCCCAAAAATTAGACATTTGTGAACCCTTATATAAAAGGCTAAAGAAAAATCCAAATTTGGTCGTAAGAATGCACTAAAGTCATATACGATAAAAGAAAATGTCCAGCTTCCATGTTTAGGCATCCCTAATCCGTAAGCCTTTATGATAAGAGAAACCGATGCTGCATATAGGTATGGGTATCCTTAAACAAAGAATTTCTCGAGTCACTAATGAAGCTTAGTAAGATTTACTGAACCGAACCAAGCACGTAAAAACTATAGCACGCTTAAAAAGGAAATTTTGTCTATAGTACTATGTATTACAAAATTTCAAGATGATTTGTAAACAAAGAATTTTTACTAAGAGTCGATCAGCAAATTAGCCAAAGACATTTTGCAAAAAGATGTTAAAATTTAGTTTCTAAACAGATTTTTGCGGTGTGGCAAGCCTTATTATCCATTCGACTTTAAAATTGATTTTATAAAAGGTGAAGAAAACTCTCGCGATTTCCTAACGAGAATTTTGCAGGAGATAATGAGACCAGCTTTTGCGCCATACCACGACCTCCGCTTCAAAGTAAGCCGTAAGAAAAACTAAAATGCCTTTTTCAAGAAAGCTCAAGTAAAGCTTTACATAAACCTCGTGACGTAACATGTTCGCCTGGGAAACCTCCCAATAGTACCAACCTCCCAAAGAGCTAACCTGCAAAAAGCCGGCACAACCTTTAAGGCCACGCCATCGTAAATGTAGTAAAAAGAACTACAGGATGGTTCCTCCGTAATCATATTCGTAAGTGGCCAAACCAAAGAACTCCAATAAAAAGGAGTCCTCGCCCAATTCCAAAATGGGAATTTATCCCAAGACAAGTTTTGCAGAATGGCATTAGATAAACAAGATAAAATTTCATAAAAGACCTTCGAAACCATGTTATACTGATCACCAAGATGTGGATAACCAAGACCCGATAAAAACCGTGAGGTATTATGAATTTATTTTAGTGGATACAGATTCCATCAAATAGAACACAAGTACTTCGATAAAACAGAGGAATCGAGTATTCCAAATTCACGATCAAAAGATCTTGAGTCCGCTTAATTGGTATATGGATCATTTGCGGACACCAATACCACTATCCGAGACCCATAAACCCCAAACATATAATTGGTATGATTACAAAGACGCATGGTTTAATTTCTCTGTATACTTCAACACGCACACATGGTTTGTTAAATATCAAGACATGAAAGATAAAATCATTCCTGATGGTTCTACGAATGGTGGAACATATTTGGTGGAAATTTACGTGGTTGCGAGCTTCCAAAATCAAGACGTTCCTTTGCAGAAACATGATTTCGACACTTCAGAGCACATTAAATTGTGTAAATTTTTATCAAGAAAAGGGTTTCCTACATCCTAAATCGACGCTCGATATCCAAGAAATAAACAGGATCAAATACCTTAGCAAGACCATCAAAATTAAAGGAGCCCAAAATTAAAAGAAGATAAATCAAAAAGAAGAAATCATCTTCTTCGTAAGAGACATCAAGTTCCAAGACGGAAACCGTAAGGCTCCAGAGGCCTTAGCAAAACTAGAGATGACGAAGGCGTGGCATCTAGCCACAATGAAACAGATAATGGCGACACGCTCATTCCCGAGGAATTGCATGCTCACGCGAAGCGCATCAAAGAATGACGTAAAGTCCTTCCGTAAAAGGAAAGCGCGATGGAGACACTTGCCCTTTCTAAAAAGCAAAGGACACTTGCCCCTTCAGAAAATCAAAGGATAAAGCAGATAGCGACACTTGCCTCTTCAGAAAAGCAAGAGCCAAGAAAGCGACATAAAGCAGAAAGCAACGTAAAGCAGAAAAAGACAAAGGACTTAAAGACGTTTGCCCTTTCAGTAAAGTAAAGGTCATGTAATCTTAGCCGTCCATTTGTTTTAAACAGAACCGTCCACGTGTTAGGACGAATAGTTCATTCGAGGCCTATTTAAGGTTCTCATTTGTAAACATAAGGATCCTAAATATCCCCTCTCTTTCCTTGCCCGATCTTGTATCCTCTCTCTATGCTTGAATAAAATTGTAAGTTTATTTTAAACTTATATTTTCTTATGTTTTAAGTTTTGATTTGCCAGATCTGCTTTAACTATTCCGCTTATTCACACTTTACGGTATCGTGAGCCATGTTGGTAGAGATGGTTGAGTAGTCTCATACTACCGCCCCAGGCGTGTTGTTCTTAGGTTGCTAGGAAGAGTCCTGTTACTCGCTTGAATTCGTAGCTACCGTAAGTGACCTGTTCGCCGTCAGTCCACCGCTCTAGTTCCCGTAGTTACCATGGTCGTAACCCTGCTTAGAAGTTCATCGCTCTAGTTCCCGTAGTTACCGTAGTTACCTGTCCCGCCGTAAGTCTACTATTCTGTTAGAGATTAATCACTTAGTGGTTATCTCGTTCGCTCATCCTCGCCGAGTACTATCAGAGTAGTAAGCTTTCCGAGCAAAGCGATTTAGCCCGAAAGACTGAGCGTGCCGGCCGATATCGTTGGATGTCGCCAAGATCGTAGGAGAAAGTGTCGATGAACAGACATGTTAATCGCTTAAGTAATTAAAAAAGAATAGGAAATAGTGTTGACAACTAGGATAGAAGAACTGTTTAGGTAATTAGGAACAAGAACTAGTATTGACAACTAGGATAGGAGAACCGCTTAGGTAAAGAAAGAACAAGAACTAGTGTTGACAACTAGGATAGGAGTACTATTAAGTAGTCGAAGGAATAAGAAAAGAGTAGGACTAAAAGCCTAATAACAAGTTAGAACAACAGCCCTAGGATAAGGATGGTAGTCTCCACGCTTGTTAACAACCCTTTGGTTATAAACCAAAAAGTTTTATAAAATGAAGATGCCTAAAATGTTGTTCTATGTTATCTGAGAATACTAGAACATCATCTATGTATACAATCATGTATTGACTGTAAGGGTTGAATATGTTATTCATGATGTTCTGAAATTCGGAAGGGGCATTCTTGAGCCCGAACGGCATTACATTCCATTCATATTGTCCAAAGGGGACATTGAATGTTGTTTTATACTTATCTTTTTCATCGACCTGAATTTGCCAGAATCCTGACTTCATGTCGAACTTGCTGTAAATATTAGCATTATAAGTTCTTTTTAATAAATCTCTTTTATTAGGAATTGGGTACCTAATCCATTTTAACGCCTGGTTAAGAGGTTTATAATTGATGACGAGTCTTGGGACTCCTCTTTCTTTTTCAGTTTATCTTCTTTTAATTTTGGGCTCCATCCTTTAATTTTGATGGTCTTGCTAAGGTATTTGATCCTGTTTATTTCTTGGATATCGAACGTCCAATTTAGGATGTAGGAAACCCTTTTACTGATAAAAAATTTACACAATTTAATGTGCTCTGGAAGTGTCGAAATCTGTTGTTCCTGGCATTTTGATGGTCTTGCTAAGGTATTTGATCCTGTTTATTTCTTGGATATCGAACGTCCAATTTAGGATGTAGGAAACCCTTTTACTGATAAAAATTTACACAATTTAATGTGCTCGAAGTGTCGAAATCATTGTTCCCGCAAAAGGAACGATCGATTTTAAGCTCTGGCAACCACCTGTAAATTTCCACCAAATATGTTCCACCATGGTATCAGAGCCATGTTGGTAGAGATGAGTGAGTAGTCTCATACTACCGTCCTTAGGGCGGTGTTGTTCTTAGGTTGCTAGGAAGAGTCCTGTTACTCTGTTTGAATTCCTGTAGCTACCAGAATAGTGACCCTGTTCCGTCAGAAGTCCACTGTTCTAGTTCCCAGAGTTACCATGGTCGTAACCTGCTCGTTAGAAGTTCATCGTTCTAGTTCCTGTAGTTACCAGAATAGTTACCCTGTCCCGTCAGAAGTCTACTATTCCTGTTAGAGATTAATCACTTAGTGGTTATACTGTTCCGTTCATCCTCGCTGAGTACTATTGTAGTAAGCTTTCCTGGAGCAGTGATTTAGCCCGAAAGGACGGAGTGTGCCTGGGCCGTATACTGTTGGATGTCGCCGAAGATCGTAGGAGAAAGTGTCAGATGAACAGGACATGTTAACTGTTTAAGTAATTAAAAAAGAATAGGAAATAGTGTTGACAACTAGGATAGAAGAATCATTTAGGTAATTAGGAACAAGAACTAGTATTGACAACTAGGATAGGAGAACCGCTAGGTAAAGAAAGAACAAGAACTAGTGTTGACAACTAGGATAGGAGTACTATTAAGTAGTCGAAGGAATAAGAAAAGAGTAGGACTAAAAGCCTAATAACAAGTTAGAACAACAGCCCTAGGATAAGGATGGTAGTCTCCACGCTTATCAACAAACCCTTTTTGATATAAACCAAGAAGATTTTATAAAATGAAGATGCGTCCAGAATTTAATTACATAAGAGAATATAATTCTCAGATAATTGATATAGTCATAGCAAGTTATGATATTAATAAACTGTTAAAGGAAACTCTTAGAGAGGTAGAATATTATAATACTGCTAGACCCGCCCCAGGGTTAGATTCTTACTGCCGAACTATAGTCTGGCAAATAATCATTGGAAAAAGATTTGAACTAGATGAAGAAGTAAGCAGATTAAGAAGAAGGATTAGCTACCTAGCAGGTAGACAGTCTATATCTGAATACTTAGTAAGGCTCCACACAGTTTCTTACTAAAGATATGAATAATATCAACAGTGAAAACTTAGCAACTTCAAAGATTGCTAAAGTTGAAAAGATTTCTGCAATTGGAATATTCCGAAAGAATCTTTCAAATCTGTTTATGAAACAGGAAAGTTTGATTTTATAAAAAATTATAATATCAAAACTTGTGAATCCACAGTAGCTATTAATAACTCAAAAGAGATTATTAAATTGCTATCAACTGAAGATATAAACAGATATAAAAAGGAATTCAATTTCCTTCACATAGGTTTGGTACAAATTGCTGTAAAGCCTTTGTATCGATTGGGTCTCGATACCCCCATCTGTCTCTTACTAAGAGATGCAAGGTTATTAAACTTTGATGATTCCTTACTTGGAGTTCTACAAAGTAATTTAGCCAGAGGTCCAGTTTATTTTAACTGTTACCCAAATTTTTCAGTAGATATTAATGATCAGAACGTTATGGATACCTTAACGTTAAACATTAAAACAAAAAATATGAACAGTAAGATAAACACAAGGGAAATTGCTATAATATACAGAGTATATTACAGGCTAATGAAAACAACCTTAGCTCCAAAAGCTAAACTAGTTAGCAGTAAAGGTGCTACCATGCTTATGGAAGCAAACCAGGAACATAGTAACATCTTTGTTCCAAGAATGCTAAAATGGAATGAAATTTTAGCAAAAGATGAATGGCACTTCGATGCTATTACCCAACCAAAGATAGAACCAGAGAGTTCTGATATTGAACAAATAATCCAGCATTTGGATGGTTCAATTGATTTAAAATTTTTAAGATCTAATGGAAGATACTCTTTCAGTGCATCTTCTTCCAAACCCCGGGAGGATGAAGAGTATTCTGATAATTCTGGCGAAACTATAACCGAACGAAAAGTTCAGGGAGTAGACTATTAATCGTCGTCATCTAAAGTCTACTATCGACCAATCGATAGATCGCATTTGTGACCACCGAAGTGAAATGCATGGTGGAGATAGTCAGGCATGATTAGAGAAGATATCGGTTTTAAAATCGATTGGAATTACATTGATAAATTATGGAGAGATCCAGAGAATGCCATTAAAAGAAAATGGTATGTAAGCACCTTTTCACTTAGTGAAAGGAAGGTGTTTAAAGAAACCTGGATAAAAGACATGAACAATGTTAGAGCAAATCTAGAATTTTTTAGGTGGTTTGAAATCACTGATAAACTCCATAATGACAGACAGTGTCTGAGTACCATTGTAAAAAAGTGGTTCACAGGTGAAAGAACTGTTGAGTCAGTAACACCCCCCTTAGAACAGATAAAGATTCCCGTTAACGGTGAAGTCTTGACCGCCACTCCTTTTAAAAGAGATATAAAAGATCCTAATGATATCACACATGTTGATGATATTAATAAAATTCTGCAACAGAACAACTACACCAACCAGTTGTTACATGTTACCTCTAACCAAATTTCAGAGGCAAGTAATGCTTCTACCTTCAGGAATACACCAGTACGGTCGGAAGAGAAAACCTTATCCGAACCGCTTTTTAAGATTCCCGCCGCAAAAGCCATCCAAAGTTTGGGAAGGAAATCGAAGATGATCTGCTAGACATAATCAGCAATAAATTCAAAGAGATGAAAGTCTCTGAAGGGTCAACCTCGAAACATCCTGACAAATCCGTCAAGGTGTTAAGCGAAGGTTCTAGTTCAAAGAATAAAATAGAGGTTAATAAAATATCAAAATTAACCAATAATAATGGTAAGAATTTTTATAAACAGTCGACGTTCCCAGACATGTTGTTTGAAGAACGAATTCCACCCCCAGCCACATATTCGGGTGATGAAATCCACGAATGGAACATTGACGGCATGTCGGAAGGACAAGTTGTTAAAGTGCTCCATGAAATGGGAGTTTTCTTTACCGATTATAAAATAAAAACTCACCGATGATGCCCAATTAGATCAATCATAATTTCGCTTCACAGGAATGTTAAAAATTGGTGGGATAACTTCCTATTCGATATTGAAAAGGCAAGCATCATGAATGCTACTACCACACCCAAATAAGGAACATCGATAACGCTTTACTAATGAAGTTCACGGTGATGCCTCGCAACCTGTTATCTTGATCGGAAAACATTTTGTTGGTGATCCAAAACTTTTCCAAGACAGAAGTTTAGAGATCCTTAATAATCTAACGTGTCCAAAACTACACGATTTTAAATGGTATAAAGATATATTTCTTAACAAAGTCATGTTAAGACCAGACTGTAACCATGATTATTGGAAAGAAAGATTTATCAGTGGTTTGCCTAAACTCTTGTAGAAGGTAAGAACCAATATCAGGAGATGCCACAATGGTGATACTCCCTATGCAATCATGACATATGGAGATTTAATCAGCTATATTAATATGACGGGCTTAGAATTATGTAATTCTATAAAGCTTAATAACCAGATACAAAAATACTCCACCAAAGGAGAATTAGGA
The DNA here is from genome assembly GCA_029844215.1 of Przewalskia tangutica. Taxonomy (NCBI): domain Eukaryota; kingdom Viridiplantae; phylum Streptophyta; class Magnoliopsida; order Solanales; family Solanaceae; genus Przewalskia; species Przewalskia tangutica. The sequence goes on from CM056723.1 coordinate 90,453,126, forward strand.
AGTTTCTGCGAAGACTTCGGCTATGTTAAGATTTCTGCTCCATCAAAGAGCATCAAGAGAATGAAAAAGAATCATAACATTTCTCGCCCCAAAGCGTATAAAAAGAATTATACTCATAAAAAGAAGTATAACAAAGAAAGCAACAGCAAAAATACGAAAGTAAAAGGAGTTTGCTGGAATTGCGGTAAAACAGGCCACATGGCCAATAAATGCAGAGAACCTGATAAAAGGAAAGATAAGATTAATCTATTGGGAATTGATCCCAAAATAAAAGATAAACTGTTTACAATCTTAAATGAAGAACAGTCAGATAAAAGCTCTGAAGAGTCTTCAGACAGTTTTTACAGTGACGATGGATCACTGGATCTGGGTTACAGTTCAGATAGTTCCACTTCCAGCTTTGACTGCGAATGTACTGGGAAAATCTGCACATGTACCAAACAGACGATTGGCGTTATCTCAAGTAGCAGCCAAGAGTTTTTCTTTGACATGGTCGATCACATTGATGACGACAATTTTAAAAAGCAATACCTAAAAGAGCTCAAGAAGCTTGTCATTAATCAGAAAAAAGAAAAAGGGATTATAGAGCCCTATGACATGAAAAGAGTTTTTAATAAATTTAAGGACTCTAAATCAGGTACTTCATTACCAGACTTAATAAAAGAAGTCTCGGATCTGAAGGAAGAAATCCTTCGAATTAATAAAAGGCTCAGTTCATTAGAAACTGAAACATCGGCCAAAGAAACTGAAGCAGTGGCCAATAATAAAGAGTCGGGTCTCACAGAAGATCCCCAAACATCGTCTATTTTTAAACAGATAATTACTGATAATCAAGATGGTGAAGAAACTGATAATAATCCTGATTCAGGGTTAACTTTGATATCTAGGGCTAGAGCAATAAGCTACCATGTCCCTATTAAGTTAATTATTGACGATTTTGCTATCGAAAGAATAGCACTCTTAGATTCAGGAGCAGATCAAAACTGCATTCGCGAAGGTATAATTCCTACCAGGTACTTAAACAAGAGTACATATAGATTATATTCCGCCACAGGTGAGGATATAGAAATTAATTATAAACTTTCGAAAGCACTTGTATGCAATAAAAACATTGCATTTACGAACAGCTTCATTATAACCAAGGATATAACTGAGGAAATCATTTTAGGAACACCATTCCTAGCCCAGATACTGCCGTATACGGCAAAACCAGACGGTATTTACACTACCACTATGGGAGAAGATCTCATATTTCCTTATATAAATCCTTTGACAACGGATCAGAGTGGTCGTAATAAACAGAAGGTGGTCTTTAGAACACAGCCAGACTAAAACCATTTGAGTAAGCACGAAGTTCGGAATGGCCTGCCGTATCATCGGTAAAGTAAGCCGTATTAAGTCGCTAGAGTCGCTTAGAACAATCGAAACAATCCCGCAAATTGTTGGGTCACTACGTTTTCATGAGTCTTTTATCAAAACATTGATTTTGAGATCTCTTATCAAAACATTGATTTCGAAGATTTTATAAGTTTTTATCAAAAATTAATTTTGAAAAAACAGGTTTTAAATCTATAAAGGCTTAAAGAAATCCCTGCCAAACCAGTAAAATGTTTGTTATGGCACCATAGTTCCATAGACATGTTTAAGGATTAAATGGCTTAGACCATCCACAAAGCAGTTCTCCAGAAGAACAACAGGCATTAATGTCGGCAGGTAAGTCAGCAGGTAAATAACCAGCTCGAGGAAAGCTCATTTCCCTGAAACAAGAAGAGGGCTCTAGAAGGCCTTAGCAAACAAAAAAGGACATGACTGTTATACCCCGTAGTCCCAGGGTATGTATGCGAGGACGTACGTACGAGAATACGACAGAAAGATTGGAAAGGAAGAAAGAGGCGATTTTTCCACGGAAAAGTTTCCGGTTTTTGTGAAGGAAAAAGGTTCGTTAATGGGAATTGGATTCCCAGATTTGGTATTCGGACTTCCTGGAATATTAGAGAATTATGGAATTTTATTTTCGAAAATGGTCACGTGGGGCCCACGGGAGAAATTTACGGTTTTGTGGGGCCCACTTTGTTTTCGAGATTTTGGCCATTATGGATATTTTCGGAAGATGTTTTATTTTGGGCCAATAGGAGGGTGACACGTGTCACCCCGCCAGTGGCTTAGGCCGAATGGCATTTGTGCACAACACCCGGTTAAGTCGTTTTTCTAAACGCTTTATAACTTGCGAAGGAAAATTCCGGCTATGTCTTTTCTCATTTTTATGGATTTTTCCGAGAGACGGAACATTTTGGACCAATGAGAGGCGGCACTTGGCACCCTCTCATCAGTGGGCAAGGTGGGCGTACTTGGACGACATGAGGATGTCAAGTGGTAGATATTTTGGTAGATATTTTGTGAGGGTTTTAAGGAGTAGGGACTAGGGGGCACTTGGGCATATCTTGGCCCTACACTTGTGTAGCACTTGGCTCAATCTTGGCCATTGGTTGGCCTTGGCTTGTGCTATAAATACCCCTCTCCCTTTGATGAATTCTTCATCCATTCCTAAATGTTTCTAAGTGTAAAATCCTCTCCCTCCCTTGTGTTGAGTTCGGCCAAGGGCCTCCCAGGTGGCGAGCACCCCCCCCTCTAGGGGTGCTAGCCGAGAGTAGTGCCCCTCCAGAGTTGCAGCCAGTGGGTACCCCTAGCCTAGGTTGTTTTCAGATAATACCCCTTTGTTGTGGTATAGAAATACTCTCCTAGTATTGTTATAATGTCCAAATACCTTGGCCCAAATACCTTGTAGTATTCCCAAGGTTACACTTATACAAAAGCCCAGAAAATACTATTATACTTCCCGTCAGTCACAAAACCGAAACCCTAGGAAAATCTCCATAGTCCGTTGGAGTATTGTGTAGAAGTTGGTTAGAACTTCTAAGGGTGGTTTAGAGCGGGTCGAGCGCCGAGTCGAGCTAAAACTTTGCTAAGGATCGACATTAAACTCGGATAATTATGGGCTTATCGAGGTAACTATCTTGTCCCCCTTTTGTAATTGGATATTACATGTTGTAGGAATATATAGTTAAAGTATACTATATATATATAACTGAACATAGCTTGTGGCAATGTCCTTGGACTTAAGCCTGAAGAACTGAACTGTAATTACATAGGACTGTATTACAGTAGACTTGTGTAGTAGTACCGTGGAGTAGAATTGTACCCGTTAGGGTTAGATGTATAACCCCCCCCCCCTGGTTGGCTTGGTAGCCGGCCTCGATAGAGGAGGAGGTTTACGCTGTTGCGGGGGGGGGAGGTGCTGCCGAATTTTCGGTAGAATGTTCTACGATGAGATCTAAATGTTAATAAGCGCCTTGTGGCCTTATAGGTTGATGTACTACGTGTGGCGCGATCTACGTGGCTTAAGGGGTAGCCGACGTTTGGAAGTACTTGGAGCGTTTTGCTATGAGTCGATACTCGTCGCGAGGTATGTGAACCTCTTCCTATCTCTTCTAGCATGATATGTGTGAACTATGTAGTACGGTAGACGTACATGTGCTAAATGTGTTTGAGTGGTTTGAAACATAAAGTGTTATAACGGCTTTATGGGAAGTTGGTTATAACAGCTTTATGTTAGTAAGAAAATACATGTGGTTTTTAAAAGGTAACTGATTTGAACTATAACTGGCTTGTTATATGATAAGAAAGAACTTGAAGTATTTCAAAAGATTTTTTGAATCATTTTGAAGGGAGAAGTAATACTTGGTGTTTGAAAACTTAAGAGTTATACTAGCTTTATGGGAAGTTAGGTATAACGGCTTAAGAATGCTTTCTTCGATTTGGAAATCGAACGTGTATCGACAAACCACTGCAGCGTTGATAAAAGGAAATGTTTTGAATAATTAAGTATTATTAAAACCAGTAGAAACTTCCATCTGCATAGAAGCTAAGATGAGACAAAATGATATTTCCTAGATCATGGCTGCTGTAATAAGATTGTTATAAACAAGAATATCCTACTCACATATAAGGCTTATGTTTCTCAGAGTGTTTAAAAGAGAATTATATTCTTAAATGAATAAGACTATGAACTACGAAACCTTTCTAAAATAAGAAACGTGAACATTTGAAATTAGGCAAACTTGGACGTTTGGAAAATAATGTTGTTACTTGATTTTACAAAGGTAATAGTTTTGGTCTTCTTAAAAGGGATCACTCTATTTTATACTACGTATTGTGTGTGACTTATGTGAAAAAACAGATCTTTTTTAGATTTTAATGTGTGAAGTACTTTGGGGATAGATAAGAACTTGTTAGTAGAAAGTACCTTGTGTGAATAACTTGATTGTATTGGTTTGTGATAGCCTTGTAATACTTTCTTGTTGCTTTGATAAGTAAACGTGTTAGGACGCTACGTGTGTTAGTATCTTGTGATGTTTGTGTAAGGGGTTTCTTTGATTGTGCTTATTAACTATCACCGTTATGATAGTATTGTGGCATTCATCTCGAGATGATTAGGGTTGTCGCCCTCCGACGCGGGGTAGACTCAGCGATGCGGGACCATGATTCGAGAATACCTCACGCGGGTCCCGGGGCCTATGCGAGCTACGAGTTCCGGTTAGTGTCGTCCTTTATGGGCACGCGGTCTCAGGGCCATGCGACTCGAAAGTCCGGGCGACGCCGGGAGTAGCTACCCTCGATGCGGGAATACCTCATGCGGCCGATGAGATTGGCCTACGCGGAGTCGGGAAGTTCCAGACTAGACGCGCATTAGATCTGCGGGCAAGTGGCCATCTTTGATCATGTGACTGCCAGCAGATCTTATGATACGCTTTATGACCTTGTTGGTGCATGGGTGTTAGTAGTCGGCTATGCCTTCGCACTTACCTGCATGTTTTATTAGGACACAGCGGGACCCGGTGTTCATGTGTATTCCTTGGTGCTTGTATATCATAACCGCACGGCGGTGAGGAAGGTATTCCACGCACGATTGATGTTATGGGCATGAGACCCATTGTTAAATTGAGTGACGACTTGAGGTGCGAGTCCCCGACTTGACATGATCGCTATTTACGGTGATCGTAGTTTGGTTATCATACATGTCTCCCGCTTTGTATAGACTACTATGATTTCATTTACTGATTTATTTTTAGTTTCACATACTGCACTGTTATCGACCTCGCCCGGGGCTGCGTTCATGCCGCAGGTTGAGGTACATCAGTCGTTGATCCTAGCTCTCAGGGTCACAGTTCAGCGTTTGGGAAGCTCCGTTTCTCCGGAGGCTTATCAGTGGTATAGTCCCCTGTCGTAGTAAGTGTTTACATTCAGGGTTTGGCGGGCCCGTCCGCCCGTTGGTCGTATCATTCTTAGAGTGCAGTACCGCTTGTTGTGGCAGGGTTGGTAAAAAGGATTGCCGCTCATTTGTAAAAGAGTTGATGGTTATATATATGCCGAAAGGCAAGTTTTCACAGATTATTGTTTTATATTTCTGTTATCTCATGTTGTTGTTTTATGTTCCGCTGATTACTCTGATGTTGTGTCACTAGGGTGCCCGGGGTAAGGCACCAGTCACGGGCCCAGTTTCGGGTCGTGACAAAAGTGGTATCAGAGCAGTTAATCCTCGGAAAGTGTCTACAGACCGTATCGATGAGTCTTGATTATCGGGGTGTTGTGCACACACCAATAATCGTGAGGCTATAGGATATTTAGGATTGGTTTCTATTCTTCTCACTGAGGTCGTGCCTTAGAGTGTTGTAACTGGACCCTCCGACGAAATTATTTCCTTATCGCTATGCCTCCGCGTAGGCAACCCGCCCAGAGGCGGCAAGGCGGCGGAGCCGCGAGCAGAGTTCGGAGGTGGCGAGGCACAGGCCAAATAAATACCTAGGGTAGTGCTTCATTCGGGGATTTCTGCGACGTCACTAGCCCCAGCAGAGTTTAAGCATGGCGACGGCAGTTCCTACTGCGGCCATGATATGTGAACCTTCAGTTCCACGACCGGGAACCGAGAATATAGATTGCAAGAGACAACCTTGTTACTAGCTATGGATTTGGCTACCAGAGAGTATACCGATGTATCGCGAGTCTTGATGACTACCTAAGAGAAGGTTGTGCAAGAGTAATCCTTCAGTTAGGCTTGAGCATGGCCTGTGTACGGGCTTATGCGCAGTGCCGAAACGTAGAGATCGACCAGGTTAACCAAGGGCAGCGTAAGAGGGCGTAGCAGCCAAGGTCCTTCGGTAACTTTCAAGGTGAGTATACCTTAAGTGCTATGTTCTGATAGCAGTGTGTTAGTTGTGATTAGAAATCATGGTGGGTTAACCGAGTAAGATTTTGGAGGATAGAGAAAGTGTGAGCCTTAGAGCTTTATACGCAAAGACCTTAGAGGTAAGGCCATCTCGAGAAAGGTGTAGTGTTATGTTTGACCCTTATAGGAGTGCATAGTGCACGTGAGCTATGTTCGTGGGATAAGTCCCTGAGTAGCGTGATTTGAAAGAAGGTAGTCGAGCTAGGAAGACCGCTAGGTTTTCGTAATATGATTTGTGAAATTATTCCTTCGGGGAGCTAGTGTTTTGCGCAATGCCGGGTCGGGTTGAGGCCATGTTGCGGGTCAACCCGCGGCAGGTATGGTGGTGGGGTCAGTTTGTGGTGGTCCCGCCTTGTGGTAGGGTCACGAGGGTGTTAGGCCCAGGTTTAGTTAACCAGCGTATGAGTTCGTGGATGCGTTCGACCAGTGGTCGGGCGACGGGGCAACCATCGTGTTCTTGATCGAGACCGCTTTACTCGGTGTGTTGGGTTATCGTAAAGGTTGTAAGGTTGCAGGTGCCTACCTTCACCTTATGACGACAGATGGAGCCTGTGCGGCTGTTTTGTTTCGGAAGTTTTGCCGTGCATGTGTTAAGAACTCCGTAAGTCTCGAATCGCATTCGCCTCGGGCGTTGTTTGGATTTCGGGGATAGTTGTGGATTGTTGTCTCTGTGGAGGTAGTGTTTAAGCTACCATTTCGGTGTTCGGATGTCGCCTTTTGAAGCCTTGTAGGGGCGAAGTGTAAGTTGCGATCGATTGGTTCGCTGTTGGCAAGGTTCAGTTAGTTGGTTCAGGCTTGTTCCAGAAGAATGTGGATAGTGCGAAACTTTTCTTGAAGAAGTTCCGCGGCTCGCAGAAATCGTGCGGATAATCGGCGACGGCAGAGTTCAGGTTGACGGTCGGTCTTCTTGAAAGTACCACCCCGGTTAGGGTGTGACGAGTTTTGGAAACAAAGGGAACTTAGCCCGAGTTACTTGGGGCCCTTTTTAGTTCATGTGAAGAATAGGCCAGGTTGCCTATATGTTAGCTTTTGCCGTCCGACTTAGGAGGCAGTACTTCCGGTCTTTCGTATTGTTATGATCGGGAAAGTATCGGAGATCCATCCAGAGTATTCCCAGTTAATGATGACCACGTTAGAGATAGTAACCCCGAGTTTAGGAAACTGAAGCCGTATCAGAATATGGTAAGAGTTCGAGCGTACGAGATCCTCCGGGATCGCAAGCAGCCCGGTACCATTTGTTGGGTCGTCGGAGCAAGGCTCGCGACAAAGTGACAAAAGTGGTATCAGTGACTAAGGAAGTATATTTTGACCCCGGGAAGAGGTATTTGTGGTGATATAGAGGTGTTTTCCTCGTAGACTTGGATATAAGTATGTTGCGCAGGTATTTCTGTGGCCAGGTATGGCAGGATTGTTTCGTAAGTATAGTAGTGAAGACTATACTGGCGCACGTTTGTTTTTGAGACTTAGAAGGAACATTCGGGACGAATGTTTCTAAGGAGGGAAGAATGTTATACCCGTAGTCCTGTGGTATGTATGCGAGGACGCACGTGCGAGAATCTGACGTAAAGATCGGAAAGGAAGAAAGAGGCGATTTTTCCACGGAAAAGTTTCCGGTTTTGTGAAGGAAAAAGGTTCGTTAATGGGAATTGATTCCCGTTTGGTATTCTGACTTCCGGAATATTAGAGAATTATGGAATTTTATTTTGAAAATGGTCACGTGGGGCCCACGGAGAAATTCTGATTTTGTGGGGCCACTTTGTTTTCGAGATTTTGGCCATTATGGATATTTTCGGAAGAGGTGTTATGGTGGGCCTATAGGAGGGTGACTCGGGTCACCCCCGCCTAGGTGGCTTGGCTGAATGGCATTTGTGCACAACTTGCTTAGAGTCGTTTACTAAACGCTTTACATAACTTGCGAAGGAAAATTCGGCTATGTCTTTTCTCATTTTGCGGATTTTTCCGAGAGACGGAACATTTTTGACCAACGAGAGGCGACTTGGCACCCTCTCATCGGTGGGCAAGGTGGGCGGTACTTGGACGAAATGGGGATGTCAAGTGGTAGATATTTTGGTAGATATTTTGTGAGGGTTTTAAGGAGTAGGGACTAGGGGGCACTTGGGCATATCTTGGCCCTACACTTGTGTAGCACTTGGCTCAATCTTGGCCATTGGTTGGCCTTGGCTTGTGCTATAAATACCCCTCTCCCTTTGATGAATTCTTCATCCATTCCTAAATGTTTCTAAGTGTAAAATCCTCTCCCTCCCTTGTGTTGAGTTCGGCCAAGGCCTCCCCTTGTGGCGAGAGCACCCCCACCTCTGGGGTGCTAGCCGGAAGTAGTGCCCCCTCACAGAGTTGCAGCCAGTGGGTACCCCACTGCTTTAGGTTGTTTTCGTATAATACCCTTGTTGTGGTATAGAAATACTCTCCTAGTATTGTTATAATTTCCAAATACCTTGGCCCAAATACCTTGTAGTATTCCCAAGGTTACACTTATACAAAAGCCCAAAATACTATTATACTTCCCGTCAGTCACAAAACCGAAACCCTAGGAAAATCTCCATAGTCCGTTGGAGTATTGTGTGAAGTTGGTTAGAACTTCTAAGGGTGGTTTAGAGCGGGTTGAGCGCCGGAGTCGAGCTAAAACTTTGCTAAGGATCGACATTAAACTCGGATAATTATGGGCTTATCGAGGTAACTATCTTGTCCCTTTTGTAATTGGATATTACATGTTGTAGGAATATATAGTTAAAGTATACTATATATATATAATCAACATAGCTTGTGGCAATGTCCTTGGACTTAAGCTGAAGAATCGAATGTAATTACATAGGGTGTATTACAGAGACTTGTGTAGTACAGTGGAGTAGAATTGTACCGTTAGGGTTAGATGTATAACCCCCCCTGGTTGGCTTGGTAGCCGGCCTCGATAGAGGAGGAGGTTTACGCTGTTGCGGGGAGTCTTGCGAATTTTCGGTAGAATGTTCTACGATGTGATCTAAATGTTAATAAGCGCCTTGTGGCCTTATAGGTTGATGTACTACGTGTGGCGCGATCTACGTGGCTTAAGGGGGTAGCCGACGTTTGGAAGTACTTGGAGCGTTTTGCTATGAGTCGATACTCGTCGCGAGGTATGTGAACCTCTTCCTATCTCTTCTAGCATGATATGTGTGAACTATGTAGTACGGTAGACGTACATGTGCTAAATGTGTTTGAGTGGTTTGAAACATAAAGTGTTATAACGGCTTTATGGGAAGTTGGTTATAACAGCTTTATGTTAGTAAGAAAATACATGTGGTTTTTAAAAGGTAACTGATTTGAACTATAACTGGCTTGTTATATGATAAGAAAGAACTTGAAGTATTTCAGAAGATTTTTGAATCATTTTGATAGGAGAAGTAATACTTGGTGTTTGAAAACTTAAGAGTTATACTAGCTTTATGGGAAGTTAGGTATAACGGCTTAAGAATGCTTTACTGATTTCGGAAATCAGAATGTGTATCGACAAACCACTGCAGCGTTGATAAAAGGAAATGTTTTGAATAATTAAGTATTATTAAAACCAGTAGAAACTTCCATCTGCATAGAAGCTAAGATGAGACAAAATGATATTTCCTAGATCATGGCTGCTGTAATAAGATTGTTATAAACAAGAATATCCTACTCACATATAAGGCTTATGTTTCTCAGATTGTTTAAAAGAGAATTATATTCTTAAATGAATAAGACTATGAACTACGAAACCTTTCTAAAATAAGAAACGTGAACATTTGAAATTAGGCAAACTTGGACGTTTGGAAAATAATGTTGTTACTTGATTTTACAAAGGTAAGAGTTTTGGTTTTCTTAAAAGGACAGTCACTCTATTTTATACTACGGGTATTGTGTGACTTATGTGAAAGAAACAGATCTTTTTTTTAGATTTTAATGTGTGAAGTACTTTGGGGATAGATACCCGAACTTGTTAGTAGAAAGTACCTTGTGTGAATAACTTGATTGTATTGGTTTGTGATAGCCTTGTAATACTTTCTTGTTGCTTTGATAAGTAAACGTGTTAGGATGCTACGTGTGTTAGTATCTTGTGATGTTTGTGTAAGGGTTTCCGCGATTGTGCTTATTAACTATCGATCGTTATGATAGTATTGTGGCATTCATCTCTTGAGATGATTCCGGTTAAGCCCTCCGACGCGGGGTAGACTTCGGTGATGCAGGACCATGATTCGAGAATACCTCATGCGGGTCTGAGGGCCTATGCGAGCTACGAGTTCGAGTTAGTGTCGTCCTTTATGGGCATGCGGTCGCGTGGCGTGCGGACTCGAAAGTCGGGGCGATGCCGGGAGTAGCTACCCTCGATGCGGGGAATACCTCATGCGGGCGATGAGATTGGCCTACGCGAGTCTGCGGAAGTTCCAGGACTAGACGCGCACATTAGATCTGCGGGCAAGTGGCCATCTTTGATCATGTGATGCAGAGATCTTATGATACGATTTATGACCTTGTTGATGCGTAGGTGTTAGTAGTCGGCTATGCCTTCGCACTTTGCCACCTGCAGCTTTTATTAGGACACGGTGGGACCCGGTGTTCATGTGTATTCCTTGGTGCTTGTATATCATAAAGCTGGCGGTGAGGAAGGTATTCCACGCACGATTGATGTTATGGGCATGAGACCCATTGTTAAATCGAGTGATGACTTGAGGTGTGAGTCACGACTTGACATGATCGCTTATTTATGGTGATCGTAGTTTGGTTATCATACATGTCTCCGCTTTGTATAGACTACTATGATTTCATTTCTGATTTATTTTTAGTTTCACATACTCGGTACTGTTATCGACCTCGCCCGGGGCTGCGTTCATGCCGAGTTGAGGTACATCGATCGTTGATCCTAGCTCTCGGTCAGATTCAGCGTTTGGGAAGCTCCGTTTCTCGGAGGCTTATCGATGGTATAGTCCTGTCGTAGTAAGTGTTTACATTCGGGGGTTTGGCGGGGCCCCGTCCGCCATTGTGTCGTATCATTCTTAAGTGCATGAAATCTTGTTGTGGGCTGGGTTGGTAAAAAGGATTAAGCTGTTCATTTGTAAAAGAGTTGATGGTTATATATATGCCGAAAGGCAAGTTTTCACAGATTATTGTTTTATATTTCTGTTATCTCATGTTGTTGTTTTATGTTCCGCTGATTACTCTGATGTTGTGTCACTAGGGTGCCCGGGGTAAGGCACCAGTCACGGGCCCAGTTTCGGGTCGTGACAATGACGAAGAGTCACGATAAAATAAGTCCCTTCAAGAAATGGACACAAAACAGGATGGTGACACTTGCCCTTTCAAAAAAGTAAAGGACACTTGCCCCTTCAGATAAAGCAGAAAGCGACACTTGCCCCTTCGGAAAAGCAAGAGTCAAAAGTAAAGCAGATGGTGACATTTGCCCTTTCGCAAAAGCAAAAGGACAAAACCCATAAAACAGACAGCGACATTTGCCTCTTCAGAAAAGAAAGAGCCAAAGACAGCGACATAAAGCAGAAGAAGACAAAGGACTTTAAAGCAGAAGAAGACGTTTGCCCTTTCGAAAAAGTAAAGGTCATGTAATCTTAGCCGTCCATTTGTTTTAAACAGAACCGTCCACGTGTTAGGACGAATAGTTCATTCGAGGCCTATTTAAGGTTCTCATTTGTAAACATAGAAGGCATCTGGAAATATCCCCCTCTCTCTCTTTCCTTGCCTGATCTTGTATCCCTCTCTCTCTATGCTTTGAATAAAATTGTAAGTTTATTTTAAACTTATATTTTCTTATGTTTTAAGTTTTGATTTCGTTTTCGCATCTGTTTTAACTATTCCGCTTTATTCACACTTTATGGTATCAGAGCCATGTTGGTAGAGATGCGAAAACAGATTATAATGGTCTTGCTAAGGTATTTGATCCTGTTTATTTCTTGGATATCGAACGTCCAATTTAGGATGTAGGAAACCCTTTTACTGATAAAAAATTTACACAATTTAATGTGCTCTGGAAGTGTCGAAATCTGTTGTTCCTGGCATTTTGATGGTCTTGCTAAGGTATTTGATCCTGTTTATTTCTTGGATATCGAACGTCCAATTTAGGATGTAGGAAACCCTTTTACTGATAAAAAATATACACAATTTAATGTGCTCTGGAAGTGTCGAAATCTGTTGTTCCTGGCAAAAGGGAACGTACTGATTTTGGAAGCTCGGGGCAACCACCTGTAAATTTCCACCAAATATGTTCCAACATGGTATCAGAGCCATGTTGGTAGAGATGAGTGAGTAGTCTCATACTACCGTCCTTAGGGCGGTGTTGTTCTTAGGTTGCTAGGAAGAGTCCTGTTACTCTGTTTGAATTCCTGTAGCTACGGAATAGTGACCTGTTCGCCGAAGTCCACTGTTCTAGTTCCTGTAGTTACCATGGTCGTAACCCTGTTCCGTTAGAAGTCTACTGTTCTAGTTCCTGTAGTTACCAGAATAGTTACCCTGTCCCGTCAGAAGTCTACTATTCCTGTTAGAGATTAATCACTTAGTGGTTATACTGTTCCGTTCATCCTCGCTGAGTACTATTGTAGTAAGCTTTCCTGGAGCAGTGATTTAGCCCGAAAGGACGGAGTGTGCCTGGGCCGTATACTGTTGGATGTCGCCGAAGATCGTAGGAGAAAGTGTCAGATGAACAGGACATGTTAACTGTTTAAGTAATTAAAAAAGAATAGGAAATAGTGTTGACAACTAGGATAGAAGAACTGTTTAGGTAATTAGGAACAAGAACTAGTATTGACAACTAGGATAGGAGAACCGCTTAGGTAAAGAAAGAACAAGAACTAGTGTTGACAACTAGGATAGGAGTACTATTAAGTAGTCGAAGGAATAAGAAAAGAGTAGGACTAAAAGCCTAATAACAAGTTAGAACAACAGCCCTAGGATAAGGATGGTAGTCTCCACGCTTGTTAACAACCCTTTGGTTATAAACCAAAAAGTTTTATAAAATGAAGATGCGTCAGGAATTTAATTATATAAGAAAGTATAATTCTTCCAGAATGAACTGCATAGTAAAAAGCAATTACTGTAATAAAAAGATAAAGGCTAATCTCAGGGAATTAGAGTATTATAAAACTGCTAAACCAATAGAAGGGATGGATGATTTTCATCAAGTCATAATTAGACAGGTAATCATCAATAGAATGGTTGAACTTTATGAAGAAAATGAAGGACTAAGAATAAGAGTCCGTTGCTTAGCAACAGTTGAGAGTATCACTATCCGATTGGGTGAAATCTATTCAGCCCATTATTAATGGAAAATTCTCTATCTCCAGAAGATAGAATAATCAAAAGAATTGAAGCTTTTTTAGCTCCAGAAGCTAAATTAAGTGGTGGTAGGAGTACTATTATGCTTCCACAAAAGCACAGTAGACTTGGCACCATTAATGAAAACATCGGTTTTAAAATCGATTGGAAAACCCTTAACAAGTTATGGGTAGATCCAGAAAATGCCATTAAAAGAAGATGGTACAACAAAGACTTTCCCACCGAGGAAAGAAAAGAATTTAGAAATAAGTGGATAAATGATATGAACATAATTAATTCTAATATTGAATTCTTTAGGTGGTTCGGATCACCGATAAACTCCATAATGGCATGAAGTGTCTTGACACTATTCTTTGAAGAATGGTCCAAAAGAGAATCTGTTGAAACAAGAACTCGCCATTAGAACAGTTGAGGTCCGTAAAGGTAAGATCTTGATTAACGATCGTGCGAAAAGATGAAAAAGATCCAAAAGGAATCCTAAGGAAAGGAAGAAATCCGGCGGTTGTTACAAGATCTTTGGTGCAAGTAAGGCCACGTGTGCAGTGATAAACCAATTGGAGCAGAAGGAAAACCCTTTACGATTATTTCTTTAATATTAAAGATTGTTTGGCAAAACGCCGCTCAAAGTCAGATGATAATAATAAATTATCAAACAGGATTAATAGTAAGCTTAAAGAGCTGAACTCAATCAGAAAACCCAGTAAGGGTTCCAATTCAAATAATAAAAAGGATGGATTAGAAGGTCCAAAGATTATTAAGAAAAGGGTCAGAAAACCCAAAAGAAAGATAAATAATTCATTAATTATTACAAAGTTAAATGAAGAAACGATCCGATGGTTATTCAAGTTTCTTGAGAAAATTATTCTGATGGCGATAGTTCATCAAATTACGATTCAACCTCCATTTCGGTGTGAAATCGGGAAAATGCATACTGTATAAAACAGAAAATTAGTGTTATCACGGATAACCACCAAGAAGTTTCCATCAGAGAAACTAATCCAGACACTACTGTTCAGGATTTATTAAAAGAGATTGTAAATCTAAAGAATGAAATCCTCAGTATGAAGAAAAATCTCAGTCCCACAGAGGCTGAAACCTTGATTAATAAAGAACTACCTCCAGTTAGTAAACCTCTGACAACAGAGAACAAATCAGGGTTAAAATTAATTCGGGCCAAAGCATTAAGCTACCATGTCCCTATTAAAGTGATGATACATAAAGATTTTATCTTAGAAAAGATAGCGTTATTAGACTCTGGAGCAGACCAGAATTGTATTTGCGAAGGAATAATCCCCACTAAGTACTTAAGTAAAAGTACACACAAATTATACTCCGCTACGGGAGATAATATAAAAATAAATTGGAAGCTTTCAAAAGCCCATGTCTGTAATAATGGTATTTGCTTCACTAATGATTTCGTCATAACACGGAACATAACTGAAGAAATCATTCTAGGAATCCCATTCCTAACACAGATAAAACCATATACCGCTAGGCTAGACGGTATTTACACCAGTTCTATGGGAAGGAACCTCGTATTCCCATACGTAAATCCTTTAACTACTGATCACAGTAATCATGTTAAACAGAAGACAATCTTTAAAATACGGCTATTAACCAATCAGGTTAACTACCTAAAAGAAGATGTTAAAATAAAAAGGATAGAATCTAATTTAAAAGCCCCGGAGGTGATTACTAGAGTAAAGAAGTTATTAGATTCTATGGAAAAAGAAATATGTTCAGAACTACCAAGTGCTTTCTGGAAAAGAAAGAAGCATACTGTAGATCTGCCATACATGGATGACTTTAGTGAGAAGAACATTCCCACAAAAGCCAGACCGATCCAGATGAGCCATGAACTCATGGAACCGTAAAAGGAAGTCAATGATTTACTTGAAAAAGAATCATTAGGCATTCTAAATCACGATGGAGTTGTTGACTTTTCTATGTTAACAAAAACGCTGAAAAAGAAAGAGGAGTCCCAAGACTCGTCATCAATTATAAACCTCTTAACCAGGCGTTAAAATGGATTAGGTACCCAATTCCTAATAAAAGAGATTTATTAAAAAGAACTTATAATGCTAATATTTACAGCAAGTTCGACATGAAGTCAGGATTCTGGCAAATTCAGGTCGATGAAAAAGATAAGTATAAAACAGCATTCAATGTCCCCTTTGGACAATATGAATGGAATGTAATGCCGTTCGGGCTCAAGAATGCCCCTTCCGAATTTCAGAACATCATGAATAACATATTCAACCCTTACAGTCAATACATGATTGTATACATAGATGATGTTCTAGTATTCTCAGATAACATAGAACAGCATTTTAGGCATCTTAACACTTTTGCCCAAATCATTAAGTATAATGGTCTAGCAGTAAGTGCCAAGAAAATAAAACTGTTTCAGACAGCCATTAGGTTCTTAGGGCATGATCTCTACCAAGGAACCTATAAACCAATTTGCAGAGCCATAGAGTTCTCTACCAAGTTCCCCGATGAAATCCCGGATAAAACTCAGCTACAAAGATTCTTAGGAAGTCTTAATTATGTTGCGGATTTTATCCCAAAAATTAGACAGATTTGTGAACCCTTATATAAAAGGCTAAAGAAAAATCCAGTCCCTTGGTCAGAAGAACAGACTAAAGCTGTTATACAGATAAAAGAAAATGTCCAGAAGCTTCCATGTTTAGGCATCCCTAATCCAGAAGCCTTTATGATAGTAGAAACCGATGCTTCAGACATAGGTTATGGGGGTATCCTTAAACAAAGAATTTCTCTTGAGTCAGTTGAACAGTTAGTAAGATTTACTCGAAAGCTGGAACCAAGCAGAAAAACTATAGCCAGATTAAAAAGGAAATTTTGTCTATAGTACTATGTATTACAAAATTTCAAGATGATTTGGTAAACAAAGAATTTTTACTAAGAGTCATCAAAGCGACCAAAGACATTTTGCAAAAGATGTTAAAAATTTAGTTTCTAAACAGATTTTTGCGGTGGCAAGCCTTATTATCGATTTCGACTTTAAAATTGATTTTATAAAGGTGAAGAAAACTCTCTGCGATTTCCTAACGAGAGAATTTTGCGGGGAGATAATGAGACCGAGCTTTAGGGCTTGCGCGTCGACCTCGTTTCAAAGTAAGCGGAAGAAAAACTAAAGCGACCTTTTCAAGCGAAAGCTCAAGTAAAGCTTTACATAAACCTCGTGGGCGAACATGTTCACGATTAGAAACCTCCCAATAGTACCAACCCTCCCAAGAGCTAACCTGAAAAAGTGGCACAACCTTTTAAGGCCACGCCATCGTGAAGCAGTAAAAAGAACTACGGATGGTTCCTCGAATCATATTCGAAGCGGTCAAACCAAAGACTCCATAAAAAGAGTCCTCGGTTCAATTCCAAAATGGGAATTTATCGGCCTGAAGTTTTGCGGTAATGGCATTAGATAAACGATCACGAAAATTTCAGAGTGCAAGACCTTACGAAACCATGTTATCTGAGACCCCGGTATGTGGATAACCAAGACCAGATAAAAACGGGAGGTATTATGAATTTATTTTAGTGGATCTGATTCCATTGAAATAGAACACAAGTACTTGATAAAGCGGGAGGAATCGAGTATTCCAAATTCACGATCAAAAGATCTTGAGTCAGTTTAATTGGTATATGGATCATTTGCGGACACCAATACCACTATCCGAGACCCATAAACCCCAAACATATAATTGGTATGATTACAAAGATGCATGGTTTAATTTCTGTATATGCGCCAATACGCACCACGTGGTTTGTTAAATATCTTGAAGACATGAAAGATAAAATCATTCCCGGATGGTTCTACGAATGGTGGAACATATTTGGTGGAAATTTACAGTGGTTGCCGAGCTTCCAAAATCGATCGTTCCCTTTTGCGGGAACAATGATTTACACTTCCGAGCACGTTAAATTGTGTAAATTTTTATCGATAAAGGGTTTCCTACATCCTAAATTGGGCGTTCGATATCCAAGAAATAAACAGGATCAAATACCTTAGCAAGACCATCAAAATTAAAGGATGGAGCCCAAAATTAAAAGAAGATAAAGCGAAAAGAAGAAATCATCTTCTTGGAAGAGACATCAAGTTCGAGGCGGAAACGGAAGAAGGCTCTGCAGAGGCCTTAGCAAAACTAGAGGATAGCGAAGGCGTGGCATCTAGCCACGATGAAGCAGATAATGGCGACATGCTCATTCCCAGGAATTGCACAAGCCTACGCGAGCGTACCTCGACAAATAATGAGAAAGTCCGCTTCCGAGAAAAGGGCGTAGCGGGATGGAGACACTTGCCCTTTCGGAAAAGCAAAGGACACTTGCCCCTTCAGAAAATCAAAGGATAAAGCAGATAGCGACACTTGCCTCTTCAGAAAAGCAAGAGCCAAGAAAGCGACATAAAGCAGAAAGCAACGTAAAGCAGAAAAAGACAAAGGACTTAAAGACGTTTGCCCTTTCAGTAAAGTAAAGGTCATGTAATCTTAGCCGTCCATTTGTTTTAAAGCGAATAACCGCGTGTTAGGACGAATAGTTCATTCGAGGCCTATTTAAGGTTCTCATTTGTAAACATAGAAGGCATCCGGAAATATCCCCCTCTCTCTCTTTCCTTGCCTGATCTTGTATCCCTCTCTCTCTATGCTTTGAATAAAATTGTAAGTTTATTTTAAACTTATATTTTCTTATGTTTTAAGTTTTGATTTCGTTTTCGCATCTGTTTTAACTATTCCGCTTTATTCACACTTTATGGTATCAGAGCCATGTTGGTAGAGATGAGTGAGTAGTCTCATACTACCGTCCTTAGGGCGGTGTTGTTCTTAGGTTGCTAGGAAGAGTCCTGTTACTCTGTTTGAATTCTGTAGCTACGGAATAGTGACCTGTTCGTCAGAGTCCTGTTCTAGTTCCTGTAGTTACCATGGTCGTAACCCTGTTCCGTTAGAAGTCTACTGTTCTAGTTCCTGTAGTTACCAGAATAGTTACCCTGTCCCGTCAGAAGTCTACTATTCCTGTTAGAGATTAATCACTTAGTGGTTATACTGTTCCGTTCATCCTCGCTGAGTACTATTGTAGTAAGCTTTCCTGGAGGCGATGATTTGGCAGAAAGGACGGGTGTGCACGGCGTATCTTTGTTGGATGTCGTAGAAGATCGTAGGAGAAAGTGTCGGATGAGCAGGACATGTTAGCTGTTTAAGTAATTAAAAAGAATAGGAAATAGTGTTGACAACTAGGATAGAAGAGCATTTAGGTAACTAGGAACAAGAACTAGTATTGACAACTAGGATAGGAGAACCGCTTAGGTAAAGAAAGAACAAGAACTAGTGTTGACAACTAGGATAGGAGTACTATTAAGTAGTCGAAGGAATAAGAAAGAGTAGGACTAAAAGCCTAATAACAAGTTAGAACAACGACCTAGGATAAGGATGGTAGTCTCGCTTGTTAACAACCCTTTGGTTATAAACCAAAAGTTTTATAAAATGAAGATCGTCGAATTTAATTATATAAGAAAGTATAATTCTTCAGAATGAATGCATAGTAAAAGCAATTCTTGTAATAAAAGATAAAGGCTAATCTCGGGAATTAGAGTATTATAAAGCGCTAAACCAATAGAAGGGATGGATGATTTTCATCAGTCATAATTAGGCAGTGTCATCAATAGAATGGTTGAACTTTATGAAGAAAATGAAGGACTAAGAATAAGAGTCCGTTGTAGCAATGATTGAGAGTATCACTATCCGATTGGGTGAAATCTATTCAGCCCATTATTAATGGAAAATTCTCTATCTCCAGAAGATAGAATAATCAAAAGAATTGAAGCTTTTTTAGCTCCAGAAGCTAAATTAAGTGGTGGTAGGAGTACTATTATGCTTCCACAAAAGCACAGTAGACTTGGCACCATTAATGAAAACATCGGTTTTAAAATCGATTGGAAAACCCTTAACAAGTTATGGGTAGATCCAGAAAATGCCATTAAAAGAAGATGGTACAACAGCACTTTCCCACTCGAGGAAAGAAAAGAATTTAGAAATAAGTGGATAAATGATATGAACATAATTAATTCTAATATTGAATTCTTTAGGTGGTTCCAGATCACTGATAAACTCCATAATGGCATGAAGTGTCTTGACACTATTGCTGAAGAATGGTCGAAAAAGAATCTTGTTGAAACGATAACTCGCCATTAGAACAGATTGAGGTCCCCGTAAAGGGTAAGATCTTGATTAACCAGTCGTCTGAAAAAGATGAAAAAGATCCAAAAGGAATCCTAAGGGAAAAGGAAGAAATCCGACAGTTGTTACAAGATACTGGTGCAAGTAAGGCCCACGTGTCTGGTGATAAACCAATTGGAACAGAAGGGAAAACCCTTTCTGATTATTTCTTTAATATTAAAGATTGTTTGGCAAAACGCCGCTCAAAGTCGGATGATAATAAATTATCAAGCGAGATTAATAGTAAGCTTAAAGAAATGAACTCAATCGAAAACCAGTAAGGGTTCCAATTCAAATAATAAAAGGATGGATTAGAAGGTCCAAGATTATTAAGAAAAGTGGAAAACCCAAAAGAAAGATAAATAATTCATTAATTATTACAAAGTTAAATGAAGAAACGATCCGGTGGTTATTACGAAGTTTCTTGAGAAAATTATTCTGATGGCGATAGTTCATCAAATTACTGATTCAACCTCCATTTCGGTGTGAAAGTCTTGGGAAAATGCGTACTGTATAAAGCGAGAAAATTAGTGTTATCACGGATAACCACGAAGTTTCCATCAGAGAAACTAATCCAGACACTACTGTTCAGGATTTATTAAAAGAGATTGTAAATCTAAAGAATGAAATCCTCAGTATGAAGAAAAATCTCGATCCATGAGTGAAACCTTGATTAATAAAGAACTACCTCAGTTAGTAAACCTCGACAACGAGAACAAATCAGGGTTAAAATTAATTCGGGCCAAAGCATTAAGCTACCATGTCCCTATTAAAGTGATGATACATAAAGATTTTATCTTAGAAAAGATAGCGTTATTAGACTCTGGAGCAGACCAGAATTGTATTTGCGAAGGAATAATCCCCACTAAGTACTTAAGTAAAAGTACACACAAATTATACTCCGCTACGGGAGATAATATAAAAATAAATTGGAAGCTTTCAAAAGCCCATGTCTGTAATAATGGTATTTGCTTCACTAATGATTTCGTCATAACACGGAACATAACTGAAGAAATCATTCTAGGAATCCCATTCCTAACAGATAAAACCATATACGCTAGGCTAGGCGGTATTTACACGATTCATGGGAAGGAACCTCGTATTCCCATACGTAAATCCTTTAACTACTGATCACAGTAATCATGTTAAACAGAAGACAATCTTTAAAATACGGCTATTAACCAATCAGGTTAACTACCTAAAAGAAGATGTTAAAATAAAAAGGATAGAATCTAATTTAAAAGCCCCGGAGGTGATTACTAGAGTAAAGAAGTTATTAGATTCTATGGAAAAAGAAATATGTTCAGAACTACCAAGTGCTTTCTAGAAAAGAAAGAAGCATACTGTAGATCTGCCATACACGGATGACTTTAGTGAGAAGAACATTCCCACAAAAGCCAGACCGATCCAGATGAGCCATGAACTCATGGAACACTGTAAAAAGGAAGTCAATGATTTACTTGAAAAAAGAATCATTAGGCATTCTAAATCACGATGGAGTTGTTCGACTTTCTATGTTAACAAAAGCGAAAAGAAAGAGAGTCCCAGACTCGTCATCAATTATAAACCTCTTAACGAGCGTTAAAATGGATTAGGTACCCAATTCCTAATAAAGAGATTTATTAAAAGAACTTATAATGCTAATATTTGACAAGTTCGACATGAAGTCGAGGATTACAGCAAATTCGGTCGATGAAAAGATAAGTATAAAATGACATTCAATGTCCCTTTGGACAATATTACTGGAATGTAATGCCGTTCGGACTCAAGAATGCCCCTTCGAATTTGAACATCATGAATAACATATTCAACCCTTACAGTCAATACATGATTGTATACATAGATGATGTTCTAGTATTCTCGGATAACATAGAAACGACATTTTAGGCATCTTAACACTTTTGCCCAAATCATTAAGTATAATGGTCTAGCGGTAAGTGCGAGAAAATAAAAGCATTTGATGACCATTAGGTTCTTAGGGCATGATCTCTACCAGGAACCTATAAACCAATTTGCGAGCCATAGAGTTCTCTACCAAGTTCCCGATGAAATCCGGATAAAACTCATTCTACAAAGATTCTTAGGAAGTCTTAATTATGTTGCGGATTTTATCCCAAAAATTAAACGATTTGTGAACCCTTATATAAAAGGCTAAAGAAAAATCCGGTCCCTTGGTGGAAGAAACAGACTAAAGCTCTTATCTGAGATAAAAGAAAATGTCGAAACTTCCATGTTTAGGCATCCTAATCCGAAGCCTTTATGATAGTAAGCCGTCTTGGACATAGGTTATGGGGTATCCTTAAACAAAGAATTTCTCTTGAGTCGATTGAGCGATTAGTAAGATTTACTTACGGAAGCTGGAACAGCTCTGAAAAACTATAACCAGATTAAAAAGGAAATTTTGTCTATAGTACTATGTATTACAAAATTTCAAGATGATTTGGTAAACAAAGAATTTTTACTAAGAGTCATTATAAGCGACCAAAGACATTTTGCAAAAGATGTTAAAAATTTAGTTTCTAAACGATTTTTGCGGTGGCAAGCCTTATTATCGATTTCGACTTTAAAATTGATTTTATAAAGGTGAAGAAAACTCTGCGCGATTTCCTAACGAGAGAATTTTGCGGGGAGATAATGAGACCGAGCTTTAGGGCTTGCGCCGTCGACCTCCGTTTCAAAGTAAGCGGAAGAAAAACTAAAGCAGCCTTTTCAGCGAAAGCTCAAGTAAAGCTTTACATAAACCTCGTGGACAGAACATGTTCACAGTTCTGGGAAACCTCCCAATAGTACCAACCCTCCCCAAAGAGCTAACCCAGAAAAAGCTGGCACAACCTTTTAAGGCCACGCCATCAGAAACAGAAAGTAAAAAGAACTACAGGATGGTTCCTCCAGAATCATATTCAGAAGCGGTCAAACCAGCAACTCCAATAAAAAAGGAGTCCTCAGTTCCAATTCCAAAATGGGAATTTATCCCAGCCTGAAGTTTCTTGGTAATGGCATTAGATAAACGATCTGAAAATTTAGTGCAAGACCTTACGAAACCATGTTATCTGAGACCACGGTATGTGGATAGCAAGACCAGATAAAAACCGGGAGGTATTATGAATTTATTTTAGTGGATCTGATTCCATTGAAATAGAACACAAGTACTTGATAAAGCGGGAGGAATCGAGTATTCCAAATTCACGATCAAAAGATCTTGAGTCAGTTTAATTGGTATATGGATCATTTGCGGACACGATACCACTATCAGAGACCATAAACCCCAAACATATAATTGGTATGATTACAAAGATGCATGGTTTAATTTCTGTATATGCGCCCAAATCGCACGTGGTTTGTTAAATATCTTTGAAGACATGAAAGATAAAATCATTCCCGGATGGTTCTACGAATGGTGGAACATATTTGGTGAAATTTACGGTGGTTGCCAGAGCTTCCAAAATCGATCGTTCCTTTTGCGGGAACAACGATTTCGACACTTCGAGCACGTTAAATTGTGTAAATTTTTATCGATAAAAGGGTTTCCTACATCCTAAATTGGGCGTTCGATATCGAGAAATAAGCAGGATCAAATACCTTAGCAAGACCATCAAAATTAAAGGATGGAGCCCAAAATTAAAGAAGATAAAGCGAAAAGAAGAAATCATCTTCTTGGAAGAGTCATCAAGTTCGAGGCGGAAACGGAAGAAGGCTCGCAGAGGCCTTAGCAAAACTAGAGGATAGCGAAGGCGTGGCATCTAGCCACGGTGAAGCGAATAATGGCGACATGCTCGTTCCAGAATTGCACAAGCCTACAGCGAGCGTACCTCGAAATAATGAAAGTCCGCTTCGAGAAAAGGGCGTAAGCGAGGATGGAGACACGCCGCTTCCGGAAAAGCAAAGGACACTTGCCCTTGAGAAAATCAAAGGATAAAGCGGATCGCGACACTTGCCTCTTGAGAAAAGCAAGAGCCAAGAAAGCGACAGCGTAAAGCGAGAAAAGACAAAGGACTTAAAGGCGTTTGCCGCTTTCGGTAAAGTAAAGGTCATGTAATCTTAGCGAATCCATTTGTTTTTAAGCAGAATCGTCACGTGTTAGGGCGAATAGTTCATTCGAGGCCTATTTAAGGTTCGTTTGTAAACATAGAAGGCATCAGGAAATATCCCCTCTCTCTTTCCTTTTCGATCTTGTATCCCTCTCTACATGCTTTGAATAAAATTGTAAGTTTATTTTAAACTTATATTTTCTTATGTTTTAAGTTTTGATTTCGTTTTCGCATCTGTTTTAACTATTCCGCTTTATTCACACTTTATGGTATCCTGTTCAGATGCGAAAACGAAATCAAAACTTAAAACATAAGAAAATATAAGTTTAAAATAAACTTACAATTTTATTCAAAGCATAGAGAGAGAGGGATACAAGATCAGGCAAGGAAAGAGAGAGAGGGGGATATTTCCGGATCCCTTCTATGTTTACAAATGAGAACCTTAAATAGGCCTCGAATGAACTATTCGTCCTAACACGTGGACGGTTCTGTTTAAAACAAATGGACGGCTAAGATTACATGACCTTTACTTTACTGAAAGGGCAAACGTCTTTAAGTCCTTTGTCTTTTTCTGCTTTACGTTGCTTTCTGCTTTATGTCGCTTTCTTGGCTCTTGCTTTTCTGAAGAGGCAAGTGTCGCTATCTGCTTTATCCTTTGATTTTCTGAAGGGGCAAGTGTCCTTTGCTTTTCCGAAAGGGCAAGTGTCTCCATCCTGCTTTACGTCCTTTGCTGGAAGGGACTTTACGTCATTCTTTGATGCGCTTCGCGTGAGCTTGTGCAATTCCTCGGGAATGAGCATGTCGCCATTATCGTTTCCGTGGCTAGATGCCACGTCTTCGTCATCCTCTAGTTTTGCTAAGGCCTGCAGGAGCCTTCTTACGGTTTCCGTCTTGGAACTTGATGTCTCTTACGAAGAAGATGATTTCTTCTTTTTGATTTATCTTCTTTTAATTTTGGGCTCCATCTTTAATTTTGATGGTCTTGCTAAGGTATTTGATCTGTTTATTTCTTAGATATCGAGCGTCGATTTAGGATGTAGGAAACCCTTTTACTGATAAAAAATTTACACAATTTAATGTGCTCTGGAAGTGTCGAAATCATTGTTCTGGCAAAGGAACGTCTTGATTTTGGAAGCTTCGGGGCAACCACTGTAAATTTCCACCAAATATGTTCCACCATTCGTAGAACCATGCAGGAATGATTTTATCTTTCATGTCTTGGCGTATTTAACAAACCGTGTGCGTATTTGAAGCGCACATCTGAGAAATTAAACCATGCATCTTTGTAATCATACCAATTATATGTTTGGGGTTTATGGGTCTCGGATAGTGGTATTGGTGTTTGCAAATGATCCATATACCAATTAAACGGACTCAAGATCTTTTTGATCGTGAATTTGGAATACTCGATTCCTCTGTTTTATCAGTACTTGTGTTCTATTTCAATGGAATCTGTATCCACTAAAATAAATTCATAATACCTCTGGTTTTTATCGGGTCTTGGTTATCCACATCTTGGTGGTGCGTATAACATGGTTTGAAGGTCTTGCACTGAAATTTTAAATCTTGTTTATCTAATGCCATTCGGCCAAAACTTGTCGGGATAAATTCCCATTTGGAATTGGGCGAGGACTCCTTTTTATTGGAGTTCTTTGGTTTGGCCGCACGAATATGATTCTGGAGGAACCATCCTGTAGTTCTTTTTACTTTCTGTTTCTGATGGCGTGGCCTTAAAAGGTTGTGCCAGCTTTTTCTGGGTTAGCTCTTTGGGGAGGGTTGGTACTATTGGGAGGTTTCCCAGAACTGTGAACATGTTCTGTCCACGAGGTTTATGTAAAGCTTTACTTGAGCTTTACGCTTGAAAAGTTGTTTTAGTTTTTCTTACGGCTTACTTTGAAAGCGGAGTCGTATCGAGCAAGCGCGAAAGCTGGTCTCATTATCTCCTGCAAAATTCTCTCGTTAGGAAATCTGGCAGAGAGTTTTCTTCACCTTTTATAAAATCAATTTTAAAGTCGAAACTGGATAATAAGGCTTGCCACCTGGCAAAAATCTGTTTAGAAACTAAATTTTTAACATCTTTTTGCAAAATGTCTTTGGCTGCTTTGCAGTCGACTCTTAGTAAAAATTCTTTGTTTACCAAATCATCTTGAAATTTTGTAATACATAGTACTATAGACAAAATTTCCTTTTTAATTGTGCTATAGTTTTTCTGTGCTTGGTTCCAGTTTCCAGAAGTAAATCTTACTAACTGTTCAACTGACTCAAGAGAAATTCTTTGTTTAAGGATACCCCCATAACCTATGCGGCGTCGGTTTACTATCATAAAGGCTTACGGATTAGGGATGCCTAAACATGGAAGCTTACGGACATTTTCTTTTATGCGTATAACGACTTTATGCATTCTTGACCAAGGAATTTGGATTTTTCTTTAGCCTTTTATATAAGGGTTCTAAATCTGTCTAATTTTTGGGATAAAATCATGACATAATTAAGACTTCTAAGAATCTTTGTAGCTGAGTTTTATCCGGGATTTCATCGGGGAACTTGGTAGAGAACTCTATGGCTCTGCAAATTGGTTTATAGGTTCCTTGGTAGAGATCATGCCCTAAGAACCTAATGGTATGCAAGCAGTTTTATTTTCTTGGCACTTCTTGCTGAACCATTATACTTAATGATTTGGGCAAAAGTGTTAAGATGCCTAAAATGTTGTTCTATGTTATCGAGAATACTAGAACATCATCTATGTATACAATCATGTATTGGTATGAGGGTTGAATATGTTATTCATGATGTTACGAAATTCGGAAGGGGCATTCTTGAGCGAGCGGCATTACATTCCATTCATATTGTCAAAGGGGACATTGAATCTTCATTTTATACTTATCTTTTCATCGACTGAATTTGCGAATCGACTTCATGTCGAACTTCTTTGTAAATATTAGCATTATAAGTTCTTTTAATAAATCTCTTTTATTAGGAATTGGGTACTAATCCATTTTAACGCTTGGTTAAGAGGTTTATAATTGATGGCGAGTCTTGGGACTCTCTTTCTTTCGGCGTTTTGTTAACATAGAAAATTGAACAACTCCTTGTGATTTAGAATGCCTAATGATTCTTTTTCAAGTAAATCATTGACTTCCTTTTCTGATGTTCCATGAGTTCATGGCTCATCAGATCGATGCGCTTTTGTGGAATGTTCTTCTCACTAAAGTCATCCGTGTATGCGAATCTACGATATCTTCTTTCTTTTCGAAAGCACTTGGTAGTTACGAACATATTTCTTTTCCATAGAATCTAATAACTTCTTTACTCTAGTAATCACCTCAGGGCTTTTAAATTAGATTCTATCCTTTTTATTTTAACATCTTCTTTTAGGTAGTTAACTTTGATTGGTTAATAGCGTATTTTAAGATTGTCTTACATTTAACATGATTCTGTGATCGGTAGTTAAAGGATTTACGTGTAGAATACGAGGTTCCTTCCATGAAGCGTGTAAATACCGTCTAGCCTAGCGGTATATGGTTTTATCTGTGTTAGGAATGGGATTCTAGAATGATTTCTTGATTATGTTAGTGTTATGACGAAATCATTAGTGAAGCAAATACCATTATTACAGACATGGGCTTTTGAAAGCTTCGATTTATTTTTATATTATCTCGTAGCGGAGTATAATTTGTGTGTACTTTACTTAAGTACTTAGTGGGGATTATTCCTTGAAATACAATGCAGTGCGCTCAGAGTCTAATAACGCTATCTTTTCTAAGATAAAATCTTTATGTATCATCACTTTAATAGGGACATGGTAGCTTAATGCTTTGGCGAATTAATTTAACCACGATTTGTTCTCTGTTGTGGAGGTTTACTAGCGGAGGTAGTTCTTTATTAATCAAGGTTTGACCTCTGTGGGGTGAGATTTTCTTCATCTTGAGGATTTCATTCTTTAGATTTACAATCTCTTTTAATAAATCTGAGCAGTAGTGCGGATTAGTTTCTACGATGGAAACTTCTTGGTGGTTATCGTGATAACACTAATTTTCTGTTTATCTGGTACAAATTTTCGATTACTCTGCGATGCAGTGGAGGTTGAGCGTAATTTGATGAACTATCGTCAACTGTAATAATTTTACGAAGAAACTTGGAATAACATTGGTATTCTTCATTTAACTTTGTAATAATTAATGAATTATTTATCTTTCTTTTGGGTTTCGACCTTTTCTTAATAATCTTTGGACCTTAATCCATCCTTTTTATTATTTGAATTGGAACCCTTGGGTTTTCGATTGAGTTGACTCTTTAAACACTATTAATCTGTTTGATAATTTATTATTATCATCGACTTTGGCGGCGTTTTGCCAAACAATCTTTAATATTAAAGAAATAATCGAAAGGGTTTTCCATACATTTCCAATTGGTTTATCACGAACACGTGGGCACTTACTTGCACGGTATCTTGTAGGCTGTCGGATTTCTTCCTTTTCCCTTAAGTTCCTTTTGGATCTTTTTCATCTTTTTGACGGTAGTTAATCAAGATCTTACCGCTTTATGGGGACCTCGATACATTACAATGGCGAATTCTTGTTTCATGATATTCTCTTTTGGACCATTCTTGACATAGTGTCAAGACAACATGCCATTATGGAGTTTATCGGTGATGCGGAACCACAAAGAATTCAATATTAGAATTAATTATGTTCATATCATTTATCCACTTATTTCTAAATTCTTTTCTTTCATAGTGGGAAAGTCTTTGTTGTACCATCTTCTTAATGGCATTTTACGGATCTACCCATAACTTGTTAAGGGTTTTCAATCGATTTTAAAGCCGATGTTTTCATTAATGGTGCCAAGTCTCTGTGCTTTTGTGGAAGCATAATAGTACTCTACCAGCGGCAATTTAGCTTACGGAGCTAAAAAGCGATTCTTTTGATTATTCTATCTTACGGAGATGAGAATTTTCCATTAATAATGGTTTGAATAGATTTCACAATCGGATAGTGATACTCTCATTGTTGCTAACAGCGGACTCTTATTCTTAGTCCTTCATTTTCTTCATAAAGTTCAACCATTCTATTGATGATTACTGTCTAATTATGACTTGATGAAAATCATCCATCCTTATTGGTTTAGCGGTTTTATAATACTACAATTCCACGAGATTAGCCTTTATCTTTTATTACGGTAATTGCTTTTACTATGCGATTCATTACGGAAGAATTATACTTTCTTATATAATTAAATTCTGACGCATCTTCGTTTTATAAAACTTTTGGTTTATAACGAAGGGTTGTTAACAAGCGTGGAGACTACCATCCTTATCCTAGAACATTGTTCTAACTTGTTATTAGGCTTTAGTCTACTCTTTTCTTATTCCTTCGACTACTTAATAGTACTCATATCACAGTTGTCAACTAGTTCTTGTTCTTTCTTTACCTAGCGGTTCTCTATCACAGTTGTCGATACTAGTTCTTGTTCCTAATTACCTAAGCGGTTCTTCTATCCTAGTTGTCAACACTATTTCTATTCTTTTTAATTACTTAAGCGATTAACATGTCTGTTCATCGACACTTTCTCCTACGATCTTGGCGACGTCAGCGATTATCGGCGAGCGCTCAGTCGCTTTGGGCTAAATCCTTTGCTCGGAAAGCTTACTACTGATAGTACTCGGCGAGGATGAGCGAACGATATAACCACTAAGTGATTAATCTCTAACGAGAATAGTAGACTTACGGCGGAGCGGGTAACTATTACGGTAACTACGGGGAACTAGAGCGATGAACTTAGCGAACGGGGTTACGACCGTGGTAACTACGAGGAACTAGAGCGGTGGACACGGCGGAGCAGTCACTACGGTAGCTACGAATTCAAGCGAGTAGAGGACTCTTCTGGCAACCTAAGAACAACACATGCGAGGGCGGTAGTATGAGACTACTCGTCATCTACAGCGTGGCTGCGATGCCGTATAAGTTTATTTGATCTGTATCGAGCCGTGTTGGTGAAGATGAGTGAGCTAATCTCGTCTTAAGCGTGTTGTTCTTAGGTTGCTGGAAAGTCTGTTACTGTGTTTGAATTCTGTAGCTACGAGAATAGTGACCTGTTCCGTCGAAAATCCTTCTGTGAATTCGTAGTATGTAACCTGTTAGATGAAATCTCTTTCTAGTTCTGTAGTTACGAGAATAATTACTGTCGTCGAATCTACTATTCTGTTGAATTAATCGCAGTGGTTATCTTGTTCGTTCATCTCATTGTATTGTAATGCTTTCTGGAAGCGATGATTTAACGAAGGCGGTGTGCTGCGTATCTGTTGGATGTCGTAAAATAAAGGAAAGTGTCGGATAACATGTTAGCTTAAGTAATTAAAAAGAATAGGAAATAGTGTTGACAACTAGAAGAAGCTGTTTAGGTAATTAGGAACAGATGTATTGACAACTAGGATGAAGCACTTTAGGTAAAGAACAAGAACTAGTGTTGACAGCAGATAAGTACTATTAAGTAGTCGAAGAATAAGAAAAGAGTAGGACTAAAAGCCTAATAACAAGTTAGAACAACAGATAAGGATGGTAGTCTCCACGCTGTTAACAACCCTTTGGTTATAAACCAAAAGTTTTATAAAATAAAGATGCGTCGAATTTATATAAGAAAGTATAATTCTTCGAGAATGTTTGCATAGTAAAAGCAATGCTTGTAATAAAAGATAAAGGCTAATCTCGAGGAATTAGTATTATAAAGCGCTAAACCAATAGAAGGATGGATGATTTTCATCAGTCATAATTAGGCGGTAATCATCGATAGAATGGTTGAACTTTATGAAGAAAATGAAGGACTAAGAATAAAGTCGTTGCAACAGCGATTGAGAGTATCACTATCCGATTGGGTGAAATCTTGACCCATTATTAATGGAAAATTCTCTATCTCCGAAGATAGAATAATCAAAAGAATTGAAGCTTTTTAGCTCGAGCTAAATTAAGTGGTGGTAGGAGTACTATATGCTTACAAAAGCCGCGATGACTTGGCACCATTAATGAAAACATCGGTTTTAAATCGATTGGAAAACCCTTAACAAGTATGGGTAGATCGAGAAAATGCCATTAAAGAAGATGGTACAACGAAGACTTTCACTCGAAGAAAAGAAAGAATTTAGAAATAAGTGGATAAATGATATGAACATAATTAATTCTAATATTGAATTCTTTAGGTGGTTCGGATCGATAAACTCGTAATGGCATGAAGTGTCTTGACACTATTGAAGAATGGTCCAAAAAGAATCTGTTGAAGCGATAACTCGCCATTAGAATTGAGTCCGTAAAGCGGTAAGATCTTGATTAACGATCGTGCGAAAGATGAAAAGATCCAAAATCTGAGGAAAGAAATCGACGATTGTTACAAGATCTTGGTGCAAGTAAACGGCGTGTACGTGATAAACCAATTGAGCAGAAGGAAAACCCTTTACGATTATTTCTTTAATATTAAAGATTGTTTGGCAAGCGCTCAAATCGATGATAATAATAAATTATCAAGCGAGATTAATAGTAAGCTTAAAGCTTGAACTCATCGAAAAACCCGATGAGGTTCCAATTCAAATAATAAAAGGATGGATTAGAAAGGTCCAAAGATTATTAAGAAAGAAGTGAAAACAAAAGAAAGATAAATAATTCATTAATTATTACAAAGTTAAATGAAGAAACGATCGATGTTCTCAAGTTTCTTGAAAATTATTCGATGACGATAGTTCATCAAATGCGATTCAACCTCGACTCGCTGTAGAGTTTGGGAAAATGCTACTGTATAAAGCAGAAAATTAGTGTTATCACGGATAACCACCAAGAAGTTTCCATCAGAGAAACTAATCGTACCTTACTGCTCGAGATTTATTAAAAGAGATTGTAAATCTAAAGAATGAAATCCTCGATATGAAGAAAATCTCACCCACGAAGTGAAACTGATTAATAAGAACTACCTCCGGTTAGTAAACCTCACAACAGAAGAACAAATCGGGTTAAATTAGTCGGGCTAAGTTATTATTACCATGTCCCTATTAAAGTGATGATACATAAAGATTTTATCTTAGAAAAGATAGCGTTATTAGACTCTGGAAGCGCACTGTATTTGAAGGAATAATCCCCATACACTAAGTAAAAGTACACACAAATTATAATTCCGCTACGAGATAATATAAAATAAATAAATTGGAAGCCAATATGTCTTAATGCCCGTATGGTATTTTTACGTCCTGCCGTTAGGGCGTGATCGTGCCTTACCCGGCACCCAAGTAGTCATACATCGTGAGAACAATCAGCGGAATATAAAACAAGACATGAAACATGATATAACTAGAACATTTTATCGATGAAAAGGTTGCCTTTGGCGTATATACATAAACCAAGTTTTTGCGATTCATCCCAGTGTATAACATGACTACTGGACCTCTGGAAATAACAACTATGGCGGGACGGGGCCCGTACCATACTGTCTGCACAAAACTATCTACAACAGGGAGATCATACCCAAAAGTAGAGCCTCGGAGAGAGTGGAGCTCACGATACCAATGTAGAGATCCTAAGGATGTGGATCTAGCACTCTTTCCTCTAGAACTGCGGCATGAGCGGCCCAGAAGTCGATCTGCAGTACCAAGTATGTGAAACTATAAAGTACTTTAAATGAAATCAAGGTATTTAAAACTTTTTCACAAATATATTCAGTTCAATTGCACCTAGTGCCACATCACAACAATAACAGTAATAGGAAAAGCATGCAGTCTAGTCTAGGCGCGAATGATCGAAGCAAGGCCAACCGCCCATAGTATCATTCTGCGTGCCTAGTCACGGACTTCCTGTCCGCGTAGGTCACACAGACCGCGTGAGGTATTCCCGCGTCGGGGTAGCTAGCCCCGGTACCTCGCGGACTTCCGCGATCCGCGTAGCCTCAAAGACGCGTAGTCCGTGGACCGCATAGGCATCCGCGTCGGGCTAAACACCGAATGATCCATCCCGGAGCATACCGCGACTCGCATAGTCTCATAGACCGCATAGGCCGTATAGACCGCATCAAGGGTGGCAAGCCCTCGGTATAACAAGTCGAGGGTAGGTGATACAATAACGATCTGCGGACTTAGGTTAGCAACGTAAGCACAACAAGAATGACCCCCTTTCACAACATTACAAGCCAATTAACACATGCGATATCATAGTATGTCTACCTATCAACCAATCTTACTACTCTTGAGAAATCAATACAAGGCTTTTATAAACAAACAAGTAAGCAGTTCCTTTTATCATTCTTAAGTTGTTATACCTAACTTCCCATAAAGCTAGTATAACTCTTAAGCTTTTGTTTTAGAACCAAATATTACTCTTACTGTTAAAAATGATTCATTATTCTTTTGACATACTTCAAGGTTCTTATTATTCGGGCTTAAGTCAAAAGACATTGCCGATTATCATATGTCGTCTCGTACTATATATACTTAAAATATCATGCTCAAGAGTATAGGAAGAATCACATACCTTCTCGTGAAATCCACCGCCAAGTCGAGTATGTCACAGTAGAAACGACTATAATAGTCACAGACATCTATCAAAGTCTAGACTATTACGTAGAGTCGTTCTAAGCAGAGGGTCCTCGATTCTACGGAAAGTCGGGCAGCACAACCCTACCGGTGAGCTATATAAGTCTCTTTGTAACGATCATGTAAAAATCTGATTCGTATAATCTTCTTTTATACCCTTCTAAGGTGTTCTGATTCAATTCTATTCTTAATAACCTCCTAAGTATTTATACTTATTTCAATACTTCTACGATATGCATTCTCTAATTACAAAAGAGGTTAGGATTATATACCTTGATAAGCCCAATAATATCCAAGTAAAAAGTCGATCTGAGCGAGGTTTAGCTCACAATCCAAAGCTCAAGCTCGAGAATCCTTAGAAGTTTCCCACAACTTCTATTAAGTACTAAGGAATTTGGGCTAGGTTAAATTGGGCATTATAACAATACTAGAAGGCAACTTTCCTACCAAGGGAGGGTAGGTTTCGGCTAGGCTAGAGGAAGGGCCTCGGCCAAACTTCACTCAAAGGGAGGTGTTTGGACGAATTGCTCACAAGGGAGAGGGAGGATTTTTCAAGACTTGAAAGCTTTAGTGGATGAAGAACTCTTCATCTCAAGAGGGGTATTTATAGGTCAAGACATGGCCAACCAATGGCCAAGATTTAGCCAAGTGCTAGGCAAGTGTAAGGTCAAGATTAGGGCAAGTGTACCTAGCCAACTTGCACACAAAATATCTATCCAACTTTATGACAAGGATTGTCATCCAATCGGCCCTATTGTCGTGACAAGTCCACCAATGAGAGGGTGGAAAGTGTCGCCCTCTCATTGGTCCAAAGTGTTACGTCTCTCGGAAAAATCCGCAAAAATAAGAAATGACATAGCCGGAATTTATCCTATGAAAGCTGTGGAAACGTTTCGTCGGAAAACCAATCGTTTTGTGAGTTGTGCCCAATAATTTTCGTCCAAGCCTAACTTTTAAGGCTAACCTTTTGTACGTATTCCCTTACGTACATACTCTGAAAATACGGGGTATAACAGCTTCACTAATGATTTCGTCATAACACGGAACATAACTGAAGAAATCATTCTAGGAATCCCATTCCTAACACAGATAAAACCATATACCGCTAGGCTAGACGGTATTTACACCAGTTCTATGGGAAGGAACCTCGTATTCCCATACGTAAATCCTTTAACTACTGATCACAGTAATCATGTTAAACAGAAGACAATCTTTAAAATACGGCTATTAACCAATCAGGTTAACTACCTAAAAGAAGATGTTAAAATAAAAAGGATAGAATCTAATTTAAAAGCCCCGGAGGTGATTACTAGAGTAAAGAAGTTATTAGATTCTATGGAAAAAGAAATATGTTCAGAACTACCAAGTGCTTTCTGGAAAAGAAAGAAGCATACTGTAGATCTGCCATACACGGATGACTTTAGTGAGAAGAACATTCCCACAAAAGCCAGACCGATCCAGATGAGCCATGAACTCATGGAACACTGTAAAAAGGAAGTCAATGATTTACTTGAAAAAAGAATCATTAGGCATTCTAAATCACAGTGGAGTTGTTCAGCTTTCTATGTTAACAAAAACGCTGAAAAAGAAAGAGGAGTCCCAAGACTCGTCATCAATTATAAACCTCTTAACCAGGCGTTAAAATGGATTAGGTACCCAATTCCTAATAAAAGAGATTTATTAAAAAGAACTTATAATGCTAATATTTACTGACAAGTTCGGCATGAAGTCGAGATTCGCAAATTCAGTCGATGAAAAGATAAGTATAAACGACATTCAATGTCCCTTTGGACAATATGAATGGAATGTAATGCCGTTCGGGCTCAAGAATGCCCCTTCCGAATTTCAGAACATCATGAATAACATATTCAACCCTTACAGTCAATACATGATTGTATACATAGATGATGTTCTAGTATTCTCAGATAACATAGAACAACATTTTAGGCATCTTAACACTTTTGCCCAAATCATTAAGTATAATGGTCTAGCAGTAAGTGCCAAGAAAATAAAACTGTTTCAGACAGCCATTAGGTTCTTAGGGCATGATCTCTACCAAGGAACCTATAAACCAATTTGCAGAGCCATAGAGTTCTCTACCAAGTTCCCCGATGAAATCCCGGATAAAACTCAGCTACAAAGATTCTTAGGAAGTCTTAATTATGTTGCGGATTTTATCCCAAAAATTAGACAGATTTGTGAACCCTTATATAAAAGGCTAAAGAAAAATCCAGTCCCTTGGTCAGAAGAACAGACTAAAGCTGTTATACAGATAAAAGAAAATGTCCAGAAGCTTCCATGTTTAGGCATCCCTAATCCAGAAGCCTTTATGATAGTAGAAACCGATGCTTCAGACATAGGTTATGGGGGTATCCTTAAACAAAGAATTTCTCTTGAGTCAGTTGAACAGTTAGTAAGATTTACTTCTGGAAACTGGAACCAAGCACAGAAAAACTATAGCCTGATTAAAAAAATTTTGTCTATAGTACTATGTATTACAAAATTTCAAGATGATTTGGTAAACAAAGAATTTTTACTAAGAGTCGATCGCAAAGCGACCAAAGACATTTTGCAAAAGATGTTAAAAATTTAGTTTCTAAACAGATTTTGCGGTGGCAAGCCTTATTATCGATTCGACTTTAAAATTGATTTTATAAAGGTGAAGAAAACTCTCTGCGATTTCCTAACGAGAGAATTTTTGCGGGGAGATAATGAGACCAGCTTTAGAACTTGCGCGTCGACCTCCGTTTCAAAGTAAGCGGAAGAAAAACTAAAGCGACCTTTTCAGCGAAAGCTCAGTAAAGCTTTACATAAACCTCGTGGGCGTAACATGTTCACGATTGGGAAACCTCCCAATAGTACCAACCCTCCCCAAAGAGCTAACCCAGAAAAAGCTGGCACAACCTTTTAAGGCCACGCCATCAGAAACAGAAAGTAAAAAGAACTACAGGATGGTTCCTCCAGAATCATATTCAGAAGCGGTCAAACCAGCAACTCCAATAAAAAAGGAGTCCTCAGTTCCAATTCCAAAATGGGAATTTATCCCAGCACAAGTTTTGCCGGTAATGGCATTAGATAAACGATCGAAAATTTCAGAGTGCAAGACCTTACGAAACCATGTTATCTGAGACCACGGTATGTGGATAACCAAGACCCGATAAAAACGGGAGGTATTATGAATTTATTTTAGTGGATACAGATTCCATTGAAATAGAACACAAGTACTTCGATAAAACAGGAGGAATCGAGTATTCCAAATTCACGATCAAAAAGATCTTGAGTCCGTTTAATTGGTATATGGATCATTTGCAGACACCAATACCACTATCCGAGACCCATAAACCCCAAACATATAATTGGTATGATTACAAAGATGCATGGTTTAATTTCCTGTATGTGCGCCCAAATACGCACACATGGTTTGTTAAATATGCTGAAGACATGAAAGATAAAATCATTCCCAGATGGTTCTACGAATGGTGGAACATATTTGGTGGAAATTTACAGGTGGTTGCCCCGAGCTTCCAAAATCGAGACGTTCCTTTTGCGGGAACAACAGATTTCGACACTTCCAGAGCACATTAAATTGTGTAAATTTTTTATCAGTAAAAGGGTTTCCTACATCCTAAATTGGACGTTCGATATCCAAGAAATAAACAGGATCAAATACCTTAGCAAGACCATCAAAATTAAAGGATGGAGCCCAAAATTAAAAGAAGATAAACTGAAAAAGAAGAAATCATCTTCTTCAGAAGAGACATCAAGTTCCAAGACGGAAACGAAGAAGGCTCCAGAGGCCTTAGCAAAACTAGAGGATAGCGAAGGCGTGGCATCTAGCCACGATGAAACGAATAATGGTGACATGCTCATTCCCCGAGGAATTGCACAAGCCTACGCGGAAGCGTACCTCAGCAAATGACAGAAAGTCCCTTCCAGAAAAGGACGTAAAGCAGGATGGAGACACTTGCCCTTTCGGAAAAGCAAAGGACACTTGCCCCTTCAGAAAATCAAAGGATAAAGCAGATAGCGACACTTGCCTCTTCGAGAAAGCAAGAGCGGCGACATAAAGCGAAGCAACGTAGCGAGAAAAGACAAAGGACTTAAAGACGTTTGCCCTTTCAGTAAAGTAAAGGTCATGTAATCTTAGCCGTCCATTTGTTTTAAGCGAGCGAATCACGTGTTAGGACGAATAGTTCATTCGAGGCCTATTTAAGGTTCTCATTTGTAAACATAGAAGGCATCCGGAAATATCCCCCTCTCTCTCTTTCCTTGCCTGATCTTGTATCCCTCTCTCTCTATACCATATCTACTCACTCATACCATGGTTTAATTTCCTGTATGTGCCAAGACTACTCACTCATCCGCTTTATTCACACTTTATGGTATCTACCAACATGGCTCTGATACCATAAAGTAAACATCACTGGAAAGCCGATAAGGCTGCCTTCCATAAAAATATACTTAATCAATAGTATAACAGTACAACTTGTTCTTACAGCCCAAAACCACAAACGTGACTATAGACCTCTATGAATAACAACGGTGGCGGGACAGGGCCCCGCCATACCCCTGAATGTACATAATATGTCACGACCCGTTCCGGGGCCCGTGACTGGTGCCTTACCCGGGCACCCCAGTAGTCATACATCAGAGTAATCAGCGGAATATAAAATAACCAAGATATGAAACAGTATAAATTTAGACACAGATATCTGAAGAAAGTTGCCTTTCGGCATATATATATATACAACAACTCTTTCAACATGATCAGTTTAATCCTTTTACAAACCACACTTGCACAAAGATTACTGGACCTACGAATGATATGACAACAACGACGGGGCGGGGCCGTCATACCACGAATGGCACCTACAACGAGGATTATACGAAGATAAGCCTCCGAGGAACGAGCTTCCCAAAGCGCTGTGACCACAGGAGCGAGGATCAACGGCGGGTGTACCTTTACTGCGGCATGAACGCGGCCCAAGGAGGTCGATCTAACAGTGCAGAGTATGTGGCCCGAAAATCACGTAAATGAAATCATAGTAGTCTATATAAAGCGGGAGACATGTATGATAACCAAATTACGATTCCTGATAAATAAGCGATCATATCAAGTCGGGGACTCACGCCTCAAAGTCATCACTCAAATATAAACATGGGTCTCACGCCACCACATCAATCATGCGCGGAATACGCCCTTCGCTGCCGGCGATCGATGATAGAAAAGCACCAAGGAACACACATGAACAATGGGTCCCACTGTGTCCAAATAAAGCGATGCGGGGTAATGCGAAGGCATAGCCGACTACTAACACCAGTACTAACAAGGTCATAAAGCGTATCATGATATCTGTCTAGGCGTCACATGATCAAAGTGGTCGCCGCGCAATATCAAATGTGCGCGTCTAGCCTCGGAACTCCGCGACTCGCGATAGGCCAATCTCATAGGCGCGTGAGGTATAACCCGCATCGGTAGCTACTCCGGCATCGCCCTGGACTCGCGATCCGCATGGCCACATAGACCGCATGACCATAAAGGCCGCACTAACACGGAACTCGTAGCTCGCGTAGGCCGGGACCCGCGTGAGGTATTCTCGAATTATGGTCCTGCATCGCTGAGTCTACCGCGTCGGAGGCGACTTAACCGGAAACACGGTGAGTGGTATAATACCAACATAACAGTTTATCGTTTAAACAACATAAGCACAATCAAGGGAAAACCCCCTTACACAAACATCACAGAATACTAACACACGTAGCATCCTAATATGATTACTTATCAAATCAACACAAAGGTATCACAAGGCTATCACAAACCAATACAATCAAGTTATTCATACATAAGGTACTTTCTACTATATGATTAACGAGATCGGGTTGTTATCCCCAAAGTACTTTATACAATAACTCTTTAAAGATATGTTACTTTCACAAAAGTCACACAATACCCGTAGTATATAACAATAGAGTGATTATCTTTTGAAGTAAATCAAAATACTTCTCTTTGTAAAACCAAGTAACAACATTCTTTTTCAAACGTCCAAGTTTGCCTAATTTCAAATGTTCACGTTTCTTATTTTAGAAAGGTTTCGTAGTTCCTAGCCTTATTCATTTAAGAATATAATTCTCTTTTAAACCATCTGAGAAACATAAGCCTTATATGTGAGTAGGATATTCTTGTTTATAACAATCTTATTACAGCAGCCATGACCTAGGAAATATCATTTTGTCTCATCTTAGCTTCATGCGGATGGAAGTTTCTCTGGTTTTAATAATACTTAATCTGTCAAAACATTTCCTTTTATTATTAACGCCGATGGTTTGTCGATACACATTCTGATTTCCGAAATCAGTAAAACATTTTTAAGCCGTTATACCTAACTTCCCATAAAGCTAGTATAGCTCTTAAGTTTTCAAAAACCAAGTATTACTTCTTTCAAATTGATTCAAAAATCCTTTGAAATACTTCAAGTTCTTTATTATCACTTAACCAGCCAGTTATAGTTCAAATCAGTTACATTTTAAAAACCACAAGTATTTTCTTACCTACATAAAGCTGTTATAACCAACTTCCCATAAAGCCGTTATAACACTTTATGTTTTAGACCAATCAAATACATTTAACACATGTACGTCTATCGTACTACATAGTTACACACATATCATGCTAGAAGAGATAGGAAGAGGTTCACATACCTCGCGACGAGTATCGACTAATAGCAAAACGCTCCAAGTACTTCCAAACGTCGGCTACTCCTTAAGCCTAAGTAGATCGCGCCACACGTAGTACTTCAACCTATAAGGCCACAAGGCGCTTATTAACATTTAGATCTTATCGTAGAACATTCTAAAGAAAATTCGGCAGCACCTCCCCCCCCCCCCCCCGCAACAGCGTAAATCTCCTCCTTTATCGAGGCCGGCTACCAAGCCAACCAGGGGGGGTTTGCACGTCTAACCGGACGTGTACGATTCTACTACACATCAAAGCTACACAAGTCTGTATGTCTGATCCTATGTAATTCTGATTCGAGACTTCTTTCGAAAGGTTTCTTATTATTCAGGCTTAAGTCAAAAGACATTGCGATAACTACGTTCACTATATATAGTATACTTCAACTATATAGTCTAACAATCATGCAATTTCCAATTACAATAGAGGACAAGATAATTACCTCGATAAGCCCATAATTATCCAAGTATAAAGTCGATCCCAGGCAACGTTTAGCTCGACTCAGGCGCTCCAACCCGCTCCAAACCACCCTTAGAAGTTCTAACCAACTTCTACTTAATACCCCAACTAACTATGGAGATTTCCTTAGGGTTTCGGTTTTGTGACAGAAGGGAAGTATAATAGGGGGGTTGCTCTCGGCCTAAAGGCCACTCAAAGGGGGGGGGAGGGTTGGACGAGAACCATACTTAAGGGGGAGAGGGATTTCAACACTTTGGAAATATTTGTGGATGAAGAAAGTTCATCACTTAGAGGGGTATTTATAGGACAAGCCAAGGCCAACCAATGGCCAAGATGAATCCAAGTGTTAGGCAAGTGTAGGGTGTGGATTTAGCCAAGTGTCTTGTGGGTCCCACTTTCTCATCTACCACACAAAATATCTACATAACATTGACCAAACATTTTTGGCAAGAAAAACACAAAAAACGTGCTCAACCAAAAGCCCCCAAGCGTCACTTGGGTGACAAGTGTCACCCTCCCGTTGGTCCAAAATATTTCATCTGTCGGAAAATTCCGTAAAAATATAAATGACATAGCCGGATTTTTCCCTACGAAGTGTGAAAGCGTTTCGTCGAAAAACGACTCTAATCGGGTGTTGTGCACAAAGTGAAAATCGGCCAAGCCTACTTAAGCTTCAAAAATTTTCTACGTACGTCCTTACGTACATACACTGGAAATACGGGGTATAACATAATACCTATAGCATCAGGGAAGAACCGTACCAACAAAACAAGCCTCCGAAGGAATGGAGCTTCTGACACCAGAACAGTGATCCTAAGAGTGAGGATCCACCACCTGCTTACCCCTACCTGCGGCATGAACGCAACCCCCGAGGAAGGAGGTCGATTACCTGATATGTACTAAGTATGCGGCGAAAAATCCGAAAATACCTCATAAGTCTAAAATAACTGGAGACATGTATAAAAATCAGTTTACAGAACATTGTGCCTTACTAACAATGAGAATATCAAGCATATAATATACTGCATGAAAAATAGGAAGCTCATGGTCAAAGCAAGGTCATCCGCCCCGCGGTATCATTAAGCACTCCTACTCCTGGGACTATTTCACCCGCATGGATCATGTGGACCCGCATGAGGTATTCCTCGCATAGGCTGTACTCACCCGCATGGGACTATTTCACCCGCATGAGCCCTACGGACTCGCATGAGGTATTCCTCGCATCATGGGTAGCAAATCCACGGAATATGTGGTATAACGTCTTGGGGGTTTACCCCTCATTTATACTCTTACCCTGAAGCAGGTGGTATAACGTCTTGGGGGTTTA
This sequence comes from Przewalskia tangutica, assembly GCA_029844215.1. Lineage (NCBI taxonomy): Eukaryota > Viridiplantae > Streptophyta > Magnoliopsida > Solanales > Solanaceae > Przewalskia > Przewalskia tangutica. Next base: position 90,495,047 of record CM056723.1, read on the forward strand.
CCCCTCATTTATACTCTTACCCTGGAGAAGGTGGTATAACGTCTTGGGGGTTTACCCCTCATTTATACTCTTACCCTAGCTCAACCGGCCATCTTACATAACATAAATAAGTTAAGAAAGCCCCTAACTTCATATTAGTCTTGTTCATATACCCTCTCATTTTAGTTTACTTAAGGCACTAACATATCTTAATAAAAGAAATCCGGGAATTTAACCCAAATTACTACATACTTCTACTCTTTTAAAATGACTCTTTTTCACATAAAACTTTTGGGCAATTGATGCCTTAAAACCAATTTGTCTTTCACAACCTCAAATCATTTATCCGTACTCATTTTACTTAGAGTAAATCTTCCTTTATTAACTTTCCATAAAGCTAATATAATCAACTTCCCATAAAGTCATTATATTAACGTTATACCTTAGTCAAATACACTTTCCTAAAACCCAAGGGGCTTACACTTTTAAAAGAAACAAGAATCATATACTTGAACGCATCCGGACCCTTAACTTTGAAACTCAAGACATCCTTTGTACTTTTTAAAGAAATGAGTTAATCCCCCTAACTCACAAAAACTTGGCCATCCTTAAAACAAGTAAGGGATATCAAAACCTTGTACGTCTATCGTACTATATAGGTAAGGCTATTCATGCTCAAGAGATAGGAAAGTTCCACATACCTATTCGGTCAATCCACTTGCTAAGTCCAAAATACCGCACGTAGTATGTCAACCTATAATGACCATAATACGTTCATTAACCTCTAGTTTCAACGTAGAATTTTCCAAGTTCAAAGTCACTAAATTCTATGGAAAATTGGGCAGCATTTCCTTTGTTTCTACATACTTTTCCACCTTTCTCAAGGCCGAATTCAACATCCAAACGCCACATTTAAGGCCCAACAATCCAAACATTTCAAAGGGGATTACACACCTAAACTTGGATGTGTAAAATTCTGTCCCACAATGTACAACAACTAACTTAACAAGTTTAAGGTAGTATTTTGGCTACAACATGCTTACATAACCTTCTTATCCAATTCTTTCATATCCAAACCATATTTCTTACATGCAATTTATCTAAGAGCAATATTTACCACTACAAGTTCTTTCTTCTTCACATGCAACACCAAAAACTAGCAAAAAGGGAAAGAATTGTTACCTTAGAGCTTTAGCCAAATTATTCCAACGAATTTGCTAGCCTCCTTTCCAAAAACACCACCACAATAAATCCTACAAGCTTGCAAATAAGTTTCCTTCTTGCCACACTTTTCAGATTTTCCTCAATCCTTGATTTCCTCTTAATTTTCTAGAGAGAAGGAAGAGCTTCTAATTTAGAGAGAGAGAAGAGCTTGAAGAATGACCAAGTCTTCAAGACTTGGTCAATAAGTAGTGCATGCAAAATCCCAAGGGGGGGGGGACACTGGTCACCCTCCCATGGCCTTTTTTAAAACAAAACAGTTCAGATTTTTCCACTTAACCTCGCAGAACCCGCCTCGGCGCCGCGACCTGCGGCGCGCGGCCTGGAAACCTCTGCGACTCCCGGAACTTTCCGGCGCGGCGCTGCAACTTGATGAACCCTCGGATCATCTGGCGCGCGCTGACCTGCATCCGGCGCGCCGCGGCCACGGCTCTGGCCGAAACACATTTACGTCTCTGCGCCGAACTTGTAACTCCCATAACTTTCTACTCCGATGTCCTATCGACGAACGGTTGGTTGCGTTGGAAACTAGATGTTATACCCCGTATTTCCAGAGTATGTACGTGGGGGACGTACGTAGAAATTTTCGAACTTCTTTAGGCTTGGCCGAATTCTTTTTGTGCACAACACCCGGTTAGAGTCGTGTTGGCGAAAGCGTTTTCCACGACTTTCGTAGGGGAATTTCCGGCTATGTCATTTATAATTTTTGCGGATTTTTCCGAGAGACGTAACATTTTGGACCAACAAGAGGGCGACACTTGTCACCCTCTAATTGGTGAAGGTTGGCGGACGAAATGGGCAAGGATTGGCACGTTTTTTGTGTTGAATTGTGGTCAAGGGTTAGGTAGGATATTTTGTGTAGATGGATAAGGTTGCACATGGTTTAATCTTGGCCTTACACTTGCTATGCACTTGTCTTCATCTTGGCCATTGGTTGGCCTTCACTTGACCTATAAATACCCCCTTAGTTGATGAACTTTCTTCATCCAAAACTTGAGCAATCTACCTAAGTCTCAAAATACTCCCTCCCTCTTACTTACTTTCGTCCGCCCCACTACCCCCTTGAGAAGCCTTGGCAGAGGTCTACCCCACTAGCCTAGTTGTTTTCGTTTAATACCCCTCTTTTGTGGTATAGAAATACTCTCCAAGTATTGTTATAATGCCCAAAATACTTTAGCCAAATACCTTGTAGTACTTTCCAAAGTACCCTTTTTACAAAAGCCCAGAAAATACTATTATACTTCCTCGATCCACAAAACGAAACCCTAAGTAAATCTTCACGTAGTTGAAGTCATAAGTAGAAGTTGGTTAGAACTTCTAAGGGTTGGTTGGAGCAGTTGAGCGCCGGAGTAGGAGCTAAACGTTGTTCAGATCGACATATAAACTTCGGATAATTTTGGGCTTATCGAGGTAAACATTCTTGACCTTACATTGTAATTGGAAATTACATGTTGTAGGAGTATATAGTTAAGTATACTATATATAGAACTGAACATAGTTGTGCGGCAATGTCTTTTGACTTAAGCTGAATAATACTTACAGCAATGTCTTGCGACTTAAGCTGAATTTAAAGAAGAGAATCGAATGTAATTACATAGGATTGTATTCTGATGAACTTGTGTAACATTCTTGTGTAGTAGAATTGTACACGTCCGGTTAGGCGTGTTAACCCCCTGGTTGGCTTGGTAGCGGCCTCGATAGAGGAGGAGATTTCTGTTGTTGCGGGGAGAGTCTTTGCGAATTTTCGTAGAAAATTCTACGTCGGGATCTAAAGATATTAAAAGGCGCTTTTTGGCCGCTATAGGTTGTATTACAACGGGTGGAGTGATCGCTTGGCGAGAGTGTAGCCAGCGGTTTGAGGTACTTGGAGCGTTTTGCTATTAGTCGATAATCGCCGCGAGGTATGTGAACCTCTTCCTATCTCTTCTAGCATGATATGTGTGAACTATGTAGTACGGTAGACGTACATGTGCTAAATGTATTTGATTGGTTTAAAACATAAAGTGTTATAACGGCTTTATGGGAAGTCGGTTATAACAACTTTATGTGGATAAGCAAATACTTTGTGGTTTCTAAAAGGTAACTGATTTGAATAATAACTGGCTTGATATGTGTTAATAAAGAACTTGAAGTATTTCAAAAGATTTATGAATCGTTTTGAAAGAATGAGTAGTACTTGGGTTTTGAAAGCTTAAGAGTTATACTAGCTTTATGGGAAGTTAGGTATAACGGCTTAAGAATGTTTCTTGATTTGAAATCGAATGTGTATCGACAAACCAACTGCAGCGTTAATAAAAGGAAAATGTATTGACTAATGAAGTATTATTAAAACCGGTAGAAACCTCCATCTGCATGAAGCTAAGATGAGACAAAATGATATTACATTTCCTAGATCATGGTCGCTTAATAAGATTGATTATAAACAAGAATAACCTACTCACATATAAGACGTATGTTTCTCAAAGCGTTTAAAGGAGAATTATGTTTTAAAGGACTAAAACTATGAACTACGAAACCTTTTTCTAAAATGAGAAACTTGAGCATTGAAATTAGGCAAACTTGAGCGTTTGGAAAATAAGGTTGTTACTTGATTTTACAAAGGAAAGCATTTTGGTTTACTTAACAATGTTAGTCACTCAATTTTATACTACGGGTATCGGGTGACCTTTGTAAAGAAATGGATCTTAAAAGGAATTTAACGGACGTAGTACTTTAAGGTTAAAATCGGACTTTGACATAAAATGAAAGTACCTTGAGTCGTGTGTAACTTGCTTATGCTTGTTGTTATGAAACTTGACCATGTTACGTGTAATAGCCTTGTTGTGCAAGAGCGTGTTCTACTCGACACGGGTCATCCGAATGTATTTCACTTGATTAAGTCATCCGAATGTATCTCACTTGATTAGGGTCATCCGAATGTATTTCACTCGACTACGGGTCATCCGAATGTATTTCACTTGATTAGGGTCATCCGAATGTATTTCACTCGACTACGGTTCATCCGGAATGTATATCACTTGACTAGGTTCATCCGGAATGTATTTCACCGACTACAGGTTCATCCGGAATGTATTCCACGTTTCTATATTGGGTCCATAAGATGGGCGAGACACGTTATACGTATCACATGATTTGTACCTAGACCGCTGGCGGTGAGGAAGAAGTTCCACGGGCGTGAGGATGACTTTGAGGCGTGAGTCACGACTTGACATGGCTTTCTATGTTGTGGCGTAGTTTGGTTATCATACATGTCTCTGCTTTGTATAGACTATTATGATTTCATTTCTGATATTTTCTGCTTTCACATACTTGGTACTGTTATCGACCTCGCCCGGGGCCGCGTTCATGCCGCAGTAAAGGTACATCGGTATCGACCAGCTTTAGGATCACCTTTCGTATTGGGAAGCTCCGTTCCTTGGAGGCTTATCTTTTGGTATGTTACCCGAGTGCAGATGCTTATACATTCGGGGTATGGCGGGGCCTGTCCCGTCATAGCATTGTAAAATCTTAGAGTGCATGCTTTGTTGTGGGCAGGGTTTGTAAAAAGGATAACTGTTCGGGTATTTATGTATATATGATGAAGGCAACTGTTTTGGTTGGCCTGTTTATTTATCTTTTCTCTTAATTCATGTTCATGTTTTTATTTCCGCTGATTTTTCTCTGATGCTGTATCACTAGGGTGCCCGGGGTAAGGCACCAGTCACGGGCCCGGGTTCGGGTCGTGACACTAGACTCAATGAACTACGCACTAGGCCTTTGAAACACCTAGAAACTCTCAATGTACCAGGTCATAACCCGCCTCAAAGTTGACTAATACCCGTCCGAAACAATCCGTTAACCTATCCCTCTAAAATTTTAAGTCTTACTCCCTTTAGCACGCTCTCATACTCATAACCTAAACTACGGGGTGTAACAATTGATTTCCTTATTAATTTATCTACCTTATATATGCTTAGTATGCACCTATTTTACACTTAAGAATATTGACCCCATTTTGGAAATTGATTTTTACGGTGTTACTCGTGAGATAAGATATTTCGATAAGAGTGAGATGTAAAGGTGCCAATCAAAAGGGGGACATCTAGCCCAACTGATAGTTAAAACAACGTATGTATGTTGTAGATTGAAAGGACATGGAGCCCACACCCGAACTAGTGATAGAATATGTAGTATGTTTCCTTCTTTGGCGACTACTAGATAGACCCGAATCCATGATATTATGTTACCCGACGATTATACGAAAGCCTCATGTTTTGTGAGAGTAGTGGCAAGCCAAAAATAAGATTGTAAAGATGAAATGTAGAAAGCATCGTTGGAGGATTAAAGGTGACCCGTGATATTGCTAATAAGGATGAATTATCTAAATTGAGTCATATGAAAAATCATTCCTCGATATGTTTAAAGAAATTACGCAAGATAACATGCCTAGAACAGTGACCCCAACTCATATACAAGGATCGAACCGTTTATGAACGTAAGAAATATGTTAAGTCTCCCGTCTGTTTGTGAAAAGAGTCATATCATTTGTCGTTGGGAGCTAGCTACGTGCATGAGTGGTAGCAAGCGAGCACATATTCTAAACATTAGAGTGATAAGACCCTCAGTCCTGTTATGTGATGTGATATGAATTTAAGTACCTATGGCATAACAACAACTTGTGGAAGACAATTGATGACGAGAATCACAGAATAAGTGAAGAATGGTGGTAAGTAACATGAAGACAAATAGTAAGTAGAGATGGAATGGTATGGTAAGGCATTGAGATATGGATGTGTTTCATGGAATGGTAGGCAAGTAGAAGGACCACAATATGAAGGGTAAAAGGGAATAAGATTATGGCGACATATGTTTCATAATGATGTGATCACCTTAGGGCAACGTAAAGGCCATAGTAAAGGAGAAATAGTAAAGAATCAAACGCCAAACCCTCATAATGTTCAGCAATAGGGATATAAGGAGTACATTAAGATAAAAGACCCACCCCTTCTCCAAGGAAACTCAAAAACCGAAAGTATAAAGGTAAGATGATCAAGTGATCGATTAATAGGAGATATAGTAATGATTAGAGCAAGGAGACCTAAATGAGTTATAAGCTTAGACCAAGCTACGAACTGGATTTGGATATGTGAGCATTAGTTCCGTCACAGACGCCATCACGACACTCAAGGATATATAAGTGAAGTAACTATAAGTAAAGCTCGATGAAAGCACATAAAGAAGTGATAGAGCGGCCAACGAGTTTGAAGATCCAAGGTAGATATTAAATAAATGAGTTAGGGAATAAATATAATGGAACAAAGACGTGGGTCGGTGAGTAATGGCAATTTTTAAGACCTGTTGAGTTGACTAAAGGCTCCAACGAAAAGAGGGTGTTATGAATGTAGAGTCTAACAAGGTAGATTCCCAAGGCGTCATTTGTGAAAGGCCTTATGTTACACCCAGAAATTTCAGGACGAGTATATAAGAATGTACGTAAGGATACAAGACTTAAAATTTTGAACGAATGAAAGATTTGTTATTCTTAAGGAGAATTCTTCCGAACCACGGGAAGGAAAAATGGTTGTTAATGAGAATTGGGTTCTCAAATTCATTATTTGAGACTTATGGAATTTATCGGAATTATGGAATTTTATTTTCGAATTTGGTCACGTGGGGACCACTCGGGAAATTTTACGTTTCTGTGGGGCCCACAAGGTTTTCGATATTTTGACCAATTGTGGAAATTTCGGGAATTGAAATATTGTAGACCAATCGGGGGCGACACGTGTCACCCCCCACATGGACATGTTTGGTCGAAATTGACCAAATCAATTGAGCCAAGTTGGCTTGACATTGTTGACTAAGATCTCATCCACACATTTGTTTTAATCTTGGCCCTTGGTTGTAGTATATATCACCTACTAGTGCAAGACTAGTTTCCAACACTTAAAAAAATCAAGAAAAATGGGTGTGTCTTCATAGGAGCTCTCGGCCACGCTCTCAAGTAGAGAAAGAAATTCTTCAACCTTGCTTCATAAATCCCAATATTCAAACCCGAGATCCCTAGAGGTATTCTAAGGATATCTCAACACAAAAATCCCAGAAAAACTACGTTTTTACGTTAGTCGCAACATGAAAACCTAAGGGGGTTTTCATAGTTGGAGTTGGAACTTGAAGAAGAGTTCTTCATAAGCTTCTAAGGGTTGCTTGGAGTGGATTGGAATGTCGAAAAGAGGAGCTAAAGTTGCTAAGGATCGACTTTAAATCTTGGATTAAATTTGGGCTTATCGAGGTAATAATCTTCATCTCCTTAGTGTAATTAGAAATTACATGTTGTAATAGTTGAGAAATGAGCATGTGATATTTAGGATGAATATTGAAAAGATTTGGACCTTGTTAAGAGCTTAAAACCGAAAATGGTATGTTAGTCGTTAAGATTGTAAGACAATTTGGTCGATAGTTACAATCGTCGCATGTTAGATAAGAAAGGATTTATAGTTGTTATAATTGTTACAATATATATAACATGTTGGAGTAACAACTTGGATTGAAAAGGAATTGAAAGGAAATTGATATTGTTGTTGGCATTGACTGTAGTCGAGAGTGGCATTGAATATTTGACTAATTGATATTAATTGTGGGGCAAAATTTTGCACGTCCTGTTAGGCGTGTAATCCCCTCTGGTTAGCTGAATTGTTGAGCCTTAAATGTGGCATGTTTGGTTATTGATTTCGGGCCTTGAAAAAGGTGGAAAAGTACGTAGAAACAAAGGAAGTCTTTTGATATTCCGTAGAATAAGAGACTTTATACTTAGAATTATTCTACGATAGAATGCTAGAAGTTGATAGACGTATTATGGTCATTATGGTTGACATTCTACGTGCGGCGTATTCAACCTAGCGAGTGGATTAAGTCGGAAAGGTATGTGGAACTTTCCCTATCTCTTGAGCATGATGTGTTATAAATGTATAGTACGGTAGACGTACGAGCTTTAAATAAATTCGGCTTTGTTTTTGGTATCATTGCCTTGATTGAATTGTCCAAGTTGGTTGAGTTAGAGAATTAACTCACTTGATTTTAAATTATGGAAATTCCTTAGTTGTCTAAAACATAAAGAGTTATAATTGCTTTATGGGAAGTTAGTTATAATGGGTTTATGGAATGTTAAGAGAGTGGTCTACTTGATTTAAAGGCATAAGATGCCTAGGTTGTGAAAGTAGAAGTGTTTGGTTTTAAAAGCTTTGAATTGAATTTCTAAAGGTGTAGTAACTTGATTTGAAAAGTAGACATACCTTGATATTACGGGTCTTAGTATCTTGTGGTTGTTTCATGAAAATAGTCATTTTCAAAGGAGTTGAAGCACGTAGTACTTTGGGGTTAAATACCCGGATTTGACGTGACATGCTAGTGCCTTGAGTTTTATAAAATGATAAGTGATTCACCTCAATCTAATGAGAGTCTTAAATGATTTAACTTGCATATGTTACTCACAATAGACATTCGTGCGAGTGTTATATTTCTATATCACCGCGTCCCTCGCACGAGGGCCGGCAATCATGTGTTATACTACGAGTTCAATTCCCTTGACATTATTCTATTCCGTGGACTAGCTCTCCACCATGCGGGTATCCATATATACTCATTGCGAGTCCACGTAATCTATGCGGGTTCAATTCCCATGCGGGTTCAATTCCTATGACTATTCTGTAGACTAGCTCTCTATGATGCGGGTATCCATATATACTCATTGCGGGTCCACGTGACCTATGCGGGTTCAATTCCCATACGGGTTAAATTCCCACGAATAGGATTGCATAATGGTATCACGGGCAGGTAGCCCTAAATTAATCTTAACCTTTCTACTTTTAAACGACAAAGTTTACTCTCATTAATCTCATTGTTAATAAGGTGCGGGGTATTGTTATTTGGTTATCATACTTGTCTCCAGCTTTATGTCTAGACTTATGATTTAAATTGCAGTACTTTCAGTTTCACATACTTGGTACATATTTTGTACTGACCCCCTTTCCCCGGGGGCTGCGTTCATGCCGCATATAGAGTTAAACAGGTTGTTGATCCTCACTCTTAGGATCACTGATCAGTTGTCGGAAAGCTCCATTTCTCCGGAGGCTTGTCTTCTGGTACGGTTTCCCTGATGTGGTAGATTTATGTACATATAGGGGTATGGCGGGGCCCTGTCCCGTCACAGTTGTTATGTCAAAACTCTTAGAGGTCTGTAGTCATATCTTGTGGGTCGACTTGTAAAGAAAAAAATGATGTAACTGCTTTAGGCTATCTATATATATATCCAGGAGGGCAGCCTTATCGTTCAGCCTGTTGTTTACTTCATATTGATTTAAGTTATGTGTTTTATGTATGTTCCGCTGATTTTCTCTGATGGTTACCTGTAAGAGTGCCCAGGTAGGGCACCAGTCGCGGGCCCGGGGTCGGGTCGTGACACCTTAGCCAAGAGATGAAGGAACAACTATTAATCTAAGTGTGACGTCCAAGTTTGAATATGGCAGAATAAAGTCTTGCAACATCAAATCCTTCGGAATTCCATACGCATCTAATAAAGGACTAAATTAGCGACTCATCCTCTACATGATAGTAACGTCAAGGATTGGGACTAAAACCAATATTAGAATCAAACATGTGTGCTAGTAGACCTCAGAGGGGATAACAATGCAACACCCAAATTGAGAAGGATGAGTTTCAAGAAGAAACAAGGAAAGGAAGTTATTAATGACCGCAAATAATGAAGAAAAGCACAGAAAGGGATAATTCTTAGGTTGTAAAATTTAATCGCAATAATAAGAACGCTTCAAATTTGGTAACATCCCGAGATTGAAATACTACAAGATGTAAGAGATTCCGGCATAAGCTTGGTAACCAAAGTTATAGTTGACGATAGAATCGCACACCCGCTAGCAATTTGACTCAGGAGAAGGCTAAGGGAAGAAGTAAACCTAAGAAATTCATCGATTAGCCAGTAGGAATCGAAGTCAGGTGATGATAATTTCATGACTCAGAATATGGCAGAGCCCTTCCTCACATTGACAACTAAGGGACCACCAAGATAAAGATTGTTCGTAATAGACCATCCACCTAAGATCTATCGATATATCATGACATTAAATGAAGGTATTAACTGGAGTGCCATGAGAAGGAACCTTACAGAGATCGTAGTTAGTATATTAATTGTCAGCATATAAAGGAATAAGCACCAAAAGTGGAAAGAATTAATTAAGAACATTAAGAAATAGATGGAAGGTGGGGAATGGCTAACATGGAAATTGTTAAAGGGTTGCCTCACTATAATCATAAGTTGGTTATATCCAGAAGATTATTGTATGGATGACTCTTCAATTCACGTCGTGGCAACTAGGACTACTTATACAGTCGAAGACTATGCGACATTGCACATTAAAAAGATTAGTCACTCTCTTGGATCTGTTCCAAGACATTTTACAAGTGCTCGGTCTATAACAAAACTTGGAAGATTATTTCGAAAGGACTTTGGGAACTCATGTTAGCCCCACCCTCAAACGAATGGGCTAGTAAAGAGTAATATTCACGACATCAAGGATATATTATAAACGGGTGTGTTGGACTTAGAAAGAAATAAAGATAACCACCTAAAGTTGTGTACAATGACATCTATCATGCAAAGTATTACGAAGATAACATATAAGACTCTGTATGATGGTAGTGGAAGGACAACTATTGGATGACTAAAAGAAAGTAGCCCGGAGTTAGTGGAAATTAATGTAATGTATCAAGTTATCTAGATTAAAGCTAGATATTAATCACTCAAAATCATTAAGAAATCATGTTAGTTACGTAAGGACAGGGCTTAGAGAGTCCCAAGTTGGTGATGGGAAATTCCTGAAGATTTTGCCAACAAAGAGCGTGATGAGATCTGGAAGGGAGGAAAACTTCATCTGAGACGTAGGCGACTGTGGTGCATAAACTCAGCAAAAAAGCCAAATGACTTGCAAATTAGACATGCTCCAAATCTTAGAGCTCGCCTATCTTATTTCCCATAATTTGGTATTAATAAAGTATGTCAGGGATTCTTTTCAAACCATACTTGTGGTGAAGGTGCAAATTAGAAAAGAACTTATTGTATGGAGAAGTTTAGAATTCCTATTCGGATGTTCGACGACGAGGCTTGAAAATTACGGTTAGAGATTGAGTATTTTTTAAAATATCCATTATGAAAGGAGAAACGTGATTCGGCAAGAAGGGAAAGATTAGGCCTAGATATGTTGGACCTTACATAATTGTTTGAAGAATTGGTTTGGTGACGTATGAGCTTGAGTTACCTTTGGAATCAAAGGTAGTACATCATGTGTTTCACATATCGATACTTCAAAAGTATATACGAGATCCCTCACGTATTACCCATGTGGAAGATGTTTAGATTACATAGGACATATTTTGAAGAGGTCCCAGTTGTTATTCTAGATCGTTAAGTACGAAAGTTGCAGACTAAGAAGGTATCATTTGTCAAACTACTAAGGAGAAATAATAGCGTAGAAGAGATTACACAGAAGAGGAAGACGTGAAGTCTAGATATCCCTATCTTTTCCAAACCGAAGGTTCATAGTGATAATCGTGCGATAATTTCATTTTACCTATACTTTATGCCTATAACCTTATCTCATATGTCCTATTTTGGTAATGACTATGACAAAAGGGTGAAAGATACAGCTCATACATTATGATTTAGCATTTAAGGTGAGTTATATCTTACTGTATGACTTTATAAATAGATATATGGTCGTGTGAGGCCGATGTTGTGTTATATGTGGTATTATGTGGCCCTGTGAGACAATAGTTGTGTTTTGTGGTTGCATGACAGCGTGAGATATTCTTATTTATAGAGAAAACTCTGCCAATATTTTCAAAGAATTTAAGAAGTTGAGGTCTTAAGATATGATACCTCAACACTTGAGGATGAATGTTCTTAAAGGGGAAAGGATGTTACATCCCATAATTTCATGCGTAAATGAGAGTGTAGCTAGTCTAATTGAGCTCCAGTGACTCGAGATCCTTTTTAAGGGTAACTTATGACTTTGAAAGATGTTAAGAAGGTTTACGGAAGGTTAGAGGTCACTTAGATTAAAGGATAAATACCTCGATGAAGTTTGGCGAACATAGGAAGGTATGATAAGTGTTTTGCGTTGTGGAACCCATTCCGCTTTACGGATGGGGCCACAGATAAGGGTCATCATTTGGCCACCTTCTTGCCACTATATATGGTGGAGGATGCGTCCAGATAGAACCGTATGTGTCGCACATCGTCCCACATATGGGAGGCGGTAGGGTGCCTTTATAAGGCCAAGTCGAAGTTTCCCCTCAATTAAATCATTTTCGACCCAAGAAAACCCTAGCTTCTCTCAAACATTCACCCAATGTCTATAAATCATTCAAAAACCATTCCTTAAGATTGTGAAGTGAATTCTCCCTTGAAAAGCTTAGATCACCTTGGAAACTCTCTCTAGATTGTTGGATTAAGCGTGGAATTCTTGGAGATTGGAAGGAGGTTTGGTGTAGGGGATCTCTTGGCTGATTTAAGGTAAGTTTTAGCTACTTTTTAAATTTCTATAACTCTTCCTAGCTTAGATTGATCAATTGGTATATATAATCTGTGAAGATTTAACTAAAACTCTATAATAGATGAATGTTGGTTGTTGGGTTGTTTTGATTAAGTTCTTGAGATAGTTATGGCTAAATTTTGTGAAGTATAATAGTTGTAATATCGGTCTTGTGGTGTTGATGAAGAGGAGATTATAGTAGCTTGAATTGTCATGAAAACAAGATAGGAGAATTGTGCATGCTAAGTGTTCGATAGAATATCGTAATAAAGTAATTGTGTACTTGTTACACCCCGTATTTCCAGAACATGTTTATAAGAAAGTACGTTTGAACTCAAAAATGATAAGATTTGAGACTAGTAAAAATTTATCGGAATTATGGAATTGTCGGGAAACGAAATATTGCGACGAATGGGAGGGTGACACGTTGGTCTTGGTCGAAATTGACCATGGGCATAATGGTCATTTGACCAAAGTAAAGATGACCAAGTCTTGCAAGCTAAGAGCTTGAGTTTATTGACTAAGTCAAAGAGCCACTTGACTTGATCTTTTAATGAAATGCATCCAAGCCACCCATTTGTTCTAATCTTGACCCTCCATAGTGTTATATAAGCACAATAGTAGCAAGACAAGTCTTCCAACACTTAGAAAAATTTAGAGAAAACTTGTTCATGTTCAAGGTGCTCTCGGGTTTGCCCTCTAGCCAACAAGAATTTTTTTTCGTTTGTGGTTCAATAATCCCAACACTTTAAACCAAGGTTCCTAAGGGTATTGTAAGGGTATCTCAATAGAAAGATCCCGGAAAAGTATCGTTTTTGCGTTAGTCGCAAGGTGAAAACCTAAGTCGCTTTCATAGGTTTTGATTGGAAATTGAAGGGAAGTTATTTGTGAACTTCTAAGGGCTTCAAGTAGCAGATTTGAGTGTCAAGAAAATGAGCTAAGTTGCTAAGGAGCGACTTTGAATCTTGAAGTTGGATTAAGGCTTGTCAAGGTAACAATCTTGTTCTCTTAGTGTTATAAGATTGCATATTGTTGTAGTTATACTTTTTAACTAGCATGAGGTATATGTATTGAAGATTTATAAGTGTTATGGAATATTTGGAAGGAATCCGAAAGTTGCATGATTTAGCCTTTAAGATTGTAAATCAATTTAGTTACTAGTTTAGTCGTCGCATGTTATCTAAAGAGTTGATTAAAGTGGTTATAATTGTAACAACTAGTTGTGACTATATAACATGTTAGACTAAACAACTTGGATTGAATAAGGAATTGGATAAGACCTTGTAGTGTGATGCATTATAGACGAGAATGGCATGGAATTATTGGACTGTTTTGTATTATTGTGGGGCAGAATTTTACACGTCTTGTTAAGGCGTGTAATCCCCTTTGGATAGCTGAATTGTTGGGCCTTAAATGTGGCACGTTTGGTTGTTAAATTCGGGCCTTGAAAAAGGTGGAAAAGTATGTAGAAACAAAGGAAGTGTTGTCCGATTTTCCGTAGAATTTGGTGACTTTACACTTAGAATATTCACCGTTTGAAGCTAGAGGTTAATAGACGTATTATGGCCATTATAGGTTGAAGTACTATGAGTAGTGTATTCTACTTGAAAGGTGGAAAAGCTAGCAAGGTTATAGTACTTTGGAGCATTTTGCTACTTGTCGATAATCGTCGCGAGGTATGTGAACCTCTTCCTTCTTTTGGCATGATTCTATGTACGGAATGTACATGTGGTGCTACTTCATGATTCCTTCTACTCTTAGAAGTTAAGAGGTATGTATGTTGATTTACTTTATGTAAAAGGTAGGTCTAAGTTATCCTAAGTTCTTACCAAGTCTTATGGGGGATGTTGGTAAGAGTCGTTAGGAAGTATTTGGAGCCGAGTTGACTTTGCTAATTTACTGCACGAATGAGAATAAGTATCGAACAAGCCATTGCAGCGTTAATAAAAGAAAATGTATCGACAATCAATTATATTAAAATGAGTAGAATTCTCCATCTGCATAGAAACTAAGATAAGACAAAATTGTATTATATTTTCTAGATCATGGCTGCTTTAATAAGATTGTTATAAACGAGTATAACCTATTCACAACTCATAAAAGTATATGTTACTTAAATTAAAAGAGTTTATGTTATGAAGTTTTAAGACTATGAACCTTGAATTCTAAAAAGGTTATAAGACTTTACTTTTCAAGTTATGGGACTTGATTCTTAAAGAAAGGAATGATTTGATTTAAAAAGTTTGGTTGCCATGAATTATTTCAAAAGTTAAGAGGCTTGATTTCAAAAGAGAATGTAACTTGAGTTTTCAAAGAAGAAGTTTATTGTTTAAAAAGAGAAGGAGCTTTAAGATTCTTTTAAGTATGTATGTACGTAGTACTTTTGGGTTTAATTTTTCCTAAAGTAATAGGGAATAAAAGTGTCTTAAGTTCTCTAAAGTGAAAAGGTTGTTATAATAGCTTTATGGGAAGTTGTTATAACGACTCAAGAAGAAGTGAAAAGAGGGTTTAAAATGTTATGTAAAGAAACATTATCGCGTCCCAGGAATGGGCCGGGAAGTATACCTTTATGGGCAGACTATATGACATTATCGCGTCCCAGGAATGGGCCGGGCAGTATACCTTTATGGGCAGACTATATGACATTATCGCGTCCCAGGAATGGGCCGGGCAGTATACCTTTATGGGCAGACTATATGACATTATCGCGTCCCAGAATGGGTCGGGCAGTATACCTTTATGGGCAGACTATATGACATTATCGCGTCGTGAATGGGCGGCGATACCTTTATGGGCAGACTATATGACATTATTGCGTCCCAGGAATGGGTCGGGCAATATACCTTTATGGGCAGACTATATGACATTATCGCGTCCCAGGAATGGGTCGGGCAATATACCTTTATGGGCAGACTATATGACATTATCGTGTCCCAGGAATGGGCCGGACAGTATACCTTTATGGGCAGACTATATGACATTATCGCGTCCCAAGAATGGGTCGAGATCTGAGGATGATCCTCAGGAGTTCATTCGGCGAATCTGACGGACTATCACGGTACTTAGGGCCTCGGAGACAGAGTCAGTTGTGTTAGCTTCTTACCGGTTACGCGATATTGCGTTGAACTGGTTTGAGTCATGGGAACTGTCGATGGGTGTGGGTGCTCTTCCAGCAGTTTGGGATGAGTTCACAGAGGTCTTTCTTGATCATTTTTTGCCTCCTGAGATGAGGAGAGCCCGTGTTAATAGGTTCTTGTCATTGAGGCAGAATGGGAGGACTATCAGAGAGTACAACCTGGAGTTTGACTCGTTGGCCAGGTATGCGCACACTATTGTGGCTGATATGGCAGACAGAGTTCACCGCTATGTGATGGGGCTAGACCATTATATGATTACTGCATGCCTGAGAGTGGCCCTTCAGCCAGGTATGGATATTGCCAGGATGCAATTAAGTTCACGAGATTGTAATGACACGGTAGGATCTGGTATTTATTTTGTTTATATACTTGCCCCTGTCATTTTTTTGTACAGTTATGATTTGTTTACTGTACCTTATTACCGTTCCATATTCGGTACCTGTTGTACTGACCCCCTTCGGGGGGCTGCGTTCATGCCCGCAGGTATTAGGTACACAGGTTGGTGATCCTTGCTCTTAGGATCTCGGTTCAGTTTTGGGAAAAAACTCCATTTACTCCGGAGGCTTATCTTTTGGTACGGTTTCCCTGAGGTTGTAGATTTATGTATATTCAGGGGTATGGCGGGGCCCTGTCCCATCACAGTTGTTATGTTAAAACTCTTAGAGGTCTGTAGTCATATCTTGTGGGTCGGTTTGTAAAAAAGAAGGATGTAACTGCATTTGGTTATGTATGTATATACGTCCAAGGAGGTAGCCTTATCGGCTAACCTGTTTTTTTTATTTTTGTTGATTTATTTTTATAAGTTTCATGTATGTTCCGCTGATTATCTCTGATGTATACCTGTAAGGGTGCCCAGGTAGGGCACCAGTCGCGGGCTCGGGGTCGGGTCGTGACAAAAGTGGTATCAGATCAGTTATTCCTCGGAAAGTGTCTACAGACCGTGTCTAGTAGAGTCTTGATTATCGGTGTGTTGTGCACCACATCTATAATCAGGAGGTTGCAGGACATTTAGGATTGGTTTCCATTCTTCTCTCTCTGAGATCGTGCAGTAGAGCTGTCATAGTAGGTTGAATTCTCTCTGACCTATTCTTATGTATCAGTTATGCCTCCACGGAAGGCGACTAGGGCCCAGAAGGGCAAGGCAGCAGCAGGAGCTGCTAGTGGTCCACAGAGGGTTTGTCACGACCCGAACCCGGGCCCGTGACTGGTGCCTTACCCCGGGCACCCAAGTAGCCATACATCAGAGTAATCAGCGGAATAAAACAAAACATCAAAATATTATGAAGTACGAAACAATAATCTGAGAAAAACTTGCCTTTCGGCATATATATAAACAACAGCTTTTTCAACATGAACAGTTTAATCCTTTTCACAAACCACCTTACAAGATTACTGCACCTCTACGAATGATATGACAACAACGACGGGGCGGGGCCGTCATACCACGAATGTAAGCTACAACAACAGGGACTATATCAAGATAAGCCTCGGAGAAACGGAGCTTTCCCAAAAGTGACTGCGACCCTAAGAGCGAGGATCAACGGCGGTGTACCTTTACTGCGGCGTGAACGCACTTCGAGGCGAGGTCGCATAACAGTGCAGTATGTGAAACTGAAAATAAATACTGTAAATGAAATCATAGTAGTCTATACAAAGCAGGAGACATGTATGATAACCAAACTACAGTTTGACAATAAATAAGCAGTCATGTCAAGTCAGGGACTCACGCCCTCAAGTCATCACTAAAACATAACAATGGGTCTCACGCCCACAACATCAATCGTGCCCGTGGGACACATTCTCATCACGGCGATCTATGATATGAAAGCACCAAGGAACACATGAACACCAGGTCCCACCTGTGTTATAATAAAACCGTACGGGGTAAGTATGAAGGCATAGCCGACTACTAAAACCCACCGTACCAACAAGGTCATAAACTGTATCATGAGATCTGTCTGGACCGTCACATGATCAAAGCTGGCCACTCGCTCGAGATCTAATGTGCGCGTCTAGCCACGGAACTTCCCGCGACTCGCATAGGCCAAACTCATAGGCTGCATGAGGTATAACCCCGCGTCGGTAGCTACTCCGGCATCCGCCGGACGCGATCCGCATGGCCACGTGGACCGCATGCCCATAAAGGACGCAAACTAACTCGGAACTCGTAGCTCGCGCAGGCCCACAGGACCCGCATGAGGTATTCTCGAATCATAGGTCCATCGACCCGCCTGAGTCTACCCCGCATCGGAGGGCAGCTTAACCTCCGGAACAGTCAAGGTGAGTGGTACAATACCAACATAACGGCTGATAGCGAAACTATTTAGGCGCAATCGAGGAAACCCTACAAACATCACAAGATACTAACACACGTAGCATCCTAGCATATGTACTTAACAAATCAACAAGAAAGTATTACAAGGCTATCACAACCCAACACAATCAAGTTATACACACAAGGCACTTTCTACTATATGATTAACAAGATCGGGTTTTTATCCCCAAAGTACTTCATACATTAACTCTTTGAAAGATACGTTACTTTCACAAAAACCACACAATACCCGTAGTATATGAAAATAGAGTGATTATCTTTTGAAGTAAATCAAAACACTTACCCTTGTAAAATCAAGTAACAACATTATTTTCCAAACGTCTAAGTTTGCCTAATTTCAAATGTTCACGTTTCTTATTTTAGAAGGGTTTCGTAGTTCATAGTCTTATTCATTTAAGAATATAATTCTCTTTTAAACCATCTGAGAAACATAATCCTTATATGTGAGTAGGATATTCTTGTTTATAACAATCTTATTACAGCAGCCATGATCTAGGAAATATCATTTTGTCTCATCTTAGCTTCTATGCAGATGGAAGTTTCTACTGGTTTTAATCTGTCAAAACATTTCCTTTTATTAACGCTGCAGTGGTTTGTCGATACACATTCTGATTTCCGAAATCAGTAAAACATTCTTAAGCCGTTATACCTAACTTCCCATAAAGCTAGTATAACTCTTAAGTTTTCAAAAACCAAGTATTACTCTCCTTTTAAAAAGATTCAAAAATCTTTTGAAATACTTCAAGTTCTTTATTATCACATAACCAACCAGTTATAGTTCAAATAAGTTACCTTTTAAAAACCACAAGTATTTTCTTACATACATAAAGCTGTTATAACCAACTTCCCATAAAGCCGTTATAACACTTTATGTTTTAGACCAACCAAATACATTTAACACATGTACGTCTACCGTACTACATAGTTACACACATATCATGCTAGAAGAGATAGGAAGAGGTTCACATACCTCGCGACGAGTATCGACTAATAGCAAAACGCTCCAAGTATCTCAAGCCGTCGGCTACTCCTTAAGCCAAGTAGATCGCGCCACACGTAGTACTTCAACCTATAAGGCCACAAGGCGCTTATTAACATCTAGATCTTATCGTAGAACATTCTACAGAAAATTCAAAGACCTCCCCACAACAGCGTAAATCTCCTCTCTATCGGGCGGCTACCAAGCCAACCAGGGGGTTATACGTTTAATCCGGACGTGCACAATTCTACCTCACGTAAAAGCTACACAAGTCTCATCAGATCTAAGTAAATACTGATTCAAGACTCTTCTTTCGAAAAGGTTTCTTATTATTCGTGCTTAAGTCAAAAGACATTGCCGATAACAACGTTGATTCTATATATAGTATACTTCAACTATATAGTCTAACAATCGTGTAATTTCCAATTACAATAGAGGACACGATATTTACCTCGATAAGCCCATAATTATCCGAGTTTAAATGTCGATCCTGAGCAAGGTTTAGCTCCTACTCCGTGCGCTCAGACCCGCTCCAAACAACCCTTAGAAGTTCTAACCAACTTCTACTAATTACTCCAACTAACTATGGAGATTTTCCTTAGGGTTTGGTTTTGTGGTGACGGGAAGTATAATAGTATTTACGGGTTTTTCAGATAGGTATAACCTTAGAATACAACAAGGTATCTGCTAAGGTAATTGGGGCCTTATAACAATATTTGGAGAGTATTTCTACACCACAAAGGGGGGTATTATACGAAAACAACTAGGCTAGGGGGGGGGTACCCCACGGCTAGCACCACAAAGGGGAGAGGGGGAGGCTCTCGGCCACAAGGCCACTCAAGGGGGAAGTGGGAGGCTCTTGGACGAGAACCACAGAAGGAGAGGGATTTTAACACTTAGAAGATTTGTGGAAAGGATGAAGAATTCATCAAAGGGAGAGGGGTATTTATAGGTCAATTGAAGACCAACCAATGGCCAAGATCATGCCAAGTGCAAGGCAAGTGTAAGGTGTAGATTTAGCCATGTGTTGTGTGGGTCCCACCTTATCAATCTACCACACAAATATCCTACCAACTACTTGACAAAAATGGAGCAAGCAATTCGTCCATTACCGCCCATTCACTACGTCCAATGTGAGGGTGACACTTGTCACCCTCCCGTTGGTCCAAAATGTTTCGTCTCTCGGAAAAATCCGCAAAAAATATAAATGACATAGCCGGAAATTCCCCTACGAAAGCTGTGGAAACGTTTCGTCAAAAAAACGACTCTAATCGGGTGTTGTGCACAAACACAAATCGGCCAAGCCTTATTAAAAAGTTCAAATTTTCTACGTACGTCCTTACGTACATACTCTGGA
This sequence comes from Przewalskia tangutica, assembly GCA_029844215.1. NCBI lineage: Eukaryota > Viridiplantae > Streptophyta > Magnoliopsida > Solanales > Solanaceae > Przewalskia > Przewalskia tangutica. Next base: position 90,515,637 of record CM056723.1, read on the forward strand.
AATACGGGGTATAACATTCTCCCCTCCTTAGAAACATTCGTCCCGAATGTTCCTTCTAAGTCTCAAAACAAACACGCGCCAGTATAGTCTTCTCTACTATACTTACGAGAACAATCCTGCCATACCTGGCCACAGAAACATCCGCGCAAAAATGCTTACATCCAAGTCCACGAGGAAACACCTCTAACCTCACCACAATTACCTCTCCACAGGGTCTAGAATATACTTCCTTCGCACCTTTCCTTTACAAAAGAAATGGTCACTTCTACGCTCGCCATACATGCTCGCTTCCCTTACGTGTCGCACTTTCTTGTACACTCGAATTCTTACCACATGATACCACTTTTTCACTTTGCCCGAGGCATAAACCTTCTCAGCGACCCAACAAATGGTACCGGATGCATGCGATCATCTGCGGTGCAGACACTCAAACTCTTGACATCGCTTGGTTTCCAAAACTCGGGGTTACTATCTCTAACGTGGTCATCATTAACTGGGAACACTCTGGATGGATTTCCGATACTTTCCCGAACATAACAATACGAAAGACGGACGTCGCCTCCTAAGTCGGACGCAAAAGCTAACATATAGGCAACGGCCTATCCCACATGAACTCAAAAGGCCCAAGTAACTCGGGCTAAGTTCCTTCGCCTAAAACTCGTCACACCCTGTCCGGGGTGGTACTTTCAAGAAGACCGACCGTCAACCTGAACTCTAAGCGTCGTCGCCGATTATCCGCACGATTCCTCTGAGCTGCCAGAACTTCTTCTAGACAAGCTTCTCACTATCCACAGTCTGCTGGAACAAGCCTGAACCAACTATCTGAATCTTGCCAATCATCGAACCAATCGACCGACGACTTACACATCCGCCCCTACAAGGCTTCATAAGGCGACATCCGAACACTGAAATGGTAGCTTAAACACTCCCTCCACAGGAGACGACAATCCCCACAACTACCCCTGAAATCCAAACCGGCACGAGGCGAACGCGGTCGAGACTCACCTGAGTCCTTAACTCTGCCTGGTAAAACTTCCAGAAACAAAAACAGCCGTAACCTGGGCTCCATTGTCTGCCATAAGGTGAAGGTAGGCACCCCGTGCAGCCTTACAACCTTTCTGAATATTCAACACCGCCGAGTGAACGGTCCCGAACGAAGAACACGATGGGCTGCCCCCATCGACCCGACCACCGGTCGAACGTATCCACGAGCTCGTACGCTGGTTAACTAAACTTGGGCCCAACACCCTCGTGATCCACCACCCGTGGGACCACCACAACCGACCCCACCACCAACAGCCGCGGGTTGACCCGCAACATGGCCTCAACCCGACCCGGCAATGCGCAAAACATTAGCTCCCCGATCCGGAACAATCTCTCAAATCACGTTACGAAAACCTAGCGGTCTTCTTAGTTCAACTACCCTCTTCCATTTCACACTAATTAGGGACCTATCCCAAACATAGCTCACGTGCACTATGCACTCCTCTAAGGGTCAAACATAAACATACGTCTTTTACTCGAGATGGCCTTACCTCTAAGGTCTTCGCGTATAAAGCTCTAAGGCTCACACTTTCTCTATCCCCCAAAATCTTACTCGGTTAACCCACCATGATTTCTAATCACAACTGACACCTGCTAACAGAACATAGCACTTAAGGTATACTCACCTTATCACACATCGATCTCAGAGGTTAAAGATATACTGCAACTCTTGTTTCATTCCCATAGTCGTTCTAATCAAACTCGCCGTGCAGGCGCCGTGAGGAGATGACAAACTACCCACCGATCCTAAAGGCTAAGTCCTCCTACAAGGACACTCTTCGACACTGACCACGGCGGTCATGTACAACAAGTACCAACTAAAAGACGACATTCCGGGATGGCGTGCATCGTAGTGAACCGGAAGCCACGAGTTCTAACCAACTCTCGCATACCCGAACGTCCCGAAATCCGTGGAAGACCACTCGCACTATGGATGTGCATAATCTAATCTGCAGCGAGGCGACTCGCCTCGAAAGTTACCAAAGGACCTACCGCTCGCCCCTTCATCGCCCGTTAACGCGTCGATCTCTACGCTTTCGGCACAGCGCGTCGGCCGTACGAGTCATGCTCAAGCCTAACTGACGAACTACTCTTGCACAACCCTTTCTTAGATAGTCATCAAGACTTGCGATACATCGGTATATTTTCTGGTAGCCAATTCCATAGCTAATGTGGTCGCTTTGCAATCTATATTCTGTTCGTCGTGGGCGAAGGTTAAATATCATGGCCGCAGTAGGAACTGCCGCCGCCGTGCTAAACTCTGCTGGGGCTAGTGACGTCGCAGAACTCTCCAAATGAAGCACTACCCTAGGTAAAGATTGGGCGTGTGCCCACGTAACCCTCTGTACTCAACTCGCAGCTCCCTCGGCTGCCTTGCCCTCCTGGGTACGGGTTGCCCTACGCGGAGGCATAACGGTAAGGGAAAGAAATACGTTTAGAGGGTCCAACTTTCAACACAGCTCTAAGGCACGATCTCAGAGTGAGAAGAATAGAAACCAATCCTAAAATGTCCTATAGCCTCCTGATTATTGGTGTGGTGCACAACACACCGATAATCAAGACTCTACTGGATACGGTCTGTAGACACTTTCCGAGGATTAACTGCTCTGATACCACTTTTGTCACGACCCGAACCCGGGCCCGTGACTGGTGCCTTACCCCGGGCACCCAAGTAGCCATACATCAGAGTAATCAGCGGAATAAAACAAGACATCAAAATATTATGAAGTACGAAACAATAATCTGAGAAAAACTTGCCTTTCGGCATATATATAAACAACAGCTTTTTCAACATGAACAGTTTAATCCTTTTTACAAACCCTGCCCACAACAGTACTACAGACCTCTACGAATGATATGACAACAACGACGGGACAGGGCCCCGTCATACCCCTGAATGTAAGCACCTACAACAACAGGGGACTATACCAAGATAAGCCTCCGGAGAAACGGAGCTTTCCCAAAAGCTGAACTGCGACCCTAAGAGCGAGGATCAACGACTGGTGTACCTTTACCTGCGGCATGAACGCAGCCCCCCGAAGGAGGTCAGTACAACAGGTACCGAGTATGTGAAACTGAAAATAAATACTGTAAATGAAATCATAGTAGTCTATACAAAGCAGGAGACATGTATGATAACCAAACTACAGTTTGACAATAAATAAGCAGTCATGTCAAGTCAGGGACTCACGCCCTCAAGTCATCACTAAAACATAACAATGGGTCTCACGCCCACAACATCAATCGTGCCCGTGGGACACATTCCTCACTGCTTGGCGATCTATGATATGAAAGCACCAAGGAACACACATGAACACCAGGTCCCACCTGTGTTATAATAAAACCGTACGGGGTAAGTATGAAGGCATAGCCGACTACTAAAACCCACCGTACCAACAAGGTCATAAACTGTATCATGAGATCTGTCTGGACCGTCACATGATCAAAGCTGGCCACTCGCCCGCAGTATCTAATGTGCGCGTCTAGCCACGAACTTCCGCGACTCGCGATAGGCCAAACTCATAGGCTGCATGAGGTATAACCCGCATCGAGGGTAGCTACTCCGGCATCCGCTGGACTTCGCGATCCGCGTGGCCACATGGACGCATGCCCATAAGGGCGCAAACTAACTCGGAACTCGTAGCTCGCGTAGGCCCTCGGGACGCGTAGGGTATTCTCGAATCATAGGTCCATCGACCCGCTGAGTCTACCCGCGTCGGAGGCGATAACCTCGGAATCGAGGTGAGTGGTACAATACCAACATAACGGTGATAGCGAAACTATTTAGGCGCGATCGAGGAAACCCCTACAAACATCACAAGATACTAACACACGTAGATCCTAGCATATGTACTTAACAAATCAACAAGAAAGTATTACAAGGCTATCACAACCCAACACAATCAAGTTATACACACAAGGCACTTTCTACTATATGATTAACAAGATCGGGTTTTATCCCCAAAGTACTTCATACATTAACTCTTTGAAAGATACGTTACTTTCACAAAACCACACAATACCCGTAGTATATGAAAATAGAGTGATTATCTTTTGAAGTAAATCAAAACACTTACCCTTGTAAAATCAAGTAACAACATTATTTTCCAAACGTCTAAGTTTGCCTAATTTCAAATGTTCACGTTTCTTATTTTAGAAGGGTTTCGTAGTTCATAGTCTTATTCATTTAAGAATATAATTCTCTTTTAAACCATCTGAGAAACATAAGCCTTATATGTGAGTAGGATATTCTTGTTTATAACAATCTTATTACAGCAGCCATGATCTAGGAAATATCATTTTGTCTCATCTTAGCTTATGCAGATGGAAGTTTCTCCGGTTTTAATCACAAAACATTTCCTTTTATTAACGCTGCAGTGGTTTGTCGATACACATTCTGATTTCCGAACTCAGTAAAACATTCTTAAGCCGTTATACCTAACTTCCCATAAAGCTAGTATAACTCTTAAGTTTTCAAAAACCAAGTATTACTCTCTTTTAAAAGATTCAAAATCTTTTGAAATACTTCAAGTTCTTTATTATCACATAACCAGCCAGTTATAGTTCAAATCAGTTACCTTTTTAAAAACCACAAGTATTTTCTTACATACATAAAGCTGTTATAACCAACTTCCCATAAAGCCGTTATAACACTTTATGTTTTAGACCAATCAAATACATTTAACACGTATGCGTCACCGTACTACATAGTTACACACATATCATGCTAGAAGAGATAGGAAGAGGTTCACATACCTCGCGACGAGTATCGACTAATAGCAAAACGCCCAAGTATCTCAGTCGTCGGCTACTCCTTAAGCCAAGTAGATCGCGCCACACGTACTTCAACCTATAAGGCCACAGCGCTTATTAACATCTAGATCTTATCGTAGAACATTACTGAAAATTCGGCAACACCTCCCCGCAAACAGCGTAAATCTCCTCTCTATCGGGTGGCTACTAAGCCAACCAGGGGTTATACGCCTAATCCGACGTGCACAATTCTACCTCACGAAAAGCTACAAGTCTCTTATGTCAGATCCTAAGTAAATACTGATTCGATTACTCTTCTTTCGAAAAGGTTTCTTATTATTCAGCTTAAGTCAAAAGACATTGCGATAACAACGCTCAGTTCTATATATAGTATACTTCAACTATATAGTCTAACAATCGTGTAATTTCCAATTACAATAGAGGACAAGATATTTACCTCGATAAGCCCATAATTATCCGAGTTTAAATGTCGATCCCGAGCAAGGTTTAGCTCTACTCCGTGCGCTCAGGCCGCTCCAAACAACCCTTCGAAGTTCTAACCAACTTCTACTAATTACTCAAACTAACTATGGAAATTTTCCTTAGGGTTTCGGTTTTGTATTGTGGGAAGTATAATAGTATTTCTGGGTTTTTCGTATAGGTATAACCTTAGAATACAACAAGGTATACGGCTAAGGTAATTTGGGCATTATAACAATATTTGGAGAGTATTTCTACACCACAAAGGGGGGTATTATACGAAAACAACTAGGCTAGGGGGGGTACCCAACGGCTAGCACCAGAGGGAGAGGAGGCTCTCGGCCACAAGGCCACTCAAGGGGGAAGGGGGAGGCTCTTGGACGAGAACCACAAGAAGGGAGAGGGATTTTAACACTTAGAAGATTTGTGGAAAGGATGAAGAATTCATCAAAGGGAGAGGGGTATTTATAGGTCAAGTGAAGACCAACCAATGGCCAAGATCATGCCAAGTGCAAGGCAAGTGTAAGGTGTAGATTTAGCCATGTGTTGTGTGGGTCCCACCTTATCAATCTACCACACAAATATCCTACCAACTACTTGACAAAAATGGAGCAAGCAATTCGTCCATTACCGCCCATTCACTACGTCCAATGTGAGGGTGACACTTGTCACCCTCCCGTTGGTCCAAAATGTTTCGTCTCTCGGAAAAATCCGCAAAAAATATAAATGACATAGCCGGAAATTCCCCTACGAAAGCTGTGGAAACGTTTCGTCAAAAAAACGACTCTAATCGGGTGTTGTGCACAAACACAAATCGGCCAAGCCTTATTAAAAAGTTCAAATTTTCTACGTACGTCCTTACGTACATACTCTGGAAATACGGGGTATAACAGGGTTACCAGTACTCAGGCGCAGATTATGCCTGAGGTTGTGGCTCAGGCGGCGAGTTGATTCTGCGGTAATATTAGAGGCGAAACGGCGCAGCTCAGAGGTTTCGATACGAGCCTCGATTCTGCGGCGAGGAAGACTTTAGAGATTATGGAGAGCAGATCAGGTTATTGACTAGCATAGTAGTAGGGCAGCGCCGACAGGAGCAGGTAGCTAACCCTAGAGCCGACAGTTTGAGGATTCGGGATTTTCTGGCTTGTAGTCCACCCGAGTTCTATGGTTCGAGATCTGAGGATGATCCTCAGGAGTTCATTCGGCAGATACAGTTGACTATGCAGGTGCTTAGGGCCCAGAGACAGAGTCAGTTGTGTTAGCTTCTTACCGGTTACGCGATATTGCGTTGAACTGGTTTGAGTCATGGGAACTGTCGAGGGGTGTGGGTGCACTTCCAGCAGTTTGGGATGAGTTCACAGAGGCCTTTCTTGATCACTTTTGCCTCACGAGATGAGAGAGCCCGTGTTAATAGGTTCTTGTCATTGAGGCATAATGGGAGGACTATCAGAGAGTACAACCTGGAGTTTGACTCGTTGGCCAGGTATGCGCACACTATTGTGGCTGATATGGTAGACACAGTTCACCGCTATGTGATGGGGCTAGACCGTTATATGATTCTTGCATGCCCGAGTGGCCGCCCTTCGGAGTTGTCACGACCGATCCCGGTGTTATACCGTATTTCCAGTATATGCGTGAGTGTGCGTCTAAAAGCTTAGCCTTAGTTAGGCATTATGGACGAAAAAGTTTGTGCACAACTCACTAAAAGAATCATTTTTCGACGAAACGTTTTACTAAACTCGCGTATGGTAAATTCCGGCTATGACATTTATTATTTTTGTGGATTTTTCCGAGAGACGAAACATTTTGGACCAACGGGAGGGTGACACTTGTCACCCTCATTGGACGGCAAAAATGGGCATAGATGGCACGTTTTTTGTGCCTTTGCACAAGTCAATGAGTTTGTAGGATATTTGTGTAGTAGATGGATAAGGACACTTGCCTAAATCCTCACCCTACACTTGCCTTGCACTTGGCATCATCTTGGCCATTGGTTGGTCATTTCTTGACCTATAAATACCCCCCTTAAGATGAAGAGTTCTTCATCCACAAATCAATTTCCAAGTCTTGAAAAATCCCTCCCCTCTCTTGTTGTGTTTTCGTCCAAAGCCTCCTCTCCCCCCCCCCCCCCCTTGAGTGAAGCTTAGCCGAAGCAACCCTCTAGCCTAGCCGAAACCTACCCCCCCTCCCTTGGTAGAAATGTTGTCTTCCAAGTATAGTTACTATTCCTATATACCCTAGCCCAAATCCCTTAGTACTTAGTAGAAGTTGTGAAGAACTTCTAAGGGTTCTTGGAGCTATCGGAGCGTACAAATTAGGAGCTAAACCTTGCTCAGGAGCGACTTTTAACTTGGATAATTTTTGGGCTTATCGAGGTAAATAATCTTATCCTTCCTTTGTAATTAGAGAATACATACTGTAGAAGTATAGGAATAAGTATAAAATACTTAGAAGGATATTAAAGAATAGAATTGAACTGTTATCACAGTAGAAGGGTATAAATGAAGAATAATTGAACTGTACTTACATAGGACTGTTTTTACAGTATACTTGGGTAGCTTACCGGGTAGGGAAGTACTACCCAATTTTCCGTAGGATAGAGAACCCTCTGCTTAGAACTGTTTACAGAGTAGTCTGGACGTTGATAGACGTGTCTGACTACTAAACATAAGATGGTTTGATATAATACTATGAGTGTTAGTATCTTGTAACGTTTGTGTAAAAGGGTATTCTTGTTGTGCTTATGTTGTTTAACGATAAGATGTTATGTTAGTATTATATCACTCACCTACATGATACCGGGGGTTAAGCTGCCCTCCGATGCGGGGTATACCTCAGGCAGTCTGTGTGACTATGATGCGAGGATACCTCATGCGGGTCCAGGGGACCTATGCGGAGCTACGAGAGTTCCAGGTTAGTGTGCGGGGTTATACCTCATGCGGTCTATGAGGCCATGCGGACTACGAGTCCAGGACGATGCCGAGGAGTAGCTACCCTCGATGCGGGGTTATACCCTATGTGGGCCTATGTGAGTGGCCTATGCGGACTACGGGAGTCCAGGATTAGGCTTGCATAGTGATACTACGGGCAATTGGCCCTGCTTCGATCATTCGCAGCCTAGAAAAGACATTACGATTTACCTATTGTTGCTCTTGTTTATGATGTGGCACTATGTGCGGTTACATTGGTTGTTTCGTGCATATTTATAAAATTGGTTTTAAAATGATATGATTTCATTTAAGTACTTTACAGTTTCACATACTTAGTACTGTTGCGACCTCCTCGGGCTGCGTTCATGCTGCGGTAAGCGGCAGCGGTGCTAGATTCACATCCTTAGGATCTCTTTGCGTTGGTGTCGTGAGCTCCATCTTCTAGGAGGCTCGACGTTTGGGTATGATCTCCTGTTTTAGATAGTTTTGTCTGATCGAGGGTATGGTGGGGCCTGTCGCCATAGTTTTTATCTTCTAGAAGTGCTGTAGTCCTATTGTATGCGGTTGGGATGTAATCAGAAACTATGTTTATTTATATATGCGAAAGCGACATTTTCTCACATAAAGCGTGTCTCATTTTACAAGCTGTTTCATGTCTTGTTTTTATATTCCGATTACTCGATGTATGACTACTTGGGTGCGGGTAAGGCACGATCACGCCGGAGGCAGTCGTGACAAAAGTGGTATCGAGCGATTAATCCTCGGAAAGTGTCTCTGACCGTATCTAGTAAGTCTTGATTATCGGTGTGTTGTGCACACCAATAATCGTGAGGCTATAGGATATTTAGGATTGGTTTCCATTCTTCTCACTCGAGATCGTGCTTTAGAGTTGTGTTATAAGTTGGACCTCTAACGTATTCCTTTTCATGTGATTATGCCTCCACGTAAGGCAACCCGGGCCCAGAAGGGCAAGGCAGCCGAGGGAGCTGCTAGTAGGACACCGAGAGTTACGAGGGCTCAGGCCCAGTCTATACCTCAGACGGCGAGTTCCATGATGCCGCCGGCCCCAGCAGAGACCACAGTACCCACACCTCCTGTCCCACAGCCTGGGGCGGAGGAGTTAGGGTACAAGGAGATGGCTATTGGCGAGATCGTGGCGGACATGAGGACAGTGGATCTGGCGATTCGATTCAGCCCGAGAGTACCGTGGTTCACCCGGCGAGATAGTTTGAGGCTACGAGATTTCACGAGTTGTAGCCCGCGAGTTTCTGGTCGGCGGCCGAGGATGATCCGCAGGAGTTCATCCGTCGCCTCTGAAGATTATGAGTGATCGGGCGTCGGAGACCGAGTCCGTGATCTTCGGTTCGCGTCGGTGCGTGATACCGCGATCGATTGGTTTGATCGTGGGAGTTATCCCGGGAGAGCACGCGTCCCGGCTACTTGGGATGAGTTCTCGGAGGCTTTCCTCACTCACTTCTTGCCTCCACGGATGAGAGGCGCGGGCGACATATTTTTGTTCTGCGAGGCAGAGGGACGCGATTAGGGAGTATAATGTCGAGTTCGATTCTTTGGCTCGATATGTCCTCGCATTGGTAGCGGATATGGAGGGCAGGTGCATCGCTACGCCACGGGCTAGATGATTATATGGTCGAGTCTTGTGCGGGTGTGGCTCTTCACGAGCATGGATATTACCCGTATGCAGCTCACGACCGGATGCGAGGCGTCGAGGCCGAGTTGTGACAGCAGCGAAGAGGACGGGGCGGCAGGTCCTTTGGTAGTTATCGTGTGGGCGGCCTCGGCGATCTAGGTCGCACCACGGCCCGGCTCGAGTACTCTGCGCGTCCTCGGCCTGCAGAGTATTCAGGCGGTCGGGGCCCGGACTTGACTTTCGGTGGCAGAGTGCGGCGGTCGGGACCACCCACCGGTGTGGCGTCACGGTAGATCCCATTCGGGCATTGTGGTACTCCTCCGAGAGTTTGTTACGATTGCGGCGATCGGGTCATTTGCGAGCTTGTCCGGCCGGGCGCTGGTGGTAGGGCTCAGCCTACAGGATCTGTTGCCGGTTCATCGTCTCCTACAGTTACTCGCCCCGGAGGGCAGGGTACTCATGGGCCAGCAGGTCGTGGCGCGGGTCCCAGTTCTAGCGGTCCTCAGAACCGCATTTATGCCTTGTCCAGCCGGCAGGACCAGGAGGCCTCACCTGATGTCGTCACAGGTACCTTATCAGTCTCCGATTATGATGTGTATGCCTTGATAGATCCGGGTTCTACTCTGTCCTATATATCTCCCCTTGTTGCTAGTAGGATAGGGATAGAGCCTGAGTCCATAGACCCTTTCGAGGTAGCTACGCCAGTGGGTGATTCGGTGGTAGCTCGGCGGGTATTTAGAGCTTGTCCAGTGACTTTATGCAGTCGTCAGACCCTAGCAGACTTGATAGAGCTGGACATGACTGATTTCGACGTGATCATGGGCATGGATTGGCTAGCTTCTTGCTATGCCAATGTAGACTGCAGGGAGAGAGTGGTACGGTTCCAGTTTCCTGGGGAGCCGGTTATTGAGTGGGAGGGGAACACTGTATCGCCGAGGGGTAGGTTTATTTCCTACCTCAAGGCTAGGAAGATGGTGCAGAAGGGGTATATCTACCATCTCATTCGGGTGTTTGATACTGAGGCTGCGGTACCAGATTTTCAGTCAGTTCCAGTAGTCAGAGAGTTCCCAGACGTGTTTCCAGACGACCTCCCCGGTATCCCTCCTGAGAGGGAGATAGAGTTTTGTATTGATGTGCTGCCAGACACTCGGCCTATTTCCATTCCGCCATACAGAATGGCACCTGCCGAGTTGAGAGAGTTGAAGGACCAGCTGAGAGATTTGCTGGAGAAGGGCTTCATCAGACCTAGTGTTTCTCCCTGGGGAGCGCCGGTATTGTTCGTGAAGAAGAAGGACGGGACGCTGCGCATGTGTGTTGATTACAGGCAGCTGAACAAGGTGACCATTAAGAACAGATACCCCCTTCCCAGGATTGATGATTTGTTCGACCAGCTGCAGGGTGCGAGATGTTTCTCCAAGATTGATCTGCGATCGGGCTATCATCAGGTACGAGTCAGAGAGACGGATGTCCCTAGGACTGCATTCCGGACCCGGTACGGGCATTATGAGTTCAGGGTCATGTCTTTTGGGTTGACCAATGCTCCGGCGGTATTCATGGATTTGATGAACCGAGTGTTCAAACCATTTTTGGACACATTTGTGATAGTGTTCATCGATGATATCTTGGTTTATTCGCTCGGGCGAGGAGCATGCGAGCATTTGAGGTGTCTTGTGATTCTCCGGGACCAGCAGTTATACGCCAAGTTTTCCAAATGTGAGTTTTGGTTAGCTTCGGTGGCTTTTCTTAGGCATATTGTCGGGGCCGATGGTATTCAGGTGGATACGGCCAAGATCGAGGCAGTCAGGACTTGGCCTAGACCTACTACTCGGCAGTGCGCGCTTTACGGGCCTTGCGAGTTATTATCGGTTCGTGGAGAAGTTTACTTCTATCTCTGCACCATTGACTAGGCTGACTTAGAAGGCAGCTAAGTTTCAGTGGACTGATGCGTGTGAGCAGGGTTTCGATTCTTGAAGGAGATCGACGACCGCCTCGTTATTACTCTTCCGGAGGTCGACGGTTATGTTGTGTATTGTGATCGTCGGGCATCGGGTTGGGATGTGTGTTGACGCAGCAGGGCAAGGTTATAGCGTATGATCCCGACGGTGAAGAAACACGAGAGAACTACCCCACCCATGATTTGGAGTTAGCGGCGGTGATTCACGCCAAGATCTGGAGGCACTATTTGTATGGGGTTCATGTGGATATTTATACTGCACCACAAGAGCCTCCAGATATCTTCGGCCAGAGGAGCCGAACTTACGGCGAGGCGGTGGTTAGAGTTGCTTAAGGATTACGATGTTGATATCTGTACCACCGGGAAGGCCAATGTTGTGGCGTATGCTCTTAGTCGTAGGTCGATGGGGAGCCTATCAGATGTGCAGCCATAGAGGAGGGACATGTTTCGTGATTTGCATCAGTTAGCGAGCCTTGGTGTCCGTTTGATTGATTCTGATAGCAGTGGGGTTCAAGTTCGTGGGGTTGCCGAGTCTTCCATGGTCGAGGAGGTGAAGAGGCAACAGTTCGAGGATCCAGTTTTGACACGTTATCGTGATACGGCTCTTCGTGAAGGGAAGGGTCCTTTTGAGGTAACACCTGATGGGGTGCTAAGGTTTGAGGGCAGGTAGTGTGTTCCAGATGTTTCAGGACTTGGCAGAGTTCTAGGGGAAGCACACAGCGCGCGTTACTCTATCCATCCGGGGTCGACCAAGATGTACCACGACCTTAGATCTGTGTATTGGTGGGATGGCTTGAAGAGGGACGTTGCAGAGTTCGTAGCTCAGTGCCCATGTTGTCAGCAGGTGAAGATAGAGCACCAGAGGCCTAGTGGTTTGTTACAGACGATAGAGATCCCGACCTGGAAGTGGGAGGTAATCAACATGGACTTTATCACTAGATTACCTCGCACTCAGAGGAGACATGATTCTATATGGGTTATCGTCGACAGGCTGACGAAATCAGCCCACTTCCTTCCCGTCAGGACGACTTTTTCGGCTGAGGATTATGCCAAACTATACATCCGAGATCGTCGATCGCATGAGTCCCTATTTCGATCATATCGCATGCAGGAGCCGGTTTACGGCCAACTTCTGGAGGTATTTCCAGAAGGGTTTGGGGACGCAGGTGAGCCTGAGTACTGCATTCCATCCACAGACAGACGGACAGGCCGAGCGCACTATCCAGACTCTTGAGGATATGCTGCGAGCCTGTGTTATTGACTTCAGGGGTAGCTGGGAGGATCATTTGCCTCTAGTTGAGTTTGCATATAATAATAGCTACCACTCCAGTATTCAGATGGCGCCTTATGAGGCCTTGTATGGGAGGAAGTGCAGATCGCCGATAGGTTGGTTTGATGAGGTGAGTACGATTAGTAGGACGGTTGGTGCAGTGGCGATGGATAAGGTGAAGCTTATCCGAGAGAGGTTCTTGGCGGCTGAGTCGGCAATCATACGCAGATCATCGTCGTCGGCATCCGAGTTCGCGATTGATGATTGGGTTTTCTGAAGGTGTCACCCATGAAGGGTGTGATGAGATTCGGGAAAAAGGCTTCGGCCAGTACATTGTGCCGTATCAGATTGTCGCGAGGTAGGCAAGGTTGCCTATGAGTTGGATTTGCCGTCCGATCCGGAGGCGGTGCATCCGGTTTTCACGTTTCTATCTTTGAGGAGATGTATCGGGGATCCATCTAGAGTACACCGATTGACGATGTCCAGTGATCAGGGGTTATCGTATGAGAGATTCCCATAGCGATAATCGATCGTCGAGTTAGGCGTCTGCGGACCAGGGCGTGGCTTCCACAAAGTTACGTGGCGGAACGAGCTCGAGGAGGAGATGACGTGGGAAGGCGAGGAGGACATGAGGCGAAGTATCTCACTTATTCCCACACCTCCGGTAATTCACTTTCCTACTTGTAAATTTTCATTGTCATATATGCCTAAGTGTTGTTTTGTGGCCGTTTGTGGCATTTGTAAACTGTTTTAGTTATGAAGAACCTTATCGTTAACTGTCTTGGGAAGGAACATTCGGGACGAATGTTTCTAAGGAGGGGAGAATGTTATACCCCGTATTTCCAGAGTATGTACGTGAGAGTGTACGTACAAAAGCTTAGCCTTAGTTAGGCATTATGGACGAAAACGTTTGTGCACAACTCACTAAAAGAATCGTTTTTCGATGAAACGGTTTACTAAACTCGCGTAGGGTAAATTCCGTCTATGACATTTATTATTTTTGCGGATTTTTCCGAGAGACGAAACATTTTGGACCAACGGGAGGGTGACACTTGTCACCCTCATTGGACGGCAAAAATGGGCATAGATGGCACGTTTTTTGTGCCTTTGCACAAGTCAAGGAGTTTGTAGGATATTTGTGTAGTAGATGGATAAGGACACTTGCCTAAATCCTCACCCTACACTTGCCTTGCACTTGGCATCATCTTGGCTATTGGTTGGCCATTTCTTGACCTATAAATACCCCCCTTAAGATGAAGAGTTCTTCATCCACAAACATTTTGGACCAACGGGAGGGAGTACAATGTCGAGTTTGATTCATTGGCTCGATATGTCCCAGCGTTGGTAGCAGATATGGAGGATAGGGTGCACCGCTACGTCACCGGGCTAGATGACTATATGGCCGAGTCATGTGCGGGTGTTTCTCTTCAGCCAGGTATGGACATTACCCGCATGCAGGCTCATGCTCTTGGATGTGAGGAGCGTAGAGACCGACGGGTTGTGACAGCGGCGAAGTAGACGGGGCGGCAGGTATTTTGGTGGCTATCGTGGTGGGCGGCCTCAGCAGCAGTCTAGATTTGCACCACGGCCCGGCTGAGCACTCTGCACCGTCCTCGGCCTGGCCCGGAGATATTCGGCGCACTGAGGCCCCAGACTTGAGCGTCGAGCGGCGAAATGCGGCGATCGGGACCACCCACCGGGTGGCCGATGCGGCAGATCCCACGTCGGGAGTTGTGGTGCTACGGGAGCTTGTTTCAGTTGTGGCCAGCAGGGTCACTATGCGAGGAACTGTCCGACCAAGGCGATCTTGATGGTAGGTCGGCCTACAGTTCTTTGGCGGGTCTTCTTCATCCCCGACAGCCTACTCGCCACGGAGGCAAGGTACTCATGGACCAGCAGGTCGCGACAGAGGTCGTGGCGCGGGTCCCAGTTCTAGCGGTCCTCAGAACCGCATTTATGCTTTGTCCAGCCGACAGGATCAGGAGGCCTCACCTGATGTCGTCACAGGTACCTTATCAGTTTCTGGGTTTGATGTTTATGCCTTGATAGATCCGGGTTCTACTCTGTCCTATATATCTCCCCTTGTTGCTAGTAGGATAGGGATAGAGCCTGAGTCCATAGACCCTTCGAGTAGCTACGCGATGGGTGATTCGGTGGTAGCTCGGCGGGTATATAGAGCTTGTCTGTGACCATTTGATCGTCGGACCCTAGCCCACTTGATAGAGTTGGAGATGATTGACTTCGACGTGATCATGGGGATGGATTGGCTAGCTTCTTGCTACGCCAACGTAGACTGCAGAGAGAGAGTAGTACGGTTCCGTTTCACGAGGCGGTTGTTGAGTGGGAGGAGCACGGTATCGCCGAGGTAGGTTTATTTCCTACCTCAAGGCTAGGAAGATGGTGCGGAAGGGTATATCTACCATCTCGTTGGTGTTTGATTCGAAGCTGCGGTACCAGATTTTCCGTCGATTCAGTGGTCAGAGAGTTCCCAGACGTGTTTCCAGACGACCTCCCGGGTATCCCTCCTGAGAGGGAGATTGAGTTTTGTATAGACATATTGCCAGACACTCGGCCTATTTCCATTCCGCCATACAGAATGGCACCTGCCGAGTTGAGAGAGTTGAAGGATCAGCTTAGGGATTTGCTGGAGAAGGGCTTCATCAGGCCTAGTGTTTCTCCCTAGGGAGCGCCGGTATTGTTCGTGAAGAAGAAGGACGGGACGCTGCGCATGTGTGTTGATTACAGGCAGCTGAACAAGGTGACCATTAAGAACAGATACCCCCTTCCCAGGATTGATGATTTGTTCGACCAGTTGCAGGGCGCGAGATGTTTCTCCAAGATTGATCTGCGATCGGGCTATCATCAGGTGCGAGTCAGAGAGGTGGATGTCCCTAGGACTGCATTCCGGACCCGGTACGGGCATTATGAGTTCAGGGTCATGTCTTTTGGGTTGACGATGCTCGTGATATTCATGGATTTGATGAACCGAGTGTTCAAACCATTTTTGGACACGTTTGTGATAGTGTTCATTGATGATATCTTGGTTTATTCTCGCTCAGAGCAGGAGCATGCGGAGCATTTGAGAACTGTCTTGTAGCTTCTCCAGACCAGCATTTACGCCAAGTTTTCCAAATGTGAGTTTTGGTTGACTTGGTGGCTTTTCTTGGGCATATTGTGGTGATGGCATTCGAGTGGATAAGGCCAAGATCGAGGCGATCGAGGACTTGGCCTGACCTACTACTCCGGCAGAGGTTCGCGATTTTACGGGCCTTGCAGGATATTATCGGCGGTTCGTGGAGAAGTTTGCTTCTATCTCGCACCATTGACTAGGTGACTCGTAAAGCGGCCAAGTTTGATGGATCGATGCTTGTGGCGTGGTTTCGATTCTTGAAAGAGACCGACGACCGCCCGTTCTTACTCTTCCGAGGTCGGATGGTTATGTCGTGTATTGTGACGCGTCGGGCATCGGGTTGGGATGTGTGTTGACGCAGCATGGCGGGGTTATAGCATACGCATCCCGGTGAAGAAACACGGAAGGAACTACCCCCATGATTTGAGTTAGCGATTGTGATTCACGTTTTGAAGATCCGAGGCACTATTTGTATGGGGTTCACGTGGATATTTTTACTGACCACAAGATCCTCGGTATATCTTCACCGCAGGAGCCGAACTTACGGCGAGACGGTGGTTAGAGTTGCTAAGGATTACGATGTTGATATCTGTACCACGGGAAAGCCAACGTTGTGGCGTATGCCTTAGTCGTAGGTCGATGGGAGCCTATCGGATGTGCGGCTAGAGAGGAGGACATGGTTCGTGATTTGCATCACTTAGCGAGCCTTGGTGTCCGTTTGATTAATTCTGATAGCAGTGGTGTTCGAGTTCGTGAGGTTGCCGAGTCTTCCATCGCCGAGAGGTGAAGAGGCAATTTGAGGATCGATTCGACACGTTATCGCGTCTGACTCTTCGTGAGGGCAAGGGTCCTTTTGAGTAGCACTGATGGGGTGCTAAGGTTTGAGCGGATTGTGTGTTCGGATGTTTGAGACTTCGGCGAGTTCTTGGGGAAGCACACATCGCGCGTTACTCTATCCATCCGGGGTCGACCAAGATGTACCACGACCTTAGATCTGTGTATTGGTGGGATGGTTTGAAGAGGGACGTTGCAGAGTTCGTAGCTCAGTGCCCATGTTGTCGGCGGTGAAGGTAGAGCACGCAGAGGCTGGTGGTTTGTTACAGACGATAGAGATCCCGACCTGAAAGTGGGAGGTGATCAACATGGACTTCATCACAGGATTGCCTCGCACTCAGAGGAGACATGATTCTATATGGGTTATCGTCGACAGGCTGACGAAATCAGCCCACTTTCTTCCGTCGGGGCGACTTTATCGGTGAGGATTATGCCGACTTTACATCAGAGATCGTCGATCGCATGGAGTCCCTATTTCGATCATATCGCATGCAGGAGCCCGGTTCTGGCTAACTTCGGAGGTCTTTCGAGAGGTTTAGGGACGCAGTGAGCTCGATCGCTTTCCATCCACGCAGAGCGGACGGTAGCGCGCACTATCCGCACTTCGAGGATATCTGCGAGCCTGTGTTATCGACTTCAGGGGTAGTTGGGAGTATCATTTGCCTCTAGTTGAGTTCGCGTACAATAATAGCTACCACTCCAGTATTCAGATGGCGCCTTATGAGGCCTTGTATGGAAGGAAGTGCAGATCGCCTATAGGTTGGTTCGATGTGGGCGAGGTGCAGCTAGTGGGAGCAGTTTTGGTGCGGCGTGCGATGGATAAGGTGAAGCTTATCCGAGGCGGCTATTAATGACTCATAGTCGGCAAGTCGTATGCAGATCATCGTCGTCGGCATCTTGAGTTCGCAGTTCATGATTGGGTTTTCCTAAAGGTGTCACCCATGAAGGGTGTGATGAGATTCGGGAAGAAACTTCGGCCCAAGGTATATTGGGCCGTTTCAGATTGTCCGCAGGGTAGGCAAGGTTGCCTACGAGTTGGATCTGCCGTCCGATCTGGAGGCAGTGCATCCGGTGTTTCACGTATCTATGTTGAGGAGATGTATCGGGGATCCATCTAGGGTGCACCCGATTGACGATGTCCAGGTGATCGAGGGGTTATCGTATGAGGAGGTTCCCATAGCGATAATCGATCGTCAGGTTAGGCGTCTGAGGACCAAGGACGTGGCTTCCGTCAAAGTCTTGTGGCGGAACGAGCTCAGGGAGGAGATGACATGGGAAGCCGAGGAAGACATGAGGCAGAAGTATCCTCACCTATTCCCCACACCTCCAGGTAATTCACTTTCCTACTTGTAAATCTTCATTATCGTTTATGCCTAAGTGTTGTTCTGTGGCCGTGTGTGGCATTTGCAACTGTTTAAGTTATGAAGAATCTTATCGTTAACTGTCTTAGGAAGGAACATTCGGGACGAATGTTTCTAAGGGGGGGGAGAATGTTATACCCCGTATTTCCGGAGTATGTACGTAAGGGCGTACGTACGAAAGTTTGGCCTTAAAAATTTTAGCCTTGGATGTTTTTATTTGTGCACAACTCACTAAAAGAATCGTTTTCCGACGAAACGTTTCCACAGCTTTCGTAGGGAAAATTCCGGCTATGTCATTTAGTATTTTTGCGGATTTTTCCGAGAGACGAAACATTTTGGACCAACGGGAGGGCGACACTTGGCACCCTCCAATTGGTGGACTTGAAATCGTCCATTGGACGAATTGGACATGGAGTTGCACGTTTTTTGTGCCTTTGCACAAGTCAAGGAGTTGGTAGGATATTTTGTGTGCAAGTTGGCTAGGTACACTTGCCCTAATCTTGGCCTTACACTTGCCTAGCACTTGGCTTAATCTTGGCCATTGGTTGGCCACTTCTTGACCTATAAATACCCCCCTTTAGATGAAGAGTTCTTCATCCACAAATCAATTTCAAGTCTTGAAAAATCCCTCCCTCTCTCTAAAGCTTTTCGTCCAAAGCCTCCTACCCCCTCCTCAAGCTTGCCGAGGCAACCCTCCCCAGCCTAGCCGAAACCTACCCCCTCCCTTGGTAGAAAAGTTGCCTTCTTGTATTGTTATAATGCCCAAAATACCTAGCCCAAATCCCTTAGTCCTTAGTAGAAGTTGTGAAGAACTTCTAAGGTTTCGAGCTCTGAGCATACAACTTAGGAGCAAAACCTAGCTCAGGCGCGACTTTATCTAGGATATTATTGGGCTTACCGAGGTAAATAATCCTAACCCTCTTTTGAATTTGAGATTAAATACCGTAGTAGTATAAGAATAAGTATAAAATACTTAGAAGAATATCACAGAATAGAATTGAACTGTTATCACAGTAGAAGGGTTTAAAAGAAGAATAATCAAACTGTACTTACATAGTCTCGTTTTCTGATGAGACTTGAGTAGCTCAGGGTAGGGAAAGACGCCCAATTTTCCGTAGGATATAGAACCCTCTGTTTAGAACTGGTTACAAAGTAGTCTGAACGTTGATAGACGTGTCTGACTATTATAGGCTGATTCTCTGCGCGCGACATATTCAACTTGGCAGGTGGTTTTCGCTGAGAAGGTATGTGATTCTTCCTAAAGCATGATATTTTACAATATATATGTAGTATGGTAGACGTACATGTGTTAACTGAATAATAACTACGGCAATGTCTTTGACTTAAGCCTGAATAATAAAGAACTGAAAGCATTTCAAAAGAATACTGAATCATTTTTTAACAGAAGAGAACTAATTGGTTTTTAAAACAGAAGCTTAAGAGTTATACTAGCTTTATGGGAAGTTAAGTATAACCACTTAAGAATGATAAAAGAAACAGTTTGCCTATGTGTTTATAACAGACTTATATTGAATTGTGAAAAGAATAATAAGATGGTTTGATAAGTAGACATGATATGATGCTATGTGTGTTAGTGTCTTGTAACGTTTGTATAAGAGAGTATTCTTGTTGTGCTTATGTTGTTTAAAGATAAGCTGTTATGTTAGTGTACTATCACTCACCTCTTGACATATTACCGGGGGTTAAGCTGCCCTCCGATGCGGGGTAGACTCAGGCGGTCTGGGACCATGATTCGAGAATACCTCATGCGGGTCCCGGGGACCTATGCGGAGTTACGGGAGTTCCAGGTTAGTGATGCGGGGTTATACCTCATGCGGTCTATGTGGCCATGCGGACTACGAGTCGGGGCGATGCCGAGGAGTAGCTACCCTCGATGCGGGGTTATGTACCTATGCGGGCCTATGTGAGTGGCCTATGCGGACTACGAGTCGTGATTAGGCTTGCATGGTGATACTACGGGCAATTGGCCCTGCTTCGATCATTCGCAGCCTAGAAAAGACCTGTTACAGTTTACCTATTGTTGCTCTTGTTTATGATGTGGCACTATGTGCGGTCCCCTTGGTTGTTTCATACATACTTGCAAAACTGATTTTAAAATGATATGTTTTCATTTAAGTATTTCACAGTTTCATATACTTAGTACCTGTTGTCTCGACCTCCTTGGGGCTGCGTTCATGCCGCGGTAAGGCGGCAGTGCTAGATCCACATTCTTAGGATCTCTACGTTGGTGTCGGGAGCTCCATCTTTTCAGGAGGCTCTACCTTTGGGTATGATCTCCTGTTGTAGATAGTTTTATACGATCGAGGTATGGCGGGGCCTGTCCGCCATAGTTGTATATTTCCTTAGAGGTCTGTAGTCATGTTGTACAGTATCGGATGTAACTGCTAAACCATGTTTATATATATATGCCGAAAGGCGACGTTTTCTCACATATACTGTGTCTTATTTTATAAACTGTTTCATGTCTTGTTTTATATTTCCGCTGATTACTCTGATGTATGACTACTTGGGTGCCCCGGTAAGGCACCAGTCACGGGCCCCGGAATGGGTCGTGACATACGGGGTGTAACATTCTTCCCCCCTTAGAAACATTCGTCCCGAATGTTCCTTCTAAGTCTCCAAAACATACCTGCGCCGGTATAGTCTTCACTACTATACTTACCAAACCAATCCTGCCACCAATGGCCATAGTATAACATACGCGCAAACTCAATCCAAGCCAACGAGGAATCACCTCTAACATGTATAACAACACAAAAACTTCCACCCATGGTCCAAAGGATACTTTCTTCCCCTCTTCACTTATAAAAAGGACACTTTCATCTTCTTAACACATCTTAGCCTCTTTTCTTACTCGTCGTACCTTCCTCGTACACTCAAACTCTTCCTACTATACGTACCACATTTCTGTCATTGCTTCAGTTTCCAAAATCTCAGGGTTACTATCTCCAACTTGGTCATCATTAACTGGGAACACTCTGGATGGATCTCCGATACTCTTCCAAAACATAGTAACCTGGGAGACCGGACGTACTGTCTCCTAAGTCGGGCGGCAGTGCTAACTTATAGGCAACCTGGCCTATTTTACAAACGATCTGAAAATGCCCAAAGTACCTCGGGCTAAGTTTCCCCTGCTTTCCAAATCTCGTCACACCGCCGGTGGTACCTTGAAGACCAGCGTCGATCACGAACTCCAAGTGTCGACGCCGATTATCCACACGACTTCTGTTGACTCTTAGCTGCTAATAACTTCTTCTGGATAAGCTTCACCTTATCCACATCCTGCTGAAACAAGTAGGGACCAACTATCTGAACCTTGCCAACATCGAACCAATCGACCGGCAACCTACACTTCCGTCCATACAAGGCTTCATAAGGCACCATCCGAATACTAAAATGGTAGCTATTTTAATACTCACTCAACAAGAGGCAAATAATCCTTATAGCTACCCCTGAAATCAAAACACCGTCCCGTAACCTATCCTCAAATGTCTGAATAAAACGTGTTGTTGTCCGTCGGCCCGAGTGTGAATGCAATACTGAGACTCACCTGAGTTCCTAACCCGCCTGGTAAAACCTCCCGAAAAAGAAATAGCCATAAACTGGGCTCCACTGCCTGCCATAAAAATAAAAGTAGGAACCCCGTGCAGCCTTACAACCTTCCTGATATACAATATCTCACATAACCCTCCGCCGAGTAAATAGTCCTGACTAAAAAACAAGATGGGTTGACCCCATCGGCCCTACTACTGGTCGAACGCATCCACGAACTCGTACGATGGTTACCTAACTTGGGCTTAACACCCTCGTGACCTTATCATATAGCAGGACTACCTCAAACTGAACCCACCACATTCCGGGTTGCGGGTTGACTCGCGATATGGCCTCAACCCGACCCACTTCGTACTAAACTCTCGCTCCTAGTCCGGAAAAATCTTACTAATTCACGTCATGAGAACCTAGTGGTCGTCTAAGCTCACTTTCCATTCCATTCCACACTACTTGTAGACTTATCACCTGAAAATACTCCACGTAAACCGAGTACTTCGACAAAGACCAACCGTAAAATCATTCACTCAGGACGGCCTTGCATCCAAGGTCCCAACTGTTATAAATTCTAAGGCTCCCCATTTTCTCGTCCCCAGACTTACCCTTTTCAACTACCCATGTTTTCTAATCACAACTTACACAATGCTAACCGAACATAGCACTCCACATGTATCTACCATAACGACCTAAACAAGTCTCTTAAGGCCGAAGATATCTCTGTAACTACTGCCTCACTTTTCCTTTGTCGCTCTAATCAAATCCTGCTCTGCTGGGCGCATAACTACAGACGGTGATGAACCAGCCACTGATCCCGAAGGCTGAGTCGTAACATCCGCGCCACCTCTGTTCGGACAATTTCTTTCAAAATGGCCCTGTTGGCCGCAAGCCTAACAAGCTATCTAAGTAGTACGACACTCCTCATAAGAACACTTACCACAACGGCCATACCGAGGTGGGGGCGGCCTCCTCTGGCTAACACCCCTTCCTCTCCGAACTCGAATCCATGGCCCGGCACAGTAGGCTAAGTCATCCCACCTGTATCCCTCCTACTAGGACATTCTCTCCTTACATGGCCCTGACGGCCGCTGGTAAAACAAGTATTAGTAAAAAGACGACATTTCCCGGAGTGACGCCTACCACAAAGTGAACACTGAGGGAAAAACTGAATCTGGCTGGCTAGAACCTATGCAAATCTGTGAACCAGAAATCCTGGAGTTCTGACCAACTCCTAAATACCCCAAACGTCCTGAAGTCCGTGGAGGACCACTCTGTACTGGCGGAGGCGCATAACCAGTCTGCTGCTGAGAAGGTCTGCCTCGAAAGTTACCAAAGGACCCTGCTGTTCTGGCCCTCTTCTGCTGATCTTGGTTAATTCGTCAATCTCTACGTTCCTCAGTCTGCTGTGCATAAGCCTGTACGCGCAACGTCCATGTCTGACTGAAGAGCTACTCTTGTACAACTCTCTGCTAGATAATCGTCATGTCCTGTGACATATCGGTGCACTCTATCCTCCATGTCTGCCACTAAAGCGGGGACATAACGATCCAATAAGTCAAACTCTATACTGTATTCCCGAACCGTCCACCCGTTCCGCCTCAACCTCATAAATCTATCTGCTCGAGCTCTCCTCATCTGCGAGGGCAAGAAGTTTGTAAGAAATGCCTCTGAGGTCTTGATCACTTTCATGATCCGCTGCTACTGTCGAATAAACTCCTGATGACCTTCCTCAGTCCTCAATCCATAGGACTCGGGTGGACTGCAACTCAAGAAGTCCCAAAGTCTCAAAACTATCGGATCTAGGGTGAACTACTGGTACTTCCGGAACCACCGGCTCCCGTCCGTCCTCATTTCCAGCCACCAGACTAGCTAGTAACTGGGCCATCTCCTTGTAACTCATATCCTTTGTTCCTGGCCATGGGACTAGAGGCTCAGGTATCTTGGTCTCAGTAGCTACTGCTACTGCTCTAAACTCTCCTGGGGCTAGCGGCGTCGCAGAACTCCCCGAATGAAGCACTGTCTCAGATAATGACTGGGCCTGTGCCCTGGTAACCCTCTGTGCTCAACTCGCAGCTCCCTCTGCTGCCTTGCCCTTCTGGGCTCTGGTTGCCTTGCGTAGAGGCGTAACGGGTACATAAGAATACGCCAGAGGGAGTCCAACTTATAACACAGCTCTAAGGCACGATCTCAGAGTGAGAAGAATGGAAACCAATCCTAAATATCCTGCAGCCTCCTGATTATAGGTGTGGTGCACAACACACCGATAATCAAGACTCTACTAGATACGATGCAGAGACACTTTCCGAGGATTAACTGCTCTGATACCACTTTTGTCACGACCCGATCTCGGGCCCGTGACTGGTGCCTTACCCGGGCACCCAAGTAGACATACATCAGAGTAATCAGCGGAATGTAACAAACAAGACATGAAACATATGTATCCAATAAGAAAATAGGCTAACCAAATGGTTACCTTTCTGAATATATAAATAAAACTTGAACCCGAACAGTTACATCCCTTTTACAAACTCTGCCCACAACAGTACTACAGACCTCTAAGAATGTTTTAACAACAACGACGAGACAGGGCCCCGCCATACCCCTGAATGTAAGTACCTACAACAACAGGGGACTATACCAAAGATAATCCTCCGGAGAAACGGAGCTTCCCAAAATGCTGAACGGTGATCCTGTGAGCGAGGATCGACGACTGGTGTACCTCTACCTGCGGCATGAACGCACCCAAGGAGGTCGATCATAACAGTACAGTATGTGAAATCAGAAGCATGAAATCAAATCATAACATTTCAAAACCAATTACAAATACGCATTTAACAACCAATTTAATCGCATATAGTGCCACAAAGATAAACAAGAGCAAAATAGATATAACGTAATCGGTCTTTTCTAGGCCGCTAATGATCGAAGCAAGGCTAATCGTCCATAGTATCATTATGGCGAGCCTAATCCTGGAACTCCCGCACCGCATAGTCACACATGCACCCGCATGAGGTATTCCTCGCGTCGGGATAGCTAACCCGCGTATCCTCCTCGACTCCGCATCCGCATAGTCACATAGACCGCATAGTCACACGCACCGCATGAGGCATTCCTCGACGGATAATACACGGAATGATCAATCTCGAACTCCCGCAGCTCGCATAGTCACATTGCACCGCATAGGCCGTATAGACCCGCATCAAGGGTGGCAAGTCCTCGGTATAACAAGTCAGGGGGGGTATGTGATATAATAACAGTACAACGGGCTTAACGTTTAACAACGTCAGCACAACAAGAATAACCCCCTTACACAACATCACAAGACACTAACACACGTAGCATCATAACATGTTTACTTATCAAACCATCTTACTACACTTTCCAGAAATCAATATAAGACTTTCATAAACAAATAAGTAAACCGTTCCTTCTATCTTCCTTAAGTCGTTATACCTAACTTCCCATAAAGCTAGTATAACACTTAAGCTTTTAAAACCAAGTATTTCTTTTCTTTCAAAAATGATTCATAACTCTTTGGAAATAACTTCAAGATTCTTATTATTTAAAACTCAAGTCAAAAGACATCAAAGTAAAACCAAAACAATTTCCATACCTTCTTTTTAAACAAATCTTAAGACAAAAGCATGTCTTCCTTTTTAAACCATTTTTAAGACAAAACCATGCCTTCCTTTAAAACAAAGACACTTTTTCCTTTTTAAAGTCAAGTAGCAATATACTTTTTAACCCAAGTGTCTTACTCTTTTAAAAACAAGTAACCTATACCTTTAAATCAAGTTACTTCTCCTTTCCCAAAATCAAGTTGTTTATAAGTCAAGTTATCATTTTAAATCCAATGATAAAACCATTCTTATTTTCGAAATCAAGATAACTTTATTCTTTAAAAGACCACACACCCATTACTCATGAGTGAGGTTTTACAACTTTTTAACATATTTCAAGTTCTTAATATTTCATAACAAGTCACTTAACTTTGGAATCAAGTCAAGGACACAAAAGGAAAATCAACTTCCTTTAAACACCCGTGCGTCTACCGCACTAAATGTATTTCACAAATATCATGCTAGAAAGGATAGGAAGAGGTTCACATACCTCGCGATGATTATTGACAATTAGCAAAACGCTCCAAAGTACTCTAACCTTGCTCGCCTTTTCCACCCTTCAAGTAGAATACGCTACTCGTAGTACTTCAACCTATAAAGGCCACAAAACGTCTATCAACCTCTAGATCTCTTCGTAGAATAATTCTAAGTACAATGTTCCTTATTCTACGGAAAAATTCGGCAGCACCTCCCCCCCCCGCAACCACATAAATCTCCTCCTCTAACGAGGCCTGCTATCAAACCAACAATCCCAGGGGGGGTTACGCATCTAACCGGACGTGTACAATTCTACTCCACCATAATACTACAAGTCTACTGTAAATACCGTCCTATGTAAATACAGTTCAATTCTTATCCATACTCATTCTACATATAGTATACTCAACTATACATTACTACAACATGTAATATCCAATTACAATAGGGGGACAAAGATCATTACCTCGATAAGCCCAAAATTATCCAAGTTTTATAAGTCGATCCTGAGCAACGTTTAGCTCCAATTCCTTACGTTCCAATCCTCTACAAGCGACCCTTAGATGCTCCTAACCAACTCCTCTTCAAGATCCAACTCCAAAAAGTGAAGAACACTTATGCTACAATTTGGCAGTGTTTCGGCCAAGGGGTATATCAAGGCTAGGGGTGTGAAATATTTTCCAACTCTTGGTACACAATCTTCCTAACACTCTAAGGAAGAATACTTAAAAATTTTAGAATTTTTGGACAACAATTTGGTCAAGAACTTAGCCAAAAACCGAGAGCACTCACTAAAGGGGAGGGAGTATTTTTCAAGCTTGGAAATCTCTAAGTGTGGATGAAGTCTTGCAAGCTCAAAGGGTCTATTTATAGAACAATCAATGGCCAAGATGAAAGCAAGTGTAAGGTGAGGATGGGGTACATGTGTGTGGGTAGTTGGCCAACCATTTGTCCACCATAACAATGGGACAAGTGGCAAGCCACTTGTCCCACTCAAAACCGTCCAACACACCACACCATTCGGCCCACATGGCCTCAAGGGGGTGACACGTGTCGCCCCCCTACTCGTCCAAAATATTACGTCTTCCGAAAAATATCCGCAATGCCAAAAATCCGAAAATAAAGTGGGCCCCACAAAACCGTAAATTCTCCCGTGGCCCCACGTGACCAATTTCGGAAATAAAATTCCATAATTCTCAAATATTCCAAAAAGTCCGAATACCAAATCTGGGAATCCAATTCCCATTAACGAACATTTTTCCTACTCAAAATTCGGAAGCTTTTCCGTCGAAAAATCACATCTTTCTTCCTTTCCAATTTTACTGTCGTATTCTCGTACGTACGTCCTCATATACATACTCTGGAACTACGGGGTGTAACACAGGTATGGATATTGCCAGGATGCAGGCATATGCACAGGGGATCGACTACGGACGGCATATTGGACTTGGCAAGTGGATTAAGCTGGAGAGGTATGTGGAAACTTTCTTATCTCTTGAGCATGAGTAGTTATAAATGTATAAGTACGGCAGATGTATGTGATTTAAATGAAGTCAGTTCATTTGATATACTTGACTCATTTTAAGAATATCTCAGTTGGTTGAGTTAGAGAATTAACTCACTTGTTCTTAAGAAAAGGTTAAAAGAATGGTTTATTCTAATAAGGTATACAAGGATTTCTTGACATGAAAAAGTATAGAATACTTGATTTGGAAAGTATTGATTCTTGAACTATTCTAAAGATAAGAGACCTGATTTCTAAGTAAAGAAACTTGTTTTCTAAAGTTAAGAGACTTGAAGTATTTTGAAAGTTATGTAACTTGATTTGAAAGTATAAGTCTCTTGGTCATAAAAAGAATGAATTTGTCTAAGACATAAAGAGTTATAACGGTTTTATGGGAAGTTAGTTATGACGGCTTTATGAAAGGATAAGGATGCCTTAGTTTCTAAAGCATAAAGTTAGTATAACGGTTTTATGGGAAGTTGGTTATAACAACTTTATGGAAGGTTGAAGGAATGGTTTTCTCGAGTAAGGTAAATAAAGATGAATGACTTGATAATAAAGAAGGGCAATTTGATTTAAAGGCATCAATTGCTTAAAGTTTAAAGTAAGGGTCACTTGATTTAGAAGCCTAAAAGTATAATTCTAAGTGTAGTGACGTATGTGAAATGTAGATTAGTCTTGATACTACGAGTGTTAGTATCTTGGGGTTTTATATGAAAATGAGTCTTTTGAAAGAATAGAAGTATATAGTACGTTGGGTTAAATTCCCGAAAATTGTTACGTGATATGAAAGTGCCTTGAGGTTATAAAATGAGATCCATTTGGTATGTTAATGAAAGTCTAAAGATTTTATGAACTTGTCTATACTCTCTTGTGATAGCCTTGGAGTGCAAGTATTATGTTGTTACGTTGTCGTGACTCTCAGTTGGAGGGTCGGCTGTCTTGTTGTGAGATTATTTGGACGTACCGACAGTGATGGAGGATTCCACGAGTATGCCTCCATTGTGATTGATCCATGGACATGCTTGCGATGGAGGATTCCGGGGCATGCTACCATGATGCGGGTTAAATTCCCGAATACTATTATTACTCCATGGATTAGCTCTCCATGAAGACATGTACCCGAGATGAGGGATTTCACGGGCATGTTATATACGATTATTACTCCATGAATTAGCTCTCCATGAAGACATGTACCCGAGATGAGGGATTCCACGGACATTTATACGATTATTACTCCATGGATTAGCTCTCCATGAAGACGTGTACCCGAGATGAGGGATTCCACGGGCATGTTATATACGATTATTACTCCATGGATTAGCTCTCCATGAAGACATGTACCCGAGATGAGGGATTCCACGGGCATGTTATATACGATTATTACTCCATGGATTAGCTCTCCATGAAGACATGTACCCGAGATGAGGGATTCCACGGGCATGTTATATACGATTATTACTCCATGGATTAGCTTTCCATGAAGTAATGTACCCGAGATGAGGGATTCCGCGGGCATGAGATATATATATATGTATTGTATGTGTGTACGCCGACAGTGAGGTAGGATGCCACGGGCGCGTCACATGGTTACATTTTACAATTTCGGTTGTCGGCAGTGATGGAGGATCCCACGGGCAGGAGATATATATATATATGTTTTGTATGTGTGTACGCCGACAGTGAGGTAGGATGCCACGGGCGCGTCACATGGTTATATTTTACGCTTGCGGCTGTCGGCAGTGATGGGGGATTCCACGGGCACGCTTTGGTATTTGAGGGCTTGTGTCCCTAGCTATGGTGTGACTACTGTTCATGTGTTGAAATAGTCTTTAAAAGGTAAAACCTGACTTTCATTACTTTCATTTCAGCAAGGCACGGTGGTACTGATAATTTGGTTATCATACATGTCTTCAGCTTTATTTTAGACTATTGTGATTTAAATTACAGTACTTTCAGTTTTACATACTTGGTACATATTTTGTACTGACCTCCTTCGGGGGGCTGCGTTCATGCCGCAGGTTGAGGTACATAGCTTGCTGATCCGCACTCTAGGATCACTGTCCAGTTCTTGGAAAGCTCCATTTCTCCGGAGGCTTTGTCTTTTGGTACGGTTCCTTGAGGTTGTAGATTTATGTACATTTATGGCGGGGCCCTGTCCCATCACAGTTGTTATGTCAAAACTCTTAGAGGTCTGTAGTCATATCTTTTGGGTCACTTTGTAAAAAAAATGAGGTAACTGCTTTTGGATTTGTATATATCCAGGGAGGTAGCCTTACCGGCTAACCTATTATTTATTTCTTGTTAAGTTTATGTATGTTCCGTTGATTATCTCTGATGTATACCTGTAAATGTGCCTAAGTAGGGCACCAGTCGCTGGCCCGGGGTCGGGTCGTGACAATCGCGTTCCAGGAATGGGCCGGGCAGTATACCTTTATGGGCAGACTATATGACATTATCGCGTCCCAGGAATAGGCCGGGCAGTATACCTTTATGGACAGACTATATGACATTATCGCGTTCCAGGAATGGGCCGGGAAGTATACCTTTATGGGCAGACTATATGACATTATCGTGTCGTGAATGGGCCGCAAAGATACCTTTATGGGCAGACTATATGACATTATCGCGTCCCAGGAATGGGCCGGGCGGTATACCTTTATGGGCAGACTTACATGACTTTATCGCGTCCCAGAATGGGCCGGGCAGTATACCTTCCTGGGAAGATTTTATGAATTCGTCGTGTCCCGCAAATGGGTCGGGTTACATTATCACGTATGGATAATCAAATTGAACTCCAAAATGAGGTGTCCCTCCATAAGGGGCCGGATTATGTTATGCAAGATACGTGAGTTATATGTTTATGAACTCGATGATTTTTCCTAAGTATGTACGTAAGAAGTTGACTATAACTTTTATTGAAAAATGGGAAAAGATAATAAAGTGCGATTAAGTTCACGAGATTGTAATGACACGGTAGGATCTGGTATTTATTTTGTTTATATACTTGCCCCTGTCATTCTTTTGTACAGTTATGATTTGTTTACTGTACCTTATTTCTGTTCCATATTCTGCACTGCCAGATCGATTTCTTCGCATCGCATTCATGCCCGCAGGTATTAGGTACACAGGTTGGTGATCCTTGCTCTTAGGATCTTGGTTCAGTTTTGGTAAAAAGCGCCATTTACTCCGGAGGCTTATCTTTTGGTACGGTTTCCCTGAGGTTGTAGATTTATGTATATTCAGGGGTATGGCGGGGCCCTGTCCCATCACAGTTGTTATGTTAAAACTCTTAGAGGTCTGTAGTCATATCTTGTGGGTCGGTTTGTACAAAAGAAGGATGTAACTGCATTTGGTTATGTATGTATATACGTCCAAGGAGGTAGCCTTATCGGCTAACCTGTTTTTTTTATTTTTGTTGATTTATTTTTATAAGTTTCATGTATGCTCCGCTGATTATCTCTGATGTATACCTGTAAGGGTGCCTGTGTAGGGCACGATCGCGAGCCCGGTCGGTCGTGACAAAAGTGGTATCGATCGCTTAGTCCTCGGAAAGTGTCTGCATCGTGTCTAGTAGTCTTGATTATCGATGTGTTGTGCACCACATCTATAATCGTGAGGTTGCAGGACATTTAGGATTGGTTTCATTCTTCTCTCTCGAGATCGCAAGAAATTGTCATAGTAGGTTGAATCCTCTCTGACCTATTCTTATGTATCAGTTATGCCTCCACGGAAGGCGACCAGGGCCCAGAAGGGCAAGGCAGCAGCAGGAGCTGCTAGTGGTCCACAGAGGGTTACCAGTACTCAGGCCCAGATTATGCCTGAGGTTGTGGCTCAGGCGGCGAGTTCAGTTACGCCGACAGTATTAGAGGAGCCGAGAACAGCCGCAGCTCCAGAGGTTCCGATACCCGAGCCTCCAGTTCTGCAGCCAGGGGCAGAGTTTAGAGATTATGGAGAGCAGATCAGGTTATTGACTAGCATAGTGGTAGGGCAGCGCCACAGGAGCATGTAGCTAACCCTAGAGCCGACAGTTTGAGGATTCGGGATTTTCTGGCTTGTAGTCCACCCGAGTTCTAGGGTTCGAGATCTGAGGATGATCCTCAGGAGTTCATTCGGCAGATACAGCGGACTATGCAGGTACTTAGGGCCTCAGAGACAGAGTCAGTTGTGTTAGCTTCTTACCAGTTACGCAATATTGCGTTGAACTGGTTTGAGTCATGGGAACTGTCGATGGGTGTGGGTACTCTTCCAGCAGTTTGGGATGAGTTGACAGAGGCCTTTCTTGATCACTTTTTGCCTCCTGAGATGAGGAGAGCCCGTGTTAATAGGTTCTTGTCATTGAGGCATAATGGGAGGACTATCAGAGAGTACAACCTGGAGTTTGACTCGTTGGCCAGGTATGCGCACACTATTGTGGCTGATATGGCAGATAGAGTTCACCGCTATGTGATGGGGCTAGATCGTTATATGATTATTGCATGCCTGAGAGTGGCCCTTCAGCCAGGTATGGATATTGCCAGGATGCAGGCATATGCACAGGGGATCGACTAGGTCTACATTTCAGCTAGCACCGAGTGCTCCTCCATAGTTTTTCGGCGGGGGGGTTTTACAGCCCCGGGAATGCAGGGGCCGGTCAGATCTCTAGAGCTTCAGGGTCTCAGGGAGATGGGGGTTCCAGTCAGTCGAGGCCACTTTTGCCTCAATACACCCAGTGTGGTAGTTTCCATTCTTGTTACACCTCAGAATTCCAGGATATGTTTATAAGAATGTACGTAAGAACTCAAAAATGTTAAGATTTGAGACGAGTAAAAATTTATCAGAATTATGGAATTGTCGGAAACGAAATATTGCGACGAATGGGAGGGCGACACGTGTCACCCCCCCTTTAGTTGGTTGGACGAAATAGACCATGAGTGTTATGGTCATTTGACCCAAGTTAAGATGACCAAGTCTTGCTAAAAGCTAGAGCTTGATAATATTGACTAAGTCAAGGGCCACTTGGCTAGATTTTTTAAATGGAAATTCATCCAAACCTCACAAGTGTTCTAATCTTAACCCTCCATGTTATTATATAGTCATCCTAAGTAGCAAGACAAGGCTCTTAACACTTAGAAAAAAATTGAAGAACTTTTGTTCTTGCTAGACAAGCTCTCTGGTTTGGGTCCTTCAACAAGGAGAAAATTTTCGTTTGTTGTCCAATAATCTCCACACTTTAAACCAAGGTTCCTAAGGGTATTGTAAGGGTATCTCAATAGAAAGATCCCGGAAAAGTGTCGTTTTTGTATTAGTCGCAAGGTGAAAACCTAGTCACTTTCCTAGGTTTAGATTGGAAGATTAAAGGAAAGTTGTTTGTGATATTCTAAGGGCTTCAAGTGGCGGATTGGAGTGTCAAGGAAAGGCTCTAAGTTGCTAGGGAGTGACTTCGGATCTTGAAGTGGAATAAGGCTCGTTAAGGTAACAATCTTGTTCTCTTAAGTGTTATAAGACTACATATTGTTGTAGCCTTGCATTTAACTAGCATGAAGTATATGTATTAAATATTGATAAGTGGTATGGATAGTAGAAGCCTATAGCCGAATGACATTCTAGCCATTTGAAATTGTAATACAATTTGGTCGATAATTAGAATCGTCGCATATTTACCTACTTGAGGATTGTAGTATTTATAATCGATTGCGGCTTGATAACATGTTATACTAAACAACTTGGATTGAAAAGGAATTGGATAGGAAATTGTATTGTTGTCCCTCAAATTGCCGAATGTGACTTTGTCTTTTGGACTAGTTTGATATCAATTGTGGGGCGGAATTTTACACGTCTTGTTAGGCGTGTAATCCCCTATTGTTAACTACATTGTTGAGCCTTATGTTACACCCCGTAAGTCCAGGACATGTAAAAGAGAATGTACGTAAGGAATCAAGACTTGGAAATTAGTACGAAAGGAAGAATTGTTTTTCCGACGGAAAATCTTCCGAACGTCGGAAAGAAAAAATGTTCGTTGAGGAGAATTAGATTCTCAAAATGCATTATTTGAAGAGTATGGAACTTATTAACATTTTGGAAATTTATTTTACGGATTTGGTCACGTGGGGCCCACCCGAGGAATTTTATGTTTCGTGGGGCCCACGAGGGTTACGGAATTTTATGGACGAATGAGAGGGCGACACGTGGCACCCCCACATATGGTCTTGGTCGAATTGGAGTAAGGGTAAAAGGGTCATTAACCATCAAGGAAGATAAGTCTTCAAGCTTGAGATTGTTGACCAAGTCAACTTATCCACTTGGCTATTATCCATGTGTTCTTCATCCAAGCCACACAATTGTTATAATCTAGGCCTTCCATTGTGTTATATAAGCATACTACTAGTGCAAGACAAGGTCTTCAACACTTAGAAAATTTCACAACATTTCTTGTCCCTTTAGAGGCTCTCGGGTTCACCCCTTTGCTCACAAGAAAAATTTGTAGTTTTGATCCATTATTCACAAGACTTAAACCCAAGGTCCCTAAGGGTGTTGTAAGGATATCTCAATAGAAAGATTTCGGAAATACGACATTTTCGTATTAGTCGCAAGGCGGAAACTTAAGGAGTTCTTCAACTTTGAAGTTGGAACTTGAAGATGGGTTTTTCATAGGCTTCTAAGGAGTGCTTGGAGTGGATTGGAACATAAGGAAAGGAGCTAAGAATTTGCTAAGGAGCGACTTTGAATCTTGGAAATTTTAAGGGCTTGTAAAGGTATAATTCTTGTCGTTTTAGCAATTAAGGTTTACTTATCATTGTAGCTATAGATATTAGCAAGCATGAGATATATAGTATGAAGTTTGATAATTATATTGGCTATTGGAACCCTAATCCGAAAACTAGCATGTTTAGCCTTAAGATTACAATTCGAGTTGATTATTAGTTTAATTTGTCGCATGTTGTAGAAAGAAGGAAATTGTAGTTGTTTATGACTATATAACATGTTAGACCTTAGAACTTGGAATTGGAGAAGGATTGAAAAGACTTTAAATTGTTGTTTATGTAGTTGGTCGAGAATGGCTTGAATATGGAACTACTTCGTATTAATTGTGGGGCGGACTTTTACACGTATTGTAAGGCGTGTAATCCCCTTTGTTTGGTTGTTGTTTTGAGCCTTAAATGTGGCGTGTTGGTTATTGTATTCGGCCTTGAAAAAGGTGGCAAAGTGAGTAGAAACAAAGGAAGTGTTGCCCGATTTTCCGTAGAATTAGAGACCGTATACTTAGTATTATTCTACGTTTGAGACTAGAAGTTGATAGTCTTGTTGTGACCATTATAGGTTGACACTTACGCACGCGATTCGGCTTAGCTTGTGAATTTAGCCGAAAAGGTATGTGAACTATCTCCTCTTCTAGCATGATTCCTTAAGATAAAGAAAGTATGTCCTACTCCTTAAATGATCCATTCCTTGGTCGTATTTGGATCGCCTAAAATAGAATTTGTACTATGTACTTCCTTGATTGTACTTTGATGTTTAAATTGTAAGTTCTATAATCCATTTCCTTAGGGAAGTTTGGATTCTTAAAAGTGAAAGTATTTTACTTAAAGTACATAGAGTCTTGAAAAGGAAGTGGTTTCCAAATCTTTTGGCTAGTGCCTTAGTTCCAAAACCTAAAGGTCGTTTTAATGACTTTAGGGGAGTCAAAGGAGTGATTTACTTAATTGTTTTAAGAGAGGATAAATGACATGATTTAAGAGAAGAAACTTGTTTTCTAAATATTAAGAGACTTGAAGTATTTTGGAAAGTTAAGAACTTGATTTGTAAGTATGTGATACTTGGTTTTAAGTATAAGTCTCTTGGTTATAAAAGGAATGAATATGTCTAAAACCATAAAGGGTTATAACGGCTTTATGGGAAGTTGGTTATAACGGCTTTATGGAAGGTTAAGAAAGTTGTCTATTTTGATTATTAGGCATAAGTTGCCTAGATTGTGAAAATTTGAAGTTACTTGATTTCAAGCTTTGAAATGAGTTTTCTAAAAGTGTAGTAACTTACTTTGAAAAATAGACACACCTTGATACTACGGGTGTTAGTATCTTGGGGTTTTACATAAAAATGAGTCTTTTGAAAAGAATGTACGTACGTAGTACTTTGGCTTGTTTAATTGAGAATTATTCTATGTATGCCTTGATAAGTACTTTGGCTTGTTTAATTGAGAATTATTCTATGTATGCCTTGATAAGTACTTTGGCTTGTTTAATTGAGAATTATTCTATGTGTGCCTTGATAAGTACTTTGGCTTGTTTAATTGAGAATTGCCAATGTGTGCTGGTGATAGCATTTGAGTACAAGTATTATGTTTTATTACGTTGCCGCGACTCTCGGTTGGAGGGTCGGCTGCCTTGTTGTAAGTTTACTTGGACGTACCGACAGTGAGGTGGGATTCCACGGGTATGCTTCCATTATTTGTGTTACCCCATGGTCATGCTTATACGATGTGGGATTCCGGGGCATGCGACCACGAGGGATACTCCTTGGACATGCTTATACGATGTGGGATTCCGGGGCATGTGACCAGGAGGCGGGTTAGATTCCCGAATTTGTTTGTGTTACCCCATGGTCATGCTTATACGATGTGGGATTCCGGGGCATGCGACCACGAGGGATACTCCTTGGACATGCTTATACGATGTGGGATTCCGGGGCATGTGACCAGGAGCGGGTTAGATTTCCGGATTTGTTTGTATTACCCCATGGTCATGCTTATACGATGTGGGATTCCGGGGCATGCGACCACGAGGAATATTGTTATATCATGGACTGCCGGCAGTGAGAAAGGATTCCACGGACATGGAGGATCTTATGGTCGTGAGACACATAGTAATATTTGAGTAGTGACTTTGAGGCACGCGTCCACGACTTGATATGATCGCTTATGTATTGGTAATCGTAGGTTGGCTATCATATATGTCTCTGCTTTGTTTAGATGTTATGATTTCATTACTGATTTATCGTTTCACATACTTGGTACATTCTTCAGATCGACCTTCGGGCTGCGTTCATGCCGCAGTTTAGGTACGTTGTTTGGTGATCGGCAGTGTAGGACCGCCGTAGTTTTGGATAGCTCCTTACATCGGAGTTTATCTTTTTGGTATAAGTTCTTTCAAGATGCTTTTGTACGATTATGGGTGCAATGGGGCCTTGTCCCGTCATAGTTCAAGATAACTCTTAGGTCCGTATTCATATGTGGATTGGACTCGTATGCGGTGTAGTGTCTTTTATTATGTATATTATATGGCCTTGTCGGCTTTGCCAGACGCACGTTGGTTTTTTAAAAAAAAATGGGGTGTTATTTAAATTTCGCAGTTTGCTTAGTTGTTTAGGTAGAAGGGTGCCCAGGTAGGGCACCAGTCACGGGCCCGGGTGTTATACCCCGTATTTCCAGAGTATGTACGTGAGGACGTACGTACAAAAGTTTAAGCCTTAAGTTAGGCAAGGGACGAAATTTGTGCACAACTACCGAAAAGAATTGTTTTCCGACGAAACGTTTTCCAAAACTTGCGAAGGGAAAATTACGGTTGCGACATTTATTATTTTTGCAGATTTTTCCGAGAGATAAAATATTTTGGACCAACGAGAGGGCGACACTTGTCACCCTCAAGTGGGCGGAACCATGGCCGATCTTGGCATGATTTTGTGGCCTAAACCATGGGTCAATGTTTGTGAGTGATTTGTGGAGTAGGGATAGGGTGCACTTGTGCAAATCCACACCCTCCACTTGCCCTCCACTTGCCTTCATCTTGGCCCTTGAAAGCCCTATAAATACCCCCCTTAGTTGAAGACTTCTTCATCCACAACACAACTTCCAAGTCTCAAAAACTCCTTCCCCCTCTCTATAGTTTTCGTCCAAATCTCCCCCTCCCCCTTTGTGAGGCCTTTGGCCGAGAAATACCCCCCCATTTCCTAGTGGTGCTAGCCGAAAGTACCCCCCCCCCCCCCTCTTGAGTGTTGTTCTCGTAAAATAGCCCCCCCCCCCCTTGGTAGAAAAATACTCTCCAAGTATTGTTACTATTCCAAAATACCTTAGCCTTATACCTTGTAGTATTCCAAAGTTAACGCTATACGTAGAGCAGGAAATACTACCTTATGTCCTTTTAGTCTCAAAACGAAACCCTAAGGAAAATCTTCATAGTTGGTTGAAGTGCTAAGTAGAAGTTGTTTGGGAACTTCTAAGGGTTGTTTGGAGCGGGTTGGAGCGCCCAGAGTAGGAGCTAAACGTTGCTCAGGATCGACACTAAATCTTGGATAATTTTGGGCTTATCGAGGTAAATATCTTGTCCCCCTATTGTAATTAGAGTTTGCATATTGTTGAAGTATAAGAATTAAGTATAAGTTATATACAAGGAAGGTATATAAGAAGGAATTGAATCAGTACTTACATAGATGTATTCTGAGACTTGTGTAGTTTGACTGCAGGAAGTCTTGCCCAATTTTCCGTAGAATCTTGTATCTAGATTTATTCTACAGAGTAGTCTAGACATTGATAGACTTATATAACTGTTATAGGTTGAAAGTTCTGCAAGTAGCATGTTCTACTTGAAAGGTGGACAAGGCTAGCCGGGTTATAGCGGTGGAGCGTTTTGCTAATTGTCGATAATCGTCGCGAGGTATGTGATTCTTCCTATCCTCTTGAGCATGATATTTTAAAGAATATATATAGTATGGTATACGTACGTGTGTTAACTGAACGTGGTTTTACCGCGATGTCTTTTGACTTGAGTCTAATAATAAGAATCTTGAAGTATTTCAAAAGAATTAAGAATCGTTTTTGAAAGAAGGATACTACTTGGTTTTAAAAGCTTAAGAGTTATACTAGCTTTATGGGAAGTTAGGTATAACGACTTAAGAGTGATAAAAGGAACGGTTTACTTAATTGTTTTATAAAAGCCTTGTATGGATTTCGAAAATGAGAATAAGTATCGAACAAACCACTGCAGCGCTAATAAAGGGAAATGTATTGACTAATTAAGTATTATTAAAACCAGTAGAAACCTCCATCTGCACAGAAGCTAAGATGAGACAAAATGATATTACATTTCCTAGATCATGGTTGCTTTAATAAGATTGTTATGAACAAGAATAACCTACTCACGCATAAGGCATATGTTTCTCAAATTGTTTTAAAAGATAATTATATTATTAAGTGATTAAGACTATGAACTACGAAACCTTTCGAAAATGAGAGACTTGAGCATTTGAAATTAGGCAAACTTGAACGTTTGGAAATACTTGATTTTACAAAAAGAAGTGTTTTGGTTTACTTAAAAAGATAGTCACTCTATTTTTATACTACGGGTATTGTGTGACTTTTGTGAAAGAAACAGATCTTTTAAAGAGATAATGTATTAAGTACTTTGGGGATAAAAACCCGAACTTGTTGGCATAAAATAGAAAGTACCTTGTGTGAATAACTTGACTATATTGGTTTGTGATAGCCTTGTAATACTTTCTTGTTGATTTGATAAGTAAGCATGTTAGGATGCTACGTGTGTTAGTGTCTTGTGATGTTTGTGTAAGGGGGTTTCCCTTGTTGTGCTTATGTTGTTTAACGATAAGCCGTTATGATAGTATTGTACCACTCACCTCTTTACATGATACCGGGGGTTAAGCTGCCCTCCGATGCGGGGTATACCTCAGGCGGTCTTTGTGACTATGATTCGAGATACCTCATGCGGGTCCAGGTGGCCTATGCGGAGCTACGAGAGTTTCAGGTTAGTGTGCGGTCTATATGGCCATGCGGTCTATGTGGCCATGCGGACCACGGGTCCAGGACGATGTCGGGGAGTAGCTACCCTCGATGCGGGGAATACCTCATGCGGGCCTATGAGTGTGGCCTATGCGGAGCTGCGGGAAGTTCCAGGATTTGACGCGCACATTGATACTGAGGGCGAGTGGCCCGTTTCGATCATATGGCGCGGTCTAGAAAGACCTTGTGATACAGTTTTATGGCATTGTTGGTACTGTGGGTTTTAGTAGTCGGCTATGCCTTCGTACTTACCCCGTACGGTTTTATTATAACACATGTGGGACACGGTGTTCATGTGTATTCCTTGGTGCTTTTATATCATAGATCGCCGGTGAGGAAGGTATTCCACGGGCATGATTGATGTTGTGGGCGTGAGACCCATAGCTATATTTGAGTGATGACTTTGAGGGTGTGAGTCCCTGACTTGACATGACTGCTTATTTGTTGTGAACTGTAGTTTGATTATCATACATGTCTCCTGCTTTATATAGACTACTATGATTTCATTTACAGTATTTTCGCCACATACTTGGTACTGTTATCGACCTCGCCGGCTGCGTTCATGCCGCAGTGAGGTACACCGCCGTTGATCCTCGCCATAGGGTCACGATTCGTTGGGAAGCTCCGCTTTCTCGGAGGCTTATCGATGTATAGTCCTGTCGTTGTAGGTACTTACATTCAGGGGTATGGCGGGGCCCTGTCCCGTCATTGTTGTTAACATTCTTAGAGGTCTGTAGTACTGTTGTGGGTAGAGTTTGTAAAAGGGATGTAACTGTTCGGATTCAAGTTATATATATATGCCGAAAGGCAACTTTTCTCAGATAAACTGTTTCTCACTTCATATTATATCATGTCTTGTTTTATATTCCGCTGATTACTCTGATGTATGTCTACTTGGGTGCCCGGGTAAGGCACGACCACGCCCGGTTCGGTCGTGACAAAAGTGGTATCGAGCGATTAATCCTCGAAAAGTGTCTACAGACCGTATCTAGTAGAGTCTTGATTATCGGTGTGTTGTGCACCACACCAATAATCAGGAGGCTATAGGATATTTAGGATTGGTTTCCATTCTTCTCACTCTGAGATCGTGCCTTAGAGTTGTGTTATAAGTTGGACCCCTCTAACGTAATTCCTTTCCTTTACCATTTATGCCTCCGCGTAAGGCAACTCGGGCCCGTATGGCGGCGCAATGGCGAGTCGCGAGCAGAGCACGAGGGTTACGAGGCACAGTGCCCAACCATCACCCGAGGTGGTGCTTCATTCGGGAGTTCTCGCGACGCCGCCAATCCGAGCAGAGTCTAGAACAGCGGCAGCAGTTCCTACTGCGGCCATGATATTTGAACCTTCAGTTCCACGACCAGTAACGGAAAGTATGGATTGCAAAGAGACGACCCTGTTACTAGCTATGGATTTAGCAACCAGAAAGTATATTATGTACCGATTTATCACGGGTCTTGATGAGTATCTAAGAGAGGGTTGTGCAAGAGTAGCTCTTGATCGAGCGATGGCTTATGCGCTGAGCTTATGCCGAGAAACGTAGGGATCGACGGGTTAACCAAGGTCAGCAGAAGAGGGCCAGAACAGCAGGGTCCTTTGGTAACTTTCGAGGCGAATCGCCTCAGCAGCGGACTGGATATGCGCCTCCGCCAGTGCAGAGTGGTCCTCCACAGGGTTCAGGACGTTCGGGGTATGCCGGAGTTGGTCAGAGCTCCAGGGCTTCTGGTTCACAGATACACGTAGGTTCTAGCCAGCCGAGTTCAGTTTTTCCTCAGTGTTCACAGTGTGGTAGATGTCATTATGGGGAGTGTCGTACTTCTTCGACAGCTTGTTTTGCTATGCGCCCAGCAGGGCAGGATTGATTAGGACGACAAAGGGTAGTGAAGCAGTAGATACAGGTATATCCTTAACCCTCTAGAGATTGTAGGTGTGATAAGATGAGTATATCTTAAGTGTTATGTTCAGATAACATTGTGTTAATTGTGATTAGAAATCATGGTTAGTTAAAAGGGTAAGATTGGGGATAGGGAAAGTGTGAGCCTTAGAATGTTATACGTGGAAACCTTAGAGGCAAGGCCATCTCGAGTAAAAGAGTTATTTTATAGTTGGCCCTTACCGGAGTGCATAGTATACGTGAGATGTTTGTGTGATAAGTCCCTGAGTGGTATGAAATGAAAGAGGGTAGTTGAGCTAAGAAGACCACTAGGTTTTCGTGACTCGATGGTGAGATTGTTCCGGATCGGGGAACAAGAGCTTCGCCAGTGGGTCGGGTTGAGGCCGTGTCGCGTCAACCCGCACCGGGCCGGGTGGTAGGGATTCGAGGTGGTCCCGCCAGGTGGTGGGGTCACGAGGTTGTTATACCCGTAGTTCCGTGGTATGTATGCGAGGACGTGCGTTTGAGAATACGGCGTAAAGATTGGAAAGGAAGAAAGAGCGATTTTTCCACTAAAAGTTTCCGGTTTTGTGAAGGAAAAGGTTCGTTAATGGGAATTGGATTCCCGATTTGGTATTCGGACTTCCCGAATATTAGAGAATTATGGAATTTTATTTTCGAAATGGTCACGTGGGCCCACGGAGAAATTTACGGTTTTGTGGGCCCACTTTGTTTTGAGATTTTGGCCATCAGGATATTTTCTAAGATGTTTTATTTTGGGCCAATAGGAGGGTGACACGTGTCACCCCGCCAGTGGCTCGGGCCGAATGGCATTTGTGCACAACACCCGGTTAGAGTCGTTTTTCGACGAAACGTTTTACATAACTTGCGAGAGGAAAATTCCGGCTATGTCTTTTCTTATTTTTGCGGAATTTTCCGAGAGACGGAACATTTTGGACC
Source organism: Przewalskia tangutica (assembly GCA_029844215.1). Classification (NCBI taxonomy): domain Eukaryota; kingdom Viridiplantae; phylum Streptophyta; class Magnoliopsida; order Solanales; family Solanaceae; genus Przewalskia; species Przewalskia tangutica. The sequence goes on from CM056723.1 coordinate 90,557,806, forward strand.
AACGAGAGGGCGGCACTTGGCACCCTCTCATTGGTGGGCAAAGTGGGCGGCACATGGACGATTTGGGAAGGCAAGTGGGAGATATTTTTGGTAGATATTTTTGTGTGCAAGTTGGCTAGGTACACATGGGTGAATCTTGGCCCTACACTTGCCTAACACTTGGTGTAATCTTGGCCATTGGTTGGCTTTCACTTGACCTATAAATACCCCTCCCTTTGAAGACTAATTCATTCACAAATTGCCTAAGTCTTGAAAGCTTCTTCCTTCCCCCTTAGTGTAGTGTCTTGGCCGAGAGCCCCTCTCTCCCCCCTTGGCCGAGAGTCCCCAGTGGCAGGCCGAGGTATACACCCCCCATCCTTTGAGGTGCTAGCCGTGGGGTACCCCCCCCCTAGCCTAGTTGCTTTCGTATAATACCCCCCTTTGTGGTATAGAAATACTCTCCAAGTATTGTTATAATGCCCAAATACCTTAGCCGTATACCTTGTAGTATTCTAAGGTTATACCTATACGAAAAGCCCAGAAATACTATTATACTTCCCACAATACAAACCGAAACCCTAGGAAAATCTCCATAGTCCGTTGGAGTATTGTGTAGAAGTTGGTTAGAACTTCTAAGGGTGGTTTAGAGCGGGTTGGAGCGCTCGGAGTTGGAGCTAAGCGTTGCTAAGGATCGACATTTATACTTGGATAATTATGGGCTTATCGAGGTAATTATCTTGTCCCCCTATTGTAATTGGATATTACATGTTGTAGGAATATATAGTTGAAGTATACTATATATAGTCTTTGAATCAGTAATTACATAGGGTCAGACATGAGACTTGTGTAGTAGTGCGTGGAGTAGAATTGTACCGTTAGGGTTAGATGTATAACCCCTGGTTGGCTTGCAGTAGCCGGCCTCGATAGAGAGGAGATTTACGCATGGGGGAGGTCACGAAATTTCGTAGAAAGTTCTACGATGAGACCTAAATGTTAATAAGCGCCGTGGCCTTATAGGTGGAAGTACTACGTGGCGCGACCGCTTGGCTTAAGGAGTAGCCGACGGTTGGAGCGTTTTGCTATTAGTCGATACTCGTCGCGAGGTATGTGAACCTCTTCCTATCTCTTCTAGCATGATATGTGTGAACTATGTAGTACGGTAGACGTACATGTACTAAATGTATTTGATTGGTGTAAGACATAAAGTGTTATAACGACTTTATGGGAAGTTGGTTATAACGACTTTATGTTGGTAAGAAAATACATGTGGTTTTTAAAAGGTAACTGATTTGAACTATAACTGGCTTGTTATGTGTTAATAAAGAACTTGAAGTATTTCAAAAGAGTTTTGAATCATTTTGAGAGAAGAAGTAATACTTGATTTGTTTTGAAAACTTAAGAGTTATACTAGCTTTATGGAAAGTTAGGTATAACGTCTTAAGAATGTTTTACTGATTTTGGAAATCAGAATGTGTATCGACAAACCACTGCAGCGTTAATAAAAGGAAATGTTTTGACAGATTAAGTATTATTAAAACCAGTAGAAACTTCCATCTGCATAGAAGCTAAGATGAGACAAAATGATATTTCCTAGATCATGGCTGCTGTAATAAGATTGTTGTAAACAAGAATATCCTACTCACATATAAGACTTATGTTTCTCAGATAGTTTAAAGGAGAATTATATTCTTAAATGAATAAGACTATGAACTACGAAACCTTTCTAAATAAGAAACATGAACATTTGAAATTAGGCAAACTTGGACGTTTGGAAAATAATGTCATACTTGAGTTTTACAAAGAGAAGTGTTTTGATTTACTTCAAAAGATAATCACTATATTTTCATATACTACGTATTGTGTGACTTTGCGAAAGTAACGTATCTTTAAAGAATTAATGTATGAAGTACTTTGGGGATAAAACCCAGAACTTGTTAGCATATAGTAGAAAGTACCTGGTGTGTATAACTTGATTGTGTTGGTTTGTGATAGCCTTGTAATACCTTCTTGTTGATTTGATAAGTAAACATGCTAGGATGCTACGTGTGTTAGTATCTTGTGATGTTTGTGTAAAGGGGTTTTTCCTTTGTTGTGCTTATGTTGTTTAACGATAAGTCGTTATGATAGTATTATACATCACTCATCTCGAGATGATTCCGGTTGTCGCCTCCGACGCGGGTAGACTCAGCGGTCGATGGACCTATGATTCGAGACTACCTACGCGGGTCGAGGGGCGGCGCGGAATCGGGAGTTCCGTGTTAGACGCGCCCTTGTGGTCATGCGGTCCTTGTGGGCTACGCGGACGGCGAGTCCAGACGCCTGCCGGGAGTAGCTACCCTCGACGCGGGTTATACCTCACGCGGGCCGATCTGATTGGCCTACGCGAGTCGCGGAAAGTTCGGTGGCTAGGCGCGCACATTAGATATCGCGGGCAAGTGGTCGCTTTGATCATGTGACGGTCAGACAGATCTTATGATACGATTCATGACCTTGTTGCACCGTAGGTGTTAGTAGTCGGCTATGCCTTCGCATTTACCTGTGACGTGTTATTATGGCACGTGGGACCCGTGTTCATGTGTGTTCCTTGGTGCTTTTATATCATAAATCGCCGGATGGCGAAGGTATTCCACGCATGATTGATGTTGGGCGTGAGACCCATTGTTATATTTGAGTGATGACTTGAGGCGTGAGTCCCCGACTTGACATGATCGCTATTATCGGAATCGTAGTTTGGTATCATACATGTCTCCCGCTTTATAGACTATTATGATTTCATTTACGATTTTTAGTTTCACATACTGCACTGCAGATCGACCTCCTCGAGGCCGCGTTCACGCCGCAGTAAAGGTACACCGCCATTGATCCTCGCTCTTAGGGTCACGATCGGCGTGTGGAAAGCTCCGCTTTCTCCGAGGCTTATCGATGGTATAGTCCCTGTTGTTGTAGGTGTTTACATTCGGGGTATGGCGGGCCCTGTCCCGCCATTGTTGTCATATCATTTCTTAGGTGCCAGAGTAATCATTGCAAGGTGGTTTGTAAAAAGGATTAAACTGTTCATTTGTAAAAGTGGTTATTTATATACGCAGAAAGGCAAGTTTTCCTCAGACATCGCTTTGTACTTCACTTGTTTCATGTATGTGTTTTATGTTCGTGATTACTCGATGTTGTGTCACTAGGGTGCCCGGTAAGGCACGACCACGCCCCCGAACGGGTCGTGACAAAAGTGGTATCAGAGCCGTTAATCCTCGGAAAGTGTCTACGCATCGTATCCGATGAGAGTCTTGATTATCGGTGTGTTGTGCACCACGCCAATAATCGTGAGGCTATAGGATATTTAGGATTGGTTTCTATTCTTCTCACTCGAGGTCGTGCCTTAGAGCCGTGTGTTTTAAGTTGGACCTCTAAACGTATTTCTTTCCTTACCGTTATGCCTCCGCGTAGGCAACCCGCCCAGAGGCAAGCGGCAGGAGCCGCGAGTAGAATACGAGGGTTGCGAGGGCGCAGCCCAATCATTACCTAGGTAGTGCTTCATTCGGGATTTCTGCGGCGTTACTAGCCCAATGAGTTTAGCACGGCGACGGCGATTCCTACTGCGGCCATGATATTTGAACCTTCGCCCACGACCGAACAGAGAATTTAGATTGCAAAGAGGCGACCACATTACTAGCCATGGATTTGGCTACGAGAGTATACCGATGTACCGCGAGTCTTGATGACTACCTAAGAAAGGGTTGTGCAAGAGTAATTCTTGATTGGGCTCGAGCATGGCACGTGTATGGGCTTATGCGCAGCAGCCGAGAACGTAGAGATCGACGGGTTAACCAAGGATGAGAAGAGGCGAGCGGCAAGGTCCTTCGGTAACTTTCAAGGTGAGTATACCTTAAGTGCTATGTTACGATAGCGGTGTGTTAGTTGTGATTAGAATCATGGTGGGTTAACCGAGTAAGATTTTGGGGATAGAGAAGGTGTGAGCCTTAGAGTGTTATACGTAAAGACCTTAGAGGTAAGGCCATCTCGAGAAAGGTGTAGTGTTATGTTTGACCCTTATAGGAGTGCATAGTGCACGTGAGCTATGTTCGTGGGATAAGTCCCCGAGTAGCGTGATTTGAAAGAAGGTAGTCGAGCTAGGAAGACCGCCAGGTTTTCGTAAAATGATTTGTGAAATTATTCCTTCGGGAGCTAGTGTTTTCGCAATGCCGGGTCGGGTTGAGGCCGTTGCGGGTCAACCCGCGGGTATGGTGGTGGGGTCGGTTGTGGTGGTCCCGCCTTGTGGTAGGGTCATGAGGTGTTAGGCCCATGTTTAGTTAGCCAGTGCAAGTTCGTGGACGCGTTCGACCGGTGGTCGGGCCGATGGGGCGACTATCGTGTTCTTGGTCGTGTCGTTCCTCGGCGGTGTTGATGTTATCCGAAAAGGTTGTGAGGTTGCACGGTGCCTACCTTCACCTTATGACGACAGTGGAGCCAGTGGTACTGTTTCTCTTCGGGAGTTTGTACGAGCGGCTAGGAACTCGGTGAGTCTCCGTATCGCATTCGCCTCGGGCCGTGTTTTGATTTCGGGTATTGTGAGGATCGTTGTCTCGGTTGGGAGTGTTTAAGCTACCATTTCGGTGTTCGGATGTCGTCTTGCGACGCCTTGTAGGCGAAATGCAAGTTGCGGTCGATTGGTTCGATGTTGGCGGGGTTCGAGATAGTTGGTTCAGCTTGTTCCGGTCCGTGGATAGTGAAGCTTGTCTAGAAAGTTCGGCGGCCGGAGGAATCGTGCGGATAATCGGCGACGCCAGAGTTCGAGTTGGCCGGTCTTCTTGAAAGTACCACCGGACGGTGTGACGAGTTTTGAAACGAAGGAACTTAGCGAGTTACTTTGGGCCTTTGTGAGTTCATGAAGAATAGGCCAGTTGCCTATATGTTAGCATTTGCCGTCCGACTTAGGAGGAAGGGCGTCCGGTCTTCGTATTGTTATGTTCGGGAAAGTATCGGAGATCCATCCAGTGTTCCCGATTAATGATGACCACGTTAGAGATAGTAACCGAGTTTTGGAAAGCCGTGTCGAATGTGGTAAGAGTTCGAGTGTCACGACGACTTGGTGATCGCATGCGGCCGGTACCATTTGTTGGAGTCGTTGGAGCAAGGCTCGCGCAAAGTGACAAAGTGGTATCTCGTGCAAAGTGGCAAAGTAGTATTATTTGTGGTGATGTAGAGGTGTTTTCGTGGACTTAGATGTAAGTTTTGCGCAGTGTTTCCATGGCGGTATGGCGATTGTTCTCGTAAGTATAGTAATGAAGACTATATTGGCGCACGCTTGTTTTGAGACTTAGAAGGAACATTCGACGAATGTTTCTAGGAGGAGAATGTTATACCCGTAGTTCCGTGGTATGTATGCGAGGACGCACGTGCGAGAATACGTGAAAGATTGGAAAGGAAGAAAGAGGCGATTTTTCCACGGAAAAGTTTCCGGTTTTGTGAAGGAAAAAGGTTCGTTAATGGGAATTGGATTCCCGATTTGGTATTCGGACTTCTGGAATATTAGAGAATTATGGAATTTTATTTTCGAAATGGTCACGTGGGCCCACGGAGAAATTTACTGATTTTGTGGCCCACTTTGTTTTGAGATTTTGGCCATTGTGGATATTTTCTAAGATGTTTTATTTTGGGCCAATAGGAGGGTGACACGTGTCACCCCCGCCTAGGTGGCTTGGCCGAATGGCATTTGTGCACAACACCCGGTTAGAGTCGTTTTTCGACGAAAAGTTTTACATAAATTGCGAGGGGAAAATTCAGGGTATGTATTTTCTTATTTTGAGGAATTTTCCGAGAGACGGAACATTTTGGACCAACGAGAGGGCGCACTTGGCACCCTCTCATTGAGTGGCAAAGCGCATACATGGACGATTTGGGAAGGCAAGTGGGAGATATTTTTGGTAGATATTTTTGTGTGCAAGTTGGCTAGGTACACATGGGTGAATCTTGGCCCTACACTTGCCTAACACTTGGTGTAATCTTGGCCATTGGTTGGCTTTCACTTGACCTATAAATACCCCCCCCTTTGAAGACTAATTCATTCACAAATTGCCTAAGTTTTGAAAGCTTCTTCCTTGCCCCTTAGTGGAGTGTCTTGGCCGAGAGCCCTCTCTCCCCTTGGCGAGTCCCCTAGTGGGCAGGCCGAGGGTAGACACCCTCCTTTGAGGTGCTAGCCGTGGGGTACCCACTGCCTAGTTGCTTGCGTATAATACCCCCCCTTTGTGGTATAGAAATACTCTCCAAGTATTGTTATAATGCCCAAATACCTTAGCCGTATACCTTGTAGTATTCTAAGGTTATACCTATACGAAAAGCCCAGAAATACTATTATACTTCCCGTCAGTCACAAAACCGAAACCCTAGGAAAATCTCCATAGTCCGTTTGGAGTATTGTGAAGAAGTTGGTTAGAACTTCTAAGGATGGTTTAGAGCGGGTTGAGCGCTCGAGTCGAGCTAAGCGTTGCTAAGGATCGACATTTATACTTGGATAATTATGGGCTTATCGAGGTAATTATCTTGTCCCCCTATTGTAATTGGATATTACATGTTGTAGGAATATATAGTTGAAGTATACTATATATAGTCTGAATCAGAATTACATAGGATCAGACATGAGACTTGTGTAGTAGTACCGGAGTAGAATTGTACCCGTTAGGGTTAGATGTATAACCCCGGTTGGCTTGGTAGCCGGCCTCGATAGAGGAGGAGATTTACGCTGTTGGGGAGGTGCCGAAATTTCTCAGAGAAAGTTCTACGATGAGACCTAAATGTTAATAAAGCGCCGTGGCCTTATAGGTGGAAGTACTACGTGTGGCGCGACCGCTTGGCTTAAGGAGTAGCCGACGGTTGGAGCGTTTGCTATTAGTCGATACTCGTCGCGAGGTATGTGAACCTCTTCCTATCTCTTCTAGCATGATATGTGTGAACTATGTAGTGCGGTAGACGCATACGTACTAAATGTATTTGATTGGTGTAAGATAAAGTGTTATAACGACTTTATGGGAAGTTAGTTATAACGACTTTATGTTGGTAAGAAAATACATGTGGTTTTTAAAAGGTAATCGATTTGAACTATAATCGCTTGTTATGTGTTAATAAAGAACTTGAAGTATTTCAAAAGAGTTTTGAATCATTTTGAGAGAAGAAGTAATACTTGATTTGTTTTGAAAACTTAAGAGTTATACTAGCTTTATGGAAAGTTAGGTATAACGTCTTAAGAATGTTTCTTGATTTTGGAAATCGAATGTGTATCGACAAACCATCGCGGCGTTAATAAAAGGAAATGTTTTGACATTAAGTATTATTAAAACCAGAGAAACTTCCATCCGCATAGCTAAGATGAGACAAAATGATATTTCCTAGATCATGGCTGCTGTAATAAGATTGTTGTAAACAAGAATATCCTACTCACATATAAGACTTATGTTTCTCAGATAGTTTAAAGGAGAATTATATTCTTAAATGAATAAGACTATAAACTCGAAACCTTTCTAAATAAGAAACATGAACATTTGAAATTAGTCAAACTTGGACGTTTGGAAAATAATGTTGTTACTTGAGTTTTACAAAGAGAAGTGTTTTGATTTACTTCAAAAGATAATCACTATATTTTCATATACTACGGGTATTGTGTGACTGTTGTGACAGTAACGTATCTTTTAAAGAATCAATGTATGAAGTACTTTGGGGATAAAACCCCGAACTTGTTAGCATATAGTAGAAAGTACCTGGTGTGTATAACTTGATTGTGTTGGTTTGTGATAGCCTTGTAATACCTTCTGTTGATTTGATAAGTAAACATGCTAGGACGCTACGTGTTAGTATCTTGTGATGTTTGTGTAAAGGGGTTTTTCCTTTGTTGTGCTTATGTTGTTTAACGATAAGTCGTTATGATAGTATTATACATCACTCATCTCTTGAGATGATTCCGGGTTAAGCCGCCTCCGACGCGGGTGATCAAAGTGTCGATGGACCTATGATTCGAGACTACCTCATGCGGTCCAGGGGCCGGCGCGAATCGCGGGAGTTCCGAGTTAGACGCGCCCTTGTGGTCATGCGGTCCTTGTGGCTACGCGGACGGCGAGTCCAGACGCTGCCGGGAGTAGCTACCGATGCGGGTTATACCTCATGCGGGCCGATCCGATTGGCCTACGCGAGTCGCGAAAGTTCGAGGGCTAGGCGCGCACATTAGATATCGCGGGCAAGTGGTCGCTTTGATCATGTGACGCCTAGACAGATCTTATGATACGATTCATGACCTTGTTGTGCGTGGTGTTAGTAGTCGGCTATGCCTTCGCATTTACCCAGACGTGTTATTATGGCACGTGGGACTCGTGTTCATGTGTTCCTTGGTGCTTTTATATCATAAATCGCCGCATGAGGAAGGTATTCCACGCATGATTGATGTTGTGGGCGTGAGACCCATTGTTATATTCGAGTGATGACTTGAGGCGTGAGTCACGACTTGACGCATCGCTATTATCGGAATCGTAGTTTGGTTATCATACATGTCTCGCTTTATAGACTATTATGATTTCATTTACGATTTTTAGTTTCACATACTCAGCACTGTTATCGACCTCGCCCGGGCTGCGTTCATGCCGCAGTAAAGGTACACCGCCATTGATCCTCGCTCTTGGTCACAGTCAGCGTGGAAAGCTCCGTTTCTCGGAGGCTTATCGATGGTATAGTCCCCGTTGTTGTAGGTGTTTACATTCGTGGTATGGCGGCCCCGTCCCGCCATTGTTGTCATATCATTTCTTAAGTCAGAGTAATCGCTGTAGGCGTGGTTTGTAAAAAGGATTAAACTGCTCATTTGTAAAAGTGGTTATTTATATATGCCAAAGGCAAGTTTTCTCGACATCGTTTTGTACTTCACTTGTTTCATGTATGTGTTTTATGTTCCGCTGATTACTCTGATGTTGTGTCACTAGGGTGCCCGGGGTAAGGCACCAGTCACGGGCCCCGGAACGGGTCGTGACAAGGGTGTTAGGCCCAAGTTTAGTTAACCAGCGTACGAGTTCGTGGATGCGTTCGACCAGTAGTCGGGCCGATGAGGTCAGCCCATCTTACATTTCCGTCAGGACCGTGTACTCGGCAGAGGGTTATGCGAGATGTTATATCAGGAAGGTTGTAAGGCTGCACGAGGTGCTTACTTTCACCTTATGACGATGCCGAGCCTGTGTTACGCTTATTTCTTTTCGGAAGTTTTACCAGCGGGTTAGGAACTCGTGAGTCTCAAGACGCATTCGCCTCGCCGGTGTTTGGGTTTCAGGGGTAGCTGTGAGGATTGTTGCCTCCTGTTGAGGGAGTGTTTTATAGCTACCATTTCAGTTGTTATACCCCGTATTTCCAGAGTATGTACGTAAGGGAATACGTACAAAAAGTTTGGCCTTAAAGTTAGCCTTGGACGTTTTTATTTGTGCACAACTCACTAAAAGAATCGTTTTCCGACGAAACGTTTCCACGACTTCGTAGGAAAATTCCGACTATGTCATTTAGTATTTTTGCGGATTTTTCCGAGAGACGAAACATTTTGGACCAACGGGAGGGCGACACTTGTCACCCTCCAATTGATGGACTTGAAATCGTCCATTTGGACGAATTGGGCAAAGGTGAGCACGTTTTTTGTGCCTTGTGCACAAGTCAAGGAGTTGGTAGGATATTTGTGTGGAGTTAATCTTCACCCTACACTTGCCTTGCACTTGTCTTCATCTTGGCCATTGGTTGGCCAAGGCTTGAGCTATAAATACCCCCCTTTAGATGAAGAGTTCTTCATCCACAAAGTTATCTTCCAAGTCTTGAACTCTCCTCTCCTTAAGCCTTTCGTCCAACACCTCCCCTTTGAGTGAGTTTGGCCGAGGCCTACCCCTAGCCTAGCCGAAATCTACCCCCCCTCCCTTGGGAGAAAAGTTGGCTTCTAGTCTTGGTATAATGCCCAAACTACCCGAGCCCAAATCCCTACGGCCCTGGTAGAAGTTGTTAAGAACTTCTAAGGTTTCTTGAGCTCTGAGCGCATACAACTTAGAGCTAAACCTTGCTCAGCGCGACTTTATCTAGGATATTATTGGGCTTCTCGAGGTAACTAATCCTAACCTCCTTTGTATTAGAGAATACATACCGTAGAAGTATAAGAATAAGTATTAAATACTTGAAGGATATTCTGAGAATAGAATTGAATTGTTATCACAGTAGAAGGGTTTAAAGAAGAATAATTGAATGTACTCACATAGGACTGCTTTTACAATGAGACTTATATAGCTCACCGGTAGGGTTGTGCGCCCGACTATCCGTAGAATTGTGAACCCTCTGTTTAGAATGACCTTGAGTAGTCTTTGATAGATGTCCGTGACTATTATAGTGACTCTCGCGCATGACATATTCAACTTGGCGGTGGTTTTATTTGAGAAGGTATGTGATTCTTCCTAAAGCATGATATTTTACAATATATATATAGTACGGTAGAGCGTACATGTGTTAATCGAATAATAACTACGCAATGTCTTTGACTTAAGCTCGAATAATACTTACAGAATGCCTCACGCTTAAGCACGAATAACAAAGAACCGAAAGCATTTCAAAAGAATATCAATCATTTTTTTAATGGAAGATAAATATTTGGTTTTAAAACAAAAGCTTAAGAGTTATACTAGCTTTATGGGAAGTTAAGTATAACAACTTAAGAAAGATAAAAAGGAACTGTTTACTTGTTTGTTTATAAAAGCCTTGTATTGATTTCTCGTTAAGTGTAAGGTTTGTGTGATAAGTAGACATATTATGATGCTACAGGTTAGTGTCTTGAAATCTTTGTGTAAGTGGGTCGGTCTTGCGGCTTACGTTGCTAACCGGTAAGTCCGTTGTATTGTTATTGTATCACCTACCCTCGATCGTTATACCGAGGGCTTGCCCCTTGACGCGGTCTATACGGCCTACGCGATTCGTGAGACTATGCGAGCGGTATGCTCCAGGATTGATAATTCCGGTGTTTAGCCCGACGCGGGGACTCTATGCGGTCCGCTGAGACTACGCGGTCTTTTGAGGCTATGCAGTGCCGCGAGCCTAGGCGGACGCCGGGTTAGCTGCCCCGACGCGAGGAATACCTCACGCGGTGCGTGTGTGACCTATGCGATCGCGGAAGTCCGTGACTAGGCACGCGAGAATGATACTATGGGCGATCGCCTTGCCGATTATTCGCGGCCTAGAATAGACTTCTGAGCTTTTCCTATTATCGTTGTTGTTTGTGATGTGCACTATGTGCAATTGAACCGATTGTATTTGTGAAAAGGTTTTAAATACTTTAATTTCATTTCGATTCTTTATAGTTTCACATACTTGGTACTGCCAGATCGACCTCTCGGGCCGCTCATGCCGCAGTAAAGGCAAAGAGTGCTAGATCCGCATCCAGGATCTTTGCGTTGGTGTCGGGAGCTCCATCTTCTCCGGAGGCTCTACTTTTGGGTATGATCTCCCTGTTGTAGATAGTTTTGTACAGTAAGGGTATGGCGGGTCCCTGTCCCGCCATAGTTGTATATTTCTTTAGAGGTCTGTAGTCATGTTGTATGCTTTGGGATGTAATCACTGAACCATGTTTATTTATATATGCCGAAAGGCGACGTTTTCACATAAATCGTGGTCTTATTTTATAAAGCTTTCTGTCTTGTTTTATATTTCCTGGTTACTCGATGTATGACTACTGGGTGCCCCTAGGCACGATCCACGCCCGAGCGGTCGTGACAAAAGTGGTATCGAGCGATTAATCCTCGGAAAGTGTCTGCACCGTATCTAGTAGAATCTTGATTATCGGTGTGTTGTGCACCACACCAATAATCAGGAGGCTATAGGATATTTAGGATTGGTTTCCATTCTTCATTCTGAGATCGTGCTTTAGAGCTGTGTTATAGGTTGGACCCCTCTAACGTATTCCTTTCTAGAATGATTATGCCTCCACGTAAGGCAACCCGCCCGTATGGGCAAGGCAAATGAGGAGCGCTAGCAGGACACCCAGAGTCACGAGGGCTCAGGCCCAGTCTATACCAGAGACGGCGAGTTCTATGACGCCGCCGGCCCCAGCAGAGACCACAGTACCCACACCTCCTGTCCCACAGCCTGGGGCGGAGGAGTTAGGGTACAAGGAGATGGCCCAGCTATTGGCTAGAGTTGTGGCCGACACGAGGAGGCTGGACGCGGCGGCTCAATTCCAGCCTCGATCGCGCACCGTGGTGCACCCGAGGCGAATAGTTTGAGGCTACGAGATTTCTTGAGTTGTAGCCCGCCGAGTTTTACTGTCGAGGCCGAGGATGATCCGCAGGAGTTCATCCGTACCTCTGAGGATCATGCGGGTGATCAAGGCCTCAGAGACAGAGTCTGTGACTTTCGGTTCGCATCGGCTGCGTGATACCGCAGTCGATTGGTTTGATTCATGGGAGCTTTCCCGGGGAGAGCATGCACCTCCAGCAGTATGGGATGAGTTTTCAGAGGCTTTTCTCACACACTTCTTGCCTCCGCAGATGAGGAGGGCACGAGCTGATAGATTCTTGTTGCTGAGACAGGGAGGACGATGAGGAGTACATTGTCGAGTTTGATTCTTTGGCTCGATATGTCCCTGCACTGGTAGCAGAGATGGAGGACCGGGTGCATCGCTATGTCACTGGGCTAGATGATTACATGGCCGAGTCTTGTGCGGGTGTGTCCCTTCAGCCAGGCATGGACATAACCCGTATGCAGGCTCATGCACTAGGATGCGAGGAGCGTAGACCGCCGGTAGAGCGATATCAGCGAGAAGAAGGCGCCAAGACGGCCGGTTCTTTTGGTGGTTCTCGGGGTGGGCGGCATCGTGAAGTCCAGATTTGCACCACGGCCAGCAGAGCGCCCTACCTCATTTTCGGTACCAGAGCGATGGCGTGTCGGGCCCCGGACTTGATTTCGGTAGCAGGGTACTAACCGCTCGAGGTCCGCTCGGTGCTGTTGTGGTAGATACCATTCAGGAGTCAGATCCGAGCTGCTATACTTTTGGCAAACAGTGTAATTTCTCGAGAGTTTGTCCGTCCGGGGGCCGCGCTGGTAGTAGGGCCCGATGTGGTCTGCCGCTTCTTCATCCCCGACGATTACTCACCCCGAGGCAAGGTACTCATGGACCAGCGGTCGCGGCAGGTCGTGGGCGCGGGTCGATTCTAGCGGTCCTCGAACCGCATTTATGCTTTGTCCACCGACAGATCGTGAGGCCTCACCGATGTCGCCATAGGTACCTTATCGCTGGGTTTGATGTGTATGCTTTGATAGATCCGGTTCTACTGGCCCTATATATCTCCCTTGTTGCTAGTAGGATAGGATAGAGCACGAGTCCATAGACCCTTTCGAGGTAGCTACGCCAGTGGGTGATTCGGTGGTAGCTCGGCGGGTATATAGAGCTTGTCTGTGACCATTTGATGCCGTCGACCATAGCCGACTGATAGAGTTGGAGATGATTGACTTCGACGTGATCACGGGGATGGATTGGCTAGCTTCGCTACGCCAATGTAGACCGAGAGAGTAGTACAGTTCCAGCTTCTGAGGAGCGGTTGTTGAGTGGAGGGGAGCACAGACGCCGGCGGTAGGTTTATTTCCTACCTCAAGGCTAGGAAGATGGTGCGAAGGGTATATCTACCATCTCGTTCGGGTGTTTGATATCAAGGCGCGGTACCAGATTTTCGGGCCTCGTGGTCGAGAATTCCCGACGTGTTTCGAGACGACCTCGGGTATCCTCCCGTGAGGAGATTGAGTTTTGTATTGACATATTGCGACACTCGCCTATTTCCATTCCGCCATACGAGAATGGCACCGCCGAGTTGAGAGAGTCAAGGATCAGCTTAGGATTTCTTTGGAGAAGCGGCTTCATCGGCCTAGTGTTTCTCCCCGGGAGCGCGGTATTGTTCGTGAAGAAGAAGGGCGGGGCCGCGCACGTGTGTTGATTAGCGGTGAACAAGGTGACCATTAAGAACAGATACCCTTCCCGTGATTGATGATTTGTTCGACCGATTGCGTGGCGCGAGATGTTTCTCCAAGATTGATCTGCGTCGGGCTATCATCGAGTTCGTGTCGAGAGGTGAATGTCCCTAGGATCGCATTCGGACCATGACGCATTATGAGTTCGTGGTCATGTCTTTGGGTTGACCAATGCTCCGGCAGATTCATGGATTTGATGAACCGAGTGTTCAAACCATTTTGGACACGTTGTGATAGTGTTCATTGATGATATCTTGTTTATTCTCGCCAGAGCGAGCACGCGAGCATTTGAGGATCTTGGCCGATTCTCCGACCAGCAGATGTACGCCAAGTTTTCCAAATGTGAGTTTTGGTTAACTTCGTGGCTTTTCGGGCACATTGTCGGGCCGATGGTATTGGTAGATACGCCAAGATCGAAGCGATCGAGTTGGCCTAGACCTACTACTCCGGCGCAGGTTCGCAGCTCGGGCCTTGCAGATATTATCGGCGGTTCGTGGAGAAGTTTGCTTCTATCTCGCACCATTGACTAGGTCGACTCGTAAGGCATCCAAGTTTCGGTGGATGATGCTTGTGGCGTGGTTTCCATTGCTAAAAGAGAGATCGACGACCGCCCCCGTTCTTACTCTTCCAGAGGGTCCAGACGGTTATGTTGTGGATTGTGATGCGTCAGGCATCGGGTTGGGATGTGTGTTGATGCAGCATTGCAGAGTTATAGCATATGCATCCCGACACCAAGAAACACGAGGAACTACCCCACCCATGATTTGGAGTTGGCAGCTGTGATTCACGCTTTGAAGATCTGGAGGCACTATTTGTATGGGTTCACGTGGATATTTTTACAGACCACAAGAGCCTCCAGATATCTTCACCAGAGGAGCCGAACTTACGGCGAGACGGTGGTTAGAGTTGCTTAAGGATTACGATGTTGATATCTGTACCACCCGGAAGGCCAATGTCAGGCGGATGCTCTAGTCGTAGGTCGATGGGGAGCCTATCGATGTGCAGAGAGAGGGACATGGTTCATGATTTGCATCGATTAGCGAGCCTTGGTGTCCGCTTGATTGATTACGATAGCGATGGGTTAGAGTTCGTGAGGTTGCCGAGTCTTCCATCGTCGGCGAGGTGAAGAGGCAACAGTTCGAGGATCCACTTTGATTCGATATCGTGATACGGCTCTTCGTGAGGGGAAGGGTCCTTTTGAGGTAGCACCTGATGGGGTGCTAAGGTTTGAGGGCAGGTTGTGTGTTCCAGATATTTCAGGGCTTCGACAGCAGGTTCTAGGGGAAGCACACAGCGCACGTTACTCTATCCATCCGGGGTCGACCAAGATGTACCACGACCTCAGATCTGTGTATTGGTGGGATGGCCTGAAGAGAGACGTTGCAGAGTTCGTAGCTCGCGCCCGTGTTGTCGCAGGTGAAGGTAGAGCACCGAGGCCCGTGGTTTGTTACTGCGATAGAGGTCCCGACCGAAGTGGGAGGTGATCAACATGGACTTCATCACAGGATTACCTCGCACTCAGATGAGACATGATTCTATATGGGTTATCGTCGACATGCTGACGAAATTAGCCCACTTTCTTCCCGTCAGGACGACTTTTTCGGCTGAGGATTATGCCAGACTTTACATCAGAGATCGTCGATCGCATGGAGTCCCTATTTCGATCATATCGCATGCAGGAGCCCGCCACGGCTAACTTCCTGAGGTCCTTCCAGAGGGGTTTAGGGACGCAGTGAGCACGAGCATCGCATTTCATCCACGCAGACGGACAGCAGAGTGCACTATCCGCACTCTTGAGGATATCTGCGAGCTTTGTGTTATTGACTTGATGGTAGCTGGGAGGATCATTTGCCTCTAGTTGAGTTTGCGTATAATAATAGCTACCACTCCAGTATTCAGATGGCGCCTTATGAGGCCTTGTATGGGAGGAAGTGCAGATCGCCTATAGGTTGGTTCGATGGGCGAGGTGCGCTAGTGGGACCAGATTTGGTGCGCAGCGATGGATAAGGTGAAGCTTATCCGAGGCGGCTATCGACACCGAGTCGGCAAGTCGTATGCAGATCATCGTCGTCGGCATCTTGAGTTCGAGGTTCATGATTGGGTTTTCCTAAAGGTGTCACCCATGGCGGTGTGATGAGATTCGGGAAGAAGAAACTCACCCAAGGTACATCGGGCCGTTTCATTGTCCGCAGGTAGGCAAGGTTGCCTATGAGTTGGATCTGCCGTCCGATCCGAGGCGGTGCATCCGGTTTTTCACGTATCTATGTTGAGGAGATGTATCGGATCCATCTAGTGGTACACCCGATTGACGATGTCCAGTGGCCGAGGTTATCGTATGAGAAGATTCCCATAGCGATAGTCGATCGTCAGTTAGGCGTCTGCGACCAAGGACGTGGCTTCCACAAAGTCTTGTGGCGAACGAGCTCGGGAGGAGATGACGTGGAAGCCGGCGAGGACATGAGGCGAAGTATCCTCACCTATTCCCACACCTCCGGTAATTCACTTTCCTACTTGTAAATTTCCATTATCATATATGCCTAAGTGTTATTTTGTGGCCATGTGTGGCACTTACAAAGCTTAAGCTTCTTCGATAATCGTCTTGAGAAGGAATATTCGGACGAATGTTTCTAAGGAGGAGAATGTTATACCTCAGATTTCAGTATGTCGTAAGGGAATACGCATAAAAAGTTTGGCCTTAAAGTTAGCCTCGACGCTTTTATTTGTGCACAACTCACTAAAAGAATCATTTTCCGACGAAACGTTTCCACGACTTCGTAGGGAAAATTCGACTATGTCATTTAGTATTTTTGCGGATTTTTCCGAGAGGCGAAACATTTTGGGACAACGGAGGGCGACACTTGTCACCCTCCAATTGATGGACTTGAAATCGTCCATTTGGACGAATTGGGCAAAGGTGAGCACGTTTTTGTGCCTTGTGCACAAGTCGGAGTTGGTAGGATATTTGTGTGGAGTTAATCTTCACCCTACACTTGCCTTGCACTTGTCTTCATCTTGGCCATTGGTTGGCCAAGGCTTGAGCTATAAAGACCCCCCTTGAGATGAAGAGTTCTTCATCCACAAAGTTATCTTCCAAGTCTTGAAAAATCCTCTCCTCTCCCTGAAGCCTTTCGTCCAACACCTCCCCTTTGAGTGAGTTTGGCGAGGGCCTACCCCCTAGCCTAGCCGAAATCTCCCCTCCCTTGGTAGAAAAGTTGTCTTCTAGTATTGTTATAATGCCCAAAATACCCTAGCCCAAATCCCTTAGTCCTTTGTAGAAGTTGTTAAGAACTTCTAAGGTTTCTTAGACTCTGAGCGCACAACTTAGGAGCTAAACCTTGCTCAGTGCGACTTTATCTAGGATATTATTGGGCTTCGAGGTAACTAATCCTAACCCTCCTTTGTATTAGAGAATACATACTGTAGAAGTATAAGAATAAGTATTAAATACTTAAGGATATTACGTATCGTAATTGAACTGTTATCACAAAGAAGGGGTTTAAAAGACGAATAATTGAACTGTACTCACATAGATTGTTTTACATGAGACTTATATAGCTCACGGGTAGGGTTGTGCCCGACTATCCGTAGAATTGTGAACCCTCTGTTTAGAATGACCTTCAGAGTAGTCTTTGATAGATGTCTGTGACTATTATAGGCTGACTCTCTGCGCGACATATTCAACTTGGCAGGTGGTTTTCGCTGAGAAGGTATGTGATTCTTCCTAAAGCATGATATTTTACAATATATATATAATGCGGTAGACGACATACGTGTTAATCGAATAATAACTACGCAATGTCTTTGACTTAAGCTCGAATAATACTTACTGAATGCCTCACGCTTAAGCTGAATAACAAAGAATCAAAGCATTTCAAAAGAATACTGAATCATTTTTTTTAACAGAAGATAAATATTTGGTTTTTAAAACAAAAGCTTAAGAGTTATACTAGCTTTATGGGAAGTTAAGTATAACAACTTAAGAAAGATAAAAAGGAACTGTTTACTTGTTTGTTTATAAAAGCCTTGTATTGATTTCTGTTAAGTGTAGTAAGGTTTGTGTGATAAGTAGACATATTATGATGCTACAGGTTAGTGTCTTGAAATGTTGTGTAGGGTCGATCTTGCGTGCTTACGTTGCTAACCCAGAAGTCTGTTGTATTGTTATTGTATCACCTACCCTCGATCGTTATACCGAGGCTTGCTTGATGCGGTCTATACGGCCTATGCGTCTGTGAGACTATGCGGAGCAGCGTATGCTCCGTGATTGATCATTCGGGTGTTTAGCCCGACGCGGGGACTCTACGCGTCCGCTGAGACTACGCGGTCTTTTGAGGCTATGCAGCCGCGAGCCTAGGCGGATGTCGGGGTTGGCCTCGACGCGAGGAATACCTCATGTCTGCGTGTGACCTATGCGATGCGGAAGTCGAGGACTAGGCACGCAGAATGATACTATGGGCGATCGCCTTGCTTTGATCATTCGCGGCCTAGAATAGACTGCTACGCTTTTCCTATTACTGTTGTTGTTTGTGATGTGGCACTATGTGCAATTGAACTGATTGTATTTGTGAAAAGGTTTTAAACACTTTGATTTCATTTCAGTTCTTTATAGTTTCACACACTTGGTACCTGTTGTACTGACCTCCTTCGGGGGGCTGCGTTCATGCCGCATGTAAAGGCAAGCAGGTGCTAGATCCGCATCCTTAGGATCTTTTGCGTTGGTGTCAGGAGCTCCATCTTCTCCGGAGGCTCTACTTTTGGGTATGATCTCCCTGTTGTAGATAGTTTTGCATCCAGTGGTATGGCGGGGCCCTGTCCCGCCATAGTTGTATATTTCCTTAGAGGTCTGTAGTCATGTTGTACAGTTTGGGATGTAACTGCTGAACCATGTTTATTTATATATGCCGAAAGGCGACGTTTTCTCACATAAACTGTGTCTTATTTTATAAACTGTTTCCTGTCTTGTTTTATATTTCCGCTGGTTACTCTGATGTATGACTACTTGGGTGCCCCGGTAAGGCACCAGTCACGGGCCCCGGAACGGGTCGTGACATCAGTATTCGTATATCGCCTTATGACGCCTTGTAGGGGAGGAAGTGTAAGTTGTCGGTCGATTGGTTCGATGTTGGCAAGATTCAGATAGTTGGTTCATACTTATTTCAGCAGGATGTGGATAGGGTGAAGCCTATCCATGAGAGGTTATTGGCAGCTCAGGGTCAGCAGGAGTCGTGCGGATAATCTGCATCGACACTTGGAGTTCAGGATGACGGTAGGATTTCTTAAAGGTACCACCCCGGAAGGGTGTGACGAGATTCGGAAAGCAGGGGAAACTTAGCCGAGGTACTTAGAGCATTTTTTAGATCCTTTGGAGGATAGTCCAGGTTGCCTATAAGTTAGCTTTGCCGTCCGACGTGGGAGGCAGTGCGTCCGGTCCTTCTTGTTACTATGTTCGGAAAAGTATCGGAGATCCATCCAGAGTGTTCCCAGTTAATGATGACCAAGTTGGAGATAGTAACCCAGAGATTTTGGAAACTGAAGCAATAACAGAAATGTGGTAAGTTATGAGAAAGAGTTCGAGTGTACGAGGAAGGTACGACGAGTAAGGGAAGAAGTGAGCATGTGTTAAGAAAATAGAAGTGATCATTTCGTTTGTAAAGAAAAGGTGTGAAGGGAGTATATCTTTTAGACCTTGGGTAGGAGCTTTTGTGGTGATAGAGGTGATTCCTTGTGGACTTGGATTAAGTAATTGCGCGTGTGTTATTTTGTGGCCAGGTGTGGCATTGGCAACTTGTTTAAGTTAAGAGGAACGTTATCGTTATCCGTCTTGAGAAGGAACATTCGGGACGAATGTTTCTAAGGAGGGGAGAATGTTATACCCCGTATTTCCAGAGTATGTACGTGAGGACATACGTACAAAATTTTAAGCCTTAATTTAGGCAAGGGACGAAATTTGTGCACAACTACCGAAAAGAATTGTTTTCCGACGAAACGTTTTCCAAAACTTGCGAAGGGAAAATTACGGTTGCGACATTTATTATTTTTGCGGATTTTTCCGATAGATAAAATATTTTGGACCAACGAGAGGGCGACACTTGTCACCCTCAAGTGGGCGGAACCATGGCCGATCTTGGCATGATTTTGTGGCCTAAACCATGGGTCAATGTTTGTGAGTGATTTGTGGAGTAGGGATAGGGTGCACTTGTGCAAATCCACACCCTCCACTTGCCCTCCACTTGCCTTCATCTTGGCCCTTGAAAGCCCTATAAATACCCCCCTTAGTTGAAGACTTCTTCATCCACAACACAACTTCCAAGTCTCAAAAACTCCTTCCCCCTCTCTATAGTTTTCGTCCAAGCCTCCTCCCTCATGAGGCCTTTGGCCGAGAAATACCCCCTTTCCTAGTGGTGCTAGCGAAAGTACCCCTCTTGAGTGTTGTTCTCGTAAAGTACCCCCCCCCCCTTGGTAGAAAAATACTCTCCAAGTATTGTTACTATTCCAAAATACCTTAGCCTTATACCTTGTAGTATTCCAAAGTTACCTCTATACGTAGAGCCCGGAAATACTACGTTATGTCCTTTTAGTCTCAAAACGAAACCCTAAGGAAAATCTTCATAGTTGGTTGAAGTGCTAAATAGAAGTTGTTTGGGATCTTCAGGGTTGTTTGGAGCGGGTTGAGCGCCTGCAGTAGAGCTAAACGTTGCTCAGGATCGACATTAAATCTTGGATAATTTTGGGCTTATCGAGGTAAATATCTTGTCCCCCTATTGTAATTAGAGTTTGCATATTGTTGAAGTATAAGAATTAAGTATAAGTTATATACAAAGGTATATAAGAAGGAATTGAACTGTACTTACATAGATTGTATTCTGATGAGACTTGTGTAGTTTGACTGCAGGAAGTCTCGCCAATTTTCCGTATAATCTTGTATCTAGATTTATTCTACAGAGTAGTCTAGACATTGATAGACTTATATAACCGTTATAGGTTGAAAGTTCTGCAAGTAGCATGTTCTACTTGAAAGGTGGACAAGGCTAGCCGGGTTATAGCGGTGGAGCGTTTTGCTAATTGTCGATAATCGTCGCGAGGTATGTGATTCTTCCTATCCTCTTGAGCATGATATTTTAAAGAATATATATAGTATGGTATATGTACGTGTGTTAACTGAACGTGGTTTTACCGCGATGTCTTTTGACTTGAGTCTAATAATAAGAATCTTGAAGTATTTCAAAAGAATTAAGAATCGTTTTTGAAAGAAGGATACTACTTGGTTTTAAAAGCTTAAGAGTTATACTAGCTTTATGGGAAGTTAGGTATAACGACTTAAGAGTGATAAAAGGAACGGTTTACTTAATTGTTTTATAAAAGCCTTGTATGGATTTCGAAAATGAGAATAAGTATCGAACAAACCACTGCAGCGCTAATAAAGGGAAATGTATTGACTAATTAAGTATTATTAAAACCAGTAGAAACCTCCATCTGCACAGAAGCTAAGATGAGACAAAATGATATTACATTTCCTAGATCATGGCTGCTTTAATAAGATTGTTATGAACAAGAATAACTTACTCACACATAAGGCATATGTTTCTCAAATTGTTTTAAAAGAGAATTATATTATTAAGTGATTAAGACTATGAACTACGAAACCTTTCGAAAATGAGAGACTTGAGCATTTGAAATTAGGCAAACTTGAACGTTTGGAAATACTTGATTTTACAAAAAGAAGTGTTTTGGTTTACTTAAAAAGATAGTCACTCTATTTTTATACTACGGGTATTGTGTGACTTTTGTGAAAGAAACGGATCTTTTAAAGAGATAATGTATTAAGTACTTTGGGGATAAAAACCCGAACTTGTTGGCATAAAATAGAAAGTACCTTGTGTGAATAACTTGACTATGTTGGTTTGTGATAGCCTTGTAATACTTTCTTGTTGATTTGATAAGTAAGCATGTTAGGATGCTACGTGTGTTAGTGTCTTGTGATGTTTGTGTAAGGGGGTTTCCCTTGTTGTGCTTATGTTGTTTAACGATAAGCCGTTATGATAGTATTGTACCACTCACCTCTTGACATGATACCGGGGGTTAAGCTGCCCTCCGATGCGGGGTATACCTCAGGCGGTCTTTGTGACTATGATTCGAGATACCTCATGCGGGTCCAGGTGGCCTATGCGGAGCTACGAGAGTTCCTGGTTAGTGTGCGGTCTATATGGCCATGCGGTCTATGTGGCCATGCGGACCACGGGTCCGTGACGATGCCGGGAGTAGCTACCTCGACGCGGAATACCTCATGCGGGCCTATGAGTGTGGCCTATGCGGAGCTGCGGGAAGTTCCAGGATTTGACGCGCACATTGATACTGAGGGCGAGTGGCCCGCTTCGATCATATGGCGCGGTCTAGAAAGACCTTGTGATACAGTTTTATGGCATTGTTGGTACTGTGGGTTTTAGTAGTCGGCTATGCCTTCGTACTTACCCCGTACGGTTTTATTATAACACAGGTGGGACCTGGTGTTCATGTGTATTCCTTGGTGCTTTTATATCATAGACTGTCGGCAGTGAGGAAGGTATTCCACTGGCATGATTGATGTTGTGGGCGTGAGACCCATAGCTATATTTGAGTGATGACTTTGGCGTGAGTCACGACTTGACATGATCGCTTATTTGTTGTGAATCGTAGTTTGATTATCATACATGTCTCTGCTTTATATAGACTACTATGATTTCATTTACGTATTTTCGCCACATACTTGGTACTGTTATCGACCTCCTTCGGGCCGCGTTCATGCCGCAGTGAGGTACACCGCCGTTGATCCTCGCCATGTGGTCACGATTCGGCGTTGGGAAGCTCCGCTTTCTGGAGGCTTATCGATGGTATAGTCCCTGTCGTTAGGTACTTACATTCGTGGGTATGCGGCCTGTCCCGTCATTGTTGTTAACATTCTTAGAGGTCTGTAATACTGTTGTGGGCAGAGTTTGTAAAAGGGATGTAACTGTTCGGATTCAAGTTATATATATATGCCGAAAGGCAACTTTTCTCAGATAAACTGTTTCTCACTTCATATTATATCATGTCTTGTTTTATATTCCGCTGATTACTCTGATGTATGTCTACTTGGGTGCCCGGGTAAGGCACCAGTCACGGGCCCGGGTTCGGGTCGTGACACCGGGGTTCGGGGCGTGACAGAGTGGTATCAGAGCAGTCAGTCCTCGGAATGTCTACAGACCGTGTCTAGTAGAGTCTTGATTATCGGTGTGTTGCGCGCCACACCCATAAACAGGAGGCTACAGGACATTTAGGAGTTGGTTTCTATTCTTCTCACTTTAAGATCGTGCCATAGAGCTGTGTTAGTAAGATAATTCCTCTCTGACGTATTTTTGTGTTATAGTTATGCCTCCGCGAGGGCAACAATACCGAAGGGCAAAGGAGTAGCAGGAGCTACTAGTCAGACTCAGAGAGTTGATAGTGCTTATGCCCAGGGTATACCGGATATTGTGCCGCAGTCGGCGAGTTCTTCTGCGCCAGGTTTTGAGGCCCCAAAGACCAGAGCGTCCGATTTCGATTAGGAGAAGACTATAGGGTCATGAGGGAAACAGTTATGTTATTGACCAAGATAGCGGTGCTACAGTTTCATCAGCAGGAGGTTATTCGGCCGGTACCGACAGGTGTACAGAGAGTAGAGGGCCAGCGCGGAGATTTGCGTAAGAGGGCTAGACCGGTTGGTTATCCCGGTGAGTTTTTGGACGAGCTGCCTCAGCAGCGAGTGAGATATTTGTCCCAGCCTACCCAGTACATACCCCCGCAGCTCACAGGTGGGAGATTGGACCCCACGAGGTATTTAAGAGCCGGTCCAAGCTCCAGGGGTCGAGGTTCTCAAAGGAGCAGGGGATTTTCTCAGTCTAGGCCACTTATTCCTCAGTGTTTCCATTGTAGTAAGCGTCATTCGGGGAAATGCCGTTATGGCACAGGTGTTTGTTTTTGTTGTGGCCGTCCGGGCCATATACGGAGGGTATGTCCTTTTAGAAAGAGCACCGGTGAGGTGGCTCAGCCTTTGAGGCCGGTAGTTGGTTCCCCTTCCTCCGCAGCTGTGCGTCCCCCAGGGCAGGGTGTTCAGATGTCAGCCAGTCGTGGTAGAGGTCAGGGTGGAGTTTATGGTTCTGGCGGTCCTTCGAACCGCATAGATGACGTGACTACTAGGCAGGATCAGGAGGCAACATCTCATGGGGTTACAGGTATATGTCGATTCTTTTGAATCATACGTGCATTGATAGATTCAGATTTCGCCCTAGCATATATGTTTTCCCTTTGTTGCTAGCAGTTGTAAGTGATAGTACCCCAGAGGTAGGAATACTTTGATTAGTAAAGTGAAAAGTTAAGAATGTTGACAAGAATGGTAAGTGAACTGAGACTATAGTTGTGTAGAGTTCACAAGTTGTAATTTCCCCATAACAGTGTAAGACCGATAGGGAAGAATATACGGTAGAAATACTTCAACCTATGTGACAAACCTCTGGTGAATAGGGGGATAGGGTGAGAAGTACCTTGAGATAAGAGAGAGTTTTAGTTCAGACTAAGAATGAGAAGTTAAGGGTGACGATGAGTCGGGTTATGGACTCCTTTCGGGTCAACCGATAGTATGGAATGGGGTGATGTTAGTTGGTAATAGTCCCGCTATGTGATAGGGTCCCGGGGATGCAAGGCCCAAGTCTAGTTGATCGTTGTACGAGTTCGTGGATGCGTTCCACCTAATCAGTCGTAAGGACCGAGAAGAGCCTTAACGGGAATGTATGTAGCATAATGGCCAAGTTTGGATAGTAAATCCAAGGATTGGGGAACAAGAAACAATATTGAGATTTTGTACGTATGTTATGTGGTGGCCATGTGTGGCATCGTTGGTCTTGTGCAGTTTTGATTGATAGGCATAGTATAGAGTTTATGCCGGAGTTTGTATAGCTTGGCAACCGACTAAGAACATTCGGGGACGAATGTTTCTAAGGGGGGAAGAATGTTACACCCCGTAATTCCAGGACATGTAAAAGAGAATGTACGTAAGGAATCAAGACTTGGAAATTAGTACGAAAGGAAGAATTGTTTTTCCGACGGAAAATCTTCCGAACGTCGGAAAGGAAAACTGTTCGTTGAGGAGAATTAGATTCTCAAAATGCATTATTTGAAAAGTATGGAACTTATTAACATTTTGGAAATTTATTTTACGGATTTGGTCACGTGGGGCCCACCCGAGGAATTTTATGTTTTGTGGGGCCCACGAGGGTTACGGAATTTTATGGACGAATGAGAGGGCGACACGTGACACCCCCACATATGGTCTTGGTCGAATTGGAGTAAGGGTAAAAGGGTCATTGACCATCAAGGAAGATAAGTCTTCAAGCTTGAGATTGTTGACCAAGTCAACTTATCCACTTGGCTATTATCCATGTGTTCTTCATCCAAGACACACAATTGTTATAATCTAGGCCTTCCATTGTGTTATATAAGCATACTACTAGTGCAAGACAAGGTCTTCAACACTTAGAAAATTTCACAACATTTCTTGTCCCTTTAGAGGCTCTCGGGTTCACCCCTTTGCTCACAAGAAAAATTTGTAGTTTTGATCCATTATTCACAAGACTTAAACCCAAGGTCCCTAAGGGTGTTTTAAGGATATCTCAATAGAAAGATTTCGGAAAAACGGCGTTTTCGTATTAGTCGCAAGGTGGAAACTTAAGGAGTTCTTCAACTTTGAAGTTGGAACTTGAAGATGGGTTCTTCATAGGCTTCTAAGGAGTGCTTGGAGCGGATTGGAACATAAGGAAAGGAGCTAAGAATTTTCTAAGGAGCGACTTTGAATCTTGGAAATTTTAAGGACTTGTAAAGGTATAATTCATGTCGTTTTAGCAATTAAGGTTTACTTATCATTGTAGCTATGGATATTAGCAAGCATGAGATATATAGTATGAAGTTTGATAATTATATTGGCTATTGGAACCCTAATCCGAAAACTAGCATGTTTAGCCTTAAGATTACAATTCGAGTTGATTATTAGTTTAAGTCGTCGCATGTTGTAGAAAGAAGGAAATTGTAGTTTTTTATGACTATATAACATGTTAGACCTTAGAACATGGAATTGGAGAAGGATTGGAAAAGACTTTAAATTGTTGTTTATGTAGTTGGCCGAAAATGGCTTGAATATGGAACTACTTCGTATTAATTGTGGGGCGGAATTTTACATGTATTGTAAGTCGTGTAATCCCCTTTGTTTGATTGTTGTTTTGAGCCTTAAATGTGGCGTGTTGGTTATTGTATTCGGCCTTGAAAAAGGTGGCAAAGTGAGTAGAAACAAAGGAAGTGATGCCCGATTTTCCGTAAAATTAGAGACCGTATACTTAGTATTATTCTACGTTTGAGACTAGAAGTTGATAGTCTTGTTGTGACCATTATAGGTTGACACTTCTACGTACGGCGTATTCGGCTTAGCTTGTGGATTTAGCCGAAAAGGTATGTGAACTATCTCCTCTTCTAGCATGATTCCTTAAGATAAAGAAAGTATGTCCTACTCCTTAAATGATCCATTCCTTGGTCGTATTTGGATCGCCTAAAATAGAATTTGTACTATGTACTTCCTTGATTGTACTTTGATGTTTAAATTGTAAGTTCTATAATCCATTTCCTTAGGGAAGTTTGGATTCTTAAAAGTGAAAGTATTTTACTTAAAGTACATAGAGTCTTGAAAAGGAAGTGGTTTCCAAATCTTTTGGCTAGTGCCTTAGTTCCAAAACCTAAGGGTCGTTTTAATGACTTTAGGGGAGTCAAAGGAGTGATTTACTTAATTGTTTTAAGAGAGGATAAATGACATGATTTAAGAGAAGAAACTTGTTTTCTAAATATTAAGAGACTTGAAGTATTTTGGAAAGTTAAGAACTTGATTTGTAAGTATGTGATACTTGGTTTTAAGTATAAGTCTCTTGGTTATAAAAAGGAATGAATATGTCTAAAACCATAAAGGGTTATAACGGCTTTATGGGAAGTTGGTTATAACGGCTTTATGGAAGGTTAAGAAAGTTGTCTATTTTTATTATTAGGCATAAGTTGCCTAGATTGTGAAAATTTGAAGTTACTTGATTTCAAGCTTTGAAATGAGTTTTCTAAAAGTGTAGTAACTTACTTTGAAAAATAGACACACCTTGATACTACGGGTGTTAGTATCTTGGGGTTTTACATAAAAAGGAGTCTTTTGAAAAGAATGTACGTACGTAGTACTTTGGCTTGTTTAATTGAGAATTATTCTATGTATGCCTTGATAAGTACTTTGGCTTATTTAATTGAAAATTATTCTATGTATGCCTTGATAAGTACTTTGGCTTGTTTAATTGAGAATTATTCTATGTGTGTCTTGATAAGTACTTTGGCTTGTTTAATTGAGAATTGCCAATGTGTGCTGGTGATAGCATTTGAGTACAAGTATTATGTTTTATTACGTTGCCGCGACTCTCGGTTGGAGGGTCGGCTGCCTTGTTGTAAGTTTACTTGACGCATCGAAGCGGTGAGGTGGGATTCCACGGGTATGCTTCCATTATTTGTGTTACCCCATGGTCATGCTTATACGATGTGGGATTCCGGGGCATGCGACCACGAGGGATACTCCTTGGACATGCTTATACGATGTGGGATTCCGGGGCATGTGACCGAGAGCGGGTTAGATTCCCGGATTTGTTTGTGTTACCCCATGGTCATGCTTATACGATGTGGGATTTCGGGGCATGCGACCACGAGGGATACTCCTTGGACATGCTTATACGATGTGGGATTCCGGGGCATGTGACCAGGAGCGGGTTAGATTCCCGGATTTGTTTGTATTACCCTATGGTCATGCTTATACGATGTGGGATTCCGGGGCATGCGACCACGAGGGATATTGTTATATCATGGACTGTCGGCAGTGAGAAAGGATTCCACGGGCATGGTTGATATTATGGGCGTGAGACCCATAGTTATATTTGAGTAGTGACTTTGAGGGCATGCGTCCCTGACTTGATATGACTGCTTATGTATTGTGTCGTAGGTTGGCTATCATACATGTCTCTGCTTTGTTTAGATCGTTATGATTTCATTACGATTTCATCGTTTCACATACTTGGTACATTCTTCAGATCGACCTCCTTCGGGCTGCGTCATGTCGCGAGTTTAGGTACGCTTGTTGGTGATCGGCGGTGTAGGACCGCCTTTCGAGTTTTGGATAGCTCCTTCGCTCGGAGTTTATCTTTTGGTATAAGTTCTTTCGATCTGCTTTTATACGATTATGGGTACGCGGGCCTTGTCCCGTCATAGTTCAGTATAACTCTTAGAGGTCTGTATTCATATGTAGGATTGGACTCATGTGCAGTGTAGTGTCTTTTTATTATGTATATTATATGGCAGCCTTGTCGGCTTTTCCCTTGCACGTACGTTGGTTTTTTAAAAAAAATGGGGTGTTATTTAAATTCCGCAGTTTGCTTAGTTGTTTAGGTAGAAGGGTGCCCAGGTAGGGCACCAGTCACGGGCCCGATGTTCGGGGCGTGACACCTTAAATGTGGCACGTTTGGTTATTGAATTTGGGCCTTAAAAAAGGTGGTTCAATATGTAGAAACAAAGGAAGTGCTGTCCGATTTTCCGTAGAATTTAGTGACTTTGCACTTAGAATATTCTACGTTTGAAGCTAGAAGTTGATAAACATATTATGGTCATTATAGTTTGACATACTACGTACGGCATATTGGACTTAGCAAGTGGATTGAACCGAAGAGGTATGTGGAACTTTCTTAGCTCTTGAGCATGAATAGTTGTAAACGTATAGTACGGTATACGTACGCGATTTGAATGGATTTAGTTCATTTGATAGCCTTGACTTGTTTTTCCAAGTTGGTTGAGTTAGAGAATTAACTCACTCATTTTTAAAGGATAGAAATGCCTTGGTCTCAAAAGCATAAGGTGGGTTAATAACCTTATGGAAAGTAAAAAAAAGAATGGTTTATTCTAATAAGGTAGACAAGGATTTCTTGACTTGGAAATGTATAGAATACTTGATTTGGAAAGTATAGATTCCTTGAGTTATTCTAAAGTTAAGAAATTGATTACTAATGTTAAGAGACTTAAAGTATTTTGAAAGTATATGATACTTGTTTTGTTTGGAAAGTTTAAGTCTCTAGGTTATAAAGAAGAATGTAAGTATCTAAGGTATAAAGCTAGTATAACAGCTTTATGGGGAGTCGGTTATAATAGCTTTATGGAAACTTAAAAGAGTGGTTTACTCTAAGTAATGTAAATAATGATAAATTACTTGAGATAATGAAAGGCAAATTGATTTAAAGGCATCAATTGCTTAAGGTTTTAAAATGTCACACCCCGAAAATCGGGCCCGTGACTGGTGCCTTACCCCGGGCACCCTAGCGATACATACATCAGAGAAAAATCAGCGGAACATAAAACATGAGTCATAACAAGAGATATGATAAATAAACAGGCCAACCAAAACAGTTGCCTTCAGTATAAACATAAAACCTGAACAGTTTAATCCTTTTACAACCCTGCCCACAACAGATTACTGCACTTAAGATTTACAACGACTATGACGGGACA
Organism: Przewalskia tangutica; assembly: GCA_029844215.1. Classification (NCBI taxonomy): domain Eukaryota; kingdom Viridiplantae; phylum Streptophyta; class Magnoliopsida; order Solanales; family Solanaceae; genus Przewalskia; species Przewalskia tangutica. The sequence continues at coordinate 90,587,389 of CM056723.1, forward strand.
GGGCCCCGCCATACCCCTGAATGTACAAGAACCTACAACTCAGGGAACACATACCAAAAGATAAGCCTCCGGAGAAACGGAGCTTCCCAATGCGCTGAACGGTGATCCTATGAGCGAGGATCCACTACCGATGTACCTCTACCTGCGGCATGAACGCGGCCCAGAGGTCGATAACAGTACCAAGTATGTGAATCGCATAATGTCAGTAATTGAAATCATAATCTATACAAAGCGGAGACATGTATGATAGCCAAACTACAAAGACACCACATATAACGATTATATCAAGTCGTGGTCTCACGCCCACAACATCAATCATGCGTGGAATACCTTTCTCATCACGGCAATCGATGATATGATAACAACAAGACAAAGAATCCAAATGGAAGCATACCCGCGCGCTACGCATCGTGTCGTATGTCCAAAGGGAAACAATAAGACAACATCCCAAATGGGCGATACGTGCGCTACGCATCGTGTCGGTATGTCCAAAGGGAAACAATAAGACAACATTCCAAATGGACGATACCCGCGCGCTACGATCGTGTCGGTATGTCCAAAGGGAAACAATAGGACAGCATTCCAAATGGACGATACCCGTGCGCCACGATCGTGTCGGTATGTCCAAAAGGAAATCACAAGGCGATAATCAAAATGGAAACATACCCGCGCGCCACGATCGCGGTCAAGATATCCAAAGCGATTAACCACAAGACCTTAACCAAAATGGAAGCATACCCGCGCGCTACGATCGTGTCGGTATGTCCAAAGCGATTAACAACAATAATACTATCAGCGAGAACGCACTGCGGAATTTCTCCGTCACACGCAAGACGCCCAAGTAAGTTCTCAACTACCAACCGACTCTATCGAGACGCGGTAACACAGAAACACAACGCTTGTACAATAAAGGCTATCATCACAAGCATAGGCAAGTTTCACAACAACAAGCATAGGCAAGTTTCACAACAACTCAAAGTACTTTCATTTTATGCCAAAGTCCGGGTTTTTAACCCCAAAGTACTACATACGTTAAGTTCTTTTAAAAGAGATCCATTACTTTTATAAAAGTCACCCGATACCCGTAGTACTAGAATGACCAACCCATCTTCCTTTTCAAAATCAAGTAACAACATTCTTTTCCTAAGTTCCAGTTTGCCTAGTTTCAATTACTCAAGCTTCTCATTTTCAAATGGTTTCATAGTTCTCAAACTTAATCACTTGATTCCTTTTTAGAACAATTGAGTAACATATGTCATATATGTGAGTAGTTTATTCTTGTTTATAACGATCTTATTACAATGACCATGATCTAGAAAATGTAATATCATTTTGTCTCATCTTAGCTTCTATGCAGATGGAGGTTTCTACTGGTTTTAATACAACACATCATTATTCAATACATTTTCCTTTATTAACGCTGCAGTGGTCTGTCGATACACATTCGATTCCCAAATCAAGAAACATTATCCCTTTAAAAACCAAGTACTCATTACTCACGAATGAGGTTTCACACAAACATCCACATTAAAACAAATAAGTTAAGTCTCTTATCTTATAAGATCAAGTCTCTTAACTTCTAACATCAGTAAACCATTTTCACCTACATAAGGTCGTTATAACTAACTTCCCATAAAGCTATTATAACACCCTATGTTTTAACCAACCAACTCATTTAGCACATGACGTCACCGTACTACATAGTTTACAAAACATCATGCTGGAAGGCTAGGAAGAGGTTCACATCCCTCGCGACGATTATCGCGAATAAGCAAAATGCTCCAAGTAACTACAACCTGGCTAACCCTTTCCACTCCTCACGTAGAATACGCTACTCTTAGTACGTTCACCTAAAAAGGTCACAAACGTCTATTAACTTCAAAACACAAAGTTCCATTTCTACGTAAAATTCGAAGATTCTCCCGCAACAACAGAAATCTCCTCCTCTATCGAGGCCGCTACCAAGCCAACCAGGGGGTTTACACGCCTAACCTGACGTGTACAATTCTACTCGAATACTACACAAGTCTACTGCAATACAGTCCTATGTAAATACAGTTCAGTTCTTTTCTTTATTCTTCAGGCTTAAGTCAAAAGACATTGCCGCAGTACTAAGCTTAGTTCTATATATAGTATACTTCAACTATATAATCAACAACATGTAAATTCCAATTTCCAATAGAGGGACAAGATAAATACCTCAATAAGCCCATAATTATCCAAGTTAAATGTCGATCCTTAGCAACGTTTAGCTCCAACTCCGGGTGCTCCATCCCGTTCCAAACAACCCTTAGAAGTTCTAACCAACTTCTACCTAAATACTTCAATCAAACAATGAAGATTTCCTTAGGGTTTCGGTTTGAGACCAAAGGGACAAAAGGTAGTATTTCCGGGCTCTACGTATAGAGGTATCTTTGGAATACTACAAGGTACAAGGCTAAGGTATTTTGGGCATTATAACAATACTTGGAAGACAACTTTCTACCAAGGGGGGGGGAGGGGTACCTCACGAAAACACTCCAAGATAGGGGGGGTTTCTCGGCCAAAGGGCCTTGACAAGGGAGGGGGAACTCTCGGTTCAAGGCCTCACAAAGGTGGTGGGGGGGAGTTGGACGAGAGCCAACAAGGGGGAGGAGAGGCTTTCAAGACTTAGACAAAGTGAGGAGTGAATGAATAAGTCTTCACAAGGGAGGGGTATTTATAGCAAAGCCAAAGGCCAACCAATGGCCAAGATCTAGCCAAGTGCTACACAAGTGTAAGGCCAAGATCAAGCCAAGTGCACCCTAACCCTACTCCACAAAACCCTCACAAATATCTACACAAATATCTACCACAACTTGCCCATCCATTCGGCCCTAATTCCGCCCTCAAGTCCACCAATGAGAGGGTGCCAAGTGCCGCCCTCTCGTTGGTCCAAAATGTTCCGTCGCTCGGAAAAATCCGCAAAAATACAAAACGACATAGCCGGAATTTTCCCTTCGCAAGCTACGCAAAACGTTTCGTCGAAAAACGACTCCAACCGGGTGTTGTGCACAAAGGTAAAATCGGCCAAGGGTGCCACATGGGGGTGACACGTGTCGCCCCCCGATTCGCCCAGAATATTTCGTCTTCCGAAAATATCCAAAATACCGGAAATCTCAAAAACAAAGCGGCTCTACAAAACCAGAATTTCTCCGTGGCCCCACGTGACCATTTCCGAAAATAAAATCTCAAAATTCTAATATAATCTATGAAGTCCAAATACCAAATTTGGGAATCCAATTCCCATTAACGAACCTTTTTCCTTCACAAAAACCGGAAACTTTTCCGTGGAAAAATCACCTCTTTCTTCCTTTCCAATCTTTCTGTCGTATTCTCGTACGCACGCCCTCGCATACATACCACGAACTACGGGTATAACATTCTCCCCTTAGAAACATTCGTCCGAATGTTCCTTCTCAAGACGGATATCGAAGAAGCACCTTGCAACAAAATTGCCCACGCCACATCTCGCCACGAAATAACACACGTTTTCCTCCTTCCTTACTCGTCGTGCCCTTCTCGAACACTTGAACTCTTCTAGTATACGTACCACACTTCATCATCGCCAGTTCCCAAAACCTTGAGTCACCACCTCCAAACTTGGTCATCTTACTAGCCGTAATATCCCCAAGGCCATTAACGGCATTCACGAATGATTACGTCGAACACATCCACAAACTCATACGATGGTCATACAAACTGGGCCTAGCATCCTCGTGACCCTACCACCGGAGGACCACGAACTGACCCCACCCCAAACCGGGTTACGGGTTGACCCAAATGGCCCTCAACCCGACCCCAACCGCGCCAAACTCTTGTTCCCGATCCGAACAATCTTACTAATTCACATCATGAAAGCTACCACTTCCATCTCACACTACCCACGGACTCATCACAGATAAATCCCACGATACTACTCACCCTTATAAAGGTCAAACATAAAACGAATCTTATACTCAAGACGACCTTACCTCTAAGGTCTCAGTCGTGAAATAGTCTAAGGTTCACACTTACCATGCCCCCATACGTAACCTTCCAACTAACCATGTATTCTAACTCACACATATCACAATGCTATCCGTACATAGCACACAATAATGAGATCATCATAACAAGCATACCAAAAATCTAGAGGGTTAAGGATATACCTGAAGCTACCGCTCCACTCTAATCATAGGCACGCCGCAGGCGCATAGTCGTAGAAGGTGATGAACCACCCACAAATCTCGAGGTCGAGTCGTAACATCCGCGCTTCCCTTGGTCGGACAGTTCCTCGCAAAATGGCCCTGCTGGCCGCATGCAAAACAAACTCCCAACCTAGCACGACACTCTCCAAAATGGAGTCTACCACAACGGTCACAACGAGGTAGAGGTGGCTTCAGCTGGTTAACACCCCTGCTCTGCCGAAAATCTGAACCTCGAGCCCGACCGCTCCTCAAGACGGTGGAGGACCACTGCATCTTGGTGGGGTATATAATTAGCTTTATGGCCGAGGCGGTCCGCCTCGAAAGTCACCAAAGGACCTCGCTGTCCCGCCCTCTTCTGGCGATCCAGTCATTCCTTCGACCCTCCGTGCCTCACATCCTAGCGCATGAGTCGCACGCGGCAATGTCCATGCGGTGAAGAGAAACACCCGCACAAGACTCACCATATAATCATCTAGCGGTGACGTGGCGATGCACCCTATCCTCTATATTCGCAACTAGCGCAGTACATATCGAGCCAAAGAATCGAACTCGACATTGTACTCACTCGGTCGCGCCTCTGCATCTCATTAACAAAAATCATTTACCGCGCCTCCTCATCCGCGAGGCAAAGTGCGTGAGAAAGCCCCAAAACTCATCCCATACTGCTGGAGTGCATGCTCTCCCGAAAGCTCCCATGAATCAAACCAATCGATCATGCGGTATCACGCGGCCGACGCGAACCAAAGGTCACAGACTCGGTCTCAAGCCTTGATCACCCGTGACGATCCGGTCAGAATCGCCGGATGAACTCCTGCGATCATCCTCGTGCCTCGACCAGTAAAACTCGCGCTACAACTCGTAAAGTCCCGTAGCCTCAAACTATCTCGCCGGTGAACCATCGTGCATCGAACTGGAATCGCCGATCCAAATTTATCTCATATCTCGCCACGACCGCCAATAATCGCCATCTCTCGCGACCCATCTCCCGCTTCCGCATCGTGGACCTGAGGCTCGTGTATCAGAGTCTCAGCAGCCCATCGCTGCGGCTTTAAACTCGATGGTCGGCGGCGTCGCGAAACTCGGGCCGGAAGCATCGCTCGTCTTCGACGCTCGCGCCGAACTCCTCTCAGATTCTCACTAGCGCTCCTGGCCGCTTTGCCTTCGGGCTCTGGTTGCCTTGCGCGAGGCATAATCGTAAAACGAGATACGTCGAGAGGGTCCAACTCACAACATACTCTAAGGCACGATCTCGTAATGAGAAGAAATGGAAACCAATCCTAAATGTCTTATAGCCTCACGATTATAGATGTGCACAACACACCGATAATCAAGACTTACTAGACACGGTGCTGTAGACACTTCCCGAGGATTAATCGCTCGATACCACTATGTCACACCCGAAAATCGGGCGTGATCGTGCCTTACCCGGCACTAGCGATACATACATCGAGAAAAATCAGCGGAACATAAAACATGAGTCATAACAAGAGATATGATAAATAAGCAAAGCAACCAAAGCTTGCCTTGGTATAAACATAAAACACAACAGTTTAATCCTTTTACAACCCCGCCACAACAAGATTTCTGCACTTAAGATTTACAACGACTATGACGGACAGGGCCCGCCATACCACGAATGTACAAGAACCTACAACTCAGGAACACATACCAAAAGATAAGCCTCGGAGAAACGGAGCTTCCCAACGCTTGAACGGTGATCCTATGGCGAGGATCCACTACCGACCTCTACTGCGCAGATGAACGCAGCCCCGAGGAGGTCGATAACAGTACCAAGTATGTGAATCGCATAATGTCAGAATTGAAATCATAACGATCTATACAAAGCGGGAGACATGTATGATAGCCAAACTACAAGACACCACATATAACGATTATATCAAGTCGTGGTCTCACGCCCACAACATCAATCATGCGTGGAATACCTTCCTCATCACGGCGATCGATGATATGATAACAACAAGACAAAGAATCCAAATGGAAGCATACCCGCGCGCTACGATCGTGTCGGTATGTCCAAGAAACAATAAGACAACATCCCAAATGGACGATACCCGCATGCGCTACGCATCGTGTCGTATGTCCAAAGGGAAACAATAAGACAACATTCCAAATGGGCGCATACCCGCGTGCGCTACGCATCGTGTCGGTATGTCCAAAGGGAAACAATAGACAGCATTCCAAATGGACGATACCCGCGTGCGCTACGATCGTGTCAGTATGTCCAAAAGGAAACAACACGGCGATAATCAAATGGAAACATACCCGTGCGCTACGCATCGTGTCAGTATATCCAAAGCGAATAACAACAAGACCTTAACCAAAATGGAAGCATACGTGCGCTACGATCGTGTCGGTATGTCCAAAGCGATTAACAACAATAATACTATCAGCGAGAACGTGCGGAATTTCTCCGTCACCCGCAGACGTCCAAGTAAGTTCTCAACGACCAACCGACTCTATCGAGACGCGGTAACACGTAAAACACAACGCTTGTACAATAAAGGCTATCATCACAAGCATAGGCAAGTTTCACAACAACTCAAAGTACTTTCATTTTATGCCAAAGTCGGGTTTTTAACCCCAAAGTACTACATACGTTAAGTTCTTTTAAAAGAGATCCATTACTTTTATAAAAGTCACGATACGTAGTACTAGAATGACCAACCCATCTTCCTTTTCAAAATCAAGTAACAACATTCTTTTCCTAAGTTCGGTTTGCCTAGTTTGAATTACTCAAGCTTCTCATTTTCAAATGGTTTCATAGTTCCCAAACTTAATCACTGATTCCTTTTAGAACAATTGAGTAACATATGTCATATATGTGAGTAGTTTATTCTTGTTTATAACGATCTTATTACAAAGACCATGATCTAGAAAATGTAATATCATTTTGTCTCATCTTAGCTTCATGCGGATGGAGGTTTCTACCGGGTTTTAATACAACACATCATTATTCAATACATTTTCCTTTATTAACGCCGCAGTTGGTGCGCCGATACACATTACGATTCCAAATCAAGAAACATTATCCCTTTAAAAACCAAGTACTCATTACTCACGAATGAGGTTTCACACAAACATCCACATTAAAACAAATAAGTTAAGTCTCTTATCTTATAAGATCAAGTCTCTTAACTTCTAACATCAGTAAACCATTTTCACTTACATAAGGTCGTTATAACTAACTTCCCATAAAGCTATTATAACACCCTATGTTTTAACCCAACCAACTCATTTAGCACATGTACGTCTACCGTACTACATAGTTTACAAAACATCATGCTCGAAGGATAGGAAGAGGTTCACATACCTCGCGACGATTATCGACAATAAGCAAAATGCTCCAAGTAACTACAACCTTGCTAACCCTTTCCACTCCTCAAGTAGAATACGCTACTCTTAGTACTTTCACCTAAAAAGGTCACAAACGTCTATTAACTTCAAAACACAAAGTTCCATTTCTCTACGTAAAATTGGCACCTTTCCCGCACACAACAGCGTAAATCTCCTCCTCTATCGAGGCCGCTACCAAGCCAACCGTGGGTTTACACGCCTAACCTGACGTGTACAATTCTACTCGATAATACTACACAAGTCTCTTGCAATACATTCTATGTAAATACAGTCATTCTTTTCTTTATTCTTCAGGCTTAAGTCAAAAGACATTGCCGCAGTACTAAGCTTAGTTCTATATATAGTATACTTCAACTATATAATCAACAACATGTAAATTCCAATTTCCAATAGAGGGACAAGATAAATACCTCAATAAGCCCATAATTATCCAAGTTAAATGTCGATCCTTAGCAACGTTTAGCTCCAACTCCGGGTGCTCCATCCGTTCCAAACAACCCCAGAAGTTCTAACCAACTTCTACCTAAATACTTCAATCAAACAATGAAGATTTCCTTAGGGTTTGGTTTGAGACCAAAGGGACAAAAGGTAGTATTTAGGCTCTACGTATAGAGGTATCTTTGGAATACTACAAGGTACAAGGCTAAGGTATTTTGGGCATTATAACAATACTTGGAAGACAACTTTCTACCAAGGGAGGGTACCTGAAAACACTCCAAGATAGGGGTTTCTCGGCCAAAGGGCCGTGACAAGGGAGGGGGAACTCTCGGTTCAAGGCCTCACATTGGTGGTGGGGGGGAGTTGGGCGAGAGCCAACAAGGGGGAGGAGAGGCTTTCAAGACTTAGACAAAGTGAGGAGTGAATGAATAAGTCTTCACAAGGGAGGGGTATTTATAGCAAAGCCAAAGGCCAACCAATGGCCAAGATCTAGCCAAGTGCTACACAAGTGTAAGGCCAAGATCAAGCCAAGTGCACCCTAACCCTACTCCACAAAACCCTCACAAATATCTACACAAATATCTACCACAACTTGCCCATCCATTCGGCCCTAATTCCGCCCTCAAGTCCACCAATGAGAGGGTGCCAAGTGCCGCCCTCTCGTTGGTCCAAAATGTTCCGTCGCTCGGAAAAATCCGCAAAAATACAAAACGACATAGCCGGAATTTTCCCTTCGCAGCTACGAAAACGTTTCGAAAAACGACTCCAACCGTGTTGTGCACAAAGGTAAAATCGGCGGGTGCCACATGGGTGACACGTGTCGCCCCGATTCGTCCGAATATTTCGTCTTAGAAAATATCCAAAATACCGAAATCTCAAAAACAAGCGCCCTTACAAAACCGTAAATTTCTCCCGTGGGCCCCACGTGACCATTTCCGAAAATAAAATCTCAAAATTCTAATATAATCTATGAAGTCCAAATACCAAATTTGGGAATCCAATTCCCATTAACGAACCTTTTTCCTTCACAAAAACCGGAAACTTTTCCGTGGAAAAATCACCTCTTTCTTCCTTTCCAATCTTTCTGTCGTATTCTCGTACGTACGTCCTCGCATACATACCACGAACTACGGGTATAACAAATCTGATCCTATGTAATTCTGATTCGATTCTTCTTTAAATTCAGGCTTCAGTCGCAAGACATTGCCGTAAGTATTATTCAGGCTTAAGTCAAAAGACATTGCCGCACAACTATGTTCAATTCTATATATAGTATACTTAACTATATACTCCTACAACATGTAATTTCCAATTACCACAGAAGGTTAAGAATGTTTACCTCGATAAGCCCAAAATTATCCGAGTTTATATGTCGATCTGAGCAAGGTTTAGCTCTACTCAGTGCGCTCCAACCCGCTCCAAACAACCCTTAGAAGTTCTAACCAACTTCTACTTAACACTTCAACCGACTATGAAGGTTTTTCCTTAGGGTTTCGTTTTGTGTGGCTAAAGGAAAGTATAATCGTATTTTTAGGGTTTTTCGTATAAAGGGTACTTTGGAAAGTACTACAAGGTATTTGGCTAAAGTATTTTGGGCATTATAACAATACTTGTAGAATACATTTCTACCAAGGGTAGTATTTCGACTAGCACAACTAGGCTGGGGAGGGGTTCTCGGCTAGAACCACTAGGCAAGGGGGGGGGGGGGGGTTGCTCGGCCGAGGGCCTTCAAGAGGGGGGGAGAGGGGTGGTGTTTGGACGAGAACAAGGTTGAGGGAGAGGGAGGGATTTTTAACACTTAGAGAAATTTTGGATGAAGAAGTTAATCAACTTAGAGGGTATTTATAGGTCAAGCAAAGGCCAACCAATGGCGAAGATTCATCCAGTGTTAGGCAAGTGTAGGGGCTAGGATTAAGCCATGTGCACCTTATCCATCTACCACACCAACTTGCACAAATATCCTACCAACTCCTTGACCCCTTTGTCGTCCACCACTTCCGATTAGAGGTGACAAGTGTCGCTTCTCGTTGGTCCAAAATGTTTAGTCTCTCGGAAAAATCCGCAAAAAATAATAAATGACATAGCGGAATTTTCCCTTCGCAAGTTTAGTAAAATGTTTCGTCGAAAAACTACTCTTTTCGGCACTTGTGCCCAAATTTCGAATTTGCCAAATCTTTAAGGCTCAAATTTTATCGCACGCCTCACGTACATACTGGAAATACGGTATAACAAGAAGGCACGATGTATCTTTATTTGAGTTATCATACATGTCTCGGCTTTATTTTAAGACTTATGATTTCACTGATGTACTTTCAGTTTCACATATTTGGTACATGTTGTGCGACCTCCTACGGGCTGCGTTCATGCCGCAGTAGAGTATCTGAGTTCTTGATCCTCACTCTTAGGATCATTGTTCGGTTGAGAAGCTCCTTTACTTGAGGCTTATCCACAGTATTGTCGGTTGTTGTACATTCAGGTATGGCGGGCCCTGTCCCGCCACGGTTGTTATTCTTAAGTGCGTAGTCACATTTGTGGATTTGGTTGTAAGAACAGAGATGTACTGTTTTATTTTTGTATTATGTATATGTTACGGAAGGTGGCCTTATCGGCTAGCCTGTTGATGTCTATTGTCTAAGTATTTTTTTATGAGTTGTGTATGTTCCGCTGCTATTCTCTGATGTATACCTGAGGGGTGCCCAGGTAGGGCACTAGTCGCGGGCCCGGGGTAGGGTCGTGACAATTCTGGGGTGTGTCGCGCCGGTACGGGTGCTTGTTTTTCTTGTGGTCGTTTAGGCCATATGTTAAGAGAGTGTCCTTATAGAGGTGGCACTGGTGGGATAGCACTGTTACACCCCGTAACTCCAGGACATGTTTAAGAGAATGTACGTAAGGAACTCAAGACTTGAAATTGGTACGAAAGGAAGAATTGTTTTTCCGACGGAAAATCTTCCGAACGTCGGAAAGGAGAAATGTTCGTTGAGGAGAATTGGATTCTCAAAATGCATTAATTCAAGAGTATGGAACTTATTATCATTATGGAAATTTATTTTTACGGATTTTGGTCACGTGGGGCCCACCCGAGGAATTTTACATTTTGTGGGGCCCACGAGGGTTACGGAATTTTATGGACGAATGGGAGGGCGACACGTGGCACCCCCCCCCCCCTAATGGTCTTGGACGAATTTATGCAAGGGCATTATGGTCATTGACCATGATAGAAGACTAAGTCTTGCAAGTAGAGCTTGACATTGTTGACTAAGTCAAGAGCCACTTGGCTTGATCCCATTCATCCAATTTTAACATGTGTTGTGATCTAGACCCTCCAATGTATTATATATATTATACTAGTGCAAGACTAGCTCATTTAACACTTAGAAAAATTTAGAAACTTTGTGTGTGTTCAAAGAAGCTCTCGGCCAAGGTGATTTCTTGAGAGAAAAGTTTTGCAAATGTGGATCATTATTCACAAGAATTTAACCCAAGGTCCCTAAGGGTATTGTAAGGATATCGCAATAGAAAGATTTCGGAAAAACGGCGTTTTCACGTTAGTCGCAAGGCGAAAACCTAGGGAGTTCTTCAACTTTGAAGTTGGAACTTGAAGATGAGTTCTTCATAGGCTTCTAAAGGTTGCTTGGATTGGATTGGAATGTCGAAAGGAGGAGCTAAAGTTGCTAAGGAGCGACTTTGAATCTTGGAAATTTTAAGGGCTTGTAAAGGTATAATTCTTGTCGTTTTAGTAATTGAGATTACTTATTGTTGTAGCTATGGATATTAGCAAGTATGAGATATATATATTATGAAGTTGATAAGTGTTATGGATATTGGAACCCTAATCCGAAAACTAGTATGTTTAGCCTTAAGATTACAATTCAAGTTTATTATAAGTATAAGTCGTCACATGTTATATATTGAAGGAAATTGTAGTTGTTGAAGTTGTTTATGACTATATAACATGTTAGACCTAAGAACTTGGATTGGAAAAGAATTGGAACAGACTTTGAGTTGTTGTTTATGTTAGCTGAGAATGGTTTTAATTATGGAACTAGTTTCGTATTAATTTGTGGGGCAGAATTTTACACGTCCTGTTAAGGCATGTAATCCCCTTTGGTTAGCTGAATTGTTGGGCCTTAAATGTGGCGTGTTTGGTTATTGAATTCGGCCTTGAAAAAGGTGGCAAAGTATGTAGAAACAAAGGAAGTGTTGTCCGATTTTCCGTAGAATTTAGTGACTTTGCACTTAGAATATTCTACTTTTGAAGCTAGAGGTTAATGGACGTATTATGGCCATTATAGGTGGAAGTACTAGTATAGCGTATTCTACTTGAAGGATGGAATAGCTATCAAGGTTGAAGTACTTTGGAGCATTTTGCTATTTGTCGATAATCGTCGCAAGGTATGTGAACCTCTTCCTTCTTTTGACATGATTCTATGTATGGATTATACATGTAGTACTATTTCATGTTTCCTTCTACTCTTAGAAGTTAAGAGGTATGTATGTTGATTTACTCTACGTAAGGGTTATGTCTAAGTTATCCTAATTTCTTACCAAGTCTTATAGGGGATGTTGGTAGGAGTCGTTAGGAGGTATTTTGGAGCCAAGTTGACTTGGCTAAATTACGGCACAAATGAGAATAAGTATCGAACAAGCCATTGCAGCGTTAATAAAGGAAAATGTAATGACGATAAATTATATTAAAACAAGTAGAATTCTCCATCTGCATAGAAGCTAAGATAAGACAAAATTGTATTACATTTTCTAGATCATGGCTGCTTTAATGAGATCAGTATAAACAAGTATAACCTATTCACACATATAAGGCATATGTTGCTTAAATTAAAGAGTTTACGTTATGAAGTGTTAAGACTATGAACTACGAAACTTGATTCTAAAACATAAGAGACTTGAAAGTATACGATACTTGGTTTTCGAAAGTATAAGTCTCTTGGTTATAAAAATAATGTATTTGCCTAAAGTATAAAGTTAGTATAATGACTTTATGGGAAGTGGGTTATAATAGCTTTATGGAAAGTTAAAAGAGTGGTTTACTCTAAGTAATGATAAATGTTTTGAAATAAAGAAAGGCAAATGGATTTAAAAGCATCAATTGCTTAAGTTTTAAGGAAAGAAGTCACTTGATTTAGAAGCCGAATAATGTATTTCTAAAAGTGTAGTGACTTTTGTAAAATGTAAACAAGCCTTGATACTACGGGTGTTAGTATCTTGGGGTTTTATATGAAAAGGAGTCTTTTGAAAAGAATGTAAGCACGTAGTACTTTGGGTTAAATTCCCGGATTTTTATGTGTGAACGAAAGTGCCATGAGTTTATAAAAATGGAAGTCTAAAGGTTTAATGAACTTGCCTATGTTTGCTTGTGATAGCTTTGAGTGCAAGTATTATATGTTTACGTTGTCGTGACTCTCAGTTGGAGGGTCAGTCTTGTTGTAAGTTTACTTGGGCGCATCAGCGGTGATGTGGGATTCCACGGGTATGCTTCCATTATGATTAATCCTTGGACATGCTTATACGATGTGGGATTAGGGCATGTGACCGGAGGCGGGTTAGATTCGGTTGTTTTATTACCCATGGCCATGCTTATCGATGAGGATTCCGGCATGCGACCGTGATATGTCGACTATTACTCCATGGGCTAGCTCGTGAATACATGTACCCGCGATGAGGATTAGGGGCATGTTATATTATTACTCCATGGGCTAGCTCCCACGAAGACTGTACTACGATGAGGATGCCGAGGCACGTTATGGCCATGCTTATACGATGAGGATTAGGGCATGCGCGTGTTATATATATATATATATGTATTGTGTATGTGTAAGCGGTGAGGTGGGATGCCACGGGCGCGTCACATGATTATATTTTACACTTATAGCTGTCGGCAGTGATGTGGGATTCCACGGGCAGGAGATATATATATGTATTGTGTATGTATGCAGCGGTGAGGTGGGATGCCACGAGCGCGTCACATGGTTATATTTTACACTTATAGCGTCGGCGGTGATGGGGATTCCACGCACGCTTTGATATTTGTGTGACTTGATCGCCCCCATTGGGCGGGTAGTATATGCGTCCCTCCATAAAGGGCCGGATTATGTTATGAAAGATAAGTAAGTTAGATGGTAATGAACTTAATGATTTCTCCTAAGTATGTACGTAAGATATGGATATAACTCTTAATGAAATGGAAAAGATAATGATGTGCAATTAAGTTCATAAGTGGTAATGACACGGCAGGATCTGGTCTGTCCTGTTTATACTTGCCCCTGTCATTCTTTTATCTGATTATGATCTGCATCTGTACTTTATTTACATTCCATATTAATACTGTTATCGAATTCTTCGGGCTGCGTTAAATGTCCGCAGTTTAGGTACGATTGTGGATCCATGAGCTTAGGATCTGGTTGACAGATTTTGAGATGGCTCGATGTTCGGAGTTGTCATGGCTATGTATATTCGTGGTACGCGGGGCCTTGTCCGTCATAGTATTTGTTCAAATCTTAGAGTGCTGTATTCATCCGTAAATTGGACTAGCTAGAGTTGTTTTTACATTGTTAAACAGTGTAGACCCTTTCGGGTAATTTTTATGTTATGGCAGCCTTATCGGCTTGGCCTTGGTTTAAGAAAAAAGTGTTATTTATCTTCCGCAGTTTATTATGTTGTATGATTAGAAGGGTGCCCAGGTAGGGCACCAGTCGCGGCCCGGGGTCGGGTCGTGACAAAAGTGGTATCAGAGCAGTTAGTCCTCGGAAAGTGTCTACAGACCGTGCCTAAGTAGAGTCTTGATTATCGGTGTGTTGTGCACCACATCTATAATCAGGAGGCTGCAGGACATTTAGGGTTGGTTTCCATTCTTCTCACTCTGAGATCGTGCGATAGATCTGTGTTGTTAGGGTCGTCTCTCCCTAACGAGTTATGTTGATTGCAGCTACGAGAAAGGCAGCAGTGACCCAGGAAGGACTATGTGGATTGCGTATCCAGGTTGGTAATGATTATAGTATAGTTGGTATTGTGACATCACTATCTGAGTTATGTATGAGGGTCAGACGCGTGTTGCCTAGAATGGTTTTAGATTACCAAGAGTTGGTAAGGACTAACTAGATACCGGGAAGGTATGGAACAGTTAATGAAATCTCATCAAGGTTTATGTACTATTTTAATATAATTAGGGAGGGATGAGCTGTCTAATAGGGTGATGAACCCTTAAGAAGTCATGTTAAGGAACTTAATGGAATACCATGTTAGTATATTAAGCTACGTGGTAGGCTTAGGAGAATTGTATGGATGAGGTCCGTATAGAGTAAGTAATGGTTGTTGTGATCAAGACAACGCGATTATGGTATTATGAGAAGTTATTGTACCCGTTTACGGGGGGACTGGTAAGGTAGACTTGGAGCATGGAAATTGCGAGCCTAAGAATATTGATAACGGCCGAGACCTTAGATATATAAGGCTTTCTCGGGCAATAAGATTTTAAGTCAGACCAAGGATAAGAGTTAAGTGCGACGCTGAGTCGGGTTGAGGACCTGTTATGTTATACCCCGTATTTCCGGAGTATGTACGTGAGGGCGTACGTACGAAAGTTTAGCCTTAAAGTTAGGCCAAGTTCGAAAATTGTTCACAACTCGCTAAAAGAATCGTTTTCCGACGAAACGTTTCCACACTCCGTAGGAAAATTCGGCTATGCCATTTCTAATTTTGCGGATTTTTCCGAGAGACGAAACATTTTGACCAACGGGAGGCGACACTTGTCACCTCCAATTGATGGACTTGAATCGTCCGTTGACGAATTGGACTTTGATGGCACGTTTTTTGTGCCTTTGCACAAGTCAAGGAGTTGGTAGGATATTTGTGTGTAGTAGATAGAATGGACACTTGCCTAAATCTTCACCCTACACTTGCCTTGCACTTGGCATCATCTTGACCCTTGGTTGGCCATGGCTTGACCTATAAATACCCCCTTAAGATGAAGAGTTCTTCATCCACAAATTCCTTTCCAAGTCTTGAAAATCCTCCTCTCCTTGAGCTTGTTTCGTCCAACACCTCTCCCCTTTGAGAAGCTTGCCGAGGCTACCCCCAGCCTAGACGAAATCTACCCCCCCTCCCTTGGTAGAAAAGTTGTCTTCTAGTATTGTTATAATGCCCAAAATACCCTAGCCCAAATCCCTTAGTACTTAGTAGAAGTTGTGAAGAACTTCTAAGGTTTCCTTGGAGCTATCGGAGCGTACAACTTAGGAGCTAAGCCTTGCTCCGGATCGACTTATATCTAGGATATTATTGGGCTTACCGAGGTAAATAATCCTAACCCTCTTTTGTATTAGAGAATGCATACTGTAGAAGTATAAGAATAAGTATTAAATACTTAGAAGATTATTACAGAATAGAATTGAACTGTTATCACAGTAGAAGGGTTTAAAAGAAGAATAATTGAACTATACTTATATAGAATGTTTTCTGAGACTTATATGGCTCACTTGGTAGGGAAGTCTTTGCCCGACTTTCCGTAGAATTGTGAACCCTCTGTTTAGAATGACCTTGAGTAGTCTAGACTTTGATAGATGTCTGTGACTATTATAGGCTGATTCTCTGCACGCGACATATTCAACTTGGCAGGAGGTTTTCGCCGAGAAGGTATGTGATTCGTCCTAAAACATGATATTTTAAAATATATATATAGTACGGTAGACGCGTACGTGTTAAGCGAATAATAACTACGCAATGTCTTTTGACTTAAGCCTGAATAATACTTACGGCAATGTCTTGCGACTTAAGCCTAAATGATAAAGATCTTAAAAAGTCTTTCAAAAGAATTATAACACAGTTCGAAAGAAGAAGAATAGTTGTTGTTTTAAAACAAGAAGCTTAAGGGTTATACTAGCTTTATGGGAAGTTAAGTATAACGGCTTAAGTTTTATAAAAAGTAACAGTTTACTTATGTGTTTATAAAAGACTTGTATTGATTTCTGAAAGGCATAATAAGATGGTTTTGATGAGTAGACTTATTGTGATGCTATGTGTTAGTATCTTGTAACGTTTGTGTAAAGAGGTCAATCTTACTTATGCTTATGTTGTTTAAACTATAAGCTGTTATGTTAGTACTATATCACTCACCTCTTGAGATGATACCGGGGGTTAAGCTGCCCTCCGATGCGGGGTAGACTCAGGCGGTCTGGGACCATGATTCGAGAATACCTCATGCGGTCCGGGGCCTATGCGAGCTACGAGTTCGAGTTAGTATGCGGGGTTATGCCTCATGCGGTGCATGTGGCCGTGCGGACGCGAGTCGGGGCGATGCGGAGTAGCTACCCTCGACGGGGTAAACCTCATGCGCCCACGTGAGTGGCTTTATGCGGACTACGGAGTCGAGATTAGGCTTGCAGAATGATAATATGGGCGAGTGGCCTGCCCGATCATTCGCGGCCTAGAAAAGACACATTACTGATTTACCTATTGTTGCTCTTGTTTATGATGGCACTATGTGCGATTACATTAGTTGTTTCGTGCATATTTGTAAAATTGGTTTTAAAGTAATATGATTTCATTTAAGTACTTTCTGATTCACATACTTGGTACTGTTATCTTGACCTCCTTGGGCTGCGTTCATGCCGCGGTAAGCGGCAGTGCTAGATCCACATCCTTAGGATCTCTTGCGTTGGTGTCAGGAGCTCCATCTTCTCCGGAGGCTCTACTTTTGGGTATGATCTCCCTGTTGTAGATAGTTTTGTACAGTCAGGGTATGGCAGGGCCCTGTCCCACCATAGTTGTTTATTTCCTTAGAGGTATATAGTCATTTTGTACAGTTGGGATGTAACTGCAAACCTTGGTTTATGTATATATGCCGAAAGGAAACCCTTTTCTCAGAAACTGTGTATCATTTACAATTATTTCATGTCTTGTTTTATATTCCGCTGATTTTTTCTGATGTATGACTACTTGGGTGCCCGGGTAAGGCACCAGTCACGGGCCCCGGAACGGGTCGTGACAAAATGGTATCAGAGAAGTTAATCCTCGGAAAGTGTCTACAGACCGTATCTAGTAGAGTCTTGATTATCGGTGTGTTGTGCACCACACCAATAATCAGGAGGCTATAGGATATGTTAGGATTGGTTTCCATTCTTCTCACTCTGAGATCGTGCTATAGAGCTGTGTTATAGGTTGGACCCCTCTAACGTATTCCTTTTACAATGATTATGCCTTCACGTAAGGCAACCCGCCCGTGGCGGCAAGGCAAAGGCGGAGGCGCTAGTATGGCACCGAGTCACGAGGCTCGGGACGATCTATACCCGAGGCGGCGAGTTCCACGACGCCGCCCGATCCCGAGAGACTACGATGCCGCACCTCGCGTCCCACACAGGGCGGAGAGATAGGGTACAAGGAGATGGCCCGACTATTGGCTAGGATTGTGGCGACACGAGGATAGGTTGGATCGCAGATTCGATTCCGGCCCGTAGCACGATGGTTCACCCGAGGCGCACGATTTGAGGCTACGGATTTCTGAGTGTAGCCCGCGAGTTTTACGGTCGAGGCCGGACGATGATCGCAGGAGTTCATCCGTCGGCAGAAGGATCACGCGGTGATCAAGGCCTCGAGACAGAGTCTGTGACGCCCGGTTTGCATCGGTGCGTGATACCGCGATCGATTGGTTTGATTCATGGAGCTTTCGGGAGAGCATGCACTCAGCGGTATGGGATGAGTTTTGAGGCCTTTCTCACTCACTTCTTGCCTCCGCGGATGAGAGGGCACGGGTGATAGATTCTTATTCTTTGGCGAGAGAGGACGCGCCGTTAGTACAACGTTGAGTTTGATTCGTTGGCTCGATATGTCCCTGCATTGGTAGCGAGATATGGAGGGCGAGTGCATCGTTACGTCGCGGGCTAGATGATTATATGGCCGAGTCTTGTGCGGTGTGGCTCTTGACCAGAATGGATATTACTCGTATGCGAGCTCGCGCCCTTGATGCGAGGCGAGCGCAGAGGCCGACGAGCAGCGAGAAAGAGGCGGGGCGGGAGAGGGTCTTACGGTGGCTATCGTGGTGGCGGCCTCGGCAGATCTAGATTTGCACCACGCCTCGTGAGCACTCGCACCGCCCTCAAGACGGCCAGAGTATTCGAGGCGAACCGGGGCCCAGGGCTTGACGTCGAGTAGCAGAGGCATCGGCGATCGGACCACCCGATGTGGCCGTCGGTAGATCCCATTACGGGAAGTGTGGTGCGCTTTGGGAGCTTATTACGATTGTGGCCAACAGGTCACTGCGGGATTGTCCGGCCGGGGCGGTGGTAGGGCTCGGCCTTCGTTCTGTCGCTTCATCATCTCCTACGCCATCGCCGGGCGTGGTACTCATGGGTCGCCAGGTCGCGCAGGTCGTGGCTCGGTCGATTCTAGCGGTCCTCGAACCGCATTTATGCCTTGTCCACCGGCAGATCGGAGGCCTCACCGATGTCGCCACAGTACCTTATCGATCTCCGATTATGATGTGTATGCCTTGATAGATCCGGGTTCTACTGGTCCCATATATCTCCCTTGTTGCTAGTAGGATAGGGATAGAGCACGAGTCCATAGACCCTTTCGAGGTAGCTACGCGATGGGTGATTCGGTGGTAGCTCGGCGGGTATATAGGGCTTGTCGGTGACCATTCTGATCGTCGGACCCCAGCCGACTTGATAGAGTTGGATATGATTGATTTCGACGTGATCATGGGTATGGATTGGCTAGCCTCTTGCTACGCCAATGTAGGCTGCAGAGAGAGTAGTGCAGTTCCAGTTTCTGCGAGCCAGGTTGTTGAGTGGGAGGAACATCTGTATCGCCAGGGGTAAGTTTATTTCTTACCTCAAGGCTAGGAAGATGGTGCGAAGGGTATATCTACCATCTCGTTCGGGTGTTTGATCCGAGGTGCAGTGCATTTTGATCGATTCCAGTAGTCGAGAGTTCCCAGACGTGTTTCAGACGACCTCGGGTATCCTCACGAGAGGAGATCGAGTTTTGTATAGATGTGTTGCGGACACTCGGCCTATTTCCATTCCGCCATACGAATGACACTGCCGAGTTGAGAGAGTTGAAGGATCGGCTTAGGGATTTCTTTGGAGAAGGGCTTCATCGCCTAGTGTTTCTCCCGGGAGCGCGGTATTGTTCGTGAAGAAGAAGGGCGGGCCGCGCACGCTGTGTTGATCTGAGCGGTGAATAAGGTGACCATTAAACAGATACCCTTTCCCAGATTGATGATTTGTTCGACCGGTTGCGGCGCGAGATGTTTCTCGAAGATTGATCTGCGATCGGGCTATCATCGAGTTCAGTCGGAGAGGTGGATGTCCCAGATCGCATTAGGACGTGACGGGCATTATGAGTTCGTGGTCATGTCTTTGGGTTGACCAATTGTTATGCCGTATTTCCAGTATGCGTGGGGCGTGCGTAGAAAATTTGAAACTTTTAATTAGGCTTGGCCGAATTATTTTTGTGCACAACACGATTAAGTCGTTTTCGACGAAACGTTTCCTGACTTTCGTAGGGGAATTTCGGCTATGTCATTTTTAATTTTCACGGATTTTTCCGAGAGGCGAAGCGTGTTGGGCCAACAAGAGGCGCCAGCACCCTCTCATTGAGCGTGAGTGGGCGGTAAAGGGAGGGTTGACGATTGGCCTTGTTGGTCGAGGAGTTGGTAGGATATTTTTGTGTGTTAGTTGGCTAGGGTGCACTTGGCAAGATCTTGGCCCTACACTTGCCTTGCACTTGGCAAGATCTTGGCCATTGGTTGGCCATTGGTTGGCCATTGGTTGGCCTATAAATACCACCCTATGTTGAAGACTTTCTTCATCCTAAAATCCTCTAAGTGTTAAAATCCCTCCCTCTTCCTTTCTTGTGGTTCTCGTCCAAGAGCCTTCCCTCCCCTTGGCAGAGCCCTCACCCCTCTCCTAGTAGTGTGGTAGTGGGTACCCCACTGACCTAGTTGTCTCGTCTAATACACCCCCCCCCTCTTGGTAGAAATACTCTCAAAAGTATTGTTATAATGCCCAAATTACCTTAGCCATATACCTTGTAGTATTCTAAGGTTATACCTATCTGAAAAACCCGAAATACTATTATACTTCCTTAGTCACAAAACCGAAACCCTAAGGAAAATCTCCATGGTTAGTTGGAGTAATAAGTAGAAGTTGGTTAGAACTTCTAGGGTTGTTTGGAGGCGGTCGGAGCGCACGAGTAGAGCTAAACCTTGCTCGGGATCGACATTTAAACTCGGATAATTATGTGCTTATCGAGGGAAATATCTTGTCAATCTATAGTAATTGGAAATTACATGATTGTTAGACTATATAGTTGAATTATAATATATATAGAACTGAACGTTGTTATCTGCAAAGTCTTTTGACTTAAGCACGAATATAAGAAACCTTTCGAAAGAAGAGTAATCGAATGTAATTACATGGTATCAGACATGAGACTTGTGTAGCTTTTACGTGAGGTAGAATTGTGCACGTCCGGTTAGATGTATGAACCCACTGGTTGGCTTGATGGCGGCCTCGATAGAGGAGGAGATTTACGCGGTTGCGGGGGGGGAAGGTGCTGCCGAATTTTCGGTAGAATGTTCTACGATGAGGTCTAAATGTTAATAAGCGCCTTGTGGCCTTATAGGTTGAAGTACTACGTGTGGCGCGATCTACTTGACTTAAGGAGTAGCCGACGGTTGGAGGTACTTGGGCGTTTTGCTATTAGTCGATACTCGTCGCGAGGTATGTGAACCTCTTCCTATCTCTTCTAGCATGATATGTGTGAACTATGTAGTACGGTAGACGTACAAGTGCTAAATGTATTTGATTGGTTTAAAACATAAAGTGTTATAACGGCTTTATGGGAAGTTGGTTATAACAGCTTTATGTTGGTAAGAAAATACTTGTGGTTTTGAAAAGGTAAGCGATTTGAACTATAAGCGGCTTGTTATGTGTTAATAAAGAACTTGAAGTATTTCAAAAGATTTTGAATCATTTGAAAGAAGAAGTAATACTTGGTTTTGAAAACTTAAGAGTTATACTAGCTTTATGGGAAGTTGGGTAATAACGGCTTAAGAATGTTTCTTGATTTGAAATCGAATGTATCGACAAACCAACTGCAGCGTTAATAAAAGGAAATGTTTTGTGATTAAGTATTATTAAAACCGTGAGAAACTTCCATCTGCATAGAAGCTAAGATGAGACAAAATGACATTTCCTAGATGATGGATGCTTAATAAGATTGATTATAAACAAGAATAACCTACTCACTTATAAGACATAGGTTTCTCAAAACGTTTAAAGGAGAATTATGTTTTAAAGGATTTAAAACTATGAACTACGAAACCCTTTCTAAAATGAGAAACTTGAGCATTTGAAATTAGGCAAACTTGAGCGTTTGGAAAATAAGGTTGTTACTTGATTTTACAAAGGAAAGCATTTTGGTTTACTTAACAATGTTAGTCTCTCTAATTTTATACTACGTATCGGGTGACCTTTGTAAAAGAAATGGATCTTAAAAGGAATTTAACGTCGTAGTACTTTAGGGTTAAAATCGGACTTTGACATAAAATGAAAGTGCCTTGAGTTGTGTATAACTTGCCTATGCTTGTCGTTATGAAAGCGTGACCATGTTACGTGTGATAGCCTTGTTGTGCAAATATTGTGTTCTACTCGACTACGGTTCATCAGAATGTATTTCACTCGACTACGGTTCATCAGAATGTATTTCACTTGATTCTGGTTCATCCGAATGTATTTCACTTGATTACGGTTCATCAGGAATGTATTTCACTTGATTACGGTTCATCAGGAATGTATTTCACTTGATTAGGTTCATCCGGAATGTATTTCACTTGATTACCGGTTCATTCGGAATGTATTTCACTTGATTACGGATTCATCCGGAATGTATTTCACTCGACTACGGTTCATCCGGAATGTATTTCACTTGACTACGGTTCATCCAGAATGTATTTCAGCGACTACCGGTTCATCAGGAATGTATTCCACACGTTTCTATATTGGGTCCATAAGATGGGCCGAGACACGTTATCGTATCACATGATTTGTACCTAGGCTGGCGGTGAGGAAGAGCTCCACGGGCGTGAGGATGACTTTGAGGCGTGAGTCACGACTTGACATATTTATTTATTGTGAATCGTAGTTTGGTTATCATACATGTCTCTGCTTTATATAGACTACTATGATTTCATTTACATGTTATTTGATTTCATACATTTTGTACTGTCGACCTCCTCGGGCTGCGTTCACGCCGCGAGTAAGTTACATCGATCGTGATCCTCGCTCTTAGGGTCATGATTCAGCATTTGGGAAAGCTCTGTTTCTCCGGAGGCTTATTTTGGTATAGTCCCTTGTTGATTGTAGGTGCTACATTCAGGGTATGACGGGCCACATCCGTCGTTGTTGTCATATTATTCGTAAGTGCGTAGTACTATTGTGGCAGAATTTGTAAGAGGTTATCGCTCAAATTGCTATTTATATATATCTTGAAGGTAACCGTTTTTAGTTGCTTTGTCTTCTTATTTCACCGTCATATTACATTGGTTTCATGTATTGTCTTTATGTTCACTGATTACTACGATGTTGTGTCACTAGGGTGCGGGGTAAGGCACGGGCAGCCCGGATTCGGTCGTGACACCAATGCTCGGCGGTATTCATGGATTTGATGAACCGAGTGTTCAAACCATTTTGGACACGTTTGTGATAGTGTTCATTGATGATATCTTGGTTTATTCTCGCCAGAGCGCGAGCATGCGGAGCATTTGAGGCTATCTTGTGATTCTCGGGACCAGCTATACGCCAAGTTTTCCAAATATGAGTTTTGGTTAGCCGGTGGCTTTTCTTGGGCATATTGTCGGGTGATGGCATTCAGTGGATCTGCCAAGATCGAGAAGTCGGGACTTGGCCTAGACCTACTACTCACAGAGGTTCGCGACTTTACGGGCCTCGCGAGTTATTATCGGCGGTTCGTAGAGATGTTTGCTTATCTACGCCCATTGACTAAGTGACTTAGAAGCGGCTAAGTTTGATGGTGATGCTTGTGGAGCGGGGTTTCCGGTTCTTTGAAAGAGATCGACGACCGCCCGTTCTTACTCTTCCGGAGGTCGGATGGTTATGTCGTGTCTTGTGATGCGTCAGGCAACGGGCTGGGATGTGTGTTGATTCAGCAGGCTAGAGTTATATCGTACGCATCCCTACAGCTTAAGAAACACGAGAGAAACTACCCCACCCATGAGTTGGCGTTGGCAGCAGTGATTCACGCTGTGAAGATCTGGAGGCACTATTTGTATGGGGTTCACGTGGATATTTATACGGACCACAAGAGCCTCCAGTATATCTTCGACTAGAGGAGCTGAACTTACGGCGAGGCGGTGGTTAGAGTTGCTTAAGGATTACGATGTTGATATCTGTACCACGGGAAGGCGATGTTGTGGCGGATGCTCTTCGTAGGTCGATGGGGAGCCTATCAGATGTGCAGCTAGAGAGGAGGGGCATGGTTCGTGATTTGCATCAGTTAGCGAGCCTTGGTGTCCGTTTGATTGATTCTGATAGCAGTGGGGTTAGAGTTCGTGAGGTTGCCGAGTCTTCCATCGTCGAGGAGGTGAAGAGGCAACAGTTTGAGGATCCAGTTCTGACACGTTATCGTGATACGGCTCTTCGTGAGGGGAAGGGTCCTTTTGAGGTAGCACCTGATGGGGTGCTAAGGTTTGAGGGCAGGTTGTGTGTTCCAGATGTTTCAGGACTTCGGCGAGTTCTTGGGAAGCACACGCGTAGCGTTACTCTATCCATCCGGTCGACCAAGATGTACCACGACCTTAGATACGTGTATTGGTGGGATGGCTTGAAGAGGGCGTTGCGAGTTCGTAGCTCGCCCGTGTTGTCGGCGGTGAAGGTAGAGCACCGTGAGGCACGGTGGTTTTATTCTGACGATAGAGATCCCGACACGGAAGTGGGAGGTGATCAACATGGACTTCATCACGGGATTGCCTCGCACTCGGAGGAGACATGATTCTATATGGGTTATCGTCGGCGGTGTGAAATCAACCCACTTTCTTCCCATCGGGGCGACTTTTGGTGAGAATTATGCGGACTTTACATCAGAGATCGTCCGATGCATGAGTCCCTATTTCGATCATATCTGACCGAGGAGCCCAGTTTATGGCTAACTTCTGGAGGTCCTTCCAGAAGGGTTTGGGGACGCAGGTGAGCACAGTCGCATTCCATCCACGCATGAGCGGACGGTGGCGCACTATCCGGACTCGAGGATATCTGCGAGCTGTGTTATCGACTTCGTGGTAGTGGGAGGATCATTTGCCTCTAGTTGAGTTTGCATATAATAATAGCTACCACTCCAGTATTCAGATGGCGCCGTATGAGGCCTTGTATGGGAGGAAGTGTAGATCGCCTATAGGCTGGTTCGATGTGGCGAGGTACGATTAATGGGACGGACTTAGTGCAGCGTGCGATGGATAAGGTGAAGCTTATCCAGGCGGCTATCGACTCCGTGAGTCGGCGAAGTCGTATGCAGATCATCGTCGTCGGCATCTGGAGTTCTCAGTTGATGATTGTTTTTTCCTAAAGGTTTCACACATTAAGGGTGTGATGAGATTCTTGAAGAAGGGGAAACTCGGCCAAGGTACATTGGGCCCTATCGATCGTCGCAGGTAAGGCAAGGTTGCTACGAGTTGGATCTGTCGTCCGTCCGGAGGCGATGCATCCGGTGTTTCACGTTTCTATGCTGAGGAGATGTATCGGGGATCCATCTAGGGTACATCCGATTGACGACGTCCAGGTGAACGAGGGGTTATCATATGAGGAGATTCCCATAGCGATAGTCGATCGTCAGGTTAGGCGTCTGCGGACCAAGGATGTGGCTTCCGTCAAAGTCTTGTGGCCGAACGAGCTTAGGGAGGAGATGACGTGGGAAGCTGAGGAGGACATGAGGCGGAGGTATCCTCACTTATTCCCCACACCTCCAGGTAACTTACTTTTCTTTTTTCTGGTTTAATTTTCGTAAATTGTTAAGTGTTATATTGTGGCCATGTGTGGCACCAAGTATTTAAGCTTTATCGATAATCGTCTTGGGAAGGAACATTCGGACGAATGTTTCTAGGAGGAGAATGTTATACCGTATTTAGGAGTATGTACGTGAGGCGTCGTAAAGTTTAGCCTTAAAGTTAGGCCAAGTTCGAAAATTGTGCACAACTCGCTAAAAGAATCGTTTTCGACGAAACGTTTCCACGACTTCCGTAGGAAAATTCCGGCTATGCCATTTCTAATTTTGCGGATTTTTAGAGACGAAACATTTTGGACCAACGGGAGGCGACACTTGTCACCCTCCAATTGATGGACTTGAATCGTCCATTGGACAATTGGACTTTGGATGGCACGTTTTGTGTGCCTTTGCAGTCAAGGAGTTGGTAGGATATTTGTGTGTAGTAGATAGAATGGACACTTGCCTAAATCTTCACCCTACACTTGCCTTGCACTTGGCATCATCTTGACCCTTGGTTGGCCATGGCTTGACCTATAAATACCCCCTTAAGATGAAGAGTTCTTCATCCACAAATTCCTTTCCAAGTCTTGAAAATCCTCCCCTCTCCCTTGAGCTTGTTTCGTCCAACACCTCTCCCCTCCCTTTGAGACGCTTGCCGAGGCTACCCCTAGCCTAGCCGAAATCTACCCTCCCTTGGTAGAAAAGTTGCCTTCTAGTATTGTTATAATGCCCAAAATACCCTAGCCCAAATCCCTTAGTACTTAGTAGAAGTTGTGAAGAACTTCTAAGGTTTCCTTGGAGCTATCGGA
This sequence comes from Przewalskia tangutica, assembly GCA_029844215.1. Lineage (NCBI taxonomy): Eukaryota > Viridiplantae > Streptophyta > Magnoliopsida > Solanales > Solanaceae > Przewalskia > Przewalskia tangutica. Next base: position 90,614,228 of record CM056723.1, read on the forward strand.
GCGTACAACTTAGGAGCTAAGCCTTGCTCCGGATCGACTTATATCTAGGATATTATTGGGCTTACCGAGGTAAATAATCCTAACCCTCTTTTGTATTAGAGAATGCATACTGTAGAAGTATAAGAATAAGTATTAAATACTTAGAAGATTATTATAGAATAGAATTGAACTGTTATCACAGTAGAAGGGTTTAAAAGAAGAATAATTGAACTATACTTATATAGGACTGTTTTCACAGTAGACTTATATGGCTCACCGGGTAGGGAAGTGCTGCCCGACTTTCCGTAGAATTGTGAACCCTCTGTTTAGAATGACCTTCAGAGTAGTCTAGACTTTGATAGATGTCTGTGACTATTATAGGCTGATTCTCTGCACGCGACATATTCAACTTGGCAGGAGGTTTTCGCCGAGAAGGTATGTGATTCGTCCTAAAGCATGATATTTTAAAATATATATATAGTACGGTAGACGTACATGTGTTAACTGAATAATAACTACGGCAATGTCTTTTGACTTAAGCCTGAATAATACTTACGGCAATGTCTTGCGACTTAAGCCTAAATGATAAAGATCTTAAAAAGTCTTTCAAAAGAATTATAACACAGTTCGAAAGAAGAAAAATAGTTATTTTTTTAAAACAAGAAGCTTAAGGGTTATACTAGCTTTATGGGAAGTTAAGTATAACGGCTTAAGTTTTATAAAAAGGAACAGTTTACTTATGTGTTTATAAAAGACTTGTATTGATTTCTGAAAGGCATAATAAGATGGTTTTGATGAGTAGACTTATTGTGATGCTATGTGTTAGTATCTTGTAACGTTTGTGTAAAGAGGTCAGTCTTACTTATGCTTATGTTGTTTAAACTATAAGCTGTTATGTTAGTACTATATCACTCACCTCTTGAGATGATATCGGGGGTTAAGCTGCCCTCCGATGCGGGGTAGACTGGTGATGCAGGACCGTGATTCGAGAATACCTCATGCGGGTCGGGGGCCTATGCGCGAGCTACGAGTTCGAGTTAGTATGCGGGGTTATGCCTCATGCGGTCTATGTGGCCATGCAGACCGAGTCGGGGCGATGCCGAGTAGCTACCCTCGATGCGGGTATACCTCATGCGGGCCCGTGAGTGGCCTATGCGGACTACGGAGTCGAGGATTAGGCTTGCGGAATGATAATATGGGCGAGTGGCCTCGCTCGATCATTCGACCTAGAAAAGACACATTACGATTTACCTATTGTTGCTCTTGTTTATGATGTGGCACTATGCGGTTACATTAGTTGTTTCGTGCATATTTGTAAAATTGGTTTTTAAAGTAATATGATTTCATTTAAGTACTTTCTGATTTCACATACTTGGTACTGTTATCGACCTCCTTCGGGCTGCGTTCACGCCGCAGGCGGCAAGCAGTGCTAGATCCACATCCTTAGGATCTCTTGCGTTGGTGTCGAGCTCCATCTTCTAGGAGGCTCTACTTTGGGTATGATCTCCCGATTGTAGATAGTTTTATCTGATCGGTATGGCGGGGCCTGTCCCGCCATAGTTGTTTATTTCCTTAGAAGTGCAGAGTCATGCAGTTGGGATGATGTAATCGCAAACCTTGGTTTATGTATATATGCCGAAAGGCAACCCTTTTCTCAGAAACTGTGTATCATTTACAATTATTTCATGTCTTGTTTTATATTCCGCTGATTTTCTCTGATGTATGACTACTTGGGTGCCCGGGTAAGGCACCAGTCACGGGCCCCGGAACGGGTCGTGACATGTTACGGGTTGCCTCATAGCCTGAAATAGAGTGGGAACAGTTGGTAGTAGTTCCGCTATGTGACAGGGTCACGAGGGTGCAAGGCCCAAGTCTAGTTAATTGTTTACTGGGTTCAGGACGCGTTCCACCGGAACCAGGTCGTGAAAGCCAGAAATGGCCTTGTGATGTTTAAAAGAGTGACTCCAAAATATTGGGGGCCAGAATCGGTATGGGGGTTATGTATGTATGCTAGTATGAGTTGAAAGTACGGAAAGAGTGCGACCAGTAAGAAGGATAGCAACCAAGTGTAAAGGAATAGAGCCCGAGGGTTCTTTCGAGGTAGCTACACCAGTGGGTGTTTGGGTGGTAGCTGAGCGGATATATGAGAATTGCCCGGTGACGATACGGTCGTCAGACCCTAGTAGACCTAGTAGAGATGATTACGACAGACTTTGAGGTCATTATGAGTATGGACTAGTTGGCTTAGTGAGTGCCAAGGTTGACATCTTAGTATAAGTATTGTTATGTGGCCATGGGTGGCATATGTAGTATGAAGGGTGCAGTAAAAGGAGACTATGTCGCTATCTAATTAGATTGGACTCCGAAAGAACATTCGAGGACGAATGTTTCTAAGGGGGGAAGAATGTTACACCAGTAACCCGAGGACATGTTTAAGAGAATGTACGTAAGGAACTCAAGACTTGAAATTGGTACGAAAGGAAGAATTGTTTTTCCGACGGAAAATCTTCCGAACGTCGGAAAGGAGAAATGTTCGTTGAGGAGAATTGGATTCTCAAAATGCATTAATTCAAGAGTATGGAACTTATTATCATTATGGAAATTTATTTTTACGGATTTTGGTCACGTGGGGCCCACCCGAGGAATTTTACGTTTTGTGGGGCCCACGAGGGTTACGGAATTTTATGGACGAATGGAAGGGCGACACGTGGCACGCCCCCCCCCCCCATAATGGTCCTGGACGAATTTATGCAAGGGCATTATGGTCATTGACCATGATAGAAGACTAAGTCTTGCAAGTAGAGCTTGACATTGTTGACTAAGTCAAGAGCCACTTGGCTTGATCCCATTCATCCAATTTTAACATGTGTTGTGATCTAGACCCTCCAATGTATTATATATATCATACTAGTGCAAGACTAGCTCATTTAACACTTAGAAAAATTTAGAAACTTTGTGTGTGTTCAAAGAAGCTCTCGGCCAAGGTGATTTCTTGAGAGAAAAATTTTGCAAATGTGGATCATTATTCACAAGACTTTAACCCAAGGTCCCTAAGGGTATTGTAAGGATATCTCAATAGAAAGATTTCGGAAAAACGGCGTTTTCACGTTAGTCGCAAGGCGAAAACCTAGGGAGTTCTTCAACTTTGAAGTTGGAACTTGAAGATGAGTTCTTCATAGGCTTCTAATGGTTGCTTGGAGTGGATTGGAATGTCGAAAGGAGGAGCTAAAGTTGCTAAGGAGCGACTTTGAATCTTGGAAATTTTAAGGGCTTGTAAAGGTATAATTCTTGTCGTTTTAGTAATTGAGATTACTTATTGTTGTAGCTATGGATATTAGCAAGTATGAGATATATATATTATGAAGTTTATAAGTGTTATGGATATTGGAACCCTAATCCGAAAACTAGTATGTTTAGCCTTAAGATTACAATTCAAGTTGATTATAAGTATAAGTCATCACATGTTATATATTGAAGGAAATTGTAGTTGTTGAAGTTGTTTATGATTATATAACATGTTAGACCTAAGAACTTGGATTGGAAAAGAATTGGAAAAGACTTTGAGTTGTTGTTTATGTTAGCCGAGAATGGCTTTAATTATGGAACTAGTTTCGTATTAATTTGTGGGGCAGAATTTTACACGTCCTGTTAAGGCATGTAATCCCCTTTGGTTAGCTGAATTGTTGGGCCTTAAATGTGGCGTGTTTGGTTATTGAATTCGGCCTTGAAAAAGGTGGCAAAGTATGTAGAAACAAAGGAAGTGATGTCCGATTTTCCGTAGAATTTAGTGACTTTGCACTTAGAATATTCTACGTTTGAAGCTAGAGGTTAATGGACGTATTATGGCCATTATAGGTGGAAGTACTAGTATAGCATATTCTACTTGAAGGATGGAATAGCTATCAAGGTTGAAGTACTTTGGAGCATTTTGCTATTTGTCGATAATCGTCGCGAGGTATGTGAACCTCTTCCTTCTTTTGACATGATTCTATGTATGGAATATACATGTAGTACTATTTCATGTTTCCTTCTACTCTTAGAAGTTAAGAGGTATGTATGTTGATTTACTCTACGTAAGGGTTATGTCTAAGTTATCCTAAGTTCTTACCAAGTCTTATGGGGGATGTTGGTAGGAGTCGTTAGGAGGTATTTTGGAGCCAAGTTGACTTGGCTAAATTACGGCACAAATGAGAATAAGTATTGAACAAGCCATTGCAGCGTTAATAAAGGAAAATGTAATGACGATAAATTATATTAAAACAAGTAGAATTTTCCATCTGCATAGAAGCTAAGATAAGACAAAATTTTATTACATTTTCTAGATCATGGCTGCTTTAATGAGATCAGTATAAACAAGTATAACCTATTCACACATATAAGGCATATGTTGCTTAAATTAAAGAGTTTACGTTATGAAGTGTTAAGACTATGAACTACGAAACTTGATTCTAAAAGATAAGAGACTTGAAAGTATACGATACTTGGTTTTCGAAAGTATAAGTCTCTTGGTTATAAAAATAATGTATTTGCCTAAAGTATAAAGTTAGTATAACGACTTTATGGGAAGTGGGTTATAATAGCTTTATGAAAAGTTAAAAGAGTGGTTTACTCTAAGTAATGATAAATGTTTTGAAATAAAGAAAGGCAAATGGATTTAAAAGCATCAATTGCTTAAGTTTTAAGGAAAGAAGTCACTTGATTTAGAAGCCGAATAATGTATTTCTAAAAGTGTAGTGACTTATGTAAAATGTAAACAAGCCTTGATACTACGGGTGTTAGTATCTTGGGGTTTTATATGAAAAGAAGTCTTTTGAAAAGAATGTAAGCACGTAGTACTTTGGGTTAAATTCCCGGATTTTTATGTGTGAAACGAAAGTGCCATGAGTTTATAAAAATGGAAGTCTAAAGGTTTAATGAATTTGCCTATGTTTGCTTGTGATAGCTTTGAGTGCAAGTATTATATGTTTACGTTGTCGTGACTCTCAGTTTGAGGGCCGGCTGTCTTGTTGTAAGTTTACTTGGGCGTGCAAGCGGTGATGTGGGATTCCACGGGTATGCTTCCATTATGATTAATCCTTGGACACGCTTATACGATGTGGGATTAGGCATGTGACCGAGGCGGGTTAGATTCGGATTTGTTTTATTACCCGTGGCCACGCTTATACGATGAGGATTACGGGCGTGCGACCGTGCTATGCGACTATTACTCCATGGGCTAGCTCCCATGAAGACATGTACCCACGATGAGGATTAGGGGCATGTTATATTATTACTCCATGGGCTAGCTCCCTGAAGACCTACGCTACGATGAGGATGTCGAGGCACGTTATGGTCATGCTTATACGATGAGGATTAGGGGCATGCGGCGCGTTATATATATATATATATATATATATATATATATATATATGTATTGTGTATGCTGTACGGTGAGGTGGGATGCCACGCAGGCGCGTCACATGGTTATATTTACACTTATAGGCATCGGCGGTGATGTGGATTCCACGGGCGGGAGATATATATATGTATTGTGTATGTATGCAAGCGGTGAGGTGGGATGCCACGCGTCACGTGGTTATATTTTACACTTATAGCCGCGGTGATGGGATTCCACGCACGCTTTGATATTTGTGTGACTTGATCGCGTCCCAGTTGGCGGGTAGTATATGCGTTCCTCGTAAAGTAGGATTATGTTATGAAAGATAAGTAAGTTAGATGGTAATGAACTTAATGACTTCTCCTAAGTATACGTAAGATATGGCTATAACTCTTAATGGAATGGAAAAGATAATGATGTGCAATTAAGTTCATAAGTGGTAATGACACGGCGGATCACAGTATGTACTTTTATACTTGCCCTGTCATTCTTTTATCTGATTATGATCTGCATTTCTTTATTTATTTCCATATTCTGCACTGTTGTTATGCGACCCGCTTGAGGCTGCGTTAAATGTCCGCAGTTTAGGTACACGATTGTGGATCCGCGAGCTTAGGATCTGGTTCAAGATTTTGAGATGGCTCGAATGTTCGGAGTTGTCATGGCTATGTATATTGAAGTGCGGCGGGGCCTTGTCCGTCATAGTATTTGTTCAAATCTTAGAGTGTATTCATACGTAATTTGGACTAGCTAGAGTTGTTTTTACATTGTTAAACAGCGTAGACCCTTTCGGGTAATTTTTATGTTATGGCAGCCTTATCGGCTTGGCCTTGGTTTAAAAAAAAAGAGTGTTATTTATCTTCCGCAGTTTATTATGTTGTATGATTAGAAGGGTGCCCAGGTAGGGCACCAGTCGCGGCCCGGGGTCGGGTCGTGACAAGCACAGTCTACTGGATCAGTTGCGGATTCTTCGCCTTCAATAGCTAGGCAGGATGTTCATGCACCGTGGCAGAGGTCGTGGTGGAAGTTCCCGGTTTTATCGGTCCTTTGAACCGCCTATATTATTTCAGATATATCTTTGACCCTTTAGAGACTTGTATGCTTGATAAGGTTGTTGTATGTTTAAGTTTCATGAACGGATAATACTGAGATTATGTACGTATGCTAGAGTAAGTTGGAAGTACGAAAAGATAATCCTTTTAGGTCATGAATGGGAGTAAATAGTGATGGTGCACACTTTGGATTTGTTTTCTCGTTTGGCTTATGAGGGATGAATATGCATGTGCGATGTATTAGGGCCTTATGTGGCATAATTAGGTTTCATTAAGTGTAGTTTTATGAGACTATGCCGAGAAATGTTAAGTTGAGCTCCGAAAGAACATTCGAGTACGAATGTTTCTAAGGGGGGAAGAATGTTACACCCCTATTTCCAGGATATGTTTATAAGAAAGTACGTTTGAACTAAAAAATGATAAGATTTGAGACTAGTAAAAATTTATCGAAATTATGGAATTGTCGGGAAACGAAATATTGCGACGAATGGGAGAGTGACACGTGTCACCCCCTTGGTTGGTCTTGGTCGAAATTGACCATGGGCATAATGGTCATTTGACCAAAGTAAAGATGACCAAGACTTGCAAGCTAAGAGCTTGAGTTTATTGACTAAGTCAAAGAGCCACTTGGCTTGATCTTTTAATGAGATGCATCCAAGCCACCCATTTGTCCTAATCTTGACCCTCCATAGTGTTATATAAGCACACAAGTAGCAAGACAAGTCTTCCAACACTTAGAAAAATTTAGAGAAAACTTGTTCATGTTCAAGGTGCTCTCGGGTTTGCCCTCTAGCCAACAAGAAAAAAATTTCGTTTGTGGTTCAATAATCCCAAAACTTTAAACCAAGGTTCCTAAGGGTATTGTAAGGGTATCTCAATAGAAAGATCCCGGAAAAGTATCGTTTTTGCGTTAGTCGCAAGGTGAAAACCTAAGTCGCTTTCATAGGTTTTGATTGGAAATTGAAGGGAAGTTATTTGTGAACTTCTAAGGGCTTCAAGTAGCGGATTGGAGTGTCAAGAAAAGGAGCTAAGTTGCTAAGGATCGACTTTGAATCTTGAAGTTGGATTAAGGCTTGTCAAGGTAACAATCTTGTTCTCTTAGTGTTATAAGATTACATATTGTTGTAGTTATACTTTTTAACTAGCATGAAGTATATGTATTGAAGATTTATAAGTGTTATGGAATATTTGGAAGGAATTCGAAAGTTGCATGATTTAGCCTTTAAGATTGTAATTCAATTTAGTTACTAGAGTAGTCGTCGCATGTTATCTAAAGAGTTGATTAAAGTGGTTATAATTGTTACAACTAGTTGTGACTATATAACATGTTAGACTAAACAACTTTGATTGAATAAGGAATTGGATAATACCTTGTAGTGTGATGCATTATAGCCGAGAATGTCATGGAATTATTGGACTGTTTTGTATTATTGTGGGGCAGAATTTTACACGTCCTGTTAAGGCGTGTAATCCCCTTTGGATAGCTGAATTGTTGGGCCTTAAATGTGGCACGTTTGGTTGTTAAATTCGGGCCTTGAAAAAGGTGGAAAAGTATGTAGAAACAAAGGAAGTGCTGTCCGATTTTCCGTAGAATTTGGTGACTTTACACTTAGAATATTCTACGTTTGAAGCTAGAGGTTAATAGACGTATTATGGCCATTATAGGTTGAAGTACTACGAGTAGCGTATTCTACTTGAAGGGTGGAAAAGCTAGCAAGATTATAGTACTTTGAAGCATTTTGCTACTTGTCGATAATCGTCGCGAGGTATGTGAACCTCTTCCTTCTTTTGGCATGATTCTATGTATGGAATGTACATGTGGTGCTACTTCATGATTCCTTCTACTCTTAGAAGTTAAGAGGTATGTATGTTGATTTACTTTATGTAAAAGGTAGGTCTAAGTTATCCTAAGTTCTTACCAAGTCTTATGGGGGATGTTGGTAAGAGTCGTTAGGAAGTATTTGGGCGAGAGTTGACTTTGATAATTTCTTCGCACGAATGAGAATAAGTATCGAACAAGCCATTGCAGCGTTAATAAAAGAAAATGTATCGACAATCAATTATATTAAAATGAGTAGAATTCTCCATCTGCATAGAAACTAAGATAAGACAAAATTGTATTACATTTTCTAGATCATGGCTGATTTAATAAGATCGTTATAAACGAGTATAACCTATTCACAACTCATAAAAGTATATGTTACTTAAATTAAAAGAGTTTATGTTATGAAGTTTTAAGACTATGAACCTTGAATTCTAAAAAGGTTATAAGACTTTACTTTTCAAGTTATGGAACTTGATTCTTAAAGAAAGGAATGATTTGATTTAAAAAGTTTGGTTGCCATGAATTATTTCAAAAGTTAAGAGGCTTGATTTCAAAAGAGAATGTAACTTGAGTTTTCAAAAGAAGAAGTTTATTGATTTTAAAAAGAGAAGGAGTTTTAAGATTCTTTTAAGTATGTATGTACGTAGTACTTTTGGGTTTAATTTTCCCTAAAGTAATAGGGAATAAAAGTGCCTTAAGTTCTCTAAAGTGAAAAGGTTGTTATAATAGCTTTATGGGAAGTTGTTATAACGACTCAAGAACAAGTGAAAAGAGGGTTTAAAATGTTATGTAAATAAACATTATCGCGTCCCAGGAATGGGCCGGGCAGTATACCTTTATGGGCAGACTATATGACATTATCGCGTCCCAGGAATGGGTCGGGCAGTATACCTTTATGGGCAGACTATATGACATTATCGCGTCCCAGGAATGGGCCGGGCAGTATACCTTTATGGGCAGACTATATGACATTATCGCGTCCCAGGAATGGGCCAGGCAGTATACCTTTATGGGCAGACTTACATGACTTTATCGCGTCCCAGAATGGGCCGGGCAGTATACCTTCGTGGGAAGATTTTATGAATTCGTCGTGTCCCGCAAATGGGCCGGGTTACATTATCACGTATGGATAATCAAATTGAACTCCAAAATGAGGCGTCCCTCCATAAGGGGTCGGATTATGTTATGCAAGATACGTGAGTTATATGTTTATGAACTCGATGATTTTTCCTAAGTATGTACGTAAGAAGTTGACTAATACTTTTATTGAAAAATGGGAAAAGATAATAAAGTGCGATTAAGTTCACAAGATTGTAATGACACGGTAGGATCTGGTATTTATTTTGTTTATATACTTGCCCCTGTCATTCTTTTGTACAGTTATGATTTGTTTACTGTACCTTATTTCCGTTACATCTGCACTGTTATCGACTTCCGGCCCGCTGCTCAAATGCCCGCAGGTATTAGGTACACAGGTTGGTGATCCTTGCTCTTAGGATCTCGGTTCAGTTTTGGGAAAAAGATCCATTTACTCCGGAGGCTTATCTTTTGGTACAGTTTCCCTAAGGTTGTATATTTATGTATATTCAGGGGTATGGCGGGGCCCTGTCCCTTCACAGTTGTTATGTTAAAACTCTTAGAGGTCTGTAGTCATATCTTGTGGGTCGGTTTGTACAAAAGAAGGATGTAACTGCGTTTGGTTATTTATGTATATACGTCCAAGGAGGTAGTCTTATCGGCTAACCTATTTTTTTTAGTTTTGTTGATTTATTTTTATAAGTTTCATGTATGTTCCGCTCATTATCTCTGATGTATACCTGTAAGGGTGCCCAGGTAGGGCACCAGTCGCGGGCCCGGGGTCGGGTCGTGACAGTACTATTGACTTGATCTTGATCCAACTTATCTCTATTGCATATGTATTTTAGAGTCAATGATACTTCGTAGGACTAGCATTGGCCAAGCGATAAGCTATGTAAGGCTTACCATTTCTTTCTATTGGCATGATCGTAGATAAAATGTTATAGGATGAATATTTTTTATCCAATCCAATCCAATCCTTAAAAGATGAAAGTATAGTCATCCTTGATCCTTCAATGTATCATGTACATTATATGTCCCTTGTCGGGAGTACTTTCTATACTTTTATTATATCTCTTGATATGTCCCTCGCCGGGAGTACTTTCTGCAGTTTTACGTTATCTCTTGGTATGCATTGATTCTGAGTTTCTGGTTTGACTACAACGACTGATATGTGTAGTTACATAAGGATAGGCGTGAGTTAACGACCTTATGTCACTCCGTCTTGTTCATATTGGTTTCCTGAGGTCACTCATGTATTATATATATATGATATCGAGTCGCGCTATAGTCGGCTGGGTACTGCACTTATATGTGCACACCACTGCAGTTGGGTATGTTATATAGCACCAGAGAGCGACTTGATGATGATATTACTCCATAGTGTGGCTTATATATATATATGTATACATTTTTAACGAAAGTTTTGCATTGTAAATGCTCATAATGGCCTTTCTGAGGTTCCAAGTTGTCTCATATCCTTACTTTACTTCGTAACCGTCTATTCTTATGTTTTCTCACCTTACATATTCAGTACACTTTTTTTTATTGACGTCCCTTACTGGGACATTGTGTTTCATGCTCGCAGGTACAGATAGACGTTTAGACGCTCCCCCACAGTAGGTGACCTGATCCAGCTACTGATTATCACGCTCATTTTCTTCTGAAGCTGTCTTAGAGAGTTGGTAGGAGACGTTTGATGTATATATATATATATATATATATATATATGTATATATATATATATATATGTATTTTGGTATATGAGCCTTTCCACTTTGCTACTCCATATGGTATGTAGAGGCTTGTAGACTTGAGTCATGTGTCTAGTTATTTTGTATGGCCTTGTCGTCCTTCCTGATGGTCTATTATGCTTATCACGACCTTGACAACCTTGATATGTATATGTATTTTGGGTATGGCGGAGCCCTTTCCCAGCCTGTTGCTACTCCATATGGTATGTAGAGGCTTGGAGACTTGAGTCATGTGTCTAGTTATTTTGTATGGCCTTGCCGTCCTTCCTGATGGTCTATTATGCTTATCACGACCTTGACAACCTTGATATGTATATATATATATATATATATATATATATATATATATATATATATATATATATGTTGGGATTATCTTCTGCATGCATGTTGTTAAATAGCTTTCGAGTAGAGGCCTTGTCAGCCCAAATCTTGTTATGTCATCTCTATGTTCTATGACTGGTATGCTCGGGTTGTAAGGCTCTAGGTGTCGGCCACACCCTCCAAGGTTGTGGTGTGACATTACCACCTCCATAATGAGCCTGAAACCTCACTGAATCAACCTTCTTAGCATGATCAACTACTTCCTGAAATGTAGCCCTATAAGATACTACATGTAGGGTTTCCAATCGAAGTGGAAGGGTTAAACCTTCACAAACTGCCTCATCTTCTCAGCCTCAGTGTGGAGCAACAACACTGTATAATGGTTTAAGGCATGAAATCTGGCCTCGTACTCTCCAACGGACAAGCCTCTCTGCTCTAAGGTTGTGAACTCGTCCCTCCTTCAATCTCTCAAGCTACAAGAAACATACTTCTTTAGAAATGCCTGATAAAAAGAGTCTGTGTCAAAGGAGGGGACCCAGCTGGTCGGCACTCCATATAAGATCTCCACTACTGCTTGACATCCCCAATTAACTGAAAAACAACATAGTGGACCACGTGCGACTCAACCACCCCCAACTTGTGAAGTCTCTCATGGCAGCAAATAATGAACTCATATGCATCCTCCTCGGGGGTACTGGAACTAAGGAGGAAACATATCATGAATATTTCATACATTTTATGATCCTCATGGGACATCACTGGCCTAGTAATAGGGCGAAGAGTAAAATCAACCAATGGGACTACATCAATGTGGGGAGCCATAACGGCAGCCAGTTGTGCCTCCAGAGTCTGAAACCCTGTAGTAGTCATAATATCAAGAGTCTGGGCTCTTACTTTAGTTTGGGTTGTGGTAGTCACTATCATGCCCACCTGGGTCGTGCTCTCAAAGTAGCCCAAAACTCGAAATAAGGCCTCCTGAAGGTCAGGAGTAGCAGCGAACCTCGACGGTGCTTGTGGGAGTCCAAGCTCATCTGCTGGAACCGACTCCTCCTCCGGTATATACTCAAGATCTGGAGTCACATCTCTAACAGGATCTTACGCAGGTGTTGGTTCTGGGTCCTTGGTTAGTACACATCACGGTATCTGCCCCTGCCACGCCCCTTACCACATCCTCACCTTATCCACATGCAAGTTCCCTAACAATGGATGCGGGCTCCTGGCCTCCAAAACGATCGATCATGTCCTCAGCATCTATGAGAGAGCAGAAGAACTAGGTTAAGATATCAATCTAAATGTTACACCCCGTAATTTCAGGGCATATAATTGAGAACGTAATTAAGGAAATAAGATTTGAATGTTGGAAAGAAAGTATATTTACATTTTCTATATGGAATAATTTTGTATGCAACAAAATGTGACGATGAGAATTAATATTAGTGGTTGAATTCTTTCCAGTGGAGTTATGGACTTAGGATTCTATTATTAAATCTTGGCATTAAGAATATGAGCCGATCGAAAATTTCACAATTTTGGGCTAAGTATGGAATTATTTTTGTGAAGAGAATTATGGGCGAATAAGAGGATGACACATGTGTCCCTCCCCCACTTGTGTAACAAAGCTCCAATTATATCTATGTATTGCAAGATTTGGCTAAGTGTGGGAGATGTTATTGTGAAGAAAAAGACAAGTGGACAAGTGGGTCTACAAGGGTCCCCCTCCACTTGTGCTACACACACCAATCATATACAAGTCTTGCAAGACTTGATCTCACAAATATCTTTTCTCCTTAACCTCTCTTCTCTCTCCCTTAACCTTCAAGTCTCGAAAAACCATAGCCAAAGTGAAGAACAAGTTAACTTATTTTTCAAGATTAAGTTCCTTAACTAAGTTCTAAGCCAAGGTTAATACTCCAAACATTGGGTCACGGTTTTGGCAAGGAAACTGTCTTGAAACCCTAAGCTTGTTTATGAACTTTTTGGAAGAAAAACATGAAAACAAGATGGATACAAGCTTGTAAAGGATTCATGTGTCTTATTGTAACTTGAAGAAGTGGTGAAGAAAAGTGAAGTAGTGGCCGATTTTAGGGACTGTTTTGGGCTCAAATTAAGGTAAGATTTATTCATTCTTGTTGTATAAATGGAGTTAAATGATGTTATAGTTAAGGGATGAACTTGTGTTAAGTGAAATGGAGAATAATAAGTGCATGTGATAGTTTTGGCAAGTTAGCCGATTTATGGACTGTTTTGTTTATATTGGATTTGTTGGTTGTTATTGTTATTATCATCACTAAGTGCATGTTAGATTTAAGGAAATCTTGTTATTGAAAGTTGAAATGGTTTATATAAAATTGTTGAAACATGTATCGGATTTTAAGGAGTTATGAAAACGGCTTTAGTATTGGTTGTTGGCCGAGACTTCATCAAACTGTTGGATATTTGTGTGCGGTTTTAGGGGCTGTTTTATGCGTGTATAATGCTGGAACTTTAGTTACAATTATGCATGTTTAATGTGGTAAATTACTTACGTATGTCCTAAAGGAATAAGGGTATAGAATGGTGTAGAAAGACTTCACATTCTACCCTCATTGTTGTTGGAATATGGACTGTTTTAGTGGACTGTTTTTATATGGATTAAGAGGTCGGATTAACATGTGAAGTAGGTGTGTCGATCACCTTGGATGTTGTTTTGGTTATGTCCTTAATTGGTACTTGGTTATTGATGTTATTGACCTTGTTTGTAAGTTGTGGAAGTATGTATAAATAGGGGAAGTGATGCACAATATTTGTAAGAAAAGATAACCATCTTGTGGTATATGACTTACACTAGTCTCATGAAGTTGATAGACGTGTTATTGTTATTATAGGTTGAAGTACTAATTGAGGTGTATTCTACTTATCGAGTTGGTATAGCCGATAAGGTATGTGAAATTATTTTTTCTTCTTTTGGCATGATTTATATGAAATGGGTGTACGACGAACGTGCGTAATTCCATTCAATCCTAATGTCTAGTGATACATGATATGATAGTGTCTTGAGTTTTCTAAATGAAAGTTATTATATTTTAGTCCATTGAGAGTCAAAAATGATTTTACCGCGTCCCAGAAAGGGCCGGGTAGTATATGATTTTATTGAGAGTCAAAAGATGATTTAAATTACACATGGTTGCTCATGATAGCTATTCGTGCAAGTGTTTGTTACACCCCGTAGTTCAGGTCATGCTTATGAGAACGTACGAAAGGAATTAAGATTTAAATTTTGGAAAGATAGGTCGACAGAATGATTCGGACGGGTTTTAGTAAACTTTAGGGCGGATTATGCCCAGTTACCTTAGGAGTTCCTAGGAGTATCAAAGGCCTAGTGTGTAGTTCGTTGAGTCTAGTTCCCAATGCAATAAACCGTTCGTCGATAGGACATCGGAGTAGAAAGTTATGGAAGTTACAAGTTCAGCGCGCAATTGAACAGAAAAGAATTTTCGGTCAGGGGCCGCAGCGCCGCGGCGCCGGATGCAGGGTCGAGGCGCCGGATGTGCTGAAAATTCTCTGAAGTTGCAGCGCCGCGGCGCCGGAAGTACTGAAATTCTCGGAGGTTTCAGCGCCGCGGCGCCGAGGCGGGATTTTTGCGAAATCTGGGGGGAAAATCAGATATTTTCTTTTTAAAAGGCCATGGGAGGGTGACAAGTGTCCCTCCCATCTGAGTTAGTGGAAATGCTATTTATTTGACCAAGTCTTGAAGACTTAGTCATTCTTCCAAAAACCTTCTTCTCTCTAAAAATCATCCCTATTCCTTCTCTCTAAGAATTCCTCTCCCTTCTCTCTAGAAATTTAAGAAGAAACCAAGGCCTAGAGAAAAATTCCAAAAGGGTGGCAAGAAGGAAACTTGTTGACAAGCTTGTAGGAGGTTTGTGGAGGTGATTGTGGAAAGAAGGCAAGTGGAATTTGTTGGACTATTTTGGGTAAACTCTAAGGTAACAATCCTTTCTCTTTTTGCTAGTAAATTGTGTTGCATGTGTGGAAGAAAGGACTTGTAGTTGTCAATATTGCTCTTAGATATATTGCATGTAGGAAATATGATTTGGATTTGAAAGAATTGGATAAAGATGATATGTGAACATGTTATAGCCAAGATACTACCTTAAACTTATTGGATTGGTTAATTTGTATTGTGGGGCAGAATTTTACACGTCCAAGTTTGGCGTGTAATCCCCTTGTATTGCTGAATTGTTGGGCCTTAAATGTGGCGTTTAGTAGTTGAATTCGGGCCTTGAAAAAGGTGAAAAGTATGTAGAAACAAAGGAAGTGCTGTCCGATTTTTCGTAGAATTTAGTGACTTTGCACTTGGAATATTCTACGTTGAAGCTAGAGGTTAATAAACGTATTATGGTCATTATAGGTTGACATACTACGTGCGGTATATTGGACTTGCGAGTAGATTGACCCGAAGAGGTATGTGAAACTTTCCTATCTCTTGAGCATGAATAGTTGTACTTATATAGTACGGTAGACGTACAATACTTTGATATCCTTTACTTATTTAAGAATGGCCAAGTTGGGCGAGTTAGGAGATTAACCCACTTCTTTAAAACTATTAAGGATGTCTTAAGTTTTCAAAGTTAAGGGACTTGAAGTGTTTTAAGTATATGATACTTGTTTTATTTTAAAAGTTTAAGTCCCTTGGATATAAGAAAATGTAATTGACTAAGGTATAGGGTTAATATAACGATTTTATGGGAAGTTGGTTATATTAGCTTTATGGAAAGTTAAAAGGAGTCATTTTTCTTAAAAGAGTAGAAGTATGTGGTACTTTGGGTTAAATTCTCGGATTCTTTTATTAAGACATGTTAGTGCCTTAAGTAAACTAGAATGAGAGGGCATATGAACAAGACTAATAAGAAGTTAGGGGATTTCTTAACTTACTTATGTTATGTATGGTAAGCTGGTAGTGCTTATGTTATGTATGATAGCCGGTTGAGCTAGGGTAAGAGTATAAATGCGGGATAAACCCCCAAGACGTTATACCACCTCCTCTAGGGTAAGAGTATAAATGCGGGGTAAACCCTCAAGACGTTATACCACCTTCTGAGTATGATTGCGGGGTAAACCCCCAAGACATTATACCACTCCGTGGATTTGCTACCCATGATGCGAGGAATATCTCATGTGGGTCCACACGACCTATGCGGGCGGATACAGTCTATGCGAGGAATACCTCATGCGGGTCCACACGACCCATGCGGGTGAAATAGTCCCAGGAGTAGGATTGCTTAATGATACTGCGGGCGGGTGGCCCTGCTTTGATCATGACCCTCCTATTTTATGTTGTAAGTATACTCTTATTACTCTCATTGTTAGTAAGGCACAGTGAACTGTAATTTGATTATCATACATATCTCCGGCTTTGTTTTAGACTCATGATGTAATTACAGTATTTTCCAGTTTTACATACTTAGTACATATCAGGTAATCGACCCTTCTTCTGGCCGTTCACGCCGCAGTAGGGTAAGCAGGTGGTGGATCCTCATTCTTAGGATCACTGATCAGGTGTCAGAAGCTCCATTTCTCCGGAGGCTTGTCTTTTGGTACGATTTTCCCTGAAGTTGTAGATATTATGTACATTCAGGGGTATGGCGGGGCCCTGTCCCGCCACTGTTGTTTTCCTAGAGGTCTGTAGTAACATTTGTGGTTTGGGCTGTAAGAACAAAGTCGCATCGCCTTACTTTTGGTTATGTATGTTTTATGGAAGCGCGCCTTATCGGCTAGCTTTGTGATGTTTCTTGTATAAACATGTTTATGTGTTGTGTATGTTCACGCCGCTATTCTCCGATGTTTACTCGAGAGGTGCCTGTGTAGGGCACTACCGCGCCCGGATCGGCCATGACAAAAGTGGTATCGAGCGATTAGTCCTCGGAAAGTGTCTACGCATCGTGTCTAGCAGTAGTCTTAATTATCTGTGTTGTGCACCACATCTATAATCGTGAGGCTACAAGATATTTAGGATGGTTTCCATTCTTTCACTCTAAGATCGCAAGAGAGTCGTTATAGGTTGAACTCCTCCGACATATTTTTATGTATCGATTATGTCTCCACGCAGCGCACCGCGCCCGTAAGGTCAAGGCGATTGAGGAGCCGCAAGTAGGATGCAGAGGTTACGAGGCACGAGCCCGCCCTTACCGAGGTGATGTTTGGACGGCGAAGTTCCACGACGCCGCCACAAAGCAGAGTTCGGGCAGCAGCGCCATCGAGACCGTAGTACCGAGCCTTCAGCCTACACCGCGGCCGAGTATAGAGATTACGGGGAGCAGATCCGGTTATTGACCAGCATAGTAGCAGGGCAGCGCCGACAGGAGCAGGTAGTCAACCCTAGAGCCGACGGATTCGGGATTTTCTGGGTTGTCATCCACCCAAGTTCTATGGTTCGAGATCCGAGGAGGATCCTCAGGAGTTTGTTCGGCAGTTACAGCGGACTATGCAGGTGCTTAGGGCCTCGGAGGCTGAGTCAGTCATGCTAGCCTCTTACCGGTTACGCGATATTGTGTTGAACTGGTTTGAGTCATGGGAGTTGTCTAGGGGTGAGGGTGTTCTTCCAGCTGTTTGGGAGGAGTTCACAGAGGCTTTCCTGGATCACTTTTTGCCTCCTGAGATGAGGAGAGCCCGCATGGATAGATTCTTGACCTTGAGGCAGAATGGGAGGACTATCAGAGAGTACAGCCTGAAGTTTGACTCATTGGCCAGGTATGCGCACACCATTGTAAACATACGGGCGCATGCAGTTCATCGCCATGTGACGGGCTAGACCGTCATATGATTCATCGTGACGCCAGGCCCTTCACCGTGTATGGATATTGCCAGGATGCAGGCGTATGCGCAGGGATAGAGGATAGAAAGAGAGAGGATCAGCTTGACTCGCCAGCCAAGAGGCCGTGACAACAGGTCTCAGGCGCTTAGAGGCGGACAGCCTCAGCAGCAGACTAGATCCACATTTCAGCCGGCACAGAGTGCCCCTTCCCGGTTTTCTGGCAGGAGGGTTGATCAGTCGGGGCTTCAGGGAGGCAGAGACCATCATCGATCGAGACCACCCACATCTCGGTGTGTTCGATGCGGTAGGTCCCACCCATGCGAGTGATGTATGGCTTCGGGAGCTTGCTACTCTTGTGGCCAGCAGGGCCATTTGAGGAGAGATTGTCCGACCAGGGGCGGCGGAGGTGTTATGGTTCAGCCGTGGCCGATTCTCGGATCTTCATCTTCGGTTATGCGCCCGAGGCGTGGTGTTCACGGACCAGCAGCCGCGCAGGGGTCGTGGGGTCCTGGGCCAGCGGTCCTCAGAACCGCATTTATGCTATGTTCAGCCGTCAGGACCAGGAGGCGTCACTTGATGTCGTCACAGGTACATTATTAGTTTCAAGTCGTGATGTATATGCTTTGATAGATCCAGGTTCTACCTTGTCCTATATATCTCCTCATATTGCTGGTAGAATAGGGATAGAGCCCGAGTCTATAAAACCTTTTGAGGTGGCTACGCCAGTAGGTGATTCGGTAGTAGCTAGCGGGTGTATAAGGCTTGCCCAGTGACTATATACAGTCGTTAGACCCTAGCCGACTTAATAGAGTTGGATATGACGGACTTCGATGTGATTATGGGTATGGATTGGCTAGCGTCTTGCTACGCCAATGTGGACTGTAGAGAGAGGTTGGTACGGTTCCAGCTCTGAGCCGGTTATCGAGTGGAAGGAACATCGCGTCGGCGGTGGTAGGTTTATTTCTTACCTCAAGGCTAGGAAGATGGTGCAGAAGGGTATATCTACCATATGGTTCGTATTCGACATCGAGGCCAAGATACCGACTTTCACCGGGCCCGTTGTCGAGAGTTTCCGCACGTATTCCCGCACGATCTCCCGTATCCTCCCGAGAGGAGATTGAGTTTTGCATTGATATGTCGCCAGACACTCGGCCGATATCTATTCCACCATACAGGATGGCACCTGCTGAGTTAAGGGAGTTGAAGGACCAGCTGAAAGATTTGCTAGAAAAAGGCTTTATCAGACCTAGTGTTTCTCCCTGGGGAGCGCCGGTTTTATTTGTAAAGAAGAAGGATGACGCCAGATGCGTGTTGATTACAGCGGTGAATAAGGTAACTATCAAGAACAGATACCCCCTCCCCAAGATTGATGATTTGTTTGACCAGTTGCAGGGTGTGAAGTGTTTCTCTAAGATAGACCTGCGGTCTGGTTATCATCAGGTGCGAGTTAGAGAGGCAGATATCCCAAAGACTGCATTCAGGACCCGGTATGGACACTATGAGTTTAGAGTGATGTCTTTCGGGTTGACCAACGCCCCAGCAGTATTCATGGATTTGATGAACTGGGTGTTCAAGCCATTCTTGGATATGTTCGTTATAGTATTCATTGATGATATCCTGGTTTATTCGCGCACAGAGCAGGACCATGCAGATCATTCGGCGACGGCATCGAGTCCTCCGACCGCAATTGTATGCCAAGTTCTCAAATGCGAGTTTTGGTTGGCTTCATGGCTTTCTTAGGACATGTTATCGGGCCGATAGTATTCGGTTGATACAAAGAAAGATCGAGGCCAAGACTTGGCCTAGACCCACTACACCGACGGAGGCGCAGATTTTGGGCCTCATGTTATTATCTGAGATTCAGGAGAAGTTCGCTTCCATTTCAAAGACCTTTGATTAGTGACCCGAAAGCGGTATGTTCGGTGGGCGGATGCTTGTGAGGAGAGCTTCCGCCATCAAGAAGAAATTGACGATCGCCCAGCTTCTTTCTCTTCCCGAGGTTTAGACGGATATGTGGTTTATTGTGACGCCGTGTCGGGCTTAGAAGCGCGTCCGACGCAAAGACGAAAGTTATAACCACGATCTCGATAGCTCAGAAGCATGAAGAACTACCCCACACATGACTTAGAGTCGCAGTGATTCATGCCTCAAGATGCGGAGACATTATTTATATGGAGTTCATGTGGATATTTACACGCACTACGCGAGTCTCCAGATATCTTCACCAGCAGGAGCCGAACTTGCGCAGAGGCGGTGGTTAGAGCTACTTAAGGATTATGATGTCGATATCCTATACCACCCAGGAAGGCCATGTAGTTGCAGATTCCCTTAGTCGCAGATCGATGGGTAGTCCGCCGATGTGCACCAGAAAAGCGGCATGGTCCGCGAAGTTACGCAGCGCGAGCCTCGGGGTTCGCTTTGGTTGGTTCCGATAGTAATGGGTTCGGTTCGAGAGGTTGCCGAGTCATCCATCGTCGGCGAGGTGAAGAGGCGATGATGAGGATCCGACATGGTACGGTATCGAGATATGGCTCTTCGAGAGAAGAGTCTATTTGGAGTAAAGACCGATGGAGTGCTAATATTTGAGTGCGCAGTTATGTGTTCCCGATGTAGCAGACTTCGTCGCCAGATTCTCGGCGGAGGAACACGCTCGTTACTCGATTCATCCGGGTCGACTAAGATGTACCACGACCTCGCAGGTATTGGTGGGATGGCACGAAGGACGCGTTGAGTTTGTGATGCAGTTGTCCAAATTGTCGCAGGTCACGCGAGCACCGAAGCTCGTGGGTCATTGCAGATGATAGATTCCGGCATGGAAGTGGAGGTGATCAATATGGACTTTATTACGGGGTTACCTCACACTCGGAGGAATCATGATTCCATCCGGTTATTGTCGACAGTCGACGAAATCAGCCCACTTTCTTCGATCATGACGACTTTTTGTACGAGGATTATGCTAGATTGTATATCGAGAGATTGTGAGATCGCACGGAGTTCCTATATCGATTATTTCGATGCAGGAGCCCGGCCACGCTAACTTCGAGGTCTTTCCGGAAGGGTTAGGACACAGATGAGTCTCGATCGCTGCTTTCATCCTCGATCGACGGACAAAGCCGAGCGCACTATCCGCATACACTCGAGATATGCCGCGTCCTGTGTTATTGATTTCGGGTAGCCGGGAAGATCATTTACCTCTTGTGGAGTTTGCATATAACAACGGCTACCATTCTAGTATCCGATGGCGCCTACATGAGGCCTTATACGAGGAAGTGCAGTCACCAATAGTTGGTTTGATGGGAGAAGTTCGATTAGTCCGACCGACTTGGTTCAAGGCGCGGATAAGGTGAAGCTTATCCAGAGCGGTTATTGTCACCGAGTCGCATGTAAGTCGGGACGCAGATCATCGACGTCGACACTGGAGTTTGAGGTGGATGATTGGGTCTTCTGAAGGTATCACCCACGGCGGCGTGATGAGATTTGGGAAGAAGGAAACTTAGCCCAAGGTACATTGGGCCTTACGGATTGTCCGTAGCGCAGGCAGGTTGCCAACGAGTTGATCTGCCGTCCGATCCGGAGGCGACATCCAGCTTTTTCATGTGTCTATGTTGGAAGGCATCGAGATCCATCTGTGAGTGCACCGATTGTGATGCCCAGTGACAGAGGGGTTATCATATGAGGAGAGTCCCATAGCGATACTCGATCGTCAGGTTAGACGACTACGGACAAAGGATGTGGCTTCCGTCAAGGTCTTATGGCGGAATGAGAACAGAGAGAAAATGACATGGGAAGCAGAAGAGGACATGATGAAGAAGTATCCTCACTTGTTCCCTACACCTCCAGGTAACCCACTTTCTTGCTTGTTAGTTTTTAGTTTGGCATTTATGCTTAAGTATTGTTGTGGTCGTGTAGAGCGTTCTTGTTGCAAGAAGATTAGTTAAGGGGGTCTATGTCGATGTTGTGATTTGAGTAAGACACTAGTATCCGTAAGCATCATAGGCCGATAACGAAGAAACATGCATAGACAATATAAATATTAACAAACTACACATAGTGAAATAAGTCGTTTATTTTCTTAAACTACTAGATTATCAAATTTACATCCAATCTAGGTCCTGAAACTGAATTTCTTCTCCTGTCTCTAAACTAGTCATAAAGTTCCAGTCTTTTTTTATTACGAGTATAAAATTAAGCCTTTCCATTTAATCATAAGAATGTATCGTGGGACCACATAATCAATTCAAAATAGTATAATGTAAGTGACATGCAATGTAGTTGGCTAATACAAACCTGGTACACACATGCTAAGAGTTTTGCCACATAGACATGACTCATGGGGAATTCGTGAGGTCCATATATCTATCACTATACCGCCCGGAGTTAATTCTCATCGGAATGTGATCACACCATTACCGCCAGACTATAAAAAATTCAGTATACCGTCCGTGACCTTCAGACTGTGAGAACAAGACTCTTCCCTTTATTCTGACCTTTTAGGCCCATTCTGTACCTCAATCAGGACTCATCTCCATAGTATGTATATGTGAATGAGTGGAGCAAGTATAATATCTTATGCCAATAATATCAAAAGAGTACGAAAAGATAAAGCAAGGGTCATATCATCTTATATTAGCAAATCAATTTAAAGCATGATCATTTTCTCATGGTATTATCAAGATGAAGAGTGATGAATATGAGTCGGAATAAAAAATTACAATTAAAATCAAACATGGCTAACACGATCCACATAAGCAACTACTACACCAAGTTAGTTGATTTATCACCATCTTCAATGTCCGAAGGCTCACATATATACCCCGACAATATTTATATTCTATAATCCAAATCCTAAAAATTATGTAAATTTAATTACATTTGAACCTTCAAATTCATTAATTTTTACAAAACTCAATCCATGGCAAAAACCCTTATTCTACAATCTAAAATCATAGGAAAGATTGAATGCCAAGGAAATGATTCATGAGAAATTACTTAAATGAGTGTTAGAATCTTACCCACAAGGCTGAATCTCGAAAAAAAAAACACTTGATTTCACCCAAATAGAAGCTGTAGAACTCGAGTTATGTGAAAAATGAAGCCAAAAATCGAAGTTGGCGCTTAAGTCATTGCTTGCTTCTTCGCGATCACAACCCTGACCCGGCCCAAACATTGTGAACTAATTGCATCAAGATCACGATGCTCAAGCGTAACCCAACCCAGTCCCTTCGCCTTTACGAACTCGACAGAGGTCTCGCGATTGCATTGACCACCCCGATCAAGTCACGCGATCGTGGTCTCTCCTTCACGAACACGAAGAAGGAAACTAGCAACTGAACACCAGAAAATTCTAGTGTTCACCGAATTTGGATTAGACACTCGAAACTCACCCGAGATCTCCCAAAAACAAATCAAATATGCATTTCAGTCATAAAACACGAGTCAAACTTGCTCGTGTACTCAAAATTTCTGAAATAGATCGTCTTGACCCGATGTTGACCAATGTCAACTCCAAATCCTTAATTTTTTTCTAAACTCAACCAACGATCCAAAACACTCCTGAACGTCTTGGGACCCAAACCATCGGCTCAACTAAATCATAAACCACGTTCCAAACCTAACGGAATCATCAAAATTCGATTATGGATGCGTAAAAGTAAAAGTCAACTTTTAGTCAAACTTTTCCATTCCATGGCTTAAAGAAAGTCAAATTTAGGATTTTCCCTTCTGAAACCAACCTGATTGCTTCGGGAAGTTTGTCATCCATCACCTCAAATCATAAACACCTAAACAAAATCACTAGAATGATATTTTGGAAAATAAAATTTTAAAATGGAATAAACGACCTAACGAGTCGTTACATGCCCCCGATAAGAGGTTGGAGCCCAACAAACATACGTTCTATTCTTATGGTTGATAGTCAAATTTAAAGCATCTCATGTAAAAATTCTCATTCTGGTTCTATTCAATGACTTTGTTTGTTTAATCGTCATTAGTACACATCACGGTTGTTTAGTGAATGTAAACTGTCATTTCTTAAAAAAAATGTTGTCCTTGGGGTTGTAAAGTTTTTGGAATAATCGTTGTTTTGGTATCGAGTTCATGTTCCTAGCTAGAGATAGGTTCGACGCTAAATGTTTTTATTCCTTTTTTTTATTTTCTCCATTTTTTTCTTTCAACCGGAGTAAAACTGCAACTTCATGCTTATTAGTTATTAGCATGTTAGTTTTATTTTTTATCATTTATGTTGTAAAATTTAACTTCCTTTGATAAATATAAATATTATAAATATAAACTAAATGTAGAAATTATACATTAATTCTAATTATCTATGATACTTTTTGTATTTTTTATTTTTTAATTAAATTTATTTTTTATATATATTTATAAAAGAATTATATTTCACAATCGCGCAAAGCACGGACATATTCACTAGTGATTCTAATAAAATGTGATCTCCCTTGTCTCCTTTAGGTGAAAATGGATTTGGTAGTGCGCATGAATAGTCATGATTTATCCTTATCTAGGGATGACAACATATCGGATCTGGACCGGATATTACTAGATCCAGATCTAGATCCGTTTTCATATCTGGATCCAAATTCGAATTCACCGGGTCCATAAAAATCAAATTCAAATTTGAATCCATCGGATCCACCAGGTTCACGGATCGGATCTGGATCCAGATTCAAATATATATATATATATATAAGCCAAAAAGTATGGAGTCTCCAACCATGGAAGATTCAAGTGAAATCCCCAGTTAAATTAAGTCAAACTTGACTGCATGAAAAGTTATATATAGATAAAAGATAGGATAAGGTAATTAATAACATATTTGAAAAAAAAACAAGAGTTCACACAAGCTCTTGTCAGACAATTTGGATACAATAGATTTTATTCTTTCAATCATGGAAAACATGATTGATTCTTTGTGACATCCATATCTAAAGATTAGGGGTACTCTCTGATTTGATTATCTTCAGTTAGTCCACCGCAAACCACCTGAAATACATAGAAAGATAAACAAATTATCTATGTTCTTATATTGCTGCACACACAGTACAAAATGAATGCTAAGCAAGATATCCCTTTTGTACTACTCCATTACAAATCTTAATGTCTGTTTCTAATTGCTACTAAAAAACTTACTTTTTTAACGATATGTTTCTCCTACCTCGACAGACGAAGTAATAAACAGAGCTCCTCTGGAGGCAGTGACACTGGTGTCATTAAGATCAAACCCAAGAACATTCATTGCCTCCATTAGTTTAGTAAATCCACCTCTTTTCTTCTGGCACACTATCTTTATCCAAAGCTTATTTGGACCAATGTAAGCCACTTGAACTTCAGGCTGTTTTAGTAAAGAAAAAGAAGTTATTTTACTGTCCCATTTAACTCAAAAATATCAAAGATTGTAACTTTGGTTTATTCATAAGGTCGGGTTTGGATTTGGTTATTCAAATATTCTAGGTTATGAATAAATTTAATAAAAAAACGGATCCACGGATCGGATCTGGGCCGGATACGGATCTCAGATATAAGATTCATAGTCGATCCGTCAGAAACAGATCCGGATCCATCGGATCCAAATTTTGAAGATTCATATCCTATAAAACGGATCTGGATCTACCGAATTCGAATCGGATCCATGATTCACTGTCATCTCTAGCCACATGAATGATGATGAACTCATAAAATGAATTGAGGCGTTGAGGTGACATGTCATGTGGCGCTTATCTCATCAAAATGTTTTTGCCACATGAAATTATGTGCTCATCTTAAACAACTTTAACGATGTGGGATTATAGTATAGAGTATAGACACAGTAAAAGAGGAGGTGAAATTGATCCTTTTTATATAGTAGAAGGGTAAACTTTAACCCTTTTCCCATTATTATTGAGGTTGGTTTAACCAAATGTAACAAACAACGTCAAACAAAATTAACCCAAAGACTAGCTCGAGGGACCACAACTTATAGTGACCCTTTTACCCTCACTTTGTCTACAGAAACAAAAACGAACTTATGTTTTGTTTAGGGGTGACAGATGGACCGTTTGGACTAAAGTTAGGCGGATCAAGATGGGCTGAAGTTGTAGATGTGTTAATGTCCAACTTGCCTAAACTTACATGGGCTAAATGATGGGTCTTAACCCAACTTGATCTATTACTTTTACAAATTTCAAACTTATCTTCTATGATGTTATTTTATTTTGTATGATATTTGATTTTTCCATATCTTTATTTTAAGAATAATATTTTTAAGAATTTTCATTTTTTATAAAAGCAAAAAAAAATGAAATAGAAATTTGAGGATGGGGTGGAGGTAGGTGTAGATAGCGGCTAAGAAAAAATTCATATTTTTTTTTATAAATTGTTTATAAAATAAAAATATATATAAAATATAAATTTGAGATTGGGGTAGGGTGGGGGGTAGGGGTAGGTACAATTTTTTTTCATATTTTTAATATTTTTTTTTATAAAAGTAACAAAAAATATGATATAGAAATTTGAGGATGGGGCGGGGGTAGGTTGGGTTAGGGCGGTAGGGGGAGGTAAGAAAAAATTCCATATTTTTATAAGGTAAAAAAGCTATGAAATAGAAATTTGAGAATAGAGTGGGGGTGGAGGGGGTAGGTGTGGGTGTGGGTGTGAGAAAAAAATCATTTTTTTATAAAAGTAAAAAAAAATATATAAAATAAACATTTGAGATTGTGGTAGGGGGTAGGGAGTAGGGGGAGGTAAGATAAAATTTCATTTTTTTTTATAAAAATAACAAATAAAAATTTGAGAATGGGGTGAGGGGGTAGGTGGGGTTAGGGTGGTAGGCCTGACAAGTGGATCGGGACGACCCGGTCCCGACCCGATCCCGACACCGCCCTGCCCCGACCCAACCCCGAAATAATTAAAAATAAAAAGAAGAAAAATACGGCACCGAGACTCGAACCGGGACGGGACATGGTCTCGTCTCGCCAGACTTGATCCCGCCACGACCCGACTCGTCCCTGTCCCAACCCTTGTCTCGCCCAAAACCCCCATTTGCAAATATAGTCGTTGCAACAACGATCATTTTACATTTTAGCCATTGTGCAACAATTATTTTTTGCCTCCCCCAACCCCCTACCCCCTACCCCATTTATATTTATTTTTAACCTCTAAGTTATTATATTTACACTTTAACCCAATTTTCCAACTATAAATATCTCATTTTCTCTTCATCTTTCTCACAAATCTTCCTACAATCTCTCAATCAATCTCTCTACAAGTCTACATTGTCTACTAAATATTCAATTTTATTTATTCATTTGGGAGTGAAGTTGGCAACTAGCTTGAGGATTATCTATCGAGCAAAGTTTCAATTTTCAACCTCTCGATTACACGTCGACGTTACGTCGGCGTTTGGTACATTCGTTATTTCATTAAATTATTATTGTGTCTTTATTTTATTTAGCGCACTTAATTTCATTATCTTTAAGTCTTTAACTATTTATTAGCATAATTAAAATGAAAGGATTTAGAGATATATTTAAGGGTAAGAGTCAGGCTTCTGCTAGTAGGGGTAACAATGACAGTGATACTTCTTCTAGTATTCCTAGTCCTACTCCTATACATGATGAATTTATTGATACTGAAGATTTTCATGAAATACCATATGATTTAGACGAGCAAATATTTTCTCAAAATGAACAAGACTTTAATTTTGAAGATGCTCTAGATGATGATACACCCACTAATGTAGATGAAACACTCACTAGTGAACATCCAACTGAAACGTCTCATGTTCCCCCTAGTATGAAATGAGGTCCAGCAAAACGACCACTAAAATCAGATGCATGGAAATTTTTTGATAGAGACGTACAAAATCAAGTAGTTATATGTAAAACTTGTAAACTTGTTTATAATTTTAAAACTGGACAAGTCATGGTGGAACGGGGGATTTAATGAGACACATCAAGCAAAAACACCCAGCTATGTATGCCCAATACGACACTAAAAAAAGGATGTGTGAACGCCCTCTCCATCGAGACAAGGTTCACATACTGTCCCGGATCAAGTACATGGTCAAATGAACCCTACGACGAGGGGAGTTGTAGAAATACGATAAACATAGAGATAGGGAAGCATTATCAAAATTAATTGTTGTGGAGGGTTTGCCTGTTTCATTTCCTTCATCTCCTGGTTTTGTTCATTATATTAGAGATATGTATAATTCTGCTTATAAAGATTTTTCTAGATCAACTGTTAAGAGATATATATTTAAATTTGCATATGAATATCAACAGTAACGAAATATAGACATTGGTACAACAGGAGACTCGAGAGACCTCGAGCGTAATATACGCTACCATCGGAGAGACTTTAGCCACATCAACACCCGAATGAGGCGATCAAGAAAGTCCTCCCCTGGAAAAAATATCTGAAGATCTTCTCTTTTCTTTTCGTTATGCATTATATCATTTTAATGGAAAAGTCACTCTAACTTCTGATATAGGCTGTAGTACTAACGTCTATGATTATTTAACGGTAACCTGTCATTGGATAGATTATAAATGGTCTATGCAAAAACGTATTTTAGCGTATAGATATATAGATATTAGGCCACTGGGAATTTTATTTCAGAAAATATTTATTTAGATTGCGATTATTACGGAATAACTGATAAAATTATGAGTATTACATTAGATAATACATCTTCTAATAATGTTGCTATTACAGTTTTAAAAGATGTTTTAACTCCGTCTTTTCCAAATAATTTTCATATGAAATGTGCGTGTCATATTTATAACTTTGTTGTAAAGGATGACCTATTACTTTTTCAAGATATTCTTGAAAAAATATAATTTGCTATACATTTTTTTAAAAAAAATAATAGAATACAACGAAAAAAAAATTATAAAAAAACTTGTCACGATTGTCAACTACTTTATAGAAAAAATTCCTAAGAAGTACTCACTAGGTGGAATTCTTTATATGAACAACTACTTGTTGCTTATGATTATAGAAAACCTATAACTTTATTTTTAACGCCCATAATCAAAATCCAACTGATATGATTGTAGATAACGATTGGAAAAAAATTAAAGAACTTATTGTATTTCTAGAGAAAGTTTTTCAAGCAACAAAAGAATTTTCTGGTATATATTATCATACTATTTCAACTATGTTGTTTTATATAACTATAATATTTTTACTGCTTAGAGAATATATGAAAAAATCAGTTTATAAGCAAGCTATTAAAAATGTTTATGAAAATAAAGAAATATTTTATTCATATTCCCCATATTTATATTATTGGTGATGTATTAAATCCGGCTATTAAAATAGACGGTTGTAAATCACTTATTGAAAATATTTATGCATGTATAGAAGTATTACCACCTCCACCTCCCAAAAATTTAAATGCGCCACCAACTATTGAAATTGAACAAACGAAAGAAGAAGTATTGTCTAGCATAGAAAACGAATGCAAAAACGCATTTAGGTATTACCAACAAGAAAGTGTTAGCAACTAACCGATTTCCATACCATCTTCTTCTTCTTCTTCTTCAACACACCCTCTAAAAAGACATGCTGTTTCTGCGGCTAGTATTGAAAGCCTCAGAAATAGAATATGCGGTGGTAGCACTACTAATCAAATTAGCGAGTTTGATGTTTTTATTTTGCAGGGTATTTTACTGTACCAAGCAGTTGTCAATGAAGAAGGAAATGAAGACTTTCTGAAATACTGGAGGAGGAATGGGATGACATTTCCGACACTTTCAATGATGACCCGAGATATTTTGAACATTCAAGCGTCATCAACGGCTTCTGAAAGCGTTTTTTCTGCCGACATATTTCAAATAGGAGAGCACATACACTCATTAGTCGGAGACAACTTGAGTATTGCATTACTATTCAGAGATTGTATACGAGTGAAGCGGAGAAGGTGCGGTCAACCGGAGATCAACGAAGAAGACGAAAAATTAAAAATAATAAAATAGAAATTTGAGATTGGGTAGGGCGAGGGGGAGAGGGGGTAGGGGGAGGTATGAAAAAATTTCATCTTTTTTAATAATATTTTTTAAAAGTAACAAAAAATATGAAATAGAATTTTGAGGACAGGTGGGGGTGGGGTTTAGGGCGGTAGGGGGGAGGTAAGAAAAATTCCCTATTTTTTGTAAAAGTAAAAAATCTATGAAATAGAAATTTGAGGATGAGGTGAGGGTGGAGGGGGTAGGTGTGGCTGTGGGTGTGAGAAAAAAATTATATTTTTATAAAAAAAAATAAAAAAATAGACATTTGAGATTGTGTAGGGGGAGGTAAGATAAAATTTCACATATATTTTTTTTTATAAAAATAATAAAAAATATGAAATAGAAATTTGAGGATGGGTGGGGTGAGGGGGTAGGTGGGGTTAGGAAGGTAATGAGAGGTAAGAAAAAATTTCATATTTAAGAAAAAAATATGAAATAGAAATTTGAGGATGAGGTGGGTGGGATGAGGTAAGAATTTTTTTTATATTTTTATACATTTTTATAAAAGAAAAAAAATAGAAATTTGAGATTGGGTAGGGCGAGGGGGAGGTACGAATTTTTTTCAGATTTTTAATAATATTTTTTATAAATATAACAAATAATATGAAATAGAAATTTGAGAATGAGTGGGGATATGTGGGATTTAGGGCGGTAGGGAGATGTAAGAAAAAATTTCATATTTTTTTATAAAAGTAAAAATAAAAAATGAAATAGAAATTTGAGGATGAGATAGGGGTGGAGGGGGTAAGTGTGGGTAGGGAGGGCAGGGGGGGGGGGTGGATGGGAGGTAAAAAAAAAATCATATTTTTTATAAATTGCTTATAAAAATAAAAAAATAAAAAATAGAAATTTGAGAATATTGTAGGGCGAGGGGGGAGGGCGGGAGGTGGGGTAGGTAAGAAATTTGAAGATGCGGTAGGACATGGGGTGGAGAAGTAGGGGTGGTAAGAAAAAAGTTCATATTTTTAATAATATTTTTATAAAAATAAAAAATATAAAATAGAAGACTTGAGTAAACAATAGAATAATAGATGAATTATTTTAATTTAATGTAATTGATTAATTTGGGTTGTGCAAGATGAATGAGTTAAATTAAGCTAACCAAACTTAGCACATTTAATAGTATGTAAATGCCTAAACTAATTAAAATCTGAGCGAATTGAATATATCAATTAGGCTTGAGTCCAATTTGACATCCCTAATATTGTACCTCCAAATTTTACGCACATCCGTTCAAAAATCAAAGGGCACACCTGTCATTAAATCTCAACCTTCCTGTCTTCTTCAGCAAGAAACATCTTATTAATCACCATCAAAACAGGATTTAATTACAGTTACCCCAAGCCCCCAAAAAATTGATTTCGAAACCTGGGACCTTCGTGAAGGTCCTTCCAATACCCATCAAGGGTATTTCAGCCAATTCATAATACTTAATTTCTTTACTTGAAATAGTCAGTTTATTTATTAAGATATTTATTTCACTCATATCCGTATCTATTTACTTGTTACACCGACTTTAGAATATTTTTTAAATTTTCTCTGGACATTTTGGTGAAACCAAAAAAGGAATTGGAGAAAACAAAATAATATAAAAGTACAGAAAAGCCCCCAAAATTTACCAAAACCCTAATTTCTCACTCCGAAACAAACGTTCCTCGAGACTTTGCCTCCTCTCCTCTTCTTCTCCCTCCAAAACAAACAACTCTTTCCCTCATCGTCTCTCTCTCTGTGAAACTTTGTTTTTCCTTTTGTAGCCGTCCGATCTGGAGGTGTTAGTTCAGATCTGCGACGACGATCTAGATATTCCGACGTCACGCGCCGAGATCTGGTTTCCACGCGCAAAGATCAGTATGGTTGTGAATGGGAGGCCAATGAAGCGGATGAAGAGGAGAGTAACGGCGGACCTCAACGACTTCCTCACGTTCCCCGATGGCAATATCGCCGGTAATGAGCCCTTCAGGACGACGGTGAAGGCGTTTTTGTCGAAACACGCGCTCTTGCCGCCCCCTTCTTCGTTGTTTCCTCACCTTCTGACGTGGCAGATCCTCTTCCGCGTTGGCGATCTCACCGACGGAGATGACTCTTCTCCGTCCGTCATCTGCCTCGATGTCATCGAAGAAGACGTCGCTAGATGTAGATCCGTTTATTGCGACCAGTGCCGAGTCGTTGGTGAGTTTTCCCACCGAGTCAGGAAAACAATATTTATATATTTTTATTTTATTTTATTTTATTATTTTTATATACCATCTCATCTCTTTGACGATGTCGTTTTTGGTGTTTTTTTAGCCTGCTAATACGGTGTGGTTACTTGTGCATCAGATGGTTGGCCTTTTTGGTTCGATAAATTGGGAGGAAAAATAAATCTAGTGCCGGCCTTTCGTTAAGTTTGATGGACTCTCTAGAACTAAGCCGTCGATTTCATGAAATCCGAACCGTCCAGTTGTCCCTCAGACTTTCTATTAAAATATTAGTCCTGCCACTGTACTAAAAACTGAGCTAATACAGTGCCAGCTCACATCGAACCTTTTCTTAATTATTTAATTTAATAAAATTAGTTAATAAAGAAATTAAAAAACGTGTGTCCAAATAAGGGCGAGTGGGTCCTACTGAGTTGGTGGTAATTGATACTTGGCAGCCACGGAGGTCCCAATGTCTCTTCTGTCCTTTCCACCATGTATTTTAAATTTACAGATATAACCTTCCCGGATAAAGTGAGTGGTCACATGTATGGTGGACAATTACGTAAAATTTGATATGTGAGCCTCCTCCAACTTGTTAGACATTTTCTTTTTTGTCCTAGTCCTTGACCAGATTGCTTTGACTTGAGTGGCATGGGGATGACAATTAAATAAGTAGTTTAATCTGGTCGAAATAACTAGTCTCATCACCTGTATGGCCACGAAATATCCTCCACAATTTCTATCCGTGAGACCTAATCTTTTGTCTTTAAAATATCAAATCAACTAAAATTATTTGATTTGATTTTTATTTCAGAAACCAACTACTAACAATAATTCCGAAAGAAAGAAAATATCTTGAATTAGACAACTAAATAATAGAATTTTAAGAGATGTTAAAGTTGCGTGGTCAATGATTCTTCTAGTTTGAAATTGTATTCAAGATAGAGGGATGTTGGATTTTCGGTAATCTTTTTGTTGTTTGAAAGGGAAATAGTGGGATTGAATTGTGTTTTGGGATGTGAATAAATTGAATTGTGTTCTCGTTGCTGATTCATAGGTTGGAGCAGTCATCCAGTTTGTGCAAAGCGTTTCCACTTTGTTATTAAGGCAGATGGAAACTCAATTGGGGGTTATAACAAGTCCTGTGCTGGGTGCGGTGAAGCCCTTCACTTATCCGAGTCTAGGTAAGAATATTTGGTTTTTCTTTGTTAAGCTGAAATTGTTCTTTTTCCCTATTGGTGTGGCTTCATATATCATGACATTCTATTCCAGATCATCCCTTTTAATTTTGTGTCATACGTGCCATTGGATTTTTTAGTGTTCCAGTATCTACTATTGTTTAGTCATTTTGGAAACATGTCAAAGTAATTGTGTTGTCTGTGTGGTTCTGGTCTCTACAGCTTCGTATCCTCTCCTAGTCAGTGTCCAAAGAAATCTGCCCAACTATTTTTGTTTATCTTGACCTTTGTGTTATAGATAAAAATGTGGGAGTAAAATACATTAATTTGTCTTGTCAGGTGCAAGTCATGTAACCATGTCATGACCACAGAAGACGTTGAAGATTGGATGTACCGTCAGTTAGAGGATACCAATCATCTTCTACATGGTGTGATCCATGCCAATGGCTATGGACATCTTCTCAGGGTAAACGGTAGAGAGGGTGGATCCAGGGTGCTTTCTGGAAGTCATATAATGAATTTCTGGGATAGGCTCTGTAAAGTTCTTGGAGCAAGGTAAGCATCATTTGTATTAGACATTATGTTGTAGGAATAATAAAATTTGACATGTTACCCCAAGTACTGAATGTCTTATTGAAACATCGCAATCTTCTAAAGTTTGGTTCTCCAATGACCTATATTTGATGATTTAGTCTTGTCCTATATGGTCAGAAAAATCAGCGTCATGGATGTTTCAAAGAAGTATGGTTTGGAGTTACGTCTACTGCATGCCATCACAAAAGGTCATCCATGGTATGGTGAATGGGGTTATCAGTTTGGCGCTAGTAGTTTTGGTCTGACTCAAGATTCTTACAGACAGGGTGTAGAGAACCTTTCTTCTCTGCCCTTGACCATCTTTCTATCTCAAGGAAGGAAGCCTCGCACACGTCTGCAGGACTTGATTTCATTTTATCAGTCCTTGTCAGAGCGTGAGCTTGTAAATATTAGAGACCTTTTTCTTTTCTTAACTAGTTCAATCCGTGATACCCGCAAATCTGGCTTGGAGCCCGATGATGCCACTTGTAAGAAGCGTAAAACTTGCGACTCCAAGGTCTTATGTGCATGGACCAGTAGTGATATTTTACGTGTTGAAGAAGCAATGTTTAGAGTACTACGGGCTGTCTCTGGGTCCAATTGGGTGAGCTGGCGTGCACTTAGAGGTGCTGTGTGTAAAGCTGGTTCTCCTGAACTCCTCGATTATTGCCTAAAGGAACTCCATGGGAAGCAGGCAACTGATGGAATGGTTGTCAATGCCCGCAGCGTATCTGGTTCTGGCACTATGGAGTACAAGTCAGTAAATCAATTCTTCTCTTTCATATTTCTTCTTGGGAGCTCAATATTTAAAATTTCGTATAGATCACAATTTGTGTGCGTTGTAGTGTTTTTTTTTTGCCTTCTGACTGATGTTTTATCTTTACCTGATGCAGACTTGAGCGTGGTAACCCAATGGTTAATGTGAATACAAATGAGAATAGATTGCCTTGCACACCGAACTTCCCATCTGAGGAACATCTGCGTCGAGATCTGAAATACTTGTACGAGTGCATGCTAAACCCACCGACAATGTCTAATCATGTTCCGTTAACCAGAAGGGAAGCTGCAGTTCGTGCTACTACAACTGTTCTTGATTGCAAGAAATTTATGAAGGAATATCAACCTGAAAGATTCTTGCCTATCCCAAAATCAGATGCAATCCAGGTGCTATGTGAGGTGGACATCATGGAACAATCTGATGTACATTCCAGAAACCCTCCTCCAGAATTATTGATTCTCCCCTCGGATGCTACCATTTTTGACTTGAAGGCGGAGGCATCGAGGACATTTCAAGATGTATACTTGATGTTCAGAAGATTCCAAGCTGATGAGCTAGTTGGATATGGCGGGGTGAAAGAATCAACTCAGGTCAAACTCCTCCTAGGACCTGCTGAATTTGTGACAGTCCGAGGAAAATTCCTGGGGAAAAACGGGGGGCTGATTAGGTATAGAATGGAAAGGGGAATGGAGAGATGGACTGTAGATTGCTACTGTGGAGCAAAGGATGATGATGGGGAGAGGATGTTGGCTTGTGATGTGT
Organism: Przewalskia tangutica; assembly: GCA_029844215.1. Taxonomy (NCBI): domain Eukaryota; kingdom Viridiplantae; phylum Streptophyta; class Magnoliopsida; order Solanales; family Solanaceae; genus Przewalskia; species Przewalskia tangutica. The sequence continues at coordinate 90,649,888 of CM056723.1, forward strand.
GCGGTGTTTGGCAGCACACCAGATGTGCCGGCATCCCTGACTTGGATGCTGTCCCTGCCAGGTTCATTTGTATTAGGTGTAGATGTGTTAGTCAGACTACGAATACAAGTGGTAGTTGCAAGGATGAATCAGTTGCTGGTGTGGGATTAGGGAGGAGCTTGGCTCATGCTGTCTGAAGTGTGCTGGGGTTTTCTAGTAATGGTGTATATGTTTTTTCCTTTTTTATTTCAGGTCTGATAGAATATGTACAAACAGGCCAGACCTCGAGAAGAAATATCATCAGCGCACTCTGGCCAGTTTTCCCTCGCTCTTTACGAGTTTTATGACTTATCCTTGTTTACATATTCTTCAGACGGCTGATATTTGATCTCTAACTATTATTTGTAAAAACAAAAAAAATATTTAAGAGGAAAAAGAAAAAAAGATGAAGATGACAATTCAGAATGTTTTTGTCTACTTTTTTTAAAGATTTTGCGTTGAACGAAAAAATAAAAATGCTAAACTCTCTTGAATTTGATATTGGACAAAATGTTTCTGAGACCATCTCCAGCAGGCAGGAAATAATATTTTTTCACATCATCAATTATCTCCATTTATTACCTACATTTTACAACAGAAGATATTTCAAAAAATAATTCATTTTCTCTTTTCTCTACATCAATTCATATACTCTATCATATATATTTATTCTATCTCATTTTTTATTTTGTATATGATATTATTTTTGTAATTTATATTATTATACATTTAACAATAAAAATTATAAATTATTTATATTTATTTAATTTTGACACTTATCAAATATTATTATAATATTACAACACAACAATGCATGATTTTATTAATGAAGATAAATTAATCGTACAATTTATCAAAAACACACTAAAACATTGATAATATTAAAAATCACAAATTGAAAATTAATTTTCGGTTGCTCCATCTCTAGGAAATATGCACGTTCTTGCAACATTAAATCTTGATGGTAACAATATTTCTGGTACTATACCACATAATTTGATGAATTATCGCATCAACGTTTTGAATTTGAGCAAGAATACTATTGAAAAATACATTATATATGACATTTGAAAATTAGATAACATATTTTGAGAATTTTGTGGACGTGAATATGGAGATTTTGTTGTTGGTTAGGAAATATAAAATTTGGAGAAAAATTAAATTTTTGATTAAGATTCATATTTAAACCTTGGATCTCAGTGAAAGAATTGGGGGGGGGGGGGGGCGCATAGCCAAAACAGTATAGAAATTTGGAGAAAATAGCCAAAATATTTTGGTGTCCAAATGAAGTAAACCTACTCTCTTTTTATAGGTCTTGAAAAATTTAAAAAATTGATGTTTTTTTTATTTTTAAATTCGGTTAAATTATTCGTCAAAAATGACAATTAAAATACTGGTGGAAAATGAATTTCTGGCAACCGATTATGCTGCTACATGGCACTGCAGGAGACATCGTCTGCACATGGCAAAATTATCTCTTATATATTCAATAATTTCCCATTATTTTCACGTCAACATGCCATTCAAATTGTCTTCTATTGTATGTAATTAACGGGAATAATGTCCCCCCGTATGGTCTTAAGGTCAAGTGTTCATTTCAATCGACGGCTGGATGTTTGCTATTCTTCTTACTTTGGACTTCTCAAGATTGAAAACTGTCGTCGTTGGAGATTTTTGATTAGGGGAGTTGCTCTAAAGGGAAAATTTTAAGTGCCCTTTTGGTACAGCTTTTCAAAAGGCTAGAAGTGTTTTTGGAAGATCAAAAATATTTTGGCTTTTTTTTTAGTGTTTGGTGGAAGCTGCCAAAAGTGTTTTTGAGTTTCAAAAGCACTTTCGGAAGAAACCCAAAATTTGAGCTTCTTGAGTAGAACTTTTTTTGCCTTATAATTTTTTTGTCTTTTATATAAAAACATTTTTTTATTGACAACCAAACACCTATCAACTTTTTGATAAAAAGCTCTACTTGAAAAGCTTTACTCCTAAACGCTTTACTTCTAAAAGCTCTTTTTAATAAGCTGTACCAAACACGGAGTCTAAGTAGTTTGCGTACGACATTTTAAAAAACATTGTCATAGGGCAAGTAGGCGTTTGGTCATAAAAGTTACATATTTTTCAATTTATTTAAATTTTTTGAAGGAGAAGTTGTGTTTAGTTATACTTTTTCAAAGAATATTTGAAATAATGGATATATTTTTTCTAAAAACATGAAATGTGATATAAAAATTAGCAAAACCATCCAATTTGACTATATATCTGAAACATATAACTAAATCTGTTTTAGAAGAATATATCTCATAATTGATAGTGGCATAATGTCTTATACTTAGATCCCATACACGAGCTACTAAATATTATTACACTAGTTAATTCCCTCCCTCCCTCCCGCTCTTAGAAAATTCAAACACCATACTCTGCTTAGACAACAATATATAAAATTAGACCTATCCATTAGCAAGCTAACAACATATGAAAAACTATCAGGGATGGCAATAGGGCGGGTTAGGGCGGAACAAACTTTGACCTATTCAGATTTTGACATGTCCTGCCCCGTTTAGTTTTGTCCAAAAATATGTCCGCCCCGCTCCGTTTGTGTTTTTTCATTTCTTTTAAATCCTCCGTCCTAGTTTTAGGTAGGCAATAAAATTATTACAACCACCTTTCAACCCTCCGTAATGTTGTCACTATTCAAATAATATTATTAAGGTATAGTTAACCCTCTTAACTTTTTGAAATTAGTGTTGATCATTATAACCGTTGTCAAATTCTGCTCGATTACATTGCTTTGCAAGAAGAAGATTGAGTTATTCCGTAGTGACATTTGTCTGGCAGAGTAGAAAGATTGTTGATCAGTATGGGTTGGTAACGATGTTGTTGATTTGCTTCCTGAAAATATTGAATTGCTTAAGTCTGCTAATGACATTAAGTGGAGTATATATTTATAAGAATTAACCTTGTCACTATTTATTAAAACCCACCACATGCCCTGTCCCATTTCAATTTTTAACAAAACTAATTTTCCCGTTAAGAGCTTACCCTGCCCTGCCCCTCCATCCCTACAAACTACCCTGCTCGGATATTCTTTTAGGCCACTGCTCAAGCGCGAGGATAATTCACCTCCATTTTAAAAGCTAGCAAAACAAATTTATTTCTAAAATTGCTCTACACCATTAGGCGCTTACCACTCTGATTATACCAGTTTTTCTTGTACACAATTTAATAGATTGACTTGGAAGGAAAAATGCTAATCTTCAAACTCTGGCAGAAATAGAACTGGATTATTCATTTATCAGGTATAGCAGCTCATATTTAAAATAAATAATTTCTTGATTATTTTCATTACTGAAAAAAAGTATATATACAAATTACAATTTTCCATAGTAGAAAATCTACTCCTATTCTGATCTCAAAACTTTATTCTAGTAGTACAAGACTCTTATAATTATAGTTATGGTAAGTGTACAATATATATATATATATATATATATATTTTTTTTTTTTTTGATAGTCCAGGTTTCCAGGCTTGCGCCTGACTATTTCACTGGTATTACCCAGACGTCCTGGAGTTAATAACACCGGTCCTTCAACACTATTACCAGTAAATCACGGAATGTGCTCGGTTGTACAATATTAATTATACTAAAATTAAGACCATATATACCTAGGATATACACTATGTATCTTATAACTTGTAACAGATTTTGAAATAAAATTTGATTTCATAAAACCACAGCCAAAGACAGCACTTTCCTGCTAACATGTTACTTTTTACTGACACCATGCATTGCTCAATCTCTAGCTCATCTCATCTTTCAACCAGAGAATCACCTCATAAGTCATAACATATATTTTTTTTTGCACTCACTCTAATATTGTAAGCCAAAAGTTCAGAACTCAACAAAGATGGATAATTTAACAGCATTGTAGTATTAGACAGTACATAAGTTAATAAAATTAATTCTCTACCTCTCAATAGAGCAGATGGCTGTTATAAACGGGGTTATTTTTATAAAATAAAAAAAATTAGGACAAAATTGAAAAAAGAAAAGTAAATGCAACAATCAAAAAGTGAGATGAGAAAAAGTGAAAGTATGTTTTGAGGTGTATCTCAAATTTGAAATACAATTTCATGATATCCCGAAAAAAGTTGATAATTTTCGTGGCCAAACGGTTCTTTAAGTAACATGCAAACAACATGCATACAGAAACTTAACTGTTGACATTTGCAAGAATGACGAACGTTAATTTTGATGATTGACAAAGAGAATGCACAAGGTGAATGAACCAGGTCCATAGACTTCATCTATCAAAGGGCAATACATTACAGAGCTGAACGAATCAGGCTCAAAGCAGAGGTGGAATGAACCAGGTCCAAGAACATATTCCGTCTCAGTCCCAGCAGTGAGACAAAGTTGACAGGAACAAATGCAAGGAAAAGATCAAAGAACATGTTCTTTTTCAGAGCCCCTATGCATAAACATATGGATAGGGATGTCGATTCAGATGTGGCTAGAAAGGCTCGTTTGAGTGATTCATAAACCCTCGTCACGATAAACAAGCAAGGGATTCATCCTCTACTTATGGGAATGTCTTCGATTTGGCTTTTGTTCTCTGTAGGTTTATAGCACACTAGGCTAGCGTTGAAAGGTATTCTATCTTTCTCTTTTTATTGCTCGGCTCGCTAGAATTATTTAGCTCTCCTAGAGTTCTCTTTCCATACGATGAGGATACCATGTTACCTGAGGATCTCATCGATAAGGAAGATCAATATGAAAATAGGAAGAAGACTAACTTGGATGAAATTGAAGTAATCAACCTCGGGGATGAGGAAACAGTTAAGGAGATTAGGATAAGTGCGCACTTGGAAGCGCCCTAGAAAGAAGAATTGAGAAATCTGCTAAAAGAGTACGTCAAAATCTTTGCATGGTCATACACAGATATTTCCGGGTTGAACACAGACATAGTGCCCACAATTTACCTATCAATGAAGGTTTCACTCAAATCAAACAAAAAATCTGGAAGTTGCAGCCAGATTTGAGCATCAGGATCAAAGAGAAAGTTAAAAACAGATCAAGTCAGGGGTAGTGGCAGTAACCCCATATCTGGCATGGTTGGTGTTGACACCCAATTTTGTCTCATCTTTTCCGATTATTTCTTGCAATTTTAAATATTTTTGGACACAATATTTTTATCATCATTTTTGCATTTTTCTATAATAATCATATTTTTAACTTAATATTTTGTGTTTTATTTTTTCACAAAATGGCATCGCATTTTTTATTTTGATTAAGCATTAAATATTTATAATATTATGTTTTATTATTATTACAACATCATTTTATTTTAATGATTTTGCATCTCTTTAAATATATTTTTTTAAATTAATAAACCCCTCTTTATATTTTAAATCACAACCCAAAAAATTCTACCCAACACAATAAAAAAAGGCGCAAAACCAAACCTCATCCCCTTTATTTTTCGGATCAACCCAGGCCCAATTCGGTGGCCCAACCGAATCAGCCCCATCGGCCCACACCTCTAAAAAACCCAACACACCCTTTTATTCTACCCAAAACCCTTAACCCTAAAAATATTTCATCTCTTTCTCTCCAAACACCCCAAAAAATCGCGCCCCCATACCCCATCCGCCGCACACCCCATCTTACCCCATACCCTGCCCCGACAACCCCATCCTGTCACCTCACCCACTCCCCTGACACACCACTCCCCTATCCCCCAAAATCCGGCCGAAAATCTTTACCTTTCCATTTGATTTTTGAAATTCAAACTCATTTTTTATATCTATAAAAGGACCCCTTTGTTCTCGGTTAGAGGGACCCGACCGAAAAAGATCGAAAAAGGGGGACACTGAAAAAGAGAAAAGAAAAGAAAAACGGACTGAAAATCAAGCTTTTAATTTGTTGTGGACATTCATCTTCCAATTTTCATTTTACTTTGAAAAATCGAAAAAAAGAAGGATATCAAGAAAACAAAAGGTTCTTGTTATCTCTTTAGTTTGATTTAATATTTATTTTTTGATTGTTGTTGGTTATCTGGAAAAAAAAATGAAGAAATAATACAACAATGTTCATTTTTGGCTACTGTTTTGGGGGGTTTTAATCCGGGTCGGGTCAAACCCTTATCCGGTTTTAAAAATGTTTTTGTTGTGTATTTTGATATTTTGGACTGAAAATATTATTGTGGGACTGTTTTGGCTACTGTTTTGGGGTCGGGTCTCGGATTAGGGTCGGGTCAAACCCGGACCAAGAATATCTATTTTTTGTTTTGTTCTTGTTGCACTGTTTGTTTGGTTTATTTCGGGTAAAATTTATGGATCATGGTATTTTGGGGATTTACACTAAGAATGTTATTACACTGTTTTGTCTACTGTTTCGGATCTCAGATCCGGGTCGGGTCAAATCCGGACCAAGTGTTTATTTTAATATTTAGAATGGAAATATTATTTTTGGGACTGTTTGATCACTGTTTTCTCGGGTCTTCCAGTCCCGGGTCTGGTCGACCCAGTTCTGACTTAAAAAATCAGGGATTGTTTTGGCATATTTGTTATTAATTTACTGATTTGAACATTGATACTACACTTTGACCGATGAAAAATATCCGTCGATTTTTTAGGCGTCCACAGTTGTAAAACCAAAGTGACCAACTCGTCCGGGAGGTAAGACAACTAAAATGACCAACGAGTCATATGTCGCAACCACTACGTGTTTGGAATGATCTTTTCAAAATTTAAGTCGGAGCTCTCTGTATTCAAAACATTTATTGTTTTGGGTGCGGATCCGAAGGTTTATATATATATATATATATATATATATTCATTGTTTCTAACCGTTTGTTTTGACAGCTTGTGAAGAATGTATATAAAGGATAAGGAAGATAAGATACCCTTCGGAGATTTATTTTTGTTGTTGTATTTAAATTCAGTTTTATTATTATTCTGTATTGTATTTTATTATAATTGTAATAATTGAAATGTTTAATATATGTAGATTTAGAATTAATAATTAAAAAGGATAGATTAAAATCAGAAATAACTAGTTTATTTATTTTTAGGCCTGTCGCTCATACTTGCAAAACCATTAGTTTGTTTTTAGGATCGTCTATGAATGTCAAAACTTTTCAAAATAAATTGGTCATCTTTTGTTTAATCATACTTTATAAAAAAAGAAATTATTTTACATGCATCTTATAAATATAGCTTCTTTTGTACATATTTTAAAATACGCATCTTTTCCATGCTACATTCTATTTCTTAAAATACATATTTTTGAACTAGCATATTTTTCAAAGTGTGATAAATAATTAATCTAGGTTTGACCAGATAATTGCAAGTTAGCGGATCTTATTGGATGTCTAACCCTTTCTTTTTAGGATAATAATGAACTCTGATCCAGGATCTCATTAGTTTCGCAGAGTAGATCATTTGCAACATTTTTATGCTATTCAGGTGTCCTAATTCACTCAATAATTAGGTGGCGACTCCTCAACATAACATTTTCCTCAATTCAAGGGATCGCGCCCAACAATACGTTGCAGTTCTATTCCGCCCCCTTTGGTAAAAATCAGGCGCGACATCATGACGACTTCACTGGGGATATCAGGTTTTTGACCATAACAAACGTGAGTTTATTATTTTTGCTTAATTTACTTGTATTTAATTTTGTGTTTTAAATTGTTTTTTATTTATTTATTTATTTATTTATTTATTTGTAATTACTTTTATTTTTTACATTTTTTACTGCTTTTCTTAAATCGACATTCCGCTCATATTTCTTCCCTTCCGGAAAATTGACACTATCACACACATACACGTGAGGTGCGCTTTGCGCATCAACAAATTTCTTTCTTAAAACCCAAATTTAAGAGAGTTGGCATATACGCGGAGTGTCCGGACCATCCGGTGGCCACGTAGCCTTCTTACTCGAGTTGTCCGCTCGGGAACATTGTGTCTTGTAAGCCAAATCTTAGCAAATTTAGGATAGAGCTATACAACCCTTTATTTTAAGTCATGCATGCATACATCTTAGGTGGGTTGGACCTTAGTATTGTCTCTACAATTAGGAAAATTCACCAAATTGTCGACGGGTCTCACAATCCAACGACCAATCAACATATATGTGTAGCGTGATAATGATAGATGGATTCAAGCCTAATCATGACATGTCAAAATTAGAAAATTTCCAACAAAAACATTAATGTTTAACAACTTGGATCAATCTATCGCAATCTCGCATAATTGGCGTTTAGGCCCATCTGTGGCATAAGAGAGGTTCCAGACATATTAGGGCACACACTTGATTTGCATGCTTTTTGCTTACTATTGTTTGTCTCTTGCAACCCTGTACATATTATTTAAAGCAATAATGATTTGTACATAGCATACCATGTTGCTTATAATTCTGGCGTGAGCATTCGATTGCCATATGCACTGTTGAGCTAGCACACTACAACCACGGCTTCTACTGGGGAAACGTCATATTTTTGGTCCATGAGACAGAAGATGTGTTACCAACAAAGGATAAATCGCTTTTGAATAGCACGACCTAGACCTTGTGAAGCATCAACCTCCAGTCCGGTCGAACCAATCAGGGGAGTCTTTGACTATTTTTTTAAAGCAATCTACGGACTTTCGGCCCGAGGATATTTTATATATAAAAGGAAAGTACATGGGGCCCCCGTAGGGGAAAATACACTGCATATCTGCAGGAGTGAAAAAAGAAAGAAGAAGTAAAAATCAAATAAGCAATGATCATCACCGAATTTATAACATACTCGATGATGATACTACAAATGCGGATACAATCAAAATGAAGATACAATGTAAGCCTAAAGCTATAAACTACCTCCGAGCTCACAAAATCTTCAATCTGCAGTGTCTCATCTTTATCCTCCTCCAGGTACTCTAAAAATCTGATCATCTAGGTCCTGGATCTGGATCTGGTAGTAATAGATGACCGTGCCCGAAGTGTAATCTTCGGAGTAGCTCTCTGTACTGGAATCAAAGGAACTGGGTCTGGCTGTGCCAGCAATGCATCTGTCATGGCCCTGAGTATCCGATCTAACTCCTCAGTACCAATCCCCATGTATTTGCCGATGTCTGGCTGTCTCATGTCTGCTATCAGCTACTTCTCTGTACAGTGATGAGTGTAGGGCTGGTGTGCCTGCAACCTATCCCTCTTCCTAGCAAGAGCCTCTCTAATGATATCTAGAGATGGACCGTACTTGGTCGCGCCTGTAAAACATGCCTGACTCTGGCGCCACAACTGTGCCGTTCTCGCATCCATAAAGGTGTTGATGAATTATGTGCACTGCTCAGATAACTTCATCACCATCCTAAGACAAGGATCCTGAATGTCCCTATTCCTAACTGGTACAGCCCCATCCAGACCAATCGGTAGCGCAGGTGTAACCTGTGGAATTTCAGCCTTTTGAAGAACTATCTCATAAAAAGGATCAGATCCATCAGAAGTGCATTCTCCTCCAGCTGGTTTGTCAACCTCTGTATCCCTATCCTCATCAAACAAGTCAGCCATGTCAATAAAATTATCATCATTGTTAGCCACGGCTTCCTCGTGGACCTCAACCTCCACCTCATCATCATAATCAGCAACAATCAACTCGTTACCACAAATCCTCCTCACACTACCAGAAGAGGGGATGCTAGTACAAGCGCGGTTCACAGGAACAAAATTCTTGGCCAAGAAAGGTAGCACAAGATTAGTGTCGATCATGAAAGGGTCTTGTTGCTGGATGTATTTAGGAGCAGTAGGGGAAGAGGGAGCAGATGAAAATATAGGGCATTTACCTTTGGCTTTTCCAATATCCAGTGGGGATAATAGATGAGTAAGGGTAAGTGAGGGGAGAGGTGTAGTATCTGGAGGGGGGGTAAGTTCGGGTAGAGGTGTGGGGTCAGGAGGTAGGGTGGGTTCGGGTGGAGAAAAGGGTGTGATGTCGGGTAGGGATGGTTGTGGGGTGGTTTCGGGTGGGTTTGGTTCAGGAGGAGGGGAAGGGTGGGTGGTCTCGGGTGGGGTGGAGGTATCTGGGGGGTTTGGTTCAGGAAGAGGGGGAGGAGGGGTGGGCAGTTGGGAAGGCGTTGGGTTACGGTAGAGTGGGTGAGGGTAAGTAAGGTGGAAGAGGTGCTAGGAAAGATGGGGAGGGGTTGTGCCATGAATTAAAATAAAGGAGGGGGGTTTTGTTCAGGGTTTGAAGTAGGTGTGGGGGCTGGTAGCGGAGTAGGGGTGGGTGGAATTTCTGAGGGTTGTGCTATAGAGGCTTGTGTGTTTTTGTTTGGAGGTTGTTTTTGGTTAACTTTAGATTTTTGGGGCTGGTTTTGATTCTCAGTATTTTTGGTCTTTGGCTTCTGGACTTGGGGAGTATTTTTCTTGCGTTTTTTCCTGACAACTGTTTGCCAGTCATTTGGATTTTTGGGGGCTTCTCTGGCTTGATTTGGATTTTTGGGTGGATAGTTTGTTTTGTGTGGATTATCCGGGGGATTTGGATTTTGTGGGTTATCTTTTGGAGGGGGAGGATCATGATGGTTGTTTTCTTTATCCTTCGAAGGTCTCATCGAAGGATTGAGTTTTCAGCACCTGTGCACATCATGTCCTTGAAGGGAACAATTAGTGCAATACTTTGGGAGAAAGTCAAACTGAATTTTGTAAGAGTTCGTTTGAATTCCTCCTTCAGTAGCAATTTGGATGTTTTTGGGATGTTGGCGCAACAAATCTAATTCGATATTAACCTTAGTACAACTAGAGCGGGTCATATTTTTGGTTGCTGCATCAACACAAATGGCTCTACCCACATCAGAAGCAATGTACAATAGGATAGACTCGTCAAAATAAACTGGTGGGAGGTTAGGGAATGAAACCCAAGCCCAAACTGTCACGACCCGTTCCGGGGCCAGTGACTGGTGCCTTACCCGGACACCCAAGTAGTCATACATCAGAGAAAATCAGCGGAATATAAAAACAAGACATGAAACAATGTAAATTGAGACACAGTTTATCTGAGAAAAATCGCCTTTCGGCATATATATATAAACCAAAATCTGGCAGTTACATCCCAACTGTACAATAGGACTACAAACCTCTAAGGAAGTAAACAACTATGGTGGGACAGGGCCCCGCCATACCCTGAATGTACATATATCTACAACATCAGGGAGAACCATACCAAAAGTCGAGCCTCCGGAGAAGATGGAGCTCCTGACACCAAAGCAAAAGATCCTAAGAATGCGGATCTAGCACCTGCTTTCCCTTACATGCGGCATGAACGCAGCCCCCCGAAGGAGGTCAGTACAACAGGTACCAAGTATATGAAACTATAAAGTACTGAAACGAAGTCAAAGCTTTTTAAAACCACTTACCAATACAATCAAACCACACATAGTGCCACAATATAAACAAGAGCAAACTAGGTATAAGGTAACTGGTCTTTTCTAGGCCGCTAATGATCGAAGCAAGGCCAATCGCCCATAGTATCATTATGCATGACTAATCTCGGAACTCCGCGATGCGGATAGGTCACGCACCGCATGAGGTATTCTCGCATCGAGGATAGCTAACCCGGCATCGCCCCGGACCCCGAAGTCCGCGTAGTCACACGACCGCATAGTCACACGGCCGCGATGAGGCATCCTCGCGTCGGGATAATACCGGAATGATCAATCTCGGAACTCCCGCGACTCGCATAGGTCACAGGACGCATGAGGTATACCTCGCATCGAGGGCGGCTAACCCTCGGCATTTCAAGTCAGGGGGTGTAAGTGATATACTATCAGTACAACTGCTTACCGTAAACAACATAAGCACAACAAGGGAACCCCCTTTACACAAACATTACAAGACGCTAACACACGTAGCATCATCATATGTCTACTTATCAAACTAACTTACCATATCTTCAGAAATCATATTATAAGGTTTTTGTAAGCAAATAAGTAAATTGTTTCTTCTTATCTTTCTTAAGTCGTTATACCTAACTTCCCATAAAGCTAGTATAACACTTAAGTTTGTTAAAAACCAAGTATTCCTTTTTCTTTCAAAAATGATTTATAATTCTTTTGTAAATACTTCAAGATTCTTTCATTTAAAGCTCAAGTCAAAGGGCGTCAAGTAAAACCATGTTCAGTTAACACACGTACGTCTACCGTACTATATATGTATTTAAAATATCATGCTCAAGAGGATAGGAAGAATCACATACCTTCTCGGCAATCCACCTGCCAAGTCGAATATGTCGCGCGCAGAGTATCAACCTATAATAGTCAAATACGTCTATCAACGTCTAGACTACTCTGTAGGATAATCTAAGCAGAGGGTTCTCTATTCTCCGGAAAATTGGGCAGCACTTCCCTACCCGGTAAACTATATAAGTCTACTGTAAATACAGTCCTATGTAAGTACAGTTCAATCTTCTTTAATATTCTTCCGATGTAATTACAGTTCAATTCTCTTCCGTAATACCCTTCTATGTATTTATACTTATTTCTATACTTCTACAGTATGCATTCTCCAATTATAATAGAAGGATAAGATTATTATTTACCTCGATAAGCCCAAAATTATCCAAGATATAAGTCGATCCTGAGCAAGGTTTAGCTCCTAATCTGTACGCTCCAATCCGCTCCAAGAAACTCTTAGAAGTTTCTACACAACTTCTACCTTCTACTTCAACCAACTATGAAGTTTCTCTTAGGGTTTCGTTAGTGACTAAAGGGATATAAGGTAGTATTTTCGGACCCTACGTATAGAGGTAACTTTGGAAATACTATAAGGCATTGGCTAAGGTATTTTTGGGGATAGTAACAATATTTGGAGAGTATTTTCTACCAAGGGGGGGGGGGGAAGAGGGTGTTTCACTTAGCTCTCCCGGAGGAAGTGAGGCTTGGGCGAGAAGCTCACAAGGAAGGAGATTTCAAGACTTGGAAAGTATTTTGTGGATGAAGAAGTCTTCAACTTAAGGGGGGTATTTATAGGGCTTTCAAGGGCCAAGATGAAGGCAAGTGGAGGGCAAGTGGAGGGTGTGGATTTGCACAAGTGCACCCTAACCCTACTCCACAAATCACTCACAAACATTGACCCATGGTTTAGGCCCCAAATTCATGCCAACCGTGCAAGCCATTTGGCCCTTGATCACTTGAGGGTGACAAGTGTCGCCCTCTCGTTGGTCCAAAATATTTCATCTCTTGAAAAAATCCGCAAAAATAATAAATGACATAGCCGTAATTTTCCCTACGCAAGTTTGGAAAATGTTTCGTCGGAAAACAATTCGTTTCGAGGGTTGTGCACAAATTTTCGTCCCTATGCCTACTTTAAGGCTTAAACTTTTTGTACGTACGCCCTTACGTACATACTCAGGAAATACGGGGTATAACACAAACGATACTTATTTCTTTTGTAGGGTCAAAGGAAACATCATATTTCATGGTGCGTAATGGATAGGATTCCCTCTTGTCTTTTATATCAAAGCTAGAAGAGATGGACATGAGCGTATCATAATATTCTTCAATGTAGCATCGAATCAGAATATGACGGCTAAACAGATAAACATGTTACACCCCGTAGTTTCAGGGTATGTATGTGAGGACGTACGTACGAGAATACGACAGTAATATTGGAAAGGAAGAAAGATGTCACGACCCATTCCGGGGCCCGTGACTGGTGCCTTACCGGGGCACCCAAGTAGTCATACATCAGAGTAATCAGCGGAAATATAAAGCAAGACATGAAACAGTTTAAGTGAGAAAACATCGCCTTTCGGCATATATATATAAACATGGTTTAGCAGTTACATCCGATACTGTACAACAGGACTACAGACCTCTAAGGAAATATACAACTATGGCGGGACAGGGCCCCGCCATACCCTGACTGTACAAAACTATCTACAACAGGGAGATCATACCCAAAAGTAGAGCCTCCGGAAAGGATGGAGCTCCTGACACCAACGTAGAGATCCTAGGAATGTGGATCTAGCACCTGCTTGCCCTTACCTGCGGCATGAACGCAGCCCCCCGAAGGAGGTCAGTACAACAGGTACTAAGTATATGAAACTGTAAAATACTTAAATGAAAACATATCATTTTAAAATCAGTTTTGCAAGTATGTATGAAACAACCAAGGGGACCGCACATAGTGCCACATCATAAACAAGAGCAACAATAGGTAAACTGTAACAGGTCTTTTCTTAGGCTGCAAATGATCGAAGCAGGGCCAATTGCCCGTAGTATCACCACGCAAGCCTAATCCTGGACTCTCGTAGTCCGCATAGGCCACTCACATAGGCCCGCATAGGGTACATAACCCCGCATCGAGGGTAGCTACTCCTCGGCATCGTCCTGGACTCGTAGTCCGCATGGCCACATAGACCGCATGAGGTATAACCCCGCACACTAACCTGGAACTCTCGTAGCTCCGCATAGGTCCCTTGGACCCGCATGAGGTATTCTCGAATCATGGTCCTGCATCACCTTGAGTCTACCCGCGTGAGGCGACTTAACCCCTGTAATATGTCAAGAGGTGAGTGATGTTACACTAACCTAACAGCTTATCGTTAAACAACATAAGCACAACAAGAATACTCTTTTACACAAACGTTACAAGACACTAACACACATAGCATCATATCATGTCTATTTATCAAACCATCTTATTATTCTTTTCACAATTCAACATAAGTCTGTTATAAACACATAGGCAAACTGTTTCTTTTATCAATCTTAAGTGGTTATACTTAACTTCCCATAAAGCTAGTATAACTCTTAAGCTTCTGTTTTAAAAACCAATTAGTTCTCTTCTGTTAAAAATGATTCAGTATTCTTTTGAAATGCTTTCAGATCTTTATTATTCAGGCTTAAGCCGTGAGGCATTGCCGTAAGTGTTATTCAGGCTTAAGCCGTGAGGCATTGCCGTAAGTATTATTCAGTTAACACATGTACGTCTACCGTACTATATATATTGTAAAATATCATGCTTTAGGAAGAATCACATACCTTCTCAGCGAAAACCACCTGCCAAGTTGAATATGTCGCGCGCAGAGAGTCAGCCTATAATAGTCACAGACATCTATCAAAGACTACTCTGAAGGTCATTCTAAACAGAGGGTTCACAATTCTATGGAAAGTTGGGCAGTACTTCCCTACCCGGTGAGCTATATAAGTCTACTGTGAAAACAGTCTATGTAATCTGATTTGATTATTCTTCTTTTAAACCCTTCATTGTGGTAGCAGTTCAATTCTATTACGTGATATTCTTCTAAGTATTTAATACTTATTCTAATACTACTACATGAAGTATTCTCTAATTCAAAAGAGGTTAGGATTAGTTACCTCGGTAAGCCCAATAATATCCTAGAAAAGTCGCGCTGAGCAAGGTTTTGCTCCTAAGTTGTATGCTCGAGAAACCTTAGAAGTTCTTCACAACTTCTACTAAGTACTAAGGTATTTGGGCTAGGGTATTTTGGGTATTATAACAATACAAGAAGGCAACTTTTCTACCAAGGGAGGGGTAGATTTTGGCTAGGCTAGGGGGTAGGCCTCCGGCCAAACTTCACAAGGAGGAGGGTGTTGGACGAAAGAGCTGAAAGGGAGAGGAGAGGATTTTCAAGACTTGGAAAGATTTGTGGATGAAGAACTCTTCATCTCTAAGGGGTATTTATAGGTCAGAAGTGGCCAACCAATGGCCAAGATTAAGACAAGTGCAAGGCAAGTGTAGGGTGAGGATTAACTATACACAAATATCCTACCAACTCCTTGACTTGTGCACAAGGCACAAAAAACGTGCCATTGCTAGTCCAATTCGTCCAAATGGACGATTTGAAGTCCACCAATTGGAGGGTGCCAAGTGTCGCCCTCCCGTTGGTCCAAAATGTTTCGTCTATCTGAATAATCCGCAAAATTTAGAAATTGCATAGCGGAATTTACCTACGAAAGTTGTGGAAACGTTTCGTCGGAAAACTATTCGTTTTGTGAGTTGTGCCCAAAAAAAACGTTTTGCCTAAACTTTAAGGCTAGACTTTTTTGTACGTATTCCCTTACGTACATACTCTGGAAATACGGGGTATAACATTCTCCCCTCCTTAGAAACATTCGTCCCGAATGTTCCTTCCCAAGACAGTTAACGATAAGATTCTTCATAACTAAAGCGATTGCAAATGCCACACACGGCCCGCGAACAACACTTGGCGTAAGCGATGCGAAAATTTACAAGTAGGAAAGTGAATTACGGAGGTGTGGGAATAGGTGAGGATACTTCGCCTCATGTCCTCGCCGGCTTCCACGTCATCTCCTCCCGAGCTCGTTCGCCACAAGACTTTGTGGAAGCCACGTCCTTGGTCGCAGACGCCTAACACGACGATCGACTATCGCTATGGGAATCTCTCATACGATAACCCCTCGGTCACTGGACATCGTCAATCGGGTGTACCTAGATGGATCCCCGATACATCTCGCCGGATAGATCGTGAAAAACCGGATGCGCCTCCGGATCGGACGGCAGATCCAACTCATAGCAACCTTGCCTACCTGCGGACAATCGAAGCGGCCCGATGTACCTGGTGAGTTTCCTCTTCCCGAATCTCATCACACCGCTTCATGGGTGACACGCTAGGAAAACCCAATCATGAACCTCGAACTCAAGATGCCGACGACGATGATCTGCATACGACTTCTGTCGACTCTGAGCTGTCAATAGCCGCTCTCGGATAAGCTTCACCTTATCCACTGCCTGCTGTACCAAATCTGGTCCCACTAGCTGCACCTCGCCCACATCGAACCAACCTATAGGCGATCTGCACTTCCTCCCATACAAGGCCTCATAAGGCGCCATCTGAATACTGGAGTGGTAGCTATTATTATACGCGAACTCAACTAGAGGCAAATGATCCTCCCAACTACCACTGAAGTCAATAACACAGGCTCGCAGCATATCCTCAAGAGTCTGGATAGTGCGCTCTGTCTGTCCGATGCATGCGTGGATGAAATGCGATGCTCATGCTCACCTGCGTCCCTAAACCCCTCTGGAAGGACCTCCAGAAGTTAGCCGTAAACTGGGCTCCCCTGTCTGATATGATCGAAGTAGGGACTCCATGCAGTCTGACGATCTCTCGGATGTAAAGTCTGGCATAATCCTCAGCCGAAAAGGTCGTCCTGACGGGAAGAAAGTGGGCTGATTTCGTCAGCCTGTCGACGATAACCCATATAGAATCATGTCTCCTCTGAGTGCGAGGTAATCCTGTGATGAAGTCCATGTTGATTACCTCCCACTTCCAGGTCGGGATCTCAATCGTCTGTAACAAACCACCAGGCCTCTGGTGCTCTACCTTCACCTGCTGACAACACGGGCACTGAGCTACGAACTCTGCAACGTCCCTCTTCAAGCCATCCCACCAATACACAGATCTAAGGTCGTGGTACATCTTGGTCGACCCCGGATGGATAGAGTAACGCTTGTGTGTGCTTCCCAGAACCTGCTGCGAAGTCCGAAACATCCGGAACACACAATCGCCCTCAAACCTTAGCAACCCATGTGCTACCTCAACAGGACCCTTGCCCTCACGAAGAGCTGTATCACGATATCGAATCAAAGCTGGATCCTCGAACTGTTGCCTCTTCACCTCATCGACGATGGAAGACTCGGCAACCTCACGAACTCTAACCCCACTGCTATCAGAATCAATCAAACGGACACCAAGGCTCGCTAACTGATGCAAATCACGAACCATGTCCTCTCTCTCTACGCACATCGATAGGCTCCCATCGACCTACGACTAGAGCATACGCCACACATTGGCCTTCCCGGGTGGTACAGGATATCAACATCGTAATCCTTAAGCAACTCTAACCACCGTCTCGTGTAAGTTCAGCTCCTCTGGTGAAGATATCTTGGAGGCTCTTGTGGTGCGTATAAATATCCACGTGAACCCCATACAAATAGTGCCTCGGATCTTCAAAGCGTGAATCACGGTGCGACTCCAAATCATGGGTGGGGTAGTTCCTCGTGTTTCTTGGTGTCGGGATGCATATGCTATAACCCCGCCATGCTGCATCAACACACATCCCAACCCGATGCCCGACGCATCACAATACACGACATAACCATCCGGACCTCCGGAAGAGTAAACGGGGCGGTCGTCGATCTCTTTTCAAAGAATCGAAACCCCGCTCCACAAGCATCGATCCCTGAAACTTGGCGCTTACGAGTCGGCCTAGTCAATGGTGCGAAGATAAAGCAAACTTCTCCACGAACCGCGATAATATCCCGCAAGGCCCGAGCTGCGAACCTGCAGCCGGAGTAGTAGGTCAGGCAAGTCCTCGCTGCTCGATCTTGGCGTATCCACTCGAATGCCATCGGCCGGCAATATGCCCAAGAAACGCCATCAAGTCAACCAAAACTCACATTTGGAAAACTTGGCGTACAAGCTGCTGTCTCGAGAATCGCCGGCCTGATCTCAAATGCTCGCGTGCTCGGCTCTGGCGAGAATAAACCAAGATATCATCAATGAACACTATCACAAACGCGTCCAAAATGGTTTGAACACTCGGTTCATCAAATCCATGAATACCGCGAGCATTGGTCAACCCAAAAGACATGACCACTGAACTCATAATGCGTGCAGGGTCACGAATGCGATCCTGGGACATCCACCTCTCGACTCGCACTGATGATAGCCCGATCGCAGATCAATCTTGGAGAAACATCTCGCACTTCGCAACTGGTCGAACAAATCATCAATCCCGGGAAGGGTATACATTCTTAATGGTCACCTTGTTGTTGCGTAATCAACACACGTGCGCGGCGTCGTCCTTCTTCTTACGAACAATACGGCGCTCCCGGGAGAAACACTAGGCTGATGAAGCCGCTTCTCCAAAATCCTCACCGGTCCTTCACTCTCTCAACTCGGCGGTGCCATTACGTATGGCGGAATGGAAATAGGCGAGTATCGCAACACATCTATACAAAACTCGATCTCCTCTCGGGAGGATACGGGAGGTCATCCGAAACACGTGCGGGAACTCGTGACCATCGAATGGATGAAAATCTGGCACCGCAGCCGATTCAGATCAAACACCCGAACGAGATGGTAGATATACCGCCTTCGCACCATCTTCCTAGCCTTGAGGTAGGAAATAAACCTACCACCGGCGTACTGGTGCTCCCACTCAACAACCGGCTCCTGAAGGCTGGAACCGTACTACTCTCTCTCTGCGGTCTACATTGGCGTAGCAGAAGCTAGCCAATCCATCCCCATAATCACGTCGAAGTCAATCATCTCCAACTCTATCAAGTCGGCTGGGTCGACGGCGTAAATAGTCACAGACAAGCTCTATATACCCGCCGAGCTACCACCGAATCACCCATGGCGTAGCTACCTCGAAAGGTCTATGGACTCGTGCTCTATCCCTATCCTACTAGCAACAAGGAGATATATGGGACGAGTAGAACCGGATCTATCAAAGCATACATCAAACCCAGGCCCGATAAAGTACTGTGGCGACATCGGTGAGGCCTCACGATCTGTCGCTTTGGACAAAGCATAAATGCGGTTCGAGGACGCTAGGCTGGGACGAGCCACGACCTGCCGCGACCTGGCGACCCACGAGTACCACGCCCTCGGGCGAGTAGCTGTAGGAGATGAAGAAGACGTGAAAGAACACATGGTCGACCCTACCATCAAGCCTTGCCCGGTGGACGGTTCCTCGCATAGTGACCTGCGGCCTGGCGAAACAAACTCCGTGTACCACACTCGAAGTGGGATCTACGCGACGGCCACACGGCGAGGTGGTCCGTCAGCGATACCTCTGCGCTCGGGCGTCTCGAAGTCACGGGGCCTGAGTGCGCCTCGAATATCTGGTGTCTGAGGCGGTGCGAGTGCTCTGGGTGGGCGTGGTGCAAATCTAGGCTCTGCGAGGCCGCCACCACGATAGCCACCAGACGCACTGCCGTCTGGTCTTCTGCTGCTGCTGTCAACCGGCGATCTACGCTCCTCACATCCAAGAGCATGAGCTGCGTGCGGGTAATGTCCATACCCGGTGGAGAAACACCGCGCATGACTCGGCCATATAGTCGTCTAGCCGGTGACATAGCGGTGCACGTATCCTCCATATCTGCTACCAATCTTTGGGACATATCGAGCCAATGAATCAAACTCGAGATTGTACTCACGGCAGGTCGTTCTCTGCCTCGGCAGTAAAAATCTATCGGCCCGCGCCTCGCCATCTGTGGAGGCAAGAAGTGAGTGAGAAAGCCTCGAGAACTCATCCCAGTAGGCGGGACGCGTGCTCTCCCGGGATAACTCGTGAATCAAACCAATCGATTGCGGTATCACGCGGCCGATGCGAACAAGGTCACGGACTCTGTCTCGAGGCCTTGATCACCTCATGATTCTCTGGTGGCGGATGAACTCCTGCGGATCATCCTCGGCCTCGACCGTAAAATTCGGCGGGCTCTGACTCAAGAAATCTCGTAGTCTCAGTATGCGCCTCGGGTGTACCACGGTGCGGCCGAGGCTGAGCTGGAACTCGCGCGTCAGCCTCTCTCCATATCGGGCCTGACTTTAGCCAATAGTGGGCCATCTCCTTGTACCCTAACTCCTCGCCCGGTGTGGGGCGGGAGGTGTGGGTGCTGTGGTCTCTTTGGTGGCGGCGTCATAATTCGCCGTCTCGGTATAGGCGGGGCACGAGCCCTCGTGACTCTGGGTGTCTGCTAGCGGCTCCTCGGCGGCCTTGCCGCGGGCGGGTTGCCTACGTGGAGGCATAATCATTACAGAAAGGAATATGTTAGAGGGTCCAACCTATAACACACTCTAAAGCACGATCTCGGAATGAGAAGAATGGAAACCAATCCTAAATATCCTATAGCCTCACGATTATTGGTGTGGTGCCTGACACCGATAATCAAGACTCTACTAGATACGTGTCAGACACTTTCAGGATTAATCGCTCGATACCACTTTTGTCACGACCCATTCAGGGCGTGGTGGTGCCTTCGGGGCACCCAGTAGTCATACATCCAGTAATCGGCGGAAATATAAAGCAAGACATGAAACAGTTTATAAAATAGGACACAGTTTAAGTGAGAAAACATCGCCTTCGGCGTATATATATAAACATGGTTTAGCGATTACATCCGATCTTGTACAAGGACTACAGACCTCTAAGGAAATATACAACTATGGCGGACGGGGGCCCGCCATACCTGGCTACAAAACTATCTACAACGGGGAGATCATACCCAAGTAGAGCCTCGGAAAGGATGGAGCTCACACCAACGTAGAGATCCTAGGAATGTGGATCTAGCACTGCTTGCCCACTGCGGCATGAACGCAGCCCCGAAGGAGGTCGATCTAATAGGTACTAAGTATATGAAGCGTAAAATACTTAAATGAAAACATATCATTTTAAAATCAGTTTTGCAAGTATGTATGAAACAACGAGGACGCGCGCATAGTGCCACATCATAAACAAGACAACAATAGGTAAACGTATGTGAGTCTTTTCTTAGTGCGCAAATGATCGAGCGGGGCCAATTGCCCGTAGTATCACCACGCAAGCCTAATCACGGACTCTCGTAGTCGCATAGGCCACTCACATAGGCCCGTAGTGGTACATAACCCGCATCGAGTAGCTACTCCTCGGCATCGCCCCGGACTCGTAGTCGCGTGGCCACATAGACCGCATGAGGTATAACCCGCGCTAACTCGGAACTCGTAGCTCGCGATAGGTCCTTTGGACCCGCATGAGGTATTCTCGAATCATGGTCCTGCATCACCGAGTCTACCCCGTGGAGGCGGCTTAACCCGGTAATATGTCAAGAGGTGAGTGATGTTACACTAACCTAACGACTTATCGTTAAACAACATAAGCACAACAAGAATACTCTTTTACACAAGCGTTACAAGACACTAACACACATAGCATCATATCATGTCTATTTATCAAACCATCTTATTATTCTTTTCACATTTCAACATAAGTCATTTATAAACACATAGGCAAACTGTTTCTTTTATCAATCTTAAGTGGTTATACTTAACTTCCCATAAAACTAGTATAACTCTTAAGCACATTTTAAAAACCAATTAGTTCTCTTACATTAAAAATGATTCAAGATTCTTTTGAAATGCTTTGGATCTTTATTATTCGGCTTAAGCGTGAGGCATTGCCGTAAGTGTTATTCAAGCTTAAGGCGTGAGGCATTGCGTAAGTATTATTCGATTAACACGTATACGTCTACCGTACTATATATATTGTAAAATATCATGCTTTAGGAAGAATCACATACCTACCGTGAAAACCACCGCCAAGTTGAATATGTCGCGAGAGTCGACTATAATAGTCACGGACATCTATCAAAGACTACTCGAAGGTCATTCTAAGCAGAGGGTTCACAATTACATGGAAAGTTGGGCAGCACTTCCTACCGGTGAGCTATATAAGTTCATGTGAAAACAGTCCTATGTAAATCTGATTTGATTATTCTTCTTTAAACCGCCTCTACTGTGGTAAATTCAATTCTATTCGTGATATTCTTCTAAGTATTTAATACTTATTCTAATACTACTACGATAAGTATTCTCTAATTCAAAAGAGGGTTAGGATTAGTTACCTCGGTAAGCCCAATAATATCCTAGAAAAGTCGCGCTGAGCAAGGTTTTGCTCACAAGTTGTATGCTCGAGAAACCTTAGAAGTTCTTCACAACTTCTACTAAGTACTAAGGTATTTGGGCTAGGGTATTTTGGGTATTATAAAAATACACGAAGGCAACTTTTCTACCAAGGGAGGGGGGGTAGATTTTGGCTAGGTAGGGGGGTAGGCCTCGGCCCAAACTTCATGAGGAGGGGGTGTTGGGCGAAAGAGCTCTGAAAGGGAGAGGAGAGGATTTTCAAGACTTGGAAAGATTTGTGGATGAAGAACTCTTCATCTCTAAGTGGGTAGTTATAGGTCAAGAAGTGGCCAACCAATGGCCAAGATTAAGACAAGTGCAAGGCAAGTGTAGGGTGAGGATTAACTATACACAAATATCCTACCAACTCCTTGACTTGTGCACAAGGCACAAAAAACGTGCCATTGCTAGTCCATTTCGTCCAAATGGACGATTTGAAGTCCACCAATTGGAGGGTGCCAAGTGTCGCCCTCCCGTTGGTCCAAAATGTTTCGTCTCTCGGAAAAATCCGCAAAAATTAGAAATGGCATAGCCGGAATTTACCCTACGAAGGTGGAAGCGTTTGCGTCGGAAAACTATTCGTTTTGTGAGTTGTGCCCAAAAAAAACGTTTTGCCTAAACTTTAAGGCTAGACTTTTTGTACGTATTCCCTTACGTACATACTCTGGAAATACGGGGTATAACAAAAGATGTGATTTTTCGACGGAATATTTTCCGGATAATGTGAAGGAAAACGGGTCGTTAATGGGAATTGGATTCCCAGATTTGGTATTCGGACTTCTTGGAATATAATAGAATTATGGAATTTTATTTCCGGATTTGGTCACGTGGGACCCACGGGGAAAATTTACGGTTTTGTGGGGCCCACTTTGTTTTCGAGATTTTTGGCATTACGGATATTTTCGGAAGATGAAATATTTTGGACGAGTAGGGGGCGACACGTGTCACCCCCATGTGGCCACCTTGGCCGAAATGTGTGGGACAAGTGGCTGAAACAACGTCCTCGGCGAAATGGCTTGCCACTTGTCTTCTTCTTTGTGTAGACATGTGGTGGGTGGGACCCACACACACTTGTCCCCCAATCTCACCACACACTTGCTCTCATCCTAGCCCTTGATTGTTCTATAAATACCCCCCCTTAAGTTGCAAGACTTCATCCACACTTGAGAGTTTCCAAGTCTTGAAATACTCCCTCCCATTTGTTGTTATTCTCGGCTTTAAGCCCTCCCCCCTTAACCAAAGGTTGTCCAAAAATCCTTAAACTTTTAAGTGTTCTTCCTTAAGGTGTTAGAAAGATTGTGAACCAAGTATTAGAAAAGATTTCACACCCCTAGCCTTTAAACCTCACCTTGGCCGAAACTTGCCTAGTTTGAGCCTAAGGTGTTCTTCACTTTTTGGAGTTAGATCTTGAAGAGAAGTTGAAACTTCTAAGGGTTGCTTGGAGCGGATTGAAGCATAAGGAATAGGAGCTAAATGTTACTCAGGATCGACTTATAAATCATGGATAATTTTGGGCTTATCGAGGTAATGATCCGTGTCCTCCTATTGTAATTGGATATTACATGTCGTAGTAGTTTATAATTGAGTATAAGAGATATGGAAGGATGTTTAAAAAGAATTGAACTGTATTTACATTGAATTTGTATTCTGATGAACTTATGTAGTATTCTGTTATACCCCGTATTTCAGTATATGCGTAAGGGAATACGTCTAAAAGTTTGGCCTTAAAGTTAGCCTTGGGCGTTTTTGTACACAACTCACTAAAAGAATCGTTTTCGCGAAACGTTTCCACGACTTTCGTAGGGAAAATTCCGGCTATGCCATTACTAATTTTGCGGATTTTTCCAGAGGCGAAACATTTTGGACCAACGGGAGGCGACACTTGGCACCTCGTTGGTGGACTTGAATCGTCCATTTGGACGAATTGGAGAGCCATAGCACGTTTTTTGTGCCTTGTGCACAAGTCAAGGAGTTGGTAGGATATTTGTGTATAGTTAATCCTCACCCTACACTTGCCTTGCACTTGTCTTCATCTTGGCCATTGGTTGGCCAAGGCTTGAGCTATAAATACCCCCTTAGAGATGAAGAGTTCTTCATCCACAAAGTTATCTTCCAAGTCTTGAAAAAAATCCTCTCCTCTCCCTTAGCCTTTTCGTCCAAACACCTCCCCCCCCCCCCTTTGAGTGAGTTTGGCCGAGGGCCTACCCCCCCTAGCCTAGCCGAAATCTACCCCCCTCCCTTGGTAGAAAATTTATCTTCTAGTATTGTTATAATGCCCAAAATACCTAGCCCAAATCCCTTAGTCCTTTGTAGAAGTTGTGAAGAACTTCTAAGGTTTCTTAGACTCTGGAGCGTACAACTTAGGAGCTAAACCTTGCTCAGGCGCGACTTTATCTAGGATATTATTGGGCTTACCGAGGTAACTAATCCTAACCCTCTTTTGAATTAGAGAATACTTACTGTAGTAGTATAAGAATAAGTATAAATACTTAGAAGAATATCACGAATAGAATTGAATGTTATCACGATGAAGGGTTTAAAAGAAGAATAATCAAACTGCACTTACATAGAATTTGTTTCCATGATGAACTTATATAGCTCAGGGTAGGAAGTGCTGCCCGACTTACCGTAAAAAAAATTGTGAACCCTCATTTAGAATGACCTTGAGTAGTCTTTGATAGATATGCATGGTATTATGGTGACTCTCTGCGACATATTGACTTGGCGGTGGTTTTATTTGAGAAGGTATGTGATTCTTCCTAAAGCATGATAATTTACAATATATATATAGTACGGTGAGCGTCATGTGTTAAGCGAATAATAACTACGGCAATGTCTTTGACTTAAGCTGAATAATACTTACGCAATGCCTGGCTTAAGCTTGAATAATACTTACAGAATGCCTGGCTTAAGCACGAATAATAAGGAATGAAAGCATTTCAAAAGAATATCGAATCATTTTTAATGTAAGATAAATATTTGGTTTTAAAACAAAAGCTTAAGAGTTATACTAGCTTTATGGGAAGTTAGGTATGACAACTTAAGAAAGATAAGAAGGCTGTTTACTTGTTTGTTTATAAAAGCCTTGTATTGATTTCTGTTAAGTGTAAGATTTGTGTGATAAGTAGACCTATTATGATGCTACAGGTTATTGTCTTGAAATCTTTGTGAAAGGGGTCATACTTGCGTTACGTTGCTAACAGGTAAGTCCGTTATCTTGTTATTGTATCACCTACCCTCGATCGTTATACAGGGCTTGCCTCGAGTCTGAGCCTATACGGCTATGCGGTCTGTGAGACTATGCGAGGCAGCGGTATGCTCGTGATTGATCATTCCGGTGTTTAGCCCGACGCGGGGATTCTGTCGCGATGCATTGAGACTACGCGGTCTTTTGAGGCTATGCGAGTGCGGGAGCCTAGGCGGATCTGGGGTTAGCTGCCACGATGCGAGGAATACCTCATGCGGGTCTGTGTGTGACCTATGCGGACTGCGGAAGTCCAGGACTAGGCACGCAGAATGATACTATGGGCGATTGGCCTTGCTTCGATCATTCGCGGCCTAGAATAGACCTGTTACAATTTTCCTATTTTTGTTGTTGTTTGTGATGTGACACTATGTGCAATTGAACTGATTGTATTTGTGAAAAGGTTTTAAATACTTTGATTTCGTTTCAGTTCTTTATAGTTTCACATACTTGGTACTGTTATCGACCTCGCCCGGGCTGCGTTAAATCTGCAGTAAAGGCAGCGGTGCTAGATCCACATCCTTAGGATCTTTGCGTTGGTGTCGTGAGCTCCATCTTCTCGGAGGCTCTACTTTTGGGTATGATCTCCTGTATTGTAGATAGTTTTGTATGATCGAGGTATGGCGGGCCTGTCCGCCATAGTTGTTTACTTCCCAGAAGTGCAGTAATCTTATTATGCAGTTGGGATGTAACTGCAAAACTTGAGTTATTTATATTATGCCGTAAGGCAAGCTTTTCATCAGATAAACTGTTTCTGTTTTTACTATGTTTCCTGTCTTGTTTTATATTTCCGCTGGTTACTCTGATGTATGACTACTTGGGTGCCCCGGTAAGGCACGATCACGGGCCGGCTAACGTCGTGACAATTGCGTGAAGCGACTTTGTACACGTCCGGTTAGACGTGTAATCTCCTTAGAGTTGTTGGTTTGGTATCGGGCCTTGAAAGAGGTAGTGGTAAGTATATGCAGGGGAGGTGCTACCGAATTTTCCGTAGAATAAGGAACCTTGTACTTAGAAATGTTCTACGAAGAGATCTAGAAGTTGATAGACGTTTTGTGGCCTTTATAGGTTGAAGTACTACGAGTAGCGTATTCTACTTGAAGGGTGGAAAAGGCTAGCAAGGTTATAGTACTTTGGAGCGTTTTGCTAATTGTCGATAATCGTCGCGAGGTTTGTGAACATCTTCCTATCCTTTCTAGCATGATTGTTGTGAACTATGTAGTACGGTAGACGTACGTGTGCTAAACGAATTTGGTCGGTTTAAAACACAAAGTGTTATAATAGCTTTATGGGAAGTTAGTTATAACGACTTTATGTAGGTAAAAGAATGGTTTGTTGATTTTAGAAGTTAAGAGACTTGATCTTAAAAGATAAGAGACTTAACTTATAAATGACTTTTTATGAAATGTTAAGGACTTGAATTGTTAAAAAGTTGTGAAACCGCATTCATGAGTAATGGGTACTTGGTCTTAAAAAGGATAATGTTATATTGATTTCGGAAATGAGAATAAGTATCGAACAAACCATTGCAGCGTTAATAAATGAAAATGTATTGACAAATAAATTATATTAAAACAAGTAGAATCCTCCATCTGCATAGAAGCTAAGATAAGACAAAATTGTATTACATTTTATAGATCATGACTGCTTTAATAAGACCGTTATAAACAAGTATAACCTACTCACATATAAGACATATGTTACTCAATTTTAAAAGAGATTACGTTGTTAAGTGATTAAGACTATGAACTATGAAATCTTTCGAAAATAAGAGACTTGAGTATTTGAAGTTATGCAACTTGAACTATTGGAAAAAAATATTGTTACTTGACTTTAAAAGAGAAAGTGTTTTGGTTTAAAAGGAAGACATGATATTGTCTTAATCTGTCTTAAAAGAGGGTTTAAATGTTATGGACGATTTTACCTCGAGTCCCATGGGATGGTCCGAGATATGTATACCACACGATTCTACATCGAGTCCGTAGGATGTCGAGATATGTATACCACACGATTACACATCGAGTCCCGTAGGATGGGCGAGATATGTATACCATGCGATTTTACCTCGAGTCCCATGGGATGGGCGAGATATGTATACCATACGATTCTACCTCGAGTCCCGTAGGATGGGCGAAATGTTATACGTATCATACGATTTATCGTGAAGCTATGGCGATGAGGAAGGAGTTCCACGGGCATGAGGGATGACTTTGAGGGCGTGAGTCCCTAACTTGACATGACTGCTTATATGTTGTGAACTGTAGTTTGGTTATCATACATGTCTCCTGTTTTATATAGACTGGTATGATTTAATTCTGATATTTTCAGTTTCACATACTTGGTACTGTTATCGACCTCGCCGGGCTGCGTTCATGCCGCAGGTAGAGGTACACCGGTCGTTGTTCCTCGCTCTTAGGATCACAATTCAGCGTTTTGGGAATCTCCGTTTCTCCGGAGGCTTATCTTTTGGTATAGTCCCCTGTCGTTGTAGGTACTTACATTCAGGGGTATGGCGGGGCCCTGTCCCGTCGTAGTTGTGGTTACATTCTTAGAGTGCATGTAATCTTGTTGTGGCGGGGTTTGTAAAAGGATGTAAGCTGTTGAGTTTAATTATTTGTATATCTGAGAAGGTAACCGTTTTGGTTAGCCTGTGTTCTTATTTCACTGTTTATCTTTTATGAGTTTTTATTTCCGCTGATTTTCTCTGATGTTGTATCACTAGGGTGCCCGGGGTAAGGCACCAGTCGCGGGCCCGAGGTCGGCTCGTGACAAAAGTGGTATCAGAGTAGTTAGTCCTCGGAAAGTGTCTACAGACCGTATCTAGTAGAGTCTTAATTATCGGCGTGTTGTGCACCACACCTATAATCAGGAGGCTGCAGGATATTTAGGATTGGTTTCCATTCTTCTCATTCTGAGATCGTGCCTTAGATCTGTGTTATGAGTTGGACTCCCTATGACGTATTCTTTTGTACCAGTTATGCCTCTGCAAAAGGCAACCAGGGCCGAGAAGGGCAAGGCAGCAGAGGGAGCTGCGAGTAGAACACAAAGGAGTACGAGGGCGCAGGCCCGATCATTACCTGAGATAGTATTTCAGACGGCGAGTTTTACGACGCCGCTAGCCCAGGGGAGTTTAGAGCAGCAGCAGTATCTACAGAGACCACGATGAGCCTCAGTCCACGGCCAGGAACAGAGGATATGAGTTACAAGGAGATGGCCCAGTTACTAGCTAGGCTTGTGGCTAGGAATGAGGACAGACGGGAGCCGGTGTTACCGGTAGTGCACCCCAGAGCCGATAGTTGGAGACTTCGGGACTTCTTGAGTTGTAGTCCACCAGAGTTCTATGGATCGAGAGCTGAGGATGACCCTCAGGAGTTTATTCGACAGTTGCAGCGGATCATGAAAGTGATCAAGGCCTCAGAGACAGAGTCGGTGATATTGGATTCACATCGGCTGCGTGATACTGCAGTTGACTGGTTTGATTCATGGGAACTGTCCCGAGGAGAGCATGCGCTTCCAGTTGATTGGGACGAGTTCTCAGGGGCATTTCTTACACATTTCTTGCCTCCACAGATGAGGAGGGCTATGTTGAGGCAGAACGGGCGTATGGTTCGGGAGTACAACGTAGAGTTTGACTCGTTGGCTCGGTATGTCTCTGCTTTAGTGGCAGACATGGAGGATAGAGTGCACCGATATGTCACAGTGCTTGACGATTATCTAGTAGAGAGTTGTACAGGAGTAGCTCTTCAGCCGGGCATGGACATTTCCTGTATACATGCTTATGCACAGGGGATTGAGGAACGTAGAGACCGACGTAGGGACCAGGATCAGCATAAGAGGCCGGGGCGGCGAGGACCTTTGGTAACTTTCGGGGCGGACCGCCTCGGCAGCAGGCTAGTTATCCGCCTCCGCCCGATGCAGTGGTCCTCGCGATTGTCACGCGACCGACCGGGCGGCGGTACCTACACAGGCACCATTCTAATCATACAACATAACAAACTGCGGAAGATAAATAACACATTTGTTTTTTAAAAAACCAAGGCCAAGCCGATAAGGCTGCCATAATCATAAAAATTACCCGAAAGGGTCTACACTGCTTAACAATGTAAAAAAAACAACTCTAGCTACCCAAATTACGGATGAATACTGCACCTCTAAGATTTGAACAAATACTATGACGGGACAAGGCCCCGCCGTACCCCTGAATATACATAGCCATGACAACTCCGGAATATTGGAGCCATCTCAAAATGCTGAATCAGGATCCTAAGCTCGCGGATCCACAACTGTGTACCTAAACCTGCAGACATGAACGCAGCCTCAAGAGGGTCGATGCAACAGTGCAGAATATGGAGCGGAAATAAAAATGCGATGCAGATCATAATCGTACAAAAGAATGACGAGGCAAGTATAAAAATACATACTGATCCTGCGTGTCATTACCACTCATGAACTTAATTGCACATCATTATCTTTTCCATTCCATTAAGAGTTATAGCCAAATCTTACGTACATACTTAGGAGAAATCATTAAGTTCATTACCATATAACTTACTTATCTTTCATAACATAATCCGGCCCTTTATGGAGGGACGCATATACTACCCGGCCCAATCTGGGACGCGATCAAGTCACACAAATATCAAAGCGTGCCCGTGGAATCCCCCATCACTGCCGACAGTCATACGTGTAACATATAACCATGTGACGCGCGTGGCATCCTACCTCACCT
The DNA here is from genome assembly GCA_029844215.1 of Przewalskia tangutica. NCBI lineage: Eukaryota > Viridiplantae > Streptophyta > Magnoliopsida > Solanales > Solanaceae > Przewalskia > Przewalskia tangutica. The sequence continues at coordinate 90,680,559 of CM056723.1, forward strand.
TTGGCGTACATACACAATACATATATATATCACGCGTGGAATCCCACATCGCTGCCGACGGTAGTAGGTGTAATATATAACCGTGTGGCGCCCGTGGCATCCTACCTCATTTGTCGGCATACATATACAACACACACACACACACACACACACACACGTATATATAACGTGGCGCATGCCGGAATCCTCATCGTATAAGCATGGCCATAACGTGGCCTCGGCGTCCTCATCGTAGGTGCAGTCTTCGTGGGAGCTAGCCCGTGGAGTAATAATATAACATGCCCGGAATCCCTCGTGGTACATGTCTTCATGGGAGCTAGCCCATGGAGTAATAGTCGACATAGCGTACGGTCGCATGCCCCGGAATCCCTCATCGTATAAGCATGGCCATGGGTAATAAAACAAATCTGGGAATCTAACCCGCCTCCTGGTCACATGCCCCGGAATCCCACATCTTATAAGCATGTCCAAGGATCAATCCTAATGGAAGCATACCCGTGGAATCCCACATCACTGTCGGTACGTCCAAGCAAACTTACAACAAGACAGCCGGCCCTCCAACTGAGAGTCACGACAACGTAAACATATAATACTTGCACTCAAAGCTATCACAAGCAAACATAGGCAAGTTCATTAAACCTTTAGACTTCCATTTTTATAAACTCATGGAACTTTCGTTTCACACATAAAAATTCGGGAATTTAACCCAAAGTACAACGCACCTCTATTCCTTTAAAATGACTCTTTTTCAAATAAAACTTCCAAGATACTAATAACCGTAGTATCAAGTCATACTTACTTTTCAAGACAAGTCACAATACCTTTTTAGAAATACAATTATAGGCTTCTAAATCACGTGACTTCTTTCTTTAAAACCTTAAGCAATTGGTACCTTTAAAACAATTTGCCCTTCTTTATTTCAAGTCATTTCTTTGCTTACATTACTGAAGAAACCCATTCTTTTAATCTTCCATAAAGTTGTTATAACCAACTTCCCATAAAACTGTTATAACTCTTTATGTCTTAGACAAATTCATTCCTTTTATAACCAAGAGACTTATACTTTCAAATCAAATCACATAGCTTTCAAAATACTTCAAGTCTCTTAACTTTTAAGAAAACAAGTTTCTTAACTTTAGAAATCAAGTCTTTCCAAATCAAGTATTCTATACTTGTAAATCAATTCATTTCTTCCTTTAAGAATCAAGTCCCATAACTTGAAAAATAAAGTCCCTTAACTTTTAAAAATTTGAGATCCATAGTCTTAAAACTTCATACGTAAATTCTTATAAGTTAAGTAACATATACATTGGTGCGTTGTGAATAAGTTATACTTATTTATAACGATCTTATTCAAGTAGCCATGATCTTGAAAATGTAATACAATTTTGTCTTATCTTAGTTTCTATGCAGATGGAGAATTCTACTCATTTTACCATAATTGATTGTCATTACATTTTCCTTTATTAACGCTGCAGTGGCTTGTTCGATACTTATTCTCATTCGTGCCGTAAATTAGCCAAGTCAACTTGGCTCCAAATACCTCCTAACGACTCTTACCAACATCCCGCATAAGACTCGGTAAGAACTTAAGATAACTTAGACATAACCCTTACGTAGAGTAAATCAACATACATACTTCTTAACTTCTAAGAGTAGAAGGAAATCATGAAATAATACCACATGTATATTCCATACATAGAATCATGTCTAAAGAAGGAAGAGGTTCACATACCTCGCGACGATTATCGACAATTAGCAAAAATTTCCGAAGTACTTCAACCTTGATAGCTATTCCATCCTTCAAGTAGAATACACTATTCTTAGTACTTCAACCTATAACGACCATAATACGTCCATTAAACCTCTAGCTTCAAACGTAGAATATTCTAAGTGCAAAGTCACTAAATTCTACGGAAAATCGGACAACACTTCCTTTGTTTCTCGTCTTTGCAACCTTTTCAAGGCCGAATTCAATAACCAAGCACGCCACATTTAAGGCCCAACAATGTAATTAACAATAGGGGATTACACGCCTACTAGACGTGTAAAATTCCGCCCCACAAATGATATCAAACTAATACAAACTACTAGGCCAATTCGGCAACATTGAGACACAATAACACCAATTCTTATCCAATTCCTTTTCAATCCAAGTTGTTAGCATAACATGATATCAAGTCGCAATCGATTATAACTACTATAATCTTCAAGTAAGTAACATGCGACGATTCTAATTAACGACCAAATTGTAATCCAACTTCAAATGGCTAATATGACATTTCGATTTTTAGGCTACAACCATCCATAACACTTATAAAACTTCAACACATATACTTCATGCTAGCAAACATGTAAGGCTAACAACAATATATATAATCTTGTAACACTTAAGAGACAAAATTATTACCTCAACGATTCTTAGTCCAACTTCAAATCCAAAGTCGCTCCTTAGCACTTTAGCCTCTTCTTGACACTTCAATCCACCACTTGAGACCCTTAGAATATCACAAACCACTTCCCTTAAATCTTCCAATCAAAACCTAGAAAACAACTAGGTTTTCACCTTGCGACTAATACGAAAATGCTATTTTTCCGGGATCTTTCTATTGAGATACCCTTACAATACCCTTAGGGACCTTGGGTTAAAGTCTTGTGAATATTGGACAACAATTACAAAATTTTATTGTTCACAAATGCTCAAAGCCGAGAGCAATGTTTCAAGAACAAGTGTTCTCCAATTTTTTCTAAGTGTAAAATGCCAAGTCTTGCTACTTAGGATGATATATAACACATTGGAGGGTCTAGATTACAACACATGTTAAAATTAGATGAATGGGATCAAGCCAAGTGGTTCTTGACTTGGTCAACAATGTCAAGCTCAAGCTTAGCAAGACTTTCTCATCTTTACAATGGTCAAATGACCTTTTTACCCTTGCATTAATTCGACCAAGCCATGTGGGAGGGGTGCCACGTGTCGCCCTCCCATTCATCCATAAAATTCCGTAACCCTCGTGGGCCCCATAAAACGTAAAATTCCTCGGGTGGGCCCCACATGACCAAATCCGTACAAATAAATTTCCATAATGATAATACATTCCATAATCCTCAATTAACGCATTTTGAGAATCCAATTCGCTTCAACGAACATTTTTCCTTTCCGACGTTCGGAAGATTTTCCGTCGGAAAAACAATTCTTCCTTTCGTACCCTTTTCAAGTCTTGTGTTCCTTACATACATTCTCTTAAACATGTCCTTGAACTACGGGGTGTAACATTCTTCCCCCCTTAGAAACATTCATCCTCGAATGTTCTTTCGGAGTCCAATCTAATTAGATAGCGACATAGTCTCCTTTTACAACAACCTTCATACAACATATGCCACCCATGGCCACACAACATTACTTATACTAAAATGTCTACCTTGGCACTCACGAAGCCAACTAGCCCATACTCATAATGACCTCAAATTCCGTCATAACCATCTCTACTAGGTCTACTTGGGTCTGACGACTGTATCATCACCGGGCAAATCTCATATGCCCGCTCAGCTACCACCCCAAACACTCTTTTAAACAACATAAGGCCATTCCTGGCTCTCTCAACCTGGTTCCGGTGGAACGCGTCCACGAACCCGTAAAACAATTAACTAGACTTGGGCCTTGCACCCTCGTGACCCTGTCACATAGCGAAACTACTACCAACTGATCCCACTCAATTCCAGGCCATGGGGAGACCCGTGCAGTCTTCACCCGACCGCCGTCGCACTTAACTCTTATCCTTGGTCTGACTTAAAATCTTATGGCCCGAGAAAGCCTTATATATCTAAGGTCTCGACAGTTATCAATATTCTTAGGATCGCAATTCCCATGTTCCAAGCCTACCTTACCAGTCCCCCAGTAAACGGGTACAAAAACTTCTCATAATACCATAATCGTGTCGTCTTGATCACAGCAACCATTACTTACTCTATACGGACCTCATCCGTACAATTCTCTTAAGCCTGCCACGTAGCTTAATATATATTAACATGGTATTCCATTAAGTTCCTTAACATGACTTCTTAAGGGTTCACTACCCTATCAGACAACTCATTCTTCCCCAATTATCTCAAAATAATACATAAGACCTTGGCGAGAATTCATTAACTGTTCCATACCTTCCCTGTATCTAGTTAGTCTTTACCAACTCCTGGTAATCTAAAATCATTCTAGGCAACACGCGTCTGAACCTCATACATAACTCCGTATAGATGTATGTCACAATACCAACTATACTATAATCATTACCAACCTGGATACGCAATCCACATAGTCCTTCCTGGGTCACTGCTGTCTTTCTCGTAGCTGCAATCAATATAACTCGTTAGGGAGACGACCACTAACAACGGCTCTATCGCACGATCTCGAGTGAGAAGAATGGAAACCAATCCTAAATGTCATGCGACCTCACGATTATAGATGTGGTGCACAACACACCGATAATCAAGACTACTAGACACGATGCGTAGACACTTTCCGAGGACTAATCGCTCGATACCACGGTTGTCACGACCGACCGGGCGCGAGTACCTACACGGCACCCTTCTAATCATACAACATAACAAACTGCGGAAGATAAATAACACACTTTTTTTTTAAAACCAAGGCCAAGCCGATAAGGCTGCCATAATCATAAAAATTACCCGAAAGGGTCTACACTGCTTAACAATGTAAAAAAAACAACTCTAGCCAGTCCAGCCCACAGATGAATACAAACCTCTAAGATTAGAACAAATACTATGACGGGACAAGGCCCCGCCGTACCCCTGAATATACATAGCCATGACAACTCCGGAACATTGAAGACATCTCAAAATGCTGAATCAGGATCCTAAGCTCGCGGATCCACAGCGTAATACCTAAACTGCGGACATAAATGCAGCCCCAGAGAAGTCGATCAAGCAGTGCGAATATGGAACGAAAATAAAGTCTGATAAACAAATCATAAGCATGCGGAAGAATGGCGAGGCAAGTATAAAAAGTACATACCAGATCCTGCCGTGTCATTACCACTCATGAACTTAATTGCACATCATTATCTTTTCCATTCCATTAAGAGTTATAGCCAAATCTTACGTACATACTTAGGAGAAATCATTAAGTTCATTACCATATAACTTACTTATCTTTCATAACATAATCCGACCCTTTATGGAGGACGATATACTACGCCCGATGGGACGCGATCAAATCACATAAATATCAAAGCGTGCGTGGAATCCCCATCATTGCCGGCGGTCATAAGTGTAACATATAACCATGTGGCGCCTGTGGCATCCTACCTCACCGCGTACCGCATACACAATACATATATATATCACGCGTGGAATCACATCACTGCTGCCGGCGTAGTAGGTGTAACATATAACCATGTGACGCGCGTGGCATCCTACCTCATTTGTCGGCGTATACACATATATATATATATATATATATAACGTGGCGCATGCCGGAATCCTCATCGTATAAGCATGGCCATAACGTGCCTCGGCATCCTCATCGTGAGTGCAGTCTTCACGGGAGCTAGCCCGTGGAGTAATAATATAACATGCCCGGAATCCTCATCGTGGTACATGTCTTCATAGGGAGCTAGCCCGTGGAGTAATAGTCGTCATAGCACGGTCGCATGCCGGAATCCTCATCGTATAAGCGTGGCCATGGGTAATAAAACAAATCGAATCTAACGCCTCCGGTCACATGCCGGAATCCCACATCGTATAAGCGTGTCCAAGGATAAATCCTAATGGAAGCATACGTGGAATCCCATCATTGCCGATGCGTCAAGCAAACTTACAACAAGACAGTCGACCCTCCAACTGAGAGTCACGACAACGTAAACATATAATACTTGCACTCAAAGCTATCACAAGCAAACATAGGCAAGTTCATTAAACCTTTAGATTTCCATTTTTATAAACTCATGGCACTTTCGTTTCACACATAAAAATCCGGGAATTTAACCCAAAGTACTACGCACCTCTACTCCTTTAAAATGACTCTTTTTCAAATAAAACTTCCAAGATACTAATAACCGTAGTATCAAGTCATACTTACTTTTCCAGACAAGTCACAATACCTTTTTAGAAATACAATTATAGGCTTCTAAATCACGTGACTTCTTTCTTTAAAACCTTAAGCAATTGGTACCTTTAAAACAATTTGCCCTTCTTTATTTCAAGTCATTTCTTTGCTTACATTACTGAAGAAACCCATTCTTTTAATCTTCCATAAAGTTGTTATAACCAACTTCCCATTAAGCCGTTATAACTCTTTATGTCTTAGACAAATTCATTCCTTTTATAACCAAGAGACTTATACTTTCAAATCAAATCACATAGCTTTCAAAATACTTCAAGTCTCTTAACTTTTAAGAAAACAAGTTTCTTAACTTTAGAAATCAAGTCTTTCCAAATCAAGTATTCTATACTTGTAAATCAATTCATTTCTTCCTTTAAGAATCAAGTCCCATAACTTGAAAAATAAAGTCCCTTAACTTTTAAGAATTTGAGATCCATAGTCTTAAAACTTCATACGTAAATTCTTATAAGTTAAGTAACATATACATTGGTGCGTTGTGAATAAGTTATACTTATTTATAACGATCTTATTCAAGTAGCCATGATCTAGAAAATGCAATACAATTTTTTCTTATCTTAGTTTCTATGCAGATGGAGAATTCTACTCATTTTACCATAATTGATTGTCATTACATTTTCCTTTATTAACGCCGCAGTGGCTTGTTCGATACTTATTCTCATTCGTGCCGTAAATTAGCCAAGTCAACTTGGCTCCAAATACCTCCTAACGACTCTTACCAACATCCCCCATAAGACTTGGTAAGAACTTAGGATAACTTAGACATAACCCTTACGTAGAGTAAATCAACATACATACTTCTTAACTTCTAAGAGTAGAAGGAAATCATGAAATAATACCACATGTATATTCCATACATAGAATCATGTCTAAAGAAGGAAGATGTTCACATACCTCGCGACGATTATCGACAATTAGCAAAAAGCTCCGAAGTACTTCAACCTTGATAGCTATTCCATCATTCAAGTAGAATACGCTATTCTTAGTACTTCAACCTATAACGACCATAATACGTCCATTAAACCTCTAGCTTCAAACGTAGAATATTCTAAGTGCAAAGTCACTAAATTCTACGGAAAATCGGACAACACTTCCTTTGTTTCTACGTACTTTGCCACCTTTTTCAAGGCCGAATTCAATAACCAAACACGCCACATTTAAGGCCCAACAATGTAATTAACAATAGGGGATTACACGCCTACTAGACGTGTAAAATTCCGCCCCACAAATGATATCAAACTAATACAAACTACTAGGCCAATTCTGTCACGACCCGACCCCGGGACCGCGACTGGTGCCCTACCTGGGCACCCTTACAGGTAAACATCAGAGAAAATCAGCGGAACATACATAAAACTTATAAATAAAACATCGGAAGTAAAACAACAGGTTAGCCGATGAAAGGCTACCTTCCCGAACTTATATAAATACAACCAAGCGGTTGCCTCATTTCTTTTACAAATCGACCCAACATGCGAATACGGACCTCTAGGAATAACAATCGAACAATCGTGGCGGGACAAGGCCCTGCGTACCTGAATATACATAGCCATGACAACTCGGAACATTGGAGCCATCTCAAATCTTGAACCAGGATCCTAAGCTCGCGGATCCATAATCGTAATACCTAAACTGCGCGACATGAACGGCCCGAAGGGTCGATAACAGTACGAATATGGACAGAAATAACGTCTGATAAGCGGTCATAATCGTATAAAAGAATGACAAGGGCAAGTATAAAAATACATACGGATCTGCCGTGTCATTACCACTTATGAACTTAATCGTACATTAATCATTCTTTTCCTTCTTTCAATAAGAATTAACATCATATTCTTACATACATACTTAAGAATTCAATCAAGTTTTTCCACATAACTTACATCAATATCTTTTTCCATTCCATTAAGAGCTATAGTCATATCTTACGTACTTACTTAGGAGAAGTCATTAAGTTCATTTCTATCTAACTTACTTATCTTTCATAACATAGTCCGGCCCACTACGGAGGGACACATATACTACCCTACGGGGACGCGATCAAGTCACACCAATATCAAAGCATGCGTGGAATCCCCATCACCGGCGGACTAAAAGTGTAAGCATAACCATGGGTCTCACGCCATAATATCAATCAAAACAGGTGGTATAACGTCTGGGGGCTTGCCCCTCATTTATACTCTTACCCTGAAGAAGGTGGTAAAGCAGGGGGTATAACGTCTTGGGGCTTGCCCCTCATTTATACTCTTATCCTGGAGAAGGTGGTATAACGTCTTGGGGCTTGCCCCTCATTTATACTCTTACCCTATCTCGACGGTAGTCAAACAACACATAAAGCGGGTGGTACAGTGTCTTGGGGTTTACCCTCACTTATAATCTTATCCTTGAGAAGGTGGTATAACGTCTTGGGGGTTGCCCCTCATTTATACTCTTACCCTAACTCAACCGGCCATCATACATAACATAAGCCCTACCGGCTTATCATACATAATATAAGCACCACCAGCTTACCATACATAACATAAGCACTACCGACTTATCATACGTAATATAAGCAAGTTAAGAAATCCCCTAACTTCTTATTAGCTTGTTCATATACACTCTCATTTTTGTTTACTTAAGGCACTAACATGTCATTATAAAATCCGAATTAACCCCGTACTACGTGCCTCTACTCCTTTAAAATGATTCTCTATCAAATAAAACTTCCAAGATACTAATAACCGTAGTATCAAGTCATATCTACTTTTCACGACAAGTCACAATACCTTTTTAGAAATACAATTATAGGCTTCTAAATCAAGTGACTTCTTTCTTTGAAACCTTAAGCAATTGGTACCTTTAAGACAATTTGCCGTTCTTTATTTCAAATCATTTCTTTGCTTACATAACTGAAGAAAATCATTCTTTTAAATCTTCCATAAAGTTGTTATAACCAACTTCCCATAAAGCCGTTATAACTCTTTATTTCTTAGACAAATACATTCATTTGATAACCAAGAAACTTATACTTTCAATTCAAATCGCATAGCTTTCAAAATACTTCAAGTCTCTTAACTTTTAGGCAAACAAGTTTCTTAACTTAGAATGGAAAGAAATCAATACTTTCCAAATCAAGTATTCTATACTTTTTAAATCAATTCATTTCTCCCTTTAAGAATCAAGTCTCATAACTTGAAAATAAAGTCCCTTAACCTTTTAACAATTTGAGGTCCATAGTCTTAAAACTTCGTACGTAATTCCTTATAAATTAAGTAACATATACTTTGGTGCGTTGTGAGTAAGTTATGCTTATTGATAACGATCTTAATCAAGTAGCCATGATCTAGAAAATGTAATACAATTTTGTCTTATCTTAGCTTCCATGCAGATGGAGAACTCTACTTGTTTTAACATAATTAATTGTCATTACATTTTCCTTTATTAACGCTATGATGGCTGGTTCGATACTTATTCTTATTCGTGCCGTAGAATTAGCCAAGTCAACTTGGCTCCAATTACCTCCTAACGACTCTTACCAACATCCCCCATAAGACTTGGTAAGAACTTAGGATAACTTAGACATAACCTTTACGTAGAGTAAATCAACATACATACCTCTTAACTTCTAAGAGTAGAAGGAATCATGAAAGAGTACTACATGTATATTCCATACATAGAATCATGTCAAAAGAAGGAAGAGATTCACATACCTCGCGACGATTATCGACAAGTAGCAAAAAGCTCCAAAGTACTTCCACCTTGAGCTATTCCATTCTTCAAGTAGGATACGCTATACCTAGTACGTCAACCTATAATGGTCACCATACGTCCATTAACTTCTTACTTCATACGTAGAATATTTTAGGTGCTAAGTCGCTAAATTCTACGGAAAATCGGACAGCACCTCCTTTGTTTCTACTCACTTTGCCACCTTTTTCAAGGCCGAATACAATAACCAAACAACCCCAATTGGCTCACAACAATATAGAAGGTATTCCAATACAAATGAATAACTAAACAGCCCCAATTGGCTCACAATTTAGAAAGTAGTTCAAAACAAATGAATAACAAACTAAAAGTCCAAATTCGGCCACCTTGAGTTCAACCATACCAATTCTTATCAAATTTCCATTTCAATCCAAATTGGTAGCATAACATGATATCAAGTCGCATTTGATTATAACAATCCATAATCTCTAAGTAGGTAACATGCGACGATTTCTAATAAACGACCAATTAGTAATCAAATTTTCAAGTGGCTTATATAACATTTCGAATTTAGCTACAAGCACTCCATAATACTTATAAACATCAACTTAACCACTTCATGCTAGCAACATGTAAAGCTAACAACAACAATAAAAATAATCTTGTAATACTTTCAAAGAACAAGATTATACCTCAACGAATTGTAATCCAATCTTCAAAACCGAAGTTGCTCCTTAGCAACCTAGAGCCTCATCAAGACACCTCAATCCGCTCCTTGAGACCCTTAGAACCACACCAACAACTTTCCTTCAAACCTTCAATCCAAAACCTAGAAAATCTCTAGGTTTTCACTTTGCGACTAATACGAAAACTCTCTTTTTTCCGGGATTTTTCTATTGAGATACACTTACTATACCCTCATGAACCTTGGTTTAAAGTGGGGGAATTATTGGACAACAATTGAATTTTTTTTCTCTTCTTGAACCCTCAAAGCCGAGAGCCCTTAATAATTTCCTCAAACATTTCTTGAAAAAATGACTAAGTGTGGGAACTAGTCATCCTACTAGTAAGCTTATAAGACACAAGGAAGGGTTATGATTAAAACAAATGGGTGGCTTGGATGCATTTCACATGGATCAAGCCCAAGTGGCCTTTGACTTAGTCAATAAAATCATGCTACTAGTCTTTGCAAGACTTGGCCATTTAAATTATGGTCAATGACCATCCTATCCATGAATATTTCGTCCAAGACTAAAAATAAGGGGGGTGACACGTGTCGCCTCCCACTCAAATCCTGATAAAACGTTTCCGACAATTTCGTAATTCCGATAAAATTTTACAAGTCTCACTTCTTGACACATTAGAGTTCTCACGTACGTTCTTAAAACATGTCCTGTAAATACGGGGTGTAACAAATTCGGCAACATTGAGACACAATAACACTAATTCTTATCCAATTCCTTTTCAATCCAAGTTGTTAGCATAACATGATATCAAGTCGCAATCGATTATAACTACTATAATCTTCAAGTAAGTAACGTCACGGCGATTCTAATTAACGACCAAATTGTAATCCAACTTCAAATGGCTAATATGACATTTCAGTTTTTAGGCTACAACCATCCATAACACTTATAAAACTTCAACACATATACTTCATGCTAGCAAACATGTAAGGCTAACAACAATATATATAATCTTGTAACACTTAAGAGACAAGATTATTACCTCAACGATTCTTAGTCCAACTTCAAATCCAAAGTCGCTCCTTAGAACTTAGAGCCTCTTCTTGACACTTCAATCCACCACTTGAGACCCTTAGAATATCACAAACCACTTCCCTTAAATCTTCCAATCAAAACCTAGAAAGCAACTAGGTTTTCACCTTGCGACTAATACGAAAACGCTATTTTTCCGGGATATTTCTATTGAGATACCCTTACAATACCCTTAGGGACCTTGGGTTAAAGTCTTGTGAATATTGGACAACAATTACAAAATTTTCTTGTTCACAAATGCTCAAAGCCGAGAGCAATGTTTCAAGAACAAGTGTTCTCCATTTTTTTCTAAGTGTAAAATGCCAAGTCTTGCTACTTAGGATGATATATAACACATTGGAGGGTCTAGATTACAACACATGTTAAAATTGGCTGAATGGGATCAAGCCAAGTGGCTCTTAACTTGGTCAACAATGTCAAGCTCAAGCTTAGCAAGACTTTCTCATCTTTACAATGGTCAAATGACCCTTTTACCCTTGCATTAATTCGACCAAGCCATGTGGTAGGGGTGCCACGTGTCTCCCTCCCATTCGTCCATAAAATTTCGTAACCCTCGTGGGCCCCACAAAACATAAAATTCCTCGGGTGGGCCCCACATGACCAAATTCGTACAAATAAATTTCCATAATGATAATACATTCCATAATCCTCAATTAACGCATTTTGAGAATCCAATTCTCTTCAACGAACATTTTTCCTTTCCGACGTTCGGAAGATTTTCCGTCGGAAAAACAATTATTCCTTTCGTACCCTTTTCAAGTCTTGTGTTCCTTACATACATTATCTTAAACATGTCCTTGAACTACGGGGTGTAACAACAGTCTTGGGGCGTTCGGTATTCAGGGCCGTCGAACTCGGGGCTTACGGTTGCTGCATACATAGGTTCTAGCCAGCCGGATTCATGTTTCCCTCAGTGTGCACGATGTGGCAGGCGTCATCCCGGGGAATGTCGTCGTTTTACTGGTGCTTGTTTTGCCTGCGGCCGTCAGGGCCATGCAACGAGAGACTGTCCTAGTAGGAGGGATACAGGTAGAATGATTCAGCCTACCGGGTCAGTGGCGGGTTCATCGCCTTCTATAAGCTATGCGCCCGGCAGGGCAGGATTATGATTAGAGCGACAAAGGGAAAGTAAAGAAATAGATACAGGTATATCCTTAACCCTCTAGAGATTAGTATGCATGATATGTTGATCTTATGATTAAGTGTTATGTTCGGATAGCATTGTATAAATTGTGATATAGAGAACATGATTAGTTGAAAAAGTTAAGTTTGGGGGTTAGGGAAGAATTGTGAGCCTTAGAATTTTGATAATAGTTGAGATCTTAGATGCGAGGCCATCTTAAGTGAAAGATTTACGGTTAATCTTTGTCGGAGTGCATAGTATACGTGAAGTATTTGTGTGATAATTCCATGGGTAGTGTGAGATAGAAGTGGTAGCTTTCATGATGTGAATTAGTAAGATTGTTCCGGATCGGGGAACGAGAGAGTTTGGCGCGATAAATGGGTCGGGTTGAGGCCAGATTGGGGGTCAACCCGCAGCCCGGAATGAAGTAAGGTAAATTTGTGGTGGTCCCGCTATGTGATAGGGTCACGAGGGTGCTAGGCCCAAAGTCTAGGTAGCCATCGTATGAGTTCGTAGACGCGTTCGACCAGAAGCGGGTCGTGAAGGCCGGGAATGGCCTTAAGGGGAAGTTGAAACTAGTAATGACCAAGTTTGGAGGTAGTAACTCCAAGGTTGTGGAAATTGAAGCGGTAACTGAAGTGTGGAACGTGTACTATAGAGAGTTCGGGTGTACGAGAAGGGTACGACGAGTAAGAAAAGAAGCGAACATGTGTTATGAGAACGGAAGTGATCATTTCTTTTGTGAAGTTAAGATGCGAAGGGAGTATCCTTTAGACCATGGGTGGGAGCTTTTTGTGATGTTAGAGGTGATTCCTCGTTGGCTTGGATTTGAGTTTTGCGCATAGGTTATATTATGGCCAGGTGTGGCATAATTGGTTATGTAAGAATAGTAGTGGAGACTATACCGGCGCATGTATGTTTGGAGACTTAGAAGGAACATTCGGGATGAATGTTTCTAAGGGGGGAAGAATGTTATACCCCGTAGTTCCAGGGTATGTATGTGAGGACGTACGTACGAGAATACGACAGTAATATTGGAAAGGAAGAAAGATGTGATTTTTCGACGGAAAATTTTCCGGATATTGTGAAGGAAAAAGGTTCGTTAATGGGAATTGGATTCCCAGATTTGGTATTCGGACTTCTTGGAATATAATAGAATTATGGAATTTTATTTCCGAATTTGGTCACGTGGGACCCACGGGGAAAATTTACGGTTTTGTGAGGCCCACTTTGTTTTCGAGATTTTTGGCATTACGGATATTTTCGGAAGATGAAATATTTTGGACGAGTAGAGGGGCGACACGTGTCACCCCATGTGGCCACCTTGACCGAAATGTGTGGGACAAGTGGCTAGACACTTGTCCCTTGGCCGAAATGGCCTTACAAGTGGCTTCTTTGTGTAGACATGTGGTGGGTGGGACCCACACACACTTGTCCCCCAATATCACCACACACTTGTCCCCCAATATCACCACACACTTGCTCTCATCCTAGCCCTTGATTGTTCTATAAATACCCCCCCCCCCCCTTAAGTTGCAAGACTTCATCCACACTTGAGAGTTTCCAAGTCTTGAAATACTCCATCCCCTTTGTTGTTATTCTCGGCTTTAAGCCCTCCCCCCTTAACCAAAAGTTGTCCAAAAATCCTTAAACTTTTATGTGTTCTTCCTTAAGGTGTTAGGAAGATTGTGAACCAAGTGTTAGAAAATATTTCACACCCCTAGCCTTTAAACCTCACCTTGGCCGAAACTTGCCTAGTTTGAGCCTAAGGTGTTCTTCACTTTTTGGAGTTAGATCTTGAAGAAAAGTTGTTTAGAAACATCTAAGGGTTGCTTGGAGCGGATTGGAGCATAAGGAATAGGAGCTAAACGTTGCTCAGGATCGACTTATAAATCTTGGATAATTTTGGGCTTATCAAGGTAATGATCTGTGTCCTCCTATTGTAATTGGATATTACATGTCGTAGTAGTTTATAATTGAGTATAAGATATATGGAAGGATGTTTAAAAAGAATTGAACTGTATTTACAGTAGACTTATGTAGTATTACTGTGGGGCAGCTTTATACACGTCCGGTTAGACGTGTAATCTCCTTGGAGTTGTTGGTTTGGTATCGGGCCTTGAAAGAGGTAGTGGTAAGTATATGAAGGGGAGGTGCTGCCGAATTTTTCATAGAATAAGGAACCTTGTACTTAGAAATGTTCTACGAAGAGATCTAGAAGTTGATAGACGTTTTGTGGCCTTTATAGGTTGAAGTACTACGAGTAGCGTATTCTACTTGAAGGGTGGAAAAGGCTAGCAAGGTTATAGTACTTTGGAGCGTTTTGCTAATTGTCGATAATCGTCGCGAGGTATGTGAACCTCTTCTTATCCTTTCTAGCATGATTGTTGTGAACTATGTAGTACGGTAGACGTACGTGTGCTAAACGAATTTGGTCGGTTTAAAACACAAAGTGTTATAATAGCTTTATGGGAAGTTAGTTATAATGACTTTATGTGTAGGTAAAAGAATGGTTTGTTGATTTTAGAAGTTAAGAAACTTGATCTTAAAAGATAAGAGACTTAACTTATAAATGACTTTTTATGAAATGTTAAGGACTTGAATTGTTAAAAAGTTGTGAAACCGCATTCATGAGTAATGGGTACTTGGTCTTAAAAAGGATAATGTTATATTGATTTCGGAAATGAGAATAAGTATCGAACAAACCATTGCAGCGTTAATAAAGGAAAATGTATTGACAAATAAATTATATTAAAACAAGTAGAATCCTCCATCTGCATAGAAGCTAAGATAAGACAAAATTGTATTATATTTTCTAGATCATGGCTGCTTTAATAAGATCGTTATAAACAAGTATAACCTACTCACACATAAGACATATGTTACTCAATTTTAAAAGAGATTACGTTGTTAAGTGATTAAGACTATGAACTATGAAATCTTTCGAAAATAAGAGACTTGAGTATTTGAAGTTATGCAACTTGAACTATTGGAAAAGAATATTGTTACTTGACTTTAAAAGAGAAAGTGTTTTGGTTTAAAAGGAAGGCATGGTATTGTCTTAATCTGTCTTAAAAGAGGGTTTAAATGTTATGGACGATTTTACCTCGAGTCCCATGGGATGGGCCGAGATATGTATACCACACGATTCTACATCGAGTCCCATGGGATGGGCCGAGATATGTATACCATACGATTCTACATCGAGTCCCATGGGATGGGCCGAGATATGTATACCACACGATTTTACCTCGAGTCCCATGGGATGGGCCGAGATATGTATACCATACGATTCTACCTCGAGTCCCATGGGATGGGCCGAGAAATGTTATACATATCATACGATTTATACGTCGCTGCGGTGAGGAAGGAGTTCCAGGCGTGAGGATGACTTTGAGGCGTGAGTCACGACTTGACATATTCGCTTATATGTTGTGAGCGTAGTTTGGTTACCATACATGTCTCTGTTTTATATAGTATTATGATTTCATTCTGATATTTTCAGTTTCACATACTTGGTACCTGTTGTACTGACCTCCTTCGGGGGGCTGCGTTCATGCCACAGGTAGAGGTACACCGGTCGTTGATCCTCGCTCTTAGGATCACAGTTCAGCGTTTTGGGAAGCTCCGTTTCTCCGGAGGCTTATCTTTTGGTATAGTCCCGTATCGTTGTAGGTACTTACATTCAGGGGTATGGCGGGACCCTGTCCCGTCGTAGTTGTGGTTACATTCTTAGAGGTGCATGTAATCTTTGTTGTGGGCAGGGTTTGTAAAAGGATGTAACTGTTCAGGTTTAATTATTTGTATATACAGAAAGGTAACCGTTTTGGTTAGCATGTGTTCTTATTTCACTGTTTATCTTTTATGAGTTTTTATTTCCGCTGATTTTCTCTGATGTTGTATCACTATGGTGCCCGGGGTAAGACACCAGTCGCGGGCCCGAGGTCGGGTCGTGACAAAACAATTCTAGTATGGGCTTTCCATTTCAGCTGTTTAGGTAATTCAGTCCTCATAAAATCTATGTGAGGCATACCATGACTAAATTTACCTATAACTGCCCATTTCAAATCTTGACGTGCAATCAACACCTCAATTTCAGATTTTTGAAGCAATAATGTAGGTTCTCAGTGTAGATAATTTACATGTTTAGGTGCTAACAGAGGTGGTATTTGATTTTTCTGAGTTGCGGTGTGACCCTCTGGACCAGCTGCCGAAGATGATGATTGGAGAACTTGAGCAAACTGAATTCCAGCTATTGGACTGACCCGTGTTACCGCCCCTGGTGGCTAGACCGCCAATGTTTGGCGGAAATGTTTGCCTAAAAATACCATTTTGATCTAAACACAATGAATTGTTGCATTGGGGTTATTGTAAAGGAGGAAAATCAGACAAGATGGATGGACAACCTCAACGGGAGGCTTCCCAGTCGCCGCCGCTGCCATTTCCGGTGTGAACAGTAACCTTGAAAGAGCAATAATGGTGAAATGCAATATAGGATGAATTGAGGCATGGGGTTGATATCAACTTGTAGCTAAGAGCAAAACGAACTCAATTGTCACGACCCGACCCCGGGGCCGCGACTGGTGCCCTACCGGGGCACCCTGTCAGGTATACATCAGAGAATAGCAGCGGAACATACATACACATAAACCTGAATATAGCAAACATCACTGGCTAGCCGACAAGGCCGCCTTTCATAAAAAGTATATTACTCAAAAGTACAACTTGTTCTTACAGCCCAAACCACAAATGTGACTACAGACCTCTAGGAATAACAACTGTGACGGGACAGGGCCCCGCCATACCCACGAATGTACAAAAGTCTACAACCTCGAGAACCGTACCAAAAGACAAAGCCTCGGAGAATGGAGCTTTCAGAACCGGTGATCCAAGAGTGCGGATCGCAAGTTACGTACCTCAACTGCGCGGCATGAACGGCCCCAAGGAGGTCGATCTAACAGGTACCAAGTATGCGAACTGGGAAAATACTGAAAATACCTCATAAGTCTAAAATAACTGGAGACATGTAAAATAATCAGTTTACAGAGCACTGTGCCTTACTAACAATGAGAATATCAAGTATCTACCATATTGCATGAAAATAGGAAGCTCATGATCAAAGCCAGGTCACCTGCCCGCAGTATCATTAAGCACTCCTACTCCTGGGACTATTTCACCCGCATGGGTCATGTGGACCCGCATGAGGTATTCCTCGCATAGGCTGTACTCACCCGCATGAGACTATTTCACCCGCATAAGCCTCAACGGACTCGCATGAGGTATTCCTCGCATCGTGGGTAGCAAATCCACGGAACACTGGTATAACGATCTTGGGGATTTACCCCTCATTTATACTCTTACCCTGAAGAAGGTGGTATAACGATCTTGGGGACTTACCCCTCATTTATACTCTTACCCTTCATACCGCATGCTCGGAATCCCTCATCGTAAGTGTCACGACCAGAACCCGGGCCCGTGACTGGTGCCTTATCCGGGCACCGAAGTAGACATACATCAGAGTAATCAGCGGAATATAAAACAAGACATGAAATAATATGAAGTGAGAAACAGTTTATCTGAGAAAAGTTGCCTTTCGGCATATATATATATATAAACTTGAATCCGAACAGTTACATTCCTTTTACAAACTCTTCCCACAACAGTACTACAGACCTCTAAGAATGTTATAACAACAATGGCGGGGCGGGGCCCGTACCCTGAATGTAAGTACTACAATGACAGGGACTATACCAAAGATAAGCCTCGGAGAAACGGAGCTTCCCAATGACTGTGACCTACGGCGAGGATCAACATCTGGTGTACCTCTACTGCGGCATGAACGCGGCCGAAGGAAAGTCGATCTGGCAGTACCAAGTATGTGGCCCGAAAATCGTAAATAAAATCATAATAGTCTATATAAAGCAGAAGACATATATGATAACCAATTTACGATACCTGATATAGCGATCATGTCAAGTCGTGGACTCACGCCTAAAGTCATCACTCAAATATAACCATGGGTCTCATGCCCACAATATCAATCATGCCGTGGAATTCCTTCCATTCGCCGTGATCCATGATATAAAAACACCAAGAATACACATGAACACGGGTCCCACTGTGTCATAATAAAACCGTAAGGGGGTAAATACGAAGGCATAGCCGACTACTAAAACCACAGTACCAACAATGCCATAAAGCGTATCACGAGGTCTTTCTAGACCACATGATCGGCTGGTCACTCGCGCGATATCAATGTGCGCGTCTAATCTCGAACTTCCGCGACTCGCGCAGGCCACACGCGTAGGCCGCGTAGGTATTCCGGATCGGTAGCTACTCCTCGGCATCGCCCCGACTCGTAGTCGCGTAGCCACATAGACCGCATGGCCACATAGACCGCACACTAAATCGGAACTCGTAGCTCGCATAGGTCCTGGACCCGCGTGAGGTATTCTCGAATCATAGTCACAGCAATTCGAGGTGTACCGCGTGAAGCGACTTAACCGGTATATCATGTCAAGAGGTTAGTGATATAATACTAACATAACGACTTATCGTTAAACAACATAAACACAATAAGAATAACCTCTTACACAAACGTTACAAGATACGAACATACGTAGCATCATAACATGCTTTCTTACCAAACCAATCAAGAAAGTATTACAAGGCTATCACAAACCAAACATAGTCAAGTTATTCACACAAGGTACTTTCTATTTTATGTCAATAAGTTCGGGTTTTAACCCCAAGGTACTACGTACATTAATTCTTTAAAAAGATCCGTTTCTTTCACAAAAGTCACACGATACCCGTAGTATCAAAAATAGAGTGACTATCTTTTTAAGTAAACCAAAACAATTTCCCTTTTTAAAGACAAGTAACAACCTTCTTTTCCAAAAGTTCAAGTTTGCCTAAGTTCAAATACTCAAGTCTCTTATTTTCGAAAGGTTTCGTAGTTCATAGTCTTAATCACTTAATAATATAATTCTCTTTTAAAACAATTTGAGAAACATACGCCTTATGTGTGAGTAGGTTATTCTTGTTCATAACAATCTTATTAAAGCAGCCATGATCTAGGAAATGTAATATCATTTTGTCTCATCTTAGCTTCTATGCAGATGGAGGTTTCTACTGGTTTTAATAATACTTTATTAGTCAATACATTTCCCTTTATTAGCGCTGCAGTGGTTTGTTCGATACTTATTCTCATTTCCGAAATCAATATAAGGCGTTCATAAACAATTAAGTAAACCGTTCCTTTTATCCCTCTTAAGTCGTTATACCTAACTTCCCATAAAGCTAGTATAACTCTCAAGCTTTTAAAACCAAGTATTACTCTTCTTTCAAAAACGATTCTTAATTCTTTTGAAATACTTCAAGATTCTTATTATTTAGACTCAAGTCAAAAGACATCGCAAGAAACCACGTTCGATTAACACACGACGTCTACCGTACTATATATATTCTTTTAAAATATCATGCTCAAGAGGATAGGAAGAATCACATACCTCGCGACGATTATCGACAAATAGCAAAGCGCTCACCGCTAAAACCGGCTAGCCTTGTCCACCTTCAAGTAGAACATGCTACTCGCGGAACTTTCAACCTATAAAGGCCATATCGTCTATCAACGTCTAGACTACTCTGTAGAATATTCTAAGCGAGAGGGTTCTCTATTCTCTGGAAAATCGGGCAGACTTCCCCAGTTAAACTACACAAGTCTCATGTAAATCTGATCTATGTAAATCTGATTCAATTTTCTTCTTTCAATATTCTTCTGATGTGATTTCAATTCAATTCTCTTTTCTAATATCCTTCTATATATCTTATACTCACTTCTATACTACTACAGTATGTAATTTCCAATTACAATAGAAGGACAAGAGTATTTACCTCGATAAGCCCAAAATTATCCAAGATTTAATGTCGATCCCGAGCAACGTTTAGCTCTACTCTGGCGCTCAACCCGCTCCAAACAACCCTTAGAAGTTCTACGCAACTTCTTCTTACTACTTCAACCAGCTATGAAGATTTTCCTTAGGGTTTCGTTTTTGTAGTCAAGGAAGTATAATAGTATTTACGGGCTTTTAGTATAGGGTAACCTTGGAATACTACAAGGTATTTGGGCCAGTATTTTAGAATAGTAACAATACTTGGAGAATACTTTTCTACAGGGGTATTTCACGAGAACAACTCAAGGCGGGGTTGTTTGGCCAAGGCTTCAAGGGGAGGGGGTGCTCTTGGGCGAGAGCCTTTCAAAGGGGAGGAAGTTTTGAGACTTGGAATTTTGTTTTCTGGATGAAGAATAAGTCTTGAACTTAAGGGGTATTTATAGGTCAATCAATGGCCAAGATTAAGGCAAGTGGAGGGCAAGTGGAGGGTGAAGATTTGGACAAGTGTTGTGTGGGTCCACTTGCTCATCTACCACACAGAATATCTAGCCAAACATTGACCAAATGTTTAAGGCCTTTAACATTAAAAAAACGTGCCAACCACTCCTTGATTGCGCCCACTTGAGGACAAGTGTCGCCTCTCGTTGGTCCAAAATATTTCATCTCTCGGAAAAATCCGCAAAAATAATAAATGTCGCAACCGTAATTTTCCCTTCGCAAGGTCCGGAAAACGTTTCGTCGGAAAACAATTCTTTTCGGGGGTTGTGCACAAATTTTTCGTCCCTTGCCTAACTTAAGGCTTAAACTTTTATGCACGCCCTCACGTAAATACTGCGGAAATACGGTATAACGATGAAGCATGTCCAGTGCATACGTGGAATCCCACATCACCGGTATGTCCAAGTAAACTCATACTAAGACAATGGAAGCATACCCGTGGAATCCTCCATCACGGCCATGCGTCGAGTAAACTCATACTAAGACAATGGAAGCATACGTGGAATCCTCCATCACCGGCCATGCGTCCAAGTAAACTCATACTAAGACAATGGAAGCATACGTGGAATCCTCCATCACCGATGCGTCCAAGTAAACTCATAACCTCTTTAGACTTTCATTAATCTACAAAATAAATCTCATTCTTGACCTTAAGGCACCTTCTTAATGATTAATCAAATCCGAAGAAATTTAACCCGAAGTACTATGTACTTCTACTCTTTCAAAAGATCCCTTTTTCACATAAAAATTCCCATTTTACACTCTAAGCAATTGATGCCTTTTAAATCAAATTGCCCTACTTAATTTCGATCCTTTCACCTTTGTTTACCTTATTCAAGAAAACCAACTCTTTAACCTTCCATAAAGTTATTATAACCAACTCCCCATAAAGCCGTTATACTAACTTTATGCTTTAGAAATTAAGACATTCTTATCCTTTCATAAGGCCGTTATAGCTAGCTTCCCATAAAGCCGTTATAACTCCTTATAAACAATTTTGTCCTTTTATTAACCGAGAGACTTATACTTCAAATCAGTTTACACAATTTTCAAAAATACTTCAAGTATACCAAAGGACTACTTTGTTTAAAACACGTACATCTACCGTACTATATAGTATAACTACTCATGCTCAAGAGATAAGAAAGTTCCACATACCTCTCCGGTCAATCCACTTGCTAAGTCCAAAATACCGCACGTAGTATGTCAACCTATAATGACCATAATACGTTTATAAACCTCTAGTTCAATGTAGAATATTCCAAGTTCAAGTCACTAAATTCTATGGAAAATTAGGCAGCATTTCCTTTGTTTCTACATACTTTGCCACCTTTTTCAAGGCCGAATTCAACATCCAAACGCCACATTTAAGGCCTAACAATCCAAACATTTCAAAGGGGATTACACACCTAAACTTGGGTGTGTAAAATTCTGCCCCATAAGGTACAACAATTAACTTAACAAGTTTTAGGTAGTTTTTAGGCTACAACATGCTCACATAACCTTTTTAACCAAGTCTTTCACATCCAAACCATATTTCTTACATGCAATGAATCTAAGAGCATTATTTACTACTACAAGTTCCTTCTTCTTCACATGCAACATCAATAACTAGCTACAAGAGAAGAATTGTTACCTTAGAGCTTTAGCCAAATTAATCCAACAAAATGCTAGCCTCCTCTTCCACAAACACCACCACAACAACTCCCACAAGCTTGCAAATAAGTTTCCTTCTTGCCACACTTTTCAGATTTTTCTCAAGCCTTGTGTTCTTCTTGATTTTCTAGAGAGAAGTGAGAGCTTCTAATCTTAGAGAGAGAGATGAACTTAAAGAATGACCAAGTCTTACAATAAGTAGTGCATGCAAAATCAGATGGGGGAGGGGGGGACACTTGTCACCCACTCATGGCCTCTTTAAAAGAAAATATCGATTCCTCGGTTTTCCGCGGAAAACCCGCCTCGGCGCGCGGCCCTGCGGCGCGCATGGCGGCCTGATGTCACGACCGTTCGGGGCGTGGTAGTGCCTTACCGGGCACCAGCGATCATACATTAGAGAAAATCAGCGGAATATAAAAACATAAGACATGAAACAATTGTAAAAGAGACACATTTTATCTGAGAAAAGGGCGCCTTTCGGCATATATATATATCAAAATCTGGCAGTTTACATCCACTCTGTACAATAGGACTACAGACCTCTAAGGAAGTAAACAACTATGGCGGGACAGGGCCCCGCCATACCCTGACTGTACAAAACTATCTACAACAGGGAGATCATACCCAAAAGTCGAGCCTCCGGAGAAGATGGAGCTCCTGACACCAACGCAGATCCTAAGATGCGGATCTAGCACTGCTTGCCCTTACCACTGCGGCATGAACGCAGCCCCGAAGGAGGCGATCTAACAGTACTAAGTATGTGAAAACGATAAAATACTTAAATGAAATCATATCATTTTAAAACCAATTTACAAATATGCGCGAAACAACGAATGTATGCGTAGTGCCACATCATAAACAAGAGCAACGATAGGTAAAGCAGAATGTGTCTTTTCTAGCTGCGAATGATCGAAGCGGGGCCAATCGCCCATAGTATCATTATGCAAGCCTAATCACGGACTCCGTAGTCCGCATAGGCCACTCACATAGGCCCGTGAGGTATAACCCGCATCGAGGTAGCTACTCGACATCGCCCCGACTCGTGACGCATGCCACATGCATCGCATGAGGTATAACCCCGCACACTAACTTGGAACTCTCGTAGCTCGCGCATAGGTCCCTGGACCCGCGTGAGGTATTCTCGAATCATGGTCCTGCATCGCTGAGTCTACCGCGTCGGAGGAGCTTAACCCCGATATCATGTCAAGAGGTGAGTGATATTATACTAACATAACAGCTTATCGTTAAACAACATAAGCACAACAAGAATACTCTCTTATACAAAGGTTACAAGACACTAACACACATAGCATCATATTATGTCTACTCATCAAACCATTTTTATTATACTTTCCAGAGATCAATATAAGTCTTTTATAAACACATAAGTAAAGCCTTTTATCTTTCTTAAGTCGTTATACTTAACTTCCCATAAAGCTAGTATAACTCTTAAGCTCCTTTCAAATATTCTTCTTCTTTCAAAACTGATTTATAATTCTTTTTGAAAGACTTTAAGATCTTTATTATTCAGGCTTAAGTCAAAAGACATTGCCGTAATTATTATTCAGGCTTAAGTCAAAAGACATTGCCGTAATTATTATTCCGTTAACACATGTACGTCTACCGTACTATATATATATTTTAAAATATCATGCTTAAGAGTATAGGAAGAATCACATACCTTCTCGGCGAAATCCACCTGCCAAGTCGAATATGTCGCGCGCAGAGAATCAGCCTATAATAGTCAAATACGTCTATCAACGTCTAGACTATTCTGTAAACAGTTCTAAGTAGAGGGTTCTCTATTCTACGGAAAATCGGGCAGCACTTCCCTACCCGGTAAGCTATACAAGTCTACTGTAAAAACAGTCCTATGTAAGTACAGTTTAATTCTTCTTCTGTTATACCCTTCTACTGTGATAACAGTTCAATTCTATTCTGTAATATCCTTCTAAGTATTTATACTTATTCCTATACTTCTACAGTATGTATTCTCTAATTACAAAAGAAGGATAAGATTATTTACCTTGATAAGCCCAAAATTATCCAAGTTAAAAGTCGATCCTGAGCGAGGTTTAGCTCCTAGTCTGGACGCTCCGATAGCTCCAAGAAACCCTTAGAAGTTCTTCACAACTTCTACTTAAGTACTATAAGGGATTTGGGCTAGAGTATTTAGGAATAGTAACCTTACTTGGAAGGCAACTTTCTACCAGGGGGTGTACTTGGCCAAGCCACTAGGCTAGAGGGGAGGGGTGTTTCGGCTAGGCTCCTTTAGAGGGGGGGGGGGGGAGAGCTCTTGGACGAGAAGCTCACAAGGGAGAGGGAGGGATTTTAGACTTGGAAAGTTTGATTTGTGGATGGAGAACTCTTCATCTTAAGGGGGGTATTTATAGGTCAAGAAATGGCCAACCAATGGCCAAGATGAAGCCAAGTGCTATGCAAGTGTAGGGTGAGGATTTAGGCAAGTGTCCTTATCCATCTACTACACAAAAATATCCTACCAACTCCTTGACAAAACAAGCCCCCAATTCGTCCCCTTTCTGCTAATCGTCCCACCAATTAGAGGGTGACAAGTGTCGCCCTCTCGTTGGTCCAAAATGTTTCGTCTCTCGAAAAAATCCGCAAAAATAATAAATGACATAGCCGGAAGTTTCCCTACGCAAGCTTTGTAAAACGTTTCGTCGGAAAACGATTCTTTTAGTGAGTTGTGCACAAATATTTTTCGTCCAAAGTGCCTAACTAAGGCTAAACTTTTGTACGTATGCCCTCACGTACATACTCTGGAAAATACGGGGTATAACATTCTCCCCTCCTTAGAAACATTCGTCCCAAATGTTCCTTCCCAATACAGTTAACGAAAAAGCTTAAACAGTTTGCAAATGCCACACACGGCCACAACACAACACTTAGGCATATATGACAATGAAAATTTACAAGTAGGAAAGTGAGTTACCTGGAGGTGTGGGGAATAGGTGAGGATACTTCTGCCTCATGTCCTCGCCGACTTCCCACGTCATCTCCTCCACGAGCTCGGTCCGCCACAGAACTTCGACGAAAGCCACGTCCTTGGTCCGCAGACGCCTAACCTGACGATCGATTATCGCTATGGGAATCTCCTCATACGATAACCCCTCGGTCACCTGGACATCGTCAATCGGATGCACTCTAGATGGATCCCCGATACATCTCCTCAGCATAGAAACATGAAACACCGGATGACGCGCCTCCGGATCGGATGGCAGATCCAACTCATAGCAACCTTGCCTACCTGCGGACAATCGTCACGACCCGATGTACCTTGGTGAGTTTCCCTTTCTTTCCGAATCTCATCACACCGCCATGGGTGACACCGAAAAACCCAATCATCAACCTCGAACTCCGGATCCGACGACGATGATCTGCGTATGACTTACATCGACTCGGTATCGCCGTGAATCGCTCTGGATAAGCTTCACCTTATCCATCGCTCACTGCACCAACTCTGGTCCTACTAATCGCACCTCGCCCACATCAAACCAACCTATCGGCGATTTGCACTTCCTCCCATACAAGGCCTCATAAGGCGCCATCTGAATACTGGAGTGGTAGCTATTATTATATGCAAACTCAACTAGAGGCAAATGATCCTCTCAGCTACCCCTGAAGTCAATAACACAGGCTCGCAGCATATCCTCAAGAGTCTGGATAGTACGCTCTGCTGTCCGATGCATGCGTGGATGGAATGCGATTACTCGAGCTCACTGCGTCCCTAAACCCTTACGGAAAGACCTCCGAGTTAGTAAATCGGGCTCCTGCATGCGATATGATCGAAATAGGTACTCCATGCGATCGGCGATCTCTCGGATATAAAGTCTGGCATAATCCTCAGCCGAAAAAGTCGTCCTGACGGGAAGAAAGTGGGCTGATTTCGTCAGCCTGTCGACGATAACTCATATAGAATCATGTCTCCTCCGAGTGCGAGGCAATCCTGTGATGAAGTCCATGTTGATCACCTCCCACTTCCAGGTCGGGATCTCTATAAATGCGCAACAAACCACCGGGCCTCGGTGCTCTATCTTCACTGCGACAACACGGGCCGAGCTACAAACTCGCAACATCCTCTTCAAGCCATCCCACCAATACGGATCTAAGGTCGTGGTACATCTTGGTCGACCCGGATGGATAGAGTAACGTATTTGTGTGCTTCCCTAGAACTGCTGCCAAGTCACGAAACATCGGAACACACAACCTACCCTCAAACCTTAGCACCCCATCGGTGCTACCTCAGGACCCTTCCTCACGAAGAGCGCGTCACGATACCGAATCAAAACCGGATCCTCGAACTGTTGCCTCTTCACCTCCTCGGCGATGGAAGACTCGGCAACCTCTCGAACTCGAACCCCTCTGCTATCAGAATCAATCAAACGGACACCAAGGCTCGCTAACTGATGCAAATCGCGAACCATGCCCCTCCTCTCTGGCTGCACATCTGATAGACTCCCCATCGACATACGACTAAGAGTATCTGCCACAACATTGGCCTTCCCCGGGTGGTACAGGATATCAACATCGTAATCCTTAAGTAACTCTAACCACCGTTTCTGTCGTAAGTTCGGCTCCTCTGGTGAAGATATCTTGGAGGCTCTTGTGGTGCGTATAAATATCCACATGAACCCCATACAAATAGTGCCTCGGATCTTCAAGGCGTGAATCACGCGCGACTCCAAATCATGGGTGGGGTAGTTCTCTCAAGCTTCTTAAGGTCGGGATGCGTCGCTTATAACCTTACCTGCTGCATCAACACACATCCCAGCCGATGCCCGGCGATCACAATACAACATAACCGTCTGGACCTGCGGAAGAGTAAGAAGCGAGGCGGTCGTCGATCTCTCGCCGATCGGAAACCACGCTCCAGCATCATCAGTCCACGAAACTTGGCCGCCTACGAGTCGGCCTAGTCAATGGTGCGTAGATAAAGCAAACTTCTACGAACGCCGATAATAACTCGCAAGGCCCGAGCTGCGAACCTCGCCGGAGTAGTAGGTCTAGGCCAACTCACGCGCCTCGATCTTGGCGTATCCACTGAATACCATCAGCCCCGACACTATGCCCGAAAAGCCACGAAGCTAACCAAAACTCACATTTGGAAAACTTGGCGTATAGCTGGGTCTGAGAAGCTATCGGCCTGATCGCCAAATGCTCCGCATGCTCGACTCTGGCGAGAATAAACCAAGATATCATCAATGAACACTATCACAAGCGTGTCCAAAATGGTTTGAACACTCGGTTCATCAAATCCATGAATCTGGCGGAGCATTGGTCAACGAAAGACATGACCACGAACTCATAATGCCGTCTGGGTCCGGAATGCGATCCTAGGGACATCCGCCTCTCGACTTCGCACTGATGATAGCCCGATCGCAGATCAATCTTGGAGAAACATCTCGCGCCTGCAATCGGTCGAACAAATCATCAATCCCGGGAAGGGTATTCGTTCTTAATGGTCACCTTGTTCACCGCGTAATCAACACACATGCGCATCGTCGTCCTTCTTCTTCACGAACAATCGGCGCTCCCGGGGAGAAACACTAGGCTGATGAAGCCCTTCTCCAAAGAAATCTCGCGGTGGTCCTTCAACTCTCTCAACTCGGCGGTGCCATTCGTATGGCGGAATGGAAATAGGGAGTGTCCGCAACACATCTATACAAAACTCAATCTCCTCTCGGGAGGATACGGGAGGTCGTGCGAAACACGTCGGGAACTCTCGACTCTTCGGGCCGATGAAAATCTGGTACCGACCTCGGTATCAAACACCCGAATGAGATGGTAGATATACCCCTTCTGCACCATCTTCCTAGCCTTGAGGTAAGAAATAAACATACCCCTCGGCGACACAGTGTTCCCCGTCCACTCAACAACCGGCTCGCCGAGCTGGAACCGTACTACTCTCCTGCGGTCTATATTGGCGTAGCAGAAGCTAGCCAATCCATACCCATGATCACATCGAAATCGGTCATGTCCAACTCTATCAAGTCGGCTAGGTCCGACGCAAATGGTCACCGGACAAGCCACATATACCCGTCGAGCTACCACCGAATCACCCGGCTGGCGTAGCTACCTCGAAAAGTCTATGGACTCGTGCTCTATCCCTATCCTACTAGCGATAAGGGAGATATATAGGACAGTAGAACCGGATCTATCAAGGCATACACATCATAACGGCCCGATAAGGTACTGTGGCGACATCGGTGAGGCCTCACGATCTGCCCGGTGGACAAGGCATAAATGTGGTTCTGAGGACCGATAGAACTCGGACCCGCGCCACGACATCTGCCGCGACCTGCTGGCCCATGAGTACCCTGCCATCCGGGGCGAGTAACTGTAGGAGATGAAGAAGACCGGCGAGAAAGAACATGGTGACCCTACCATCAGCCGCGCCGCTTGGTCGGACGGTTCCTCGCAAAGTGACCTGCGCCTGGCGTAACCAACTCCCATAGCAGTAACACAATTCCCGCAGTGGGATCTACCGCATCGGCCACGGCGAGGGTGGTCCGTCGGCGATACCTCGCTCTGCGGGCGTCACGAAGTCACGGGGCCAGTGCCCGCGCCGAATATCTGGTGTCTTGAGGGCGGTGCAGAGTGCTCACGAGCCGTGGTGTAAATCTAGACTGCTGCTGAGGCCGCCCACCACGATAGCTACCAAAAGACCCTGCCGTCCTGGTCTTCTTCTGCTGCTGTCTGTCAACCCGTCGACCTCTACGCTCCTTGCATCCAAGTGCATGAGCCTGCATGCGGGTAATATCCATGCCTGGCTGAAGAGCCACACCCGCACAAGACTCGGCCATATAATCATCTAGCCCGGTGACGTAGCGATGCACCTGTCCTCCATATCTGCTACCAACGCAGGGACATATCGAGCCAACGAATCAAACTCAACGTTGTACTCACTGGCGTGCGTCCTCTGCTCAAAGACAAAAATCGTCGGCCGTGCCCTCGCCATCCGTGGAGGCGAAGTGAGTGAGAAAAGCCTCAGAACTCATCCCAGTAGGCTGGGACGCGTGCTCTCCGGGATAACTCGCGAATCAAACTAATTGGCTGCGGTATCACGTGGCCGATGCGAACCGAAGGTCACGGACTCGGTCTCTGGCCGTGATCACGCGTGATCCTCAGAATCGACGGATGAACTCCTGCGGATCATCCTCGTGCCTCGACCGTAGAACTCGGCGGGCTACAACTCAGGAAATCCGTAGTCTCAAACTATTCGCCTCGGGTGAACCACGGGTACTATTGGTGGGCTGGGCTGCGCGTCCGGCTGTCCTCGTATGCGGCCACGATCACGGCGATGGCGGGCCATCTCTCGTAACCCATCTCATCTGCTCCGGTGTGTGGGGCGGAGGTGTAAATCGTGGTCTCATCGCCACCGCTGCGACCTAAACCTCCTCGCAGGGTCGGCGTCGTGGAACTCTCCGTCTCGGGTATAGGCGGGCACGAGCCTCGTGACTCTCGGTGTCCCACTAGCAGCTCCCTCGGCTGCCTTGCCCTTCTGGGCCCGGGTTGCCTTACGTGGAGGCATAACTGTTACAGAAAAGGAATACGTTAGAGGGGCCCAACTTATAACACATCTCTAAGGCACGATCTCAGAGTGAGAAGAATAGAAACCAATCCTAAATATCCTATAGCCTCCTGATTATTGGTGTGGTGCACAACACACCGATAATC
Source organism: Przewalskia tangutica (assembly GCA_029844215.1). Taxonomy (NCBI): domain Eukaryota; kingdom Viridiplantae; phylum Streptophyta; class Magnoliopsida; order Solanales; family Solanaceae; genus Przewalskia; species Przewalskia tangutica. Next base: position 90,711,033 of record CM056723.1, read on the forward strand.
AAGACTCTACTAGATACGGTCTGTAGACACTTTCCGAGGATTAATCGCTCGATACCACTTTTGTCACGACGTTCGGGGCCGTGGTGAGTGCCTTACCCGCACCTGCGATCATACATCAGAGAAAATCAGCGGAATATAAAAACATAAGACACGAAACAATTGTAAAAGAGACACATTTTATCTGAGAAAAGGGCGCCTTTCGGCATATATATATATCAAAATCTGGCAGTTTACATCCCAACTATACAATAGGACTGCAGACCTCTAAGGAAGTAAACAACTATGGCGGGACAGGGCCCCGCCATACCCTGACTGTACAAAACTATCTACAACAGGGAGATCATACCCAAAAGTCGAGCCTCCGGAGAAGATGGAGCTCCTGACACCAACGCAAAAGATCCTAAGGATGCGGATCTAGCACTGCTTGCCCCCTACGGCGTGATGCGGCCCGAAGGAGGTCAGTACAACAGGTACTAAGTAAGTGAAACTGTAAAATACTTAAATGAAATCATATCATTTTAAAACCAATTTACAAATATGCACGAAACAACCAATGTAACCGCACATAGTGCCACATCATAAACAAGAGCAACAATAGGTAAACTGTAACAGGTCTTTTCTAGGTGCGAATGATCAAGCGGGCCAATCGCCCATAGTATCATTATGCAAGCCTAATCTCGACTCAGTAGTCGCGTAGGCCACTCACATAGGCCCGTGAGGTATAACCCACATCGAGGGTAGCTACTCTCGGCATCGTCCTGGACTCGTAGTCCGCATGGCCACATAGACCGCGTGAGGTATAACCCCGCACACTAACCTGGAACTCTCGTAGCTCCGCATAGGTCCCCTGGACCCGCATGAGGTATTCTCGAATCATGGTCCTGCATCACTGAGTCTACCGCGACGGAGGGCAACTTAACCCCCGGTATCATGTCAAGAGGTGAGTGATATTATACTAACATAACAGCTTATCGTTAAACAACATAAGCACAACAAGAATACTCTCTTATACAAAGGTTACAAGACACTAACACACATAGCATCATATTATGTCTACTCATCAAACCATTTTTATTATACTTTCCAGAGATCAATATAAGTCTTTTATAAACACATAAGTAAACTGTTCCTTTTATATTTCTTAAGTCGTTATACTTAACTTCCCATAAAACTAGTATAACTCTTAAGCTCCTTTCAAATATTCTTCTTCTTTCAAAACTGATTTATAATTCTTTTTGAAAGACTTTAAGATCTTTATTATTCAGGCTTAAGTCAAAAGACATTGCCGTAATTATTATTCAGGCTTAAGTCAAAAGACATTGCCGTAATTATTATTCCGTTAACACGTACGCGTCCGTACTATATATATATTTTAAAATATCATGCTTAAGAGTATAGGAAGAATCACATACCTTCTCGGCGAAATCCACCTGCCAAGTCGAATATGTCGCGCGCAGAGAATCAGCCTATAATAGTCAAATACGTCTATCAACGTCTAGACTATTATGTAAACAGTTCTAAGTAGAGTGTTCTCTATTACGGAAAATCGGGCAGCACTTCCCTACCGGTAAGCTATACAAGTTTCTTGTAAAACAGTCTATGTAAATGCGGTTTAATTCTTCTTCATTTATACCGCCTACTGTGATAATTGATTCAATTCTATTCTGTAATATCCTTCTAAGTATTTATACTTATTCCTATACTTCTACAGTATGTATTCTCTAATTACAAAAGAAGGATAAGATTATTTACCTTGATAAGCCCAAAATTATCCAAGTTAAAAGTCGATCCTGAGCGAGGTTTAGCTCCTAGTCTGGACGCTCCGATAGCTCCAAGAAACCCTTAGAAGTTCTTCACAACTTCTACTTAAGTACTATAAGGGATTTGGGCTAGAGTATTTAGGAATAGTAACCTTACTAGGAAGACAACTTTCTACCAAGGGGGTTCTTGGCCGAAGCCACTAGGCTAGAGGAGAGGGTGTTTCGGCTAGGCTCCTTTAGAGGGGAGCTCTTGGACGAGAAGCTCACAAGGGAGAAGGAGGGATTTTAGACTTGGAAAGTTTGATTTGTGGATGAAGAACTCTTCATCTTAAGGGGGGTATTTATAGGTCAAGAAATGGCCAACCAATGGCCAAGATGAAGCCAAGTGCTATGCAAGTGTAGGGTGAGGATTTAGGCAAGTGTCCTTATCCATCTACTACACAAAAATATCCTACCAACTCCTTGACAAAACAATCCCCCAATTCGTCCCCTTTACCGCCCAATACGTCCACCAATTAGAGGGTGACAAATGTCGCCCTCTCGTTGGTCCAAAATGTTTCGTCTCTCGGAAAAATCCGCAAAAATAATAAATTACATAGCCGGAATTTTCCCTACGCAAGCTTTGTAAAACGTTTCATCGGAAAACGATTCTTTTAGTGAGTTGTGCACAAATATTTTTCGTCCAAAGTGCCTAACTAAGGCTAAACTTTTGTACGTATGCCCTCACGTACATACTCTGGAAAATACGGGGTATAACAGCTGAAACCTCCGCCACCTCACAGAACTTCCGTGCCCTGGCACCGCTGCGGCTGCAACTTCAGCACTCCTCGAATATCCGCGCCGCGACCTGCGTCTGGCGCGCGCACGCAGCTCTGCCGGAACACCTTTCTGTCCGACTGCGCACTGAACTTGTAACTCCCATAACTTTCTACTCCGATGTCCTATCGATGAACGGTTGGTTGCGTTGGAAACTAGACTCAACGAACTACACACTAGGCCTTTGAAACACCTACAAACTCTCAAGGTAACTGGACATACACCAACTCAAAGTTGACTAAAAACCCGTCCGAAACAATCCGTCAACTTATCTTTCGAAAATTTTAAGTCTTACTCCTTTCGTACGCTCTCATACGCATGGCCAGAACTACGGGGTTTAACATTCTCCCCCCCTTAGAAACATTCGTCCCCGAATGTTCTTTTGGAGCCAATCTACTATTCCTCGGTACATCCTCGTACTTTACACTAATGGAACTTCATTATGCCACCTATGGTCCTAAGATATCGCACACGCATATCCATCCATCACTATCACCCAAGGAAACAGATCCCACGGGTGAATCAACGCTATTTTACTCCCATTCAAGGCCTAAAAGGATTCTCTTATCGTACTTCCAACTTACTGCTAGCATACATACATAACCTTAATATTATCCACTCATGACATTCCATCATACAACAATCCTATCATGCATACTACTCTCTAAAGGGTCAAAGATATACCTGACGTCACATAGGCGGGTCAAAGGACCGCTAAATCTGAGAACCGCTACCACGACCTCTGCCGCGTCCTGCCGGTGTATGAACATCCTGCCTAGCCATTGAAGGTGAAGAACCCGCAACTGATCCAATAGACTGTGCCATTCCACCAGTGCCACCTCTGGTCGAACAGTCTCTCGCCAAATGGCCCTGTTGGCCGCAAGCATAACAAGTTGTCGACCTAGTCCGACACTCTAAAAAATGAGATCTACCACAGTGACCACACTGAGGCAAAGGTGGCCTCCCCTGCATACTATCTTCGGATACCTGTGAACCTACCGCCCCGGAGCCTTGACCTGCTCCTGAATATCCCCGGCGGTCAAACCACCCGCCGGAAGACCGGGAAGGGGCACTCTGCGTCGGCGAAAATGTAGACCCAACCTGCTGCTGAGGCTGTCCACCCTGAAAGCTATCCTGAAACCCTGCCGTCCTGGCCCTCTTGGTCAATGGACTGGTGGCCGCCCTTACTCTCCTCGCCAATTCCTGTGCATACGCTGCGCATCCTTGCAATATCCATACCTGGCTGAAGAGCCACTCCCAGACATGCAGTAACCATATAACGGTCTAGCCCCATCACATAGCGGTGAACTCTGTCCGCCACAATAGTGGGCGCATACCTGGCCAATGAATCAAACTCCAGGTTGTACTCCCTGATGGTCCTCCCATCTTGTCTCAATGACAAGAACCTATCCAAGCGGGCTCTCCTCGTCTCAGGAGGCAAAAAGTGATCGAGAAAGGCTTCCGTGAACTCATCCCAAACAGCTGGAGGAGCACCCACACCTCTAGACAACACCCACGCCTAAAACCAATTCAACGCAGTATCGCGTAGTCGGTAAGAAGCTAACACAACGGACTCTGTTTCCGAGGTCCGCCGCACCTGCATAGTCCGCCGCACCTGCCGAATGAACTCCTGAGGATCCTCCTCAGACCTCGACCCATAGAACTCGGGTGGATTACAACTCAGAAAGTCCCGAATCCTTAAACTGTCGGCTCTAGGGTTAGCTACCGGCTCCTGGCGGTGCTGCCCTGCCACAATGCTAGTCAACAACCTGATATGCTCTCCGTAATCCCTATACTCTGCCCGGTGTGGGCGGAGGCTCGGTACGCGGTCTCGATGGCAGCTGCTGCCGCTCGAACTCATTGAGGCCGGGCGACGTCGTGGAACTCGCCGCCGAAACATCATCTCTCGTAAGGGTGGGCTCGTGCCTCGCGACCCTCTGCGTCTACTTGCGACTCCGCCGCTTGCCTTGCCTCGGCCGCGGTTGCCTTTCGTGGAGGCATAACTGATACATAAAGGAAAATATCAGAGGAAGTTCAACCTATAACACAGCTCTATTGCACGATCTTAGAGTAAAAGAACGAAAACCAATCCTAAATATCCTGCAGCCTCCTGATTATAGATGTGGTGCACAACACACCGATAATCAAGACTCTACTAGACACGGTCTGTAGCCACTTTCCGAGGACTAACTGCTCTGATACCACTTTTGTCACGACCCGACCCCGGGGCCGCGACTGGTGCCCTGCCGGGGCACCCTGTCAGGTATACATCAGAGAATAGCAGCGGAACATACATACACATAAACCTGAATATAACAAACACCACTGGCTAGCCGACAAGGCCGCCTTTCATAAAAAGTATATTACTCAAAAGTACAACTTGTTCTTACAGCCCAAACCACAAATGTGACTACAGACCTCTAGGAATAACAACTGTGACGGGACAGGGCCCCGCCATACCTCCTGGATGTACAAAAGTCTACAACCTCAGGGAACCGTACCAAAAAGACAAAGCCTCCGGAGGAATGGAGCTTTTCAAGCGCGGTGATCCAAAGAGTGCGGTCGATGGCTACGTACCTCAACTGCGGCATGAACGCGGCCCGAAGGAGGTCGATAACTGTACCAAGTATGCGAACTGGGAAAATACTGAAAATACCTCATAAGTCTAAAATAACTGGAGACATGTAAAATAATCAGTTTACAGAGCACTGTGCCTTACTAACAATGAGAATATCAAGTATCTACCATACTGCATGAAAGTAGGAAGCTCATGATCAAAGCCAGGTCACCTGCCCGCAGTATCATTAAGCACTCCTACTCCTGGGACTATTTCACCCGCATGGGTCATGTGGACCCGCATGAGGTATTCCTCGCATAGGCTGTACTCACCCGCATGAGACTATTTCACCCGCATAAGCCTCAACGGACTCGCATGAGGTATTCCTCGCATCGTGGGTAGCAAATCCACGGAACAGGTGGTATAACGATCTTGGGGATTTACCCCTCATTTATACTCTTACCCTGAAGAAGGTGGTATAACGATCTTGGGGACTTACCCCTCATTTATACTCTTACCCTTCATACCGCATGCCTCGGAATCCCTCATCGTAAGCATGTCCAGTGCATACGTGGAATCCCACATCACGGTATGTCCAAGTAAACTCATACTAAGACAATGGAAGCATACGTGGAATCCTCCATCACCGATGCGCCCAAGTAAACTCATACTAAGACAATGGAAGCATACCCGTGGAATCCTCCATCACTGACGGTACGTCCAAGTAAACTCATACTAAGACAATGGAAGCATACCCGTGGAATCCTCCATCACTGACGGTACATCCAAGTAAACTCATAACCTCTTTAGACTTTCATTAATCTACAAAATAAATCTCATTCTTGACCTTAAGGCACCTTCTTAATGCTTAATCAAATCCGAAGAAATTTAACCCGAAGTACTATGTACTTCTACTCTTTCAAAAGATCCCTTTTTCACATAAAAATTCCCATTTTACACTCTAAGCAATTGATGCCTTTTAAATCAAATTGCCCTACTTAATTTCGATCCTTTCACCTTTGTTTACCTTATTCAAGAAAACCAACTCTTTAACCTTCCATAAAGTTATTATAACCAACTCCCCATAAAGCCGTTATACTAACTTTATGCTTTAGAAATTAAGACATTCTTATAATTTCATAAGGCCGTTATAGCTAGCTTCCCATAAAGCCGTTATAACTCCTTATAAACAATTTCGTCCTTTTATTAACCGAGAGACTTATACTTCAAATCAGTTTACACAATTTTCAAAAATACTTCAAGTATACCAAAGGACTACTTTGTTTAAAACACGTACGTCTACCGTACTATATATTATAACTACTCATGCTCAAGAGATAAGAAAGTTCCGCATACCTCTCCGGTCAATCCACTTGCTAAGTCCAAATACCGCACGTAGTATGTCAACCTATAATGACCATAATACGTTTATAAACCTCTAGTTCAATGTAGAATATTCCAAGTTCAAGTCACTAAATTCTATGGAAAATTGGGCAGCATTTCCTTTGTTTCTACATACTTTGCCACCTTTTTCAAGGCCGAATTCAACATCCAAACGCCACATTTAAGGCCCAACAATCCAAACATTTCAAAGGGGATTACACACCTAAACTTGGGTGTGTAAAATTCTGCCCCATAAGGTACAACAATTAACTTAACAAGTCTAAGGTAGTTTTTAGGCTACAACATGCTCACATAACCTTTTTAACCAAGTCTTTCACATCCAAACCATATTTCTTACATGCAATGAATCTAAGAGCATTATTTACTACTACAAGTTCCTTCTTCTTCACATGCAACATCAATAACTAGCTACAAGAGAAGAATTGTTACCTTAGAGCTTTAGCCAAATTAATCCAACAAAATGCTAGCCTCCTCTTCCACAAACACCACCACAACAACTCCCACAAGCTTGCAAATAAGTTTCCTTCTTGCCACACTTTTCAGATTTTTCTCAAGCCTTATGTTCTTCTTGATTTTCTAGAGAGAAGGGAGAGCTTCTAATCTTAGAGAGAGAGATGAACTTGAAGAATGACCAAGTCTTTAAGACTTGGTCAATAAGTAGTGCATGAAAAATCAGATGGGGGGGGGGGGGTGGGACACTTGTCACCCACCCATGGCCTCTTTAAAAGAAAATATCAGATTTCCTCAGTTTTTCCGCTAGAAAACCCGGCTCGGCGCCGCGGCGCTGAAACCTCCGCCACCTCACAGAACTTCCGGCGCCGCGGCCCTGATTTCCGGCGCCGCAGCGCTGCAACTTCAGCGCTCCCTCAGAATATCCGGCGCCGCGGCCCTGCATCCGGCGCCGCGACCCTGTGGCTCCTGCCCAGAACACATTTCTGTCCGACTGCGCACTGAACTTATAACTCCCATAACTTTCTACTCCGATGTCCTATCGACGAACGGTTGGTTGCGTTGGAAACTAGACTCAACGAACTACACACCAGGCCTTTGAAACACCTACAAACTCTCAAGGTAACTGGACATACACCAACTCAAAGTTGACTAAAAACCCGTCCGAAACAATCCGTCAACTTATCTTTCGAAAATTTTAAGTCTTACTCCTTTCGTACGCTCTCATACGCATGGCCAGAACTACAGGGTATAACATCAATGGTATGACTCCCAAACTTCGACTATCACTGGAACGACCGAAAAAATGAAACCCAGATCGGAAAAAATCGTGGTGGTCGACTGACGTCTTGGGGTTGAGTTGGAAATGGTGGATGGGTGCAAAATGTCGGCCTTGTGACGCTGAATCTACTGATGTAAGCCTCGACCGTCGACTGTAGCTGTGGTTGCCGGAAAAGTCGAAACGGCGGCTAGGGTTTTATGGAAATCTGTCACGCCCCGAACCCCGGGCCCGTGACTGGTGCCCTACCTGGGCACCCTTCTACCTGACTGACACAAGTAAATCGCGGAACTTAAATAACACCTCGTTTTTTTTAAACCAATGTACATGCAAGGGCAAAGTCGACAAGGCTGCCATATAGTATACATAATTAAAAGACAATACACTGTACACGAGTCCAATCCCACATATGAATACAGACATCTAAGAGTTTTACTGAACTATGACGGGACAAGGCCCGCCAGTACCTATAATCGTAGACAAAGCACATCTTGAAGGATCTATACCAAAATGATAAACTCACGAGCGGATGGAGCTATCCAAAAACTCGGCGGTCCTACACTGCAGATCATCAAGCTGCGATTTAAACTGCGGCATGAGCGGCACCGGAAGAAGGTCGATCTGAAGAATGTACCAAGTATGTGAAGCGATGAAATGCGGTAATGAAATCACAACGATCCATACAAAGCAGAGACATGTATGATAGCCAAACTACGATTACCTGATACATAGCGGTCATATCAAGTCGGGGCGCGTGCCTGGAAGTCATTACTCAAATATAACCATGGGTCTCACGCCCATAATATCAATCATGCCCGTGGAATCCTTCCTCACTGTCGGCAGTCCATGATATAATATAACAGCAATAAGCACACTGAAACTTGCAAACATGAGAGTAATGCAATCCTTTTTACCTTTTTAGTTATACTTTTAATGAAATCACTACCGTTTCATTAATGAAATCACTACCGTTTGAAAACATGAAGGCCGTGTCAGTGACAGGGTCAACCACCCTCTGTGTTATAATGCAACCTATCATAGGACTATTTCACCCGCAAGAGACTATTTCACCCGCATAGGTCATGTGGACCCGCAATGAGTCATCGGTACACGATACTCGCATCACGGATAGCTAATCCATGGCTTATATATATATCCCGGGAATTTAACCCGCCCGAGTCAAATACCGACCCGCCGTGAGTGTGTACCACTCACCCCATGGTATCCTTGAAACAAGTTGCCGACCCTTTATGGAGGGACGCAGAGATGTGGAAATATGACACTTGCACGAATGTCTATATGAGCAACCCATATGCAAGCAAACCAAGACAATACCATGCCTTTACACAAATCAAGAAAATTACCATGCCTTTCCTTTTTTTATAAACCAAGACAATACCATGCCTTTCTTTTTTACATAAACCAAGACAATTACCATGCCTTCTTTTTACATATACCAAGACAATTACCATGCCTTCTTTTTACATATCCCAAGACAATTACCATGCCTTCTTTTTACATATACCAAGACAATTACCATGTCTTCTTTTTTCATAAACCAAGAGAAAATCCTTATTTAAGCAAGCCAAAGTACTATCAAGACACAAATAGAATAATTCTCATTTAACAAGCCAAAGTACTATCAAGGCACAAATAGAATAATTCTCATTTAACAAGCCAAAGTACTATCAAGGCACAAATAGAATAATTCTCATTTAACAGACCAAAGTACTATGTACGTCCATTCTTTTCAAAAGACTCATTTTTATACCAAGCCCCAAGATACTAACACCCGTAGTATCAAGGCATGTCTATTTTTCAAAATAAGTTACTACACCTTTAGAAATTCATTTCAAGGCTTTGAAACTAAGTAACTTTAAATTTCACAACCTAGGCAACTCATGCCTATGAATCAAAATAGACAATTTTCTTAACCTTCCATAAAACCGTTATAACTAACTTCCAATAAAGTCGTTATAACCCTTTATGGTTTTAGACAAATTCATTCTTTTTATATCCAAGAGACTTATACTTTTAAAATCAAGTATCACATACTTTCAAATCAAGTTTCTTAACTTTAAAAATACTTCAAGTCTCTTAATCTTTAGAAATCAAGTTTCTTAACTTTAGAAATCAAGTTTCTTCTACCTTTAAATCTCAAGTAACTCACACCTTTAAAACAAGTTACTTTTCTTTAAGTCATGTCATTTCTCCTCCTTTAACTCAATTAAGTACACCACTCATTTGACTCTCCCAAAGTCATTATAACAACCTTTAGGTTTTGGAACTAAGGTACTAGCCAAAAGATTTGGAAACCACTTCCTTTTCAAGACTCTATGTACTTCAAGTAAAATACTTTCACTTTTGAAAATCCAAACTTCATTAAGGTAATAGATTATAACAATTTCCAATTTAAACATCCAAAATACAATTAAGGAAGTATATAGAACAACTTCTATATTAGGCAATCCAAGTACAATCAAGGAGTGGATCATTTAAGGAGTAGGACTTACTTACTTTACCATAAGGAATCATGCTAGAAGAAGAGGAGATAGTTCACATACCTTTTCGGCTTAATCCACAAGCTAAGTCGAGTACGTCGCACGTAGAATTGTCAACCTATAATGGCCACAACACGACTATAAACTTCTAGTTTCTAACGTAGAATAATACTAAGTATACAGTCTCTTATTCTACGGAAAATCGGGCAGCACCTCCTTTGTTTCTACATACTTTTCCACCTTTTTCAAGGCCCGATAATGAATAACCAACATGCCACATTTAAGGCTCAATACACCAACCAATCAAAGGGGATTACATGCCTTACAATACGTGTAAAATTCTGCCCCACAATTCATACTAAGTAGTTCAATATCCAAAGCCATTCTCGGCTAACATGCACAACAACACAAGTCCTTTCCAATTCTTTTTCAATCCAAGTTCTTAGGTCTAACATGTTATATAGTCATAAACAACTTTAACAACTATAATTCCTTCTTTATATAATATGTGACGACTTAAACTAATAATCAAATTGAATTGAAATCTTAAGGGCTAAACATGCTAGTTTTGGATTAGGGTTCCAATATCCAATACACTTATCAAACTTCATACTATTTACCTCATGCTTGCTAATATCCATAGTTACAACAATAAGTAGTCTTAATTACTAAAACGACAAGATTGTTACCTTTATAAGACCTTATAAATTCCAAGATTCAAAGTCGCTCCTTAGCAATTCTTAGCTCCTTTCCTTTACGCTCTAATCCGCTATTTGAAGCCTTTAGAAGTTCACAACCAAATTCTCTTCCATTTCCAATCCAAAACTATGAAAATGACTTAGGTTTTCGCCTTGCGACTAACGTGAAAACGTCATTTTTCTGAAATATTTCTATTGAGATATCCTTACAATACCTTTAGGGACCTTGGGTTAAAGTCTTATGAATAAAGAACCACAATTGCAATTTTTTTTGTGTGGACAATAGGCAAACCCGAGAGCAATCTCAAGTGAAGAACAAGGTCTCTAATTTTTCTAAGTGTTGAAGACAAGTCTTGCACTAGTGTAGTATATATAACACAATGGAGGGTCAAGATTACAGCATATGTGTAGCTAGGATGAAGAACATTAAATATTTATCCAAGTGGCAAGTTGACTTGGTCAATTTTCTCAAATTAGCAAGACTTGTTCATCTACATAGGTCAATGACCATTATATCCTTGCCTCAATTCGTCCAAGACAATGTGGGGGGGGGGGGGTGCCACGTGTCGCCCTCTCATTCGTCCAAAAAATTTCGTAACCCTCGTGGGCCCCACAAAACGTAAAATTTCTCGGGTGGGCCCCACGTTACCAAATCCGTAAAAATAAATTTCCATAATGATAATACATTCCATAATCCTCACATAATGCATTTTGAGAACCTAATTCTCATCAGCGAACCTTTTTCCTTTCCGACGTTCGGACGATTTTTCCGTCGGAAAAACAATTCTTCCTTGTACCAATTTCAAGTCTTGTGTTCTCGCGCCTATTCTCTTATACATGTCCTGGACTTACGGGGTGTAACAAAATCGATTTTTTCACGACCTGACCTCGGGCCCGCGACTGGTGCCTTACCCGGGCACCCTAGTGATACAACATCAGAGAAAATCAGCGGAAATAAAACTTAAATATGAAACAAGATATAAAATAAGAAACAGGCTAACCAAAACGGTCACCTTTCTGTATATAAAAGACGAACAGTTACATCCTTTACAAACCCTGCCCATAACAGTACTACAGACCTCTAAGAGTATTATAACAACTATGACGGGACAGGGCCCCGCCATACCCCTGAATGTACAAGTACCTACAATGACAGGGAACCATACCAAAAGATAAGCCTCCGGAGAAACGGAGCTTCCCAAAAGCAGGACGGTGATCCTATGAGCGAGGATCCACAACCGATATACCTCTACCTGCGGCATGAACGCACCCCCCCGAAGGAGGTCAGTACAACAGGTACCAAGTATGTGAAACTGAAAATACTGTAATGAAATCATAACAGTCTATATAAAACAGGAGACATGTATGATAACCAAACTACAGTACACCATATATAAACAATCATGTCAAGTCAGGGACTCACGCCCTCAAAGTCATCACTCATGCCCGTGGAATTCCTTCCTCACTGCCGGCAGTCTATGACACAAATCGTACTCATGTGACGCACCCGTGGCATCCTACTTCACTGTCGGCGTACACATATACAATACATATATATATACCTCATGCCCGTGGAATCCTCCATCACTGCCGGCAGCCGTAGGTGTAACATATAACCAGGTGACGCGCCCGTGGCATCCTACCTCACTGTCGGCGTACACATATATAATACATATGTATATATAACATGCCCCCGGAATCCCTCATCGGTGTAGACACGTCTTCATGGGGAGCTAGCCCATGGAGTAATAATCGTATATAACATGTCCCCGGAATCCCTCATCGGTGTAAACACGTCTTCATGGGGAGCTAGCCCATGGAGTAATAATCGTATATAACATGCCCCCGGAATCCCTCATCGGTGTAGACACGTCTTCATGGGGAGCTAGCTCATGGAGTAATAATCGTATATAACATGCCCCCGAAATCCCTCATCGGTGTAGACACGTCTTCATGGGGAGCTAGCCCATGGAGTAATAATAATGGACGCATGCCCCCGGAATCCTTCATCGATGTAGACATGTCCATGTAACAACAACAATGGAAGCATACCCGTGGAATCCTCCGTCACTGCCGGTACGTCAAAGTAAATCCTGACAAGTCATGGCCTCCACCGAGAGACGCGGTAACATAGTAATACCACCCTTGCACCACAAAGGCTATCACAACTAGCATAGGAAAATTTAACATATTTTTAGACTTTTATTTTATGACAACAAATCCGGGTTTTAACCCCAAGGTACTACGTACTTTAACTCCTTACAAAGGTCCATTTCTCTCACAAAAGTCACATGATACTAATACCCCTAGTATCAAAGTAGAGTAACTATCTTTTCAAGTAAACCAAAACAATTTCCATACCTTCCTTTTTAAACAAAAGCATTTCAATTTCTCAAGTCTCTCTCTTTTATAAATCAAGTTCATTACTTTGGAATTTAAGAAAATCAGTACTTGTTTATAATGATCTTATTAAAGCAGCCATGATCTAGGAAATGTAATACAATTTTGTCTTATCTTAGCTTCTATGCAGATGGAAGATTCTACTTGTTTTAATATAATTATTTGTCATTATATTTTCCTTTATTAACGCTGCAATGGCTTGTTCGATAGTTATTCCCATTTCCGAAATCAAATAAAACTTTATTCTTTTAAAGACCAAGTACTCATTACTCACGAATGAGGTTTCACCACTGGTTAACACCATTCAGGTCAATTATAAGTCAAGTCTCTTATCTTTTAAAATCAACAAACCATTCTTTTACCTACATAAAGTCGTTATAACCAACTTCCCATAAAGCCATTATAACACTTTATGTTTTAAACCTACCAAATTCGTTTAGCACACGTACGTCTACCGTACTACATAGTTTAAAACAATCATGCAAGAAAGGATAGGAAGAGGTTCACATACCTCGCGACGATTATCGACAATTAGCAAAATGCTCCAAAATCTCGAAAACAAAGTGGGCCCCACAAAACCGTAAATTTCCTCCCGTGGGCCCCACGTGATCATTTCCGGAAAAATAAAATCCATAATTTTATTATAATCCAAGAAGTCCAAATACCAAATCTGGGAATCCAATTCCCATTAACGAACCTTTTTCCTTCACAAAATCCGGAAACTTTTCCGTCGAAAAATCACATCTTTCTTCCTTTCCATTCTAAATGTCGTATTCTCGTACGTACGTCCTCACATACATGCCCTGGAACTACGGGGTGTAACATTCACCCCCCTTAGAAACATTCATCCCGAATGTTCCTTCTAAGTCTAAAAACAAACATGCGCCGGTATATTCTTCACTACTATACTTACGAAACCAAACATGCCACCAATGGCCATAATATAACATACGCGCAAAACTCAAATCCAAGCCAGCAAGGAATCACCTCTAAAGTGTATAACAACACTATAACTCTCCCTCCTGGTCTAAAGGATACTCTCTTCGCACCTTCACTTCACAAAAATGATCACTTCCATTCACTTAACACATGTTCGCTTCTTTTCTTACTCGTCGTAACCTTCTCGTATACCCGAACTCTTTCTATTACACGTACCATATTTCAGTCATCGCTTCTGCTTTCGAACTCTTGGGGTTTCTACTATCCAACTTGGTCACCTTACTAGCTTCGATTTCCTCTAAGGCCATTCCCGGCCTTCACGACCCGCTCGGTCGAACGCAGCGTACGAACTCGTACAATGGTTACCTAAACTTGGGCCTAGCACCCTCGTGACCCTATCTCATAGCGGGACCACAACAAATTTACCTCACTTCATTCCGGGCTGCGGGTTGACCCGCAATCTGGCCTCAACCCGACCTATTATCGCGCCAAACTCTCTCGTTCCCCGATCCGGAACAATCTTACTAATTCACGTCATGAAAGCTACCACTTCTATCTCAAACTACCCATGGAATTATCACACAAATACTCCACGTATACTATGCACTCCGACAAAGATTAATTGTAAATCTTCTACTTAAGACGGCCTCGCATCTAAGATCTCAACCGTTATCAAAATTCTAAGGCTCACAATCTCTATGTACCCAACTCCCCCTTTACTAATCAGGCCTCTAAATCACAATTTATATCAAACTACCCATACATAGCACTCAACATGTAATTACTATAACAACACATGTTAGTCTCTAAAGGGTTAAAGATATACCTGAAATCAAATAGGCGGTTCCAAGGACCGCTAAAACTGGGAACTTCCACCACCTGCACTCGCTGTAGGTGTATGAACATCCTGCCTAGCTATTGAAGGCGAAGAACCCGCAACTGATCCAGTATACTGTGCTATCCCATTAGTGCCACCTCTAGTCGTACCGTCTCTTACCAAATGTCCCTATTGGCCGCAAGCATAACAAGCTGTCGAAATAGTACGACACTCCCCAAGATAGGGTCTACCACATCGACCACAACGAGGTAGGGGTGGCTTCAACTGTCTAACACCCCTCCTCCCGAAACACAAGCCCGACCGCCATGAACATCCCAAACGTCCCAAGGCGCGGAGGACCACTGCATCGGGCGGAGGAGCATAACTAACTTTCTTTGAGGCGATCGCCTCGAAAGTTACCAAAGGATCCTGCTGTCCTGGCCTTCTTCTGCTGGTATCCGTCAACCCGTCGGCCTCTCCGTTCCTCACACCAAGTGCATAAGCCTGCATGCGGGCAATGTCCATGCCCGGCTGAAGAGCTACACCCGAGCAACTCTCTGCTAAGTAATCATCGAGCCATGTGACATAGCGGTGCACTCTGTCCTCTATGTCTGCCACTAAAGCGGGGACGTACCGAGCCAATGAGTCAAACTTTACATTGTACTCCCGAACTGTCCGCCCGTTCTACCTCAACATCAAAAATCTATCGGCCCGAGCCCTCCTCATCTGCAGAGGCAAGAAATGGCTAAGAAATGCCTCTGAGAACTCGTCCCAAACAGCTGGAAGAGCGAGCTCCCCCCGGGATAGTTCCCATGAATCAAACCAGTCGACTGCAGTATCACGCAGTCGATGTGCACCCAATACCACCGACTCTTTCTCTGAGGCTTTGATCACTCTCATGATCCGCTGCAACTGTTGGATAAACTCCTGAGGATCATCCTCAGTCCTCGACCCATAGAACTCTGGTGGACTGCAACTCAAAAAGTCCCGAAGTCTCAAACTATCATATCTAGGGTGAACTACGGGTACAACCGAAATCAACGCCTCGCGTCATCCTCATTCTCACCTGATCCTAGTAACCGGGCCATCTCCTTGTAACCCGTATCCTCTGTTTCGCCGTGGGATCAAGTCTCGGTATTGTGGCCTCGGTAGCTCTTGCTGCCCTAAACTCTTTGGAAATGGCGGCGCCGCAAAACTCGCCGTATGAAGCACCACCTCGGCGATGGCCTGTGCCTCGCGACCCTACGTGCTCTACTCGCGTCTCCTTCTGCCTTGCCGCCACGGGCTCTGGTTGCCTTGCGTAGAGGCATAGCGGTAAAAGAATACGTCAGAGGGAGTCCAACTTATAACACAGATCTAAGGCACGATCTCAGAGTGAGAAGAATGGAAACCAATCCTAAATATCCAGTAGCCTCCTGATTATAGGTGTGGTGCACAACACGCCGATAATCAAGACTCTACTAGATACGGTCTGTAGACACTTTCCGAGGATTAACTGCTCTGATACCACTTTTGTCACGACCCGACCTCGAGTCCGCGACTGGTGCCTTACCCGGGCACCCTAGTGATACAACATCAGAGAAAATCAGCGGAAATAAAACTTAAATATGAAACAAGATA
This sequence comes from Przewalskia tangutica, assembly GCA_029844215.1. Taxonomy (NCBI): domain Eukaryota; kingdom Viridiplantae; phylum Streptophyta; class Magnoliopsida; order Solanales; family Solanaceae; genus Przewalskia; species Przewalskia tangutica. Next base: position 90,727,773 of record CM056723.1, read on the forward strand.
TAAAATAAGATATAGGCTAACCAAAACGGTCACCTTTCTGTATATAAAAACCGAAGAGATACATCCTTTACAAACCACGCTTGCAATACTCTGGACCTAAGAGTTTTATAACAACTATGGCGGGACGGGGCCCGCCATACCCCGAATGTACAAGTACTCTGATGACGAGGAACCATACCAAAAGATAAGCCTCCGGAGAAACGGAGCTTCCCAAAAGCAGGACGGTGATCCTATGAGCGAGGATCCACAACCGATATACCTCTACCTGCGGCATGAACTGTCACACTCGATCCGGGCGTGGTGGTGCCTACCTGGGCACTTTCTACCTTAACAACACAAGTAAAGCTGCGGAAATTAAATAACACCTCACTTTTTTTAAAACCAACGTGCGTGCAAGCGGCAAAGCCGATAAGGCTGCCATATATACATAAACAAAAGACACTACACCGCATAATGAGTCCAATCCCACATATGAATACGGACCTCTGGAGTTAATCGAAATATGACGACAAGGCCCCATTGCACCCAAAACTGCATAAAGCCTGCATCAAGGATATATACCAAAAGATAAACTCACGACAGAGGGAGCTATCCAAAACTCGAGGCGGTCCTACACTGCCGATCACCAAATCACAGACCTAAACTCAGGCGGATGAACGCAGCTTCGGCGAGGTCAGTACGAAGAATGTACCAAGTATGTGAACAGTAAGTACTGTAATGAAATCATAACAGTCTAAAACAAAGCAGGAGACATGTATGATAGCCAACCTTCAGTACACAACACATAAGCAGTCATAACAAGTCAGGGACGCATGCCCTTAAGTCATTTCTAAAATATAACCATGGGTCTCACGCCCATAATATCAATCATGCCCGTGGAATCCTTCCTCACTGCCGGCAGTCCATGATGTAATAACACCAATAAGGATACATGAATACCAAGTCCCACCTGTGTCCTAAATACCACGTGGTCTCATGCCCCGGAATCCCACATCGTAAAAGCATGACCATAGGGTAACACAAACAAATCCGGGGACATATATAATAATCAAATTACAACACATTGTGCCTTACTAACAATGAGAGTAAACAGTAGTATCCTTACAATATAAAATAGGAAGCTCATGATCAAAACAGGACCATCCGCCCGCAGTATCATTTAGCCATCCTACTCCTGGGACTATTTCACCCGCATAGGCCGCGTGGACCCGCGTGAGGTATTCCTCGCATGGGACTATTTCACCCGCATAAGCCCTTACGGACTCGCATGAGGTATTCCTCGCATAGGCTGGACCCGCCCGCATGGGACTATTTCACCCGCATAAGTCCTTACGGACCCGCATGAGGTATTCCTCGCATCATGGGTAGCAATTCCACGGAAACTGCAAATGCCACAAACCCGGGGAATGACCCCGAAACAACTGATATACCAACAACACACAACCGGCTATTTCCAGCACACATAGGCAATTCTCAACTAATCAGGCCAAGTACTTATCAAGGCACACATGGAAAAATTCTCATTTAGCAAGCCAAAGTACTTACCAAGGCACCCTTAGACTAATTCTCAATTAATCAAGCCAAAGTACTTATCAAAGCACAAATAGAATAATTCTCATTTTATCAAGCCAAAGTACTAATCAAGGCACAAATAGAATAATTCTCATTTAACAAGCCAAAGTACTTTCCAAGGCACCCTTAGACTAATTCTCAATTAATCAAGCCAAAGTACTTATCAAGGCACAATAGAATAATTCTCAATTAACAAGCCAAAGTACTTATCAAGGCACAAATAGAATAATTCTCATTTTATCAAGCCAAAGTACTAATCAAGGCACACTTAGACAAATTCTCAATTTATCAAGCCAAAGTACTAATCAAGGCATCACATAGAATTATTCTCAATTAAACAGGCCAAAGTACTACGTACGTACATTCTTTTCAAAAAACTCCTTTCTATGTAAAGCCCCACGATACTAACACGTAGTATCGGCGTGTCTATTTTTCAAAGTAAGTTACTACACTTTTAGAAAACTCATTTCAAAGCTTGAAATCAAGTAACTCCAAATTTTCACAATCTAGGCAACTTATGCCCTTAATCAAAATAGACAACTTTCTAAACCTTCCATAAAGTCGTTATAACCAACTTCCCATAAAGCCGTTATAATCCTTTATGGTTTTAGACATATCCATTCCTTTTATAACCAAGAGACTTATACTATTAAAACCAAGTATCACATACTTACAAATCAAGTTCTTAACTTTCAAAATACTTCAAGTCTCTTAACTTTCAAAATACTTCAAGTCTCTTAATATATAGAAAACAAGTTTCTTCTACTTTTAAACCAGAAGTAACTCACTCCTTTAAAACAAGTTACTTCTCTTAAATCATGTCATTTCTCCTCTTTTAAAACAATTAAGTAAAACACTCCTTTGACTCCCCTAAAGTCATTATAATGACCTTTAGGATTTTGGGACTAAGGCACTAGCCCAAAAGATTTGGAAACCACTTCATTTTCAAGACTCTATGTACTTTAAGTAAAATACTTTCACCTTTAAGAATCCAAAATTCACTAAGAAAATGGATTTTACAACTTACAATTTAAACATCAAAGTACAATCAAGGAAGTACATAGAACAAATTCTATTCTAGGCAATCCAAATACAACCAAGGAATGGATCATTTAAGGAGTAGAACATACTTTCTTAATCTCAAGGAATCATGCTAGAAGAGTGTCACGACCCGTTCCGGGGCCCGTGACTGGTGCCTTACCTCGGGCACCCTAGTGATACAACATCAGAGAAAAACCAGCGAAAATAAAAAACTTAAACATTCAAATAGACATGGATCATGATAAAAGAAAATAGGCCAACCAAAACGGTTGCCTTTCAACATATATAAATATAGACATTTGAACAGTTAGAATCCTTACAACCTCGCCACAACAAGCATGCACTCTAAGATTTATACAACAACTATGACGGACAGGGCCCGCCATACCACGAATGTACAAGAACCTGCACTGTGGTAACATACCAAAAGATAAGCCTCCGAAGGAACGGAGCTTCCCAATACGCTGAAAAGTGATCCTAAACGCGGATCGACAAATGATGTACTTACTGCGGCGTGAACGCACTTCGCGAGGTCGATAACAGTACTAAGTATGTGAAATCAGAATACTGTAAATGAAATCATAATAGTCTATATAAAGCAGGAGACATGTATGATAACCAAACTACAGTACACACATATAACAGTTATATCAAGTCAGGGACTCACGCCCTCCAAGTCATTACTCAAATATAACGATGGGTCTCACGCCCATAACATCAATCATGCCCGTGGAATACCTTCCTCACTGCCGGCAGTCTATGTTATGATAACACCAAGAAGTACACCTGAACACCAAGTCCTACCTGATGCCAAAGCCGTACTAACAATACAATACAACCAAACCACGAAGCTGACACGGGGCAAGTACGAAAGTCGACTACCAGATACCAAGGCTGAACAAGAAACCTCACGAGAGCTAGTCCATGGAATAACAATCCCAATGGAACCATACCCGCGCGCCACGATCGTGTCGAGATGTCCGTAAGGAAACAACAAGACAAAGAATCCCAATGGAACCATACGTGCGCCACGCATCGTGTCAGATGTCCAAAAGGAAATAACTAGACAAAGAATCAAAATGGAACCATACCCGCGCGCCACGATCGTGGTCGAGATGTCCAAAGCGATTAGCAAAATAACACTATCAGCGAGTGTACCCATGGAATTCTCGTCACACGCCAAGACGTCCGAGTAAGTTCTCAACAAGTCAACCGGCCCTCCATCGAGAGACGCGATAGTATAGAAACACAATTCTTGCACAACAAAGGCTATCACAACAAGCATAGGCAAGTTTCACAAAGAACAAGCATAGGCAAGTTATACATAACTCAAGGTACTTTCATTTTATGCCAAAGTCCGGGTTTTAACCCTAAAGTACTACGTACGTTAAATTCCTTTTAAGAGATCCATTCCTTTTTTAAAAGTCACCCGATACCCGTAGTATAAAAATAGAGTGACTTACATCTTTTAAGTAAACCAAAACAACTTCCATACTTTCCTTTTTAAAACCGAATTAAGGCAATACCATGCCTTCTTTTTGGACCAAAACACTTCTCTTTTTAAAGTCAAGTTACCACATTAAAACCAATGATAAAACCCTTCTTTTGTTCTCATAAAGTCGTTATAACTAACTTCCCATAAAGCTGTTATAACACTTTATGTTTTAAACCAATTTAAGACAAAACAATGCCTTTCTTTTCCCTAGAGTTCCAGTTTGCCTAATTTCAATTACTCAAGTCTCTTTATTTTAGAAAAGTTTCATAGTTCGATGTCTTAATCTCCTTTAAAACAATTGAGTAACATATGCCATAGGCGTGAGCAGTTTATTCTTGTTTATAACCATTTATTAAAGCAGCCATGCTCTAGAAAATGTAATATCATTTTGTCTCATCTTAGCTTCTATGCAGATGGAGGTTTCTACTGGTTTTAATACAATACTTCATTATTCAATACATTTTCCTTTATTAACGCTGCAGTGGTTTGTCGATACTCATTCTGATTTCCGAAATCAGTAAAACATTATTCCTTTTAAAACCAAGTACTCATTACTCACGAATGAGGTTTCACACTTTTAACAAACTTCATATCAATACAATTAAGTCAAGTCTCTTATCTTTTAAGATTAAGTCTCTTAACTTCTAAAAATCAGTAAACCATTCTTTTTACCTCTCTTAAGACGTTATATCTAACTTCCCATAATGCTAGTATAACTCTTATGTTTTCAAAACCAAGTATTACTCTTCTTTCAAAAAGGTTTCTTATTTCTTTTGAAATACTTCAAGATTCTTCTTATTCAGGCTTAAGTCAAAAGACATTGCCGTAACACTACATTCAGTTAACACACGTACGTCTACCGTACTATATATATATTCCCTTTAAAATATTTCAAGGTTCTTTGTTATACCCCGTATTTCCGGAGTATGTACGTAAGGGCGTACGTACGAAAGTTTAGCCTTAAAGTTAGGCCAAGTTCGAAAATTGTGCACAACTCGCTAAAAGAATCGTTTTCCGACGAAACGTTTCCACAGCTTTCGTAGGGTAAATTCCGGCTATGCCATTTCTAATATTTGCGGATTTTTCCGAGAGACGAAACATTTTGGACCAACGGGAGGGCGACACATGGCACCCTCCAATTGGTGGACTTGAAATCGTCCATTGGACGAATTGGACAAGGTTGGCACGTTTTTTGTGCCTTTGCACAAGTCAAGGAGTTGGTAGGATATTTTGTGTGCAAGTTGGCCAAGGACACTTTCCCTAATCTTGACCCTACACTTGCCTTGCACTTGGCATCATCTTGACCCTTGGTTGGCCATGGCTTGACCTATAAATACCCCCTTAGATGAAGAGTTCTTCATCCACAAAATTACTTCCAAGTCTTGAAAAATCCTCTCCTCTCCCTTAAAGCCATTTCGTCCAAACACCTGTCCCCTTGAGTAAAGTTGGCCGAGGCCTCCCCCCCCTAGCCTAGCCGAAATCTACCCCCCCTCCCTTGGTAGAAAAGTTGCCTTCTAGTATTGTTATAATGCCCAAAATACCCTAGCCCAAATCCCTTAGTACTTAGTAGAAGTTGTGAGGAACTTCTAAGGTTTCCTTGGAGCGTACAACTTAGGAGCAAAACCTTGCTCAGACGCGACTTTTATCTAGGATATTATTGGGCTTACCGAGGTAAATAATCCTAACCCTCTTTTGAATTAGAGAATACATACTGTAGTAGTATAAGTATAAGTATTAAATACTTAGAAGAATATCACATAATAGAATTGAACTGTTATCACAGTAGAAGGGTTTTAAAAGAAGAATAACTGAATTGTACTTACATAGGACTGTTTTCACAGTAGACTTAAGTAGCTCACCGGGTAGGGAAGTGCTGCCCAATTTTCCGTAGGATATAGAACCCTCTGTTTAGAACTGTTTACAAAGTAGTTCAACGCGTTGATAGGCGTGTCGACTATTATAGGTGATTCTTCGCGACATATTCAACTTGGCGGTGGTTTTCACGAGAAGGTATGTGATTCTTCCTAAAGCATGATATTTTACAATATATATGTAGTACGGTAGGCGTACGTGTGTTAACTGAATAATAACTACGATAATGCCTCACGCTTAAGCTGAATAATACTTACGGCAATACCTCACGCTTAAGCTCGAATAATAAAGATTCGAAAGCATTTCAAAAGAATCTTGAATCATTTTTAATGTAAGAGAACTAATTGGTTTTTAAAGCGAAGCTTAAGAGTTATACTAGCTTTATGGGAAGTTAAGTATAACCACTTAAGAATGATAAAAGAAGCGGTTGCCTATGTGTTTATAATGCACTTATATTGAATTGTGAAAAGAATAATAAGATGGTTTGATAAGTATACATGATATGATGCTATGTGTGTTAGTGTCTTGTAACGTTTGTATAAAATAGTATTCTTGTTGTGATTATGTTGTTTAAAGATAATCTGTTATGTTAGTGTACTATCACTCAACTCTTGACATATTACAGGGGTTAAGTCGCCTCCGACGCGGTAGACTCGGTGATGCAGGACCATGATTCGAGAATACCTCATGCGGTCCAGGGACCTATGCGGAGCTACGGAGTTCCGTGTTAGTGATGCGGGTTATACCTCACGCGGTCTATGTGGCCATGCGACTACGAGTCGGGGCGACGCCGAGGAGTAGCTACCCTCGATGCGGGGTTATGTACCTACGCGGCCTATGAGTGGCCTATGCGGACTACGGGAGTACATGATTAGGCTTGCATGGTGATACTACGGGCAATTGGCCCTGCTTCGATCATTCGCAGCCTAGAAAAGACCTGTTACAGTTTACCTATTGTTGCTCTTGTTTGTGATGTGGCACTATGCGGTTTCCTTGGTTGTTTCATACATACTTGCAAAACTGATTTTTAAATGATATGTTTTCATTTAAGTACTTTACAGTTTCATATACTTAGTACCTGTTGTACTGACCTCCTTCGGGGGGCTGCGTTCATGCCGCAGGTAAGGGCAAGCAGGTGCTAGATCCACATCCTTAGGATCTCTACGTTGGTGTCGGAGCTCCATCTCTTCCGAGGCTCTACTGGGTATGATCTCCTGTTGTAGATAGTTTTGTCTGATCGAGGTATGGCGGGCCCCGTCCCGCCATAGTTGTATATTTCCAGAGGTCTGCAGTCATGTTATGCGAGATCGGATGTAATCGCTAAACCATGTTTATATATATATGCCGAAAGGCGACGTTTTCTCACATAAATCGTGGTCTTATTTTATAAACTGTTTCATGTCTTGTTTTATATTTCCGTGATTACTCGATGTATGACTACTTGGGTGCCGGTAGGCTGATCCACGCCCCGGAATGGGTCGTGACAAAAGTGGTATCGAGCGATTAATCTCGGAAAGTGTCTACTGCACCGTATCTAGTAGAGTCTTGATTATCGGTGTTGTGCACCACACCAATAATCGTGGAGGCTATAGGATATTTACGATTGGTTTCCATTCTTCTCACTCGAGATCGTGCTTTAGAGTCGTGTTAAAGTTGGACCTCTAACGTATTCCTTTCTCAGAATGATTATGCCTCCACGTAAGGCAACCCGGCCTAGCGGCAAGGCAACCGAGGGAGGCGCAGTGGGACACCTAGAGTCACGAGGGCTCGGCCCGGGCCTATACGAGACGGCGAGTTCTACGACGCCGCTGTCCCAAAGAGACTACATACCCGCACCTCCGCCCCACACCGGGCGAGGAGATAGGGTACAAGGAGATGGCCCGGCTATTGGCTAGGATTGTGGCCAGACACGAGGACAGCCGACGCGGTCAGCCTCCCCAAATGGGCCAGACCGTGGTTCACCCGAGGCGAGAGTTTGAGGCTACGAGACTTCACGAGTCAGAGCCCGCGAGTTTTACTGTCGAGGCGGGAGGATGATCCGCAGGAGTTCATCCGTCACCACAGAGGATTCTCGAGAGTGATCGTATGCCGAGACCGAGTCCGTGATCTTTGGTTCACATAGCCGTGTGGATACCGCGATCGATTGGTTTGATTCATGGGAGTTATCCCGGGAGAGCACGCGTCCCAACTACTGGGATGAGTTCTGAGGCTTTCTCACTCACTTCTTGCCTCCACGGATGGCGAGGGCGCGGCCGATAGATTTTTACCGAGGCGAGAGAGGACGACCTTGTCGTGAGTACAATGTCGAGTTTGATTCTTTGGCTCGATATGTCCCAGCGTTGGTAGCAGTTATGGAGGATAGGGTGCACCGTTACGTCACCGGGCTAGATGACTATATGGCCGAGTCATGTGCGGGTGTTTCTCTTCAGCCGGGTATGGACATTACCCGCATGCAGGCTCATGCTCTTGGATGTGAGGAGCGTAGAGATCGCCGGGTTGACAGGCAGCAGCAGAAGAAGACCAGGACGGCAGGGTCGTTTGGTGGCTATCGTGGTGGGCGGCCTCAGCAGCAGTCTAGATTTGCACCACAGCCAGCTCAGAGCACTCCTGCACCGTCCTCAGCACACCAGACATTCGAGAGCGCACTGAGGCCCTGGACTTGGGACGTCCAGAGCGGCAGGGTATCGGCCGACGGGACCACCCCTCAGTGTGGCCGATGCGGCAGATCCCACTTCGGGAGTTGTGGTGCTACGAGCTTGTTTGATGGCCAGGCCGCAGGTCACTACGCGAGGAACCGTCCACCGGCGGCGCGATGGTAGGGTCACCACTGAGTTCTTTCGCCGGGTCTTCTTCATCCCCGACAGCTACTCGCCCTGGAGGGCAAGGTACTCATGGACCAGCAGGTCGCGGCAGAGGTCGTGGCGCGGGTCCCAGTTCTAGCGGTCCTCAGAACCGCATTTATGCTTTGTCCAGCCGACAGGATCAGGAGGCCTCACCTGATGTCGTCACAGGTACCTTATCAGTTTCTGGGTTTGATGTGTATGCTTTGATAGATCCGGGTTCTACTCTGTCCTATATATCTCCCCTTGTTGCTAGTAGGATAGGGATAGAGCATGAGTCCATAGACCCTTTCGAGGTAGCTACGCCAGTGGGTGATTCGGTGGTAGCTCGGCGGGTATATAGAGCTTGTCCTGTGACCATTTACAGTCGTCGGACCCTAGCCGACTTGATAGAGTTGGAGATGATTGGCTTCGACGTGATCATGGGGATGGATTGGCTAGCTTCTTGCTACGCCAATGTAGACTGCAGAGAGAGTAGTGCGGTTCCAGTTTCTGAGGAGCCATTGTTGAGTGGAGGAGCACCAGTACGCGAGGGTAGGTTTATTTCCTACCTCAAGGCTAGGAAGATGGTGCGAAGGGGTATATCTACCATCTCGTTCGTGTTTGATATCGAAGGCGCGGTACCAGATTTTACGTCGATTCCAGTGGTCGAGAGAGTTCCTGACGTGTTTCAGACGACCTCCGGTATCCTCCCGAGAGGAGATCGAGTTTTGTATAGATGTGTTGCGGACACTGGCCTATTTCCATTCCTCCATACGAATGGCACCGCCGAGTTGAGAGAGTTGAAGGATCGCCTTAGGGATTTGCTAGAGAAGCGGCTTCATCAGCCTAGTGTTTCTCCCCGGGAGCGCGGTATTGTGAAGAAGAAGGACGGACGCCGCGCATGTGTTGATTACGCAGCGTGAACAAGGTGACCATTAAGAACAGATACCCTTCCTGTGATTGATTATTTGTTCGACCGATTGCAGGCGCGAGATGTTTCTCCAAGATTGATCTGCGATCGGGCTATCATCAAAGTGCGAGTCGAGAGGTGGATGTCCCTAGATCGCATTCGGACCCAGACGCATTATGAGTTCGTGGTCATGTCTTTGGGTTGACCAATGCTCCGACAAGATTCATGGATTTGATGAACCGAGTGTTCAAACCATTTTTGGACACGTTTGTGATAGTGTTCATTGATGATATCTTGGTTTATTCTCGCCAGAGCAAGAGCACGCGAGCATTTGGGCGATCGTGGCCGATTCTCCAGACCAGCGATTGTACGCCAAGTTTTCCAAATGTGAGTTTTGTTGACTTCGGTGGCTTTTCTTGGGCATATTGTCGGGCCGATGGCATTCGAGTGGATACGCCAAGATCGGCGCACAGACTTGGCCTAGACCTACTACTCCGGCAGAGGTTCGCAGCTTTCGGGCCTTGCAAAGATATTATCGGCGTTCGTGGAGAAGTTTGCTTTATCTCTCGCACCATTGACTAGGCGACTCGTAAGGCAACCAAGTTTCAGTGGATCGATGCTTGGAGCGTGGTTTCGATTCTTTGAAAGAGAGACCGACGACCGCCCGCTTCTTACTCTTCCGCAGGTCGGATGGTTATGTCGTATTGTGACGCGTCGGGCATCGGGTTGGGATGTGTGTTGATACAACATGGCAGGTTATAGCATATGCATCCCGACAAAAGAAACACGAGAGGAACTACCCCACCCATGATTTGGAGTTGGCACCGTGATTCACGCCAAGATATGGAGGCACTATTTGTATGGGGTTCACGTGGATATTTTTACGCACCACAAGAGCCTCCAGATATCTTCACCAGGAGTCGAACTTACGGCGAGACGGTGGTTAGAGTTGCTTAAGGATTACGATGTTGATATCCCGTACCACCCGGGAAAGCCAATGTTGTGGCGGATGCTCTTAGTCGAGTCGATGGGAGCCTATCGGATGTGCAGCTAGAGAGGAGGACATGGTTCGTGATTTGCATCGATTAGCGAGCCTTGGTGTCCGTTTGATTGATTCTGATAGCAGTGGGGTTCGAGTTCGTGAGGTTGCCGAGTCTTCCATCGTCGAGGAGGTGAAGAGGCAATAGTTCGAGGATCCTGTTTTGACACGTTATCGTGATACAACTCTTCGTGAGGGCAAGGGTCCTTTTGAGGTAGCACCTGATGGGGTGCTAAGGTTTGAGGCGTTGTGTGTTCGGATGTTTCAGACTTCACAGCAGGTTCTGGGGAAGCACACAATACAAGTTACTTATCCATCCGTGGTCGACCAAGATGTACCACGACCTTAGATCCGTGTATTGGTGGGATGGCAGTTGGACGTTGCGCAGTTCGTAGCTCGCCCGTTGTCGCAGGTAAAGGTAGAGCACCAGAGGCCTGGTGGTTTATTGCAGGCGATAGAGATCCCGACCTGGAAGTGGGAGGTAATCAACATGGACTTCATCACAGGAATACCTCGCACTCAGAGGAGACATGATTCTATATAGGTTATCGTCGACGGTCGATTTAAATCAGCCCACTTTCTTCCCGTCGGACGACTTTTCTACCGAGGATTATGCCGACTTTACATCCAAGAGATCGCCGATCGCATGGAGTCCCTACTGATCATATCGCATGCAGGAGCCCGCCACGCTAACTTCGGAGGTCTTTCCGCAGAGGTTTAGGACGCAGTGAGCCCGAGTAATCGCATTCCATCCACGCAGCACGGACAGCCGAGCGCACTATCCGCACTGCGAGGATATCTGCGAGCTGCGTTATCGACTTCGGTAGATGGGAGGATCATTTGCCTCTAGTTGAGTTCGCACAATAATAGCTACCACTCCAGATTCGATGGCGCCATGAGGCCTTGTATGGGAGGAAGTGCAGATCGCCTATAGGTTGGTTCGATGTGGCGAGGTGCGCTAGTGGGACCAGATTTGGTGCAAGCAGTGGATAAGTGAAGCTTATCCGAGAGCGGCTATTGATAGCTCGAGTCGATGTAAGTCGATGCGCAGATCATCGCCATCGCAGATCCGAGTTCGCAGCTGATGATTGGGTTTTCTCAAGGTGTCACCCATGGCGGTGTGATGAGATTCGAGAAGAAGGGAAACTCACCAAGGTACATCGGGCCGCTTCGTGATTGTCCGCAGGTAGGCAAGGTTGCCTATGAGTTGGATCTGCCGTCCGATCCGGAGGCAATGCATCCGTGTTTCACGATCTACGCCGAGGAGATGTATCGGGATCCATCTAGGGTACACCCGATTGACGATGTCCAGTGTGACCAGGGGTTATCGTATGAGGAGATTCCCATAGCGATAGTCGATCGTCGTTAGCGTCTGCGACGAGGATGTGGCTTCCACAAAGTCTTGTGGCGAACGAGCTTAGGGAGGAGATGACGTGGGAAGGCGGTGAGGACATGAGGCGGAGGTATCCTCACCTATTCCCATACCTCCGGGTAATTCACTTTTCCTACTTGTAAATCTTCATTATCGTTTATGCCTAAGTGTTGTTACGTGGCCGTGTGTGGCATTTGCAAATCGCTTTAGTTATGAAGAATCTTATCGTTAATCGTTTGGGAAGGAACATTCGACGAATGTTTCTAAGGGGAGAATGTTATACCGTATTTCCGAGTATGTACGTAGGCGTGCACGCAAAGTTTAGCCTTAAAGTTAGCCAAGTTCAAAATTGTGCACAACTCGCTAAAAGAATCGCTTTCCACTAAACGCTTTCCACGACTTTCGTAGGGTAAATTCCGCCATGCCATTTCTAATTTTGCGGATTTTTCCGAGAGACGAACATTTTGGACCAACGGAGGGCGACACTTGGCACCTCCAATTGGTGGACTTGAAATCGCCCATTGACGAATTGGACAAGGTTGGCACGTTTTTTGTGCCTTTGCACAAGTCAAGGAGTTGGTAGGATATTTTGTGTGCAAGTTGGCCAAGGACACTTGCCCTAATCTTGAACCTACACTTGCCTTGCACTTGGCATCATCTTGACCCTTGGTTGGCCATGGCTTAACCTATAAATACCCCCTTAGATGAAGAGTTCTTCATCCACAAACTTACTTCCAAGTCTTGAAAAATCCTCTCCTCTCCCTGAAAGGCATTTCGTCCCAAACACCTTCCCCTCGAGTAAAGTTGGCGAGGCCTCCCAGCCTAGCCAAAAATCTACCCCCCCCTCCCTTGGTAGAAAAGTTGTCTTCTAGTATTGTTATAATGCCCAAAATACCCTAGCCCAAATCCCTTAGTACTTAGTAGAAGTTGTGAAGAACTTCTAAGGTTTCTCGAGCGCATAAACTTAGAGCAAAACCTTGCTCAGGCGCGACTTTTATCTAGGATATTATTGGGCTTACCGAGGTAACTAATCCTAACCCTCTTTTGAATTAGAGAATACATACTGTAGTAGTATAAGAATAAGTATTAAATACTTAGAAGAATATCACAGAATAGAATTGAACTGTTATCACAGTAGAAGGGTTTTAAAAGAAGAATAACTGAACTGTACTTACATAGGACTGTTTTCACAGTAGACTTAAGTAGCTCACCGGGTAGGGAAGTGCTGCCCAATTTTCCGTAGGATATAGAACCCTCTGTTTAGAACTGTTTACAAAGTAGTCTGAACGCGTTGATAGGCGTGTCGACTATTATAGTCGATTCTCTCGCGCGACATATTCAACTTGGCGGTGGTTTTCATTGGTAAGGTATGTGATTCTTCCTAAAGCATGATATTTTACAATATATATGTAGTACGGTACGCATACGTGTTAATCGAATAATAACTACAGAATGCCTCACGCTTAAGCGACAATAATACTTACGCAATGCCTCACGCTTAAGCACGAATAATAAAGATCTGAAAGCATTTCAAAAGAATCTTGAATCATTGTTAATGTAAGAGAACTAATTGGTTTTAAATGTAAGCTTAAGAGTTATACTAGCTTTATGGGAAGTTAAGTATAACCACTTAAGAATGATAAAGCGGTTTGCCTATGTGTTTATAACAGACTTATATTGAATTGTGAAAAGAATAATAAGATGGTTTGATAAGTAGACATGATATGATGCTATGTGTGTTAGTGTCTTGTAACATTTGTATAAGAGAGTATTCTTGTTGTGCTTATGTTGTTTAAAGATAAGTCGTTATGTTAGTGTACTATCACTCACCTCTTGACATATTACGGGGTTAAGTCGCCTCCACGCGGGTAGACTCAGTGATGCAGGACCATGATTCGAGAATACCTCATGCGGGTCCAGGGACCTATGCGCGGAGCTACGGAGTTCCGTGTTAGTGATGCGGGTTATACCTCACGCGGTCTATGTGGCCATGCGGACTACGAGTCGGGGCGACGCCGAGTAGCTACCCTCGATGCGGGTTATGTACCCTACGCGGCCTATGTGAGTGGCCTATGCGGACTACGGAGTCCGTGATTAGGCTTGCATGGTGATACTACGCAATTGGCCTCGCTCGATCATTCACACCTAGAAAAGACACGCTGATTTACCTATTGTTGCTCTTGTTTGTGATGTGGCACTATGCGGTTTCGTTGTTTCATACATACTTGCAAAACTGATTTTTAAATGATATGTTTTCATTTAAGTACTTTACGATTTCATATACTTAGTACTGTTAGATCGACCTCCTTCGGGGCTGCTCATGCCGCAGTGGGCAAGCAGGTGCTAGATCCACATCCTTAGGATCTCTACGTTGGTGTCGGGAGCTCCATCTCTTCCGGAGGCTCTACTTTTGGGTATGATCTCCCTGTTGTAGATAGTTTTGTACAGTCAGGGTATGGCGGGGCCCTGTCCCGCCATAGTTGTATATTTCCTTAGAGGTCTGTAGTCATGTTGTACAGTATCGGATGTAACTGCTAAACCATGTTTATATATATATGCCGAAAGGCGACGTTTGCTCACATAAACTGTGTCTTATTTTATAAACTGTTTCATGTCTTGTTTTATATTTCCGCTGATTACTCTGATGTATGACTACTTGGGTGCCCCGGTAAGGCACCAGTCACGGGCCCCGGAATGGGTCGTGACATTCTTATTATTCAGGCTTAAGTCAAAAGACATTGCCGTAACACTACATTCAGTTAACACACGTACGTCTACCGTACTATATATATATTCCCTTTAAAATATTTCAAGGTTCTTATTATTCAGGCTTAAGTCAAAAGACATTGCCGTAACACTACATTCAGTTAACACACGTACGTCTACCGTACTATATATATATTCCCTTTAAAATATTTCAAGGTTCTTATTATTCAGGCTTAAGTCAAAAGACATTGCCACACGTACGTCTACCGTACTATATGTATTCTTTTAAAATACTTCATGCTCAAGAGTATAGGAAGAATCACATACCTTGCGACGATTATCGACTATAAGCAAAACGCTCCACGGCTATAACCCGGCTAGCCTTGTCCACCTTCCAAGTAGTTCATGCTACTGCTAACATTCAACCAAAAAGGTTATAAGTTCATCTGAAATACAAATCCTATGTAAATCTGATTTAATCTTCTACTCTAATATTCTTCTGATGTGATTTCAGTTCAAGTCTTTTCTGTAATATCCTTCTATTACAGTTCAATTCTCTTCTATGAATCTTATATTCATTTATATACTACTACAGTATGTAATTCCCAATTACAATAGAAGGACAGTAGTATTTACCTCGATAAGCCCCAAAATTATCCAAGTTTAAAGTCGATCCTGAGCAACGTTAAGCTCCTACTCCGTGCGCTCCAACCCGCTCCAAACAACCCTTAGAAGTTCTACGCAACCTCTACTTAACACTTCAACCGACTATGAAGGTTTTCCTTAGGGTTTCGTTTTTGTGACTGAGGGAAAGTATAATAGTATTTCCGGGCTCTACGTATAGAGGTAACTTTGGAAAGTACTACAAGGTATTTGGGCTAGAGTATTTTGGCATTATAACAATACTGAGAGTATTTCTATACCACAAAGGGGTGTATTTCAAAACAACTAGCCTAGGGGTACCTCGGCTAGAACACTACAAGTGTGGGGAAACCTCTCGCCAAAGCTTCTCGGGGGAAACCTCTCGCCAAAGCTTCTCGATGGGGATTTCAAGACTTGGAAAATGATTTTTGGATGAAGAAGTTCATCAACTTAGGGGGGTATTTATAGGTCAAGCAATGGCCAACCAATGGCCAAGATCCATCCAAGTGTTAGGCAAGTGTAGGGCTAGGATTTAACCATGTGTACCTTATCCATCTACCACACCAACTTGCACAAAATATCCTACCAAATAAAGTGGTCCAAATCGTCCAAGCCGCCCCAACCTTACGTCCAATGTGAGGGTGACACTTGTCACCCTCCCATTGGTCCAAAATGTTTCGTCTCTCGGAAAAATCCGCAAAAATTATAAATGACATAGCCGGAATTTTCCCTTCGCAAGTTCTGTAAAACGTTTCGTCGAAAAACGACTCTAATCGGGGGTTGTGCACAAATTTCGAACCTATGTCTACTTTAAGGCTTAAATTTTTATACGTACGCCCTCACGTACATACTCTGAAAATACGGGGTATAACAAAGAAGAGATAGTTCACATACCTTTTCGGCTAAATCCATAAGCTAAGCCGAATACGCCGTACGTAGAAGTGTCAACCTATAATGGTCACAACAAGACTATCAACTTCTAGTCTCAACGTAGAATAATACTAAGTATACGGTCTCTAATTCTACGGAAAATCGGGCAGCACTTCCTTTATTTCTACTCACTTTGCCACCTTTTTCAAGGTCGAATACAATAACCAAACATGCCACATTTAAGGCTCCAAACAACAACCAACCAAAGGGGATTACACGCCTTACAATACGTGTAAAATTCCGCCCCACAATTCATACCAAGTAGTTTAAAACTCCAAGCCATTCTCGGCCAACTACAACTAACAATTCAAAGTCTTTTCCAATCCTTTTCCAATTTCAAGTTCTTAGGTCAACATGTTATTTAGTCATAAACAACTTCAACAACTACAATTTTCTTTATTCAACATGACGATTTAAACTAATAATCAACTTGAATTCCAATCTTAAAGCTAAACATGCTAGTTTTCTGATTAGGTTCCAATAGCCCATAAACATATCAAACTTCATACTATATAACACATGCTTGCTAAAATCCATAGCTACAACAATAAGTAAGTCTTAACTACTAAAACGACAAAATTTATACCTTTCCAAGCCCTTAAAATTTCCAAGATCCAAAGTCGCGCCTTAGAAATTCTTAGCTCCTTTCCTTAGGTTCCAATCCGCTCCAAGCACTCCTTAGAGGCCTATGAAGAACCCATCTTCAAGTTCCAACTTCAAAGTTGAAGAACTCCTATAGTTTCCGCCTTGCGACTAACGTGAAAACTCCGTTTTTCCGAAATCTTTCTATTGAGATAACCTTACAACACCCTTAGGAACATTGGGTTAAGTCTTGTGGCTAATGGATCAAAACTACAAATTTTTCTCCTTTCTTTTCTTGCAAACCCGAGAGCACACATGGGCACACACAAGCTCTCTCAATTTTTCTAAGTGTTCAAGACCTTGTATTGCTACTAGTAGTATACTTATAACACAATGGAGGGCTTAGACTTAAACAAATGTGAGGTTAGGATGAGTTTCACTTGGATCAAGCCTAGGTGGACAAGTTGACTTGTCAACAATATCAAGCTTTGGAAGACTTATATTCTACCATGGTCAATGACCATTTTACCCTTGCATAAATTTCGACCAAGCCATGTGGGAGTGCCACGTGTCGCCCTCTCATTCGTCCATAAAATTCCGTAACCCTCGTGGGCCCCACAAAAATGTAAAATTCCTCGGGTGGGCCCCACGTGACCAAATCCGTAAAAAATAAATTTCCATAATTTTAATAAGTTCCATAATCTTCAAATAATGCCTTTTGAGAATCCAATTCTCAACAACGAACATTTTTCCTTTCCGACGTTCGGAAGATTTTCCGTCGGAAAAACAATTCTTCCTTTCGTACTAATTTCCAAGTCTTGTTTTCTTTCGTACATTCTCTTATACATGTTCCGGACTTACGGGGTGTAACATGAACGCACCCCCCCGAAGGAGGTCAGTACAACAGGTACCAAGTATGTGAAACTGAAAATACTGTAATGAAATCATAACAGTCTATATAAAACAGGAGACATGTATGATAACCAAACTACAGTACACCATATATAAACAGTCTTGTTAAGTCAGGGGCTCACGCCCTCAAAGTCATCACCCATGCCCGTGGAATTCCTTCCTCACTGCCGGCAGTCTATGACACAAATCATACTCATGTGACGCGCCCATGGCATCCTACCTCACTGTCGGCGTACACATATACAATACATATATATATACCTCATGCCCGTGGAATCCTCCATCACTGCCGGCAGCCGTAGGTGTAACATATAACCAGGTGACGCGCCCGTGGCATCCTACCTCACTGTCGGCGTACACATATATAATACATATGTATACATAACATGCCCCCGGAATCCCTCATCGGTGTAGACACGTCTTCATGGGGAGCTAGCCCATGGAGTAATAATCGTATATAACATGCCCCCGGAATCCCTCATCGGTGTAGACAAGTCTTCATGGGGAGCTAGCCCATGGAGTAATAATCGTATATAACATGCCCCCGGAATCCCTCATCGGTGCAGACACGTCTTCATGGGGAGCTAGCCCATGGAGTAATAATCTTATATAACATGCCCCCGGAATCCCTCATCGTTGTAGACACGTCTTTATGGGGAGCTAGTGTTATACCCCGTATTTTCAGAGTATGTACGTAAGGACGTACGTAGAAAATTTGAAACTTGTACTAAGGCTTGGCCGAATTAATTTTGTTCACAACACCCGTTTAGAGTCGTTTTTCGACGAAACGTTTTCACAGCTTTCGTAGGGGAATTTCCGGCTATGTCATTTTTAATTTTTGCGGATTTTTCCGAGAGACGAAACGAGTTGGGCCAACAAGAGGGCGCCACTTGGCACCCTCCCATTGGCGGACGTAAAGGGCTCGGTTTGGACGAAATGGAGAGGTGTAGTTGGTAGGATATTTTGTGTGTTAGTTGGTCAAGGACACATGGGTGAATCTTGGCCCTACACTTGCCTTGCACTTGGCAAGATCTTGGCCATTGGTTGGCCTTCACTTGACCTATAAATACCCCTTCCCTTTGAAGACTTCTTCATCCAAAAAAATCTCTAAGTCTTGAGAGCTCCCCCTCCCCCTGTCGTGAGGCCCGCCGCAGAGTAGCCCCACCCCTCCTAGTAGCGCCGTACCCTCAGCCTAGTTACTTTCGTATAATACCCCCCTTTGTGGTGTAGAAATACTCTCAAAAGTATTGTTATAATGCCCAAATTACCTTAGCCGTATACCTTGTTGTATTCTAAGGTTATACCTATACGAAAATGCCCAGAAATACTATTATACTTCCGTCAGTCACAAAACCGAAACCCTAGGAAATCTCCATAGTCCGTTGGAGTATTGTGTAGAAGTTGGTTAGAACTTCTAAGGGTGGTTTAGAGCGGGTTGGAGCGCCGAGTTGAGCTAAACGATTGCCTGGATCGACTTTAACTAGGATAATTATGGGCTTATCGAGGTAATTATCTTGTCCTCTATTGTAATTGGAAATTACATTTTGTTAGAATATATAGTTGAAGTATACTATATATAGAATCGAACGTAGTTATCGGCAATGTCTTTTGACTTAAGCTCGAATAATACTTATCACCACGACCGATTCCGGCCCGTGGATCGTGCCTACCCCGCACCCTAGTGATACAACATCGAGTAATCGAACATAAACGATACAAGACATATTATAAAATATGAAACAATAACTGAGAAAACTTGCCTTTGGCATATATATAAACAACAACTTTTTCAACATGAATGCTTTAATCCTTTTTACAAACCCCGCCCACAACAAGATTTCTGCACTTCTAAGAAATGATACGATGACAACAATGGCGGACAGCCCGCCATACCCCGAATGTAAACACCTACAACAACAGGACTATACCATCGATAAGCCTCCGAGAAACGGAGCTTTCCCACACGCCGAATCGTGACCCTAAGAGCGAGGATCAATGATCGGTGTACCTTTACTCGCGGATTTAACGCAGCCCCAAGGAGGTCGATAACAGTACCGAGTATGTGAAACTAAAAATATCAGAAATGAAATCATAATAGTCTATAAAGCAGAGACATGTATGATAACCAAACTACAGCTCATACACAAGCAAATATGCCAAGTCAGGGACTCACGCCCTCAAGTCATCACTCAAATATAACAATGGGTCTCACGCCCACAACATCAATCATGCCCGTGGAATACCTTCCTCACTGCCGGCAGTTTATGATATAAAAGCACCAAGGAACACACATGAACACGTGTCCCACTGTGCTATAATAACACGCATGGTAAGTACGAAGGCATAGCCGACTACTAACACCTACGCATCAACAAGGTCATGAATCAGATCATAAGATCTGTCTGCATGGCCACATGATCAAAGCTGACCACTTGCCCGCAGTATCTAATGTGCGCGTCTAGCCCTGGAACTTTCCGCAGCTCCGCATAGGCCAATCAGATCGGCCCGCATGAGGTATAACCCCGCATCGAGGGTAGCTACTCCCCGGCAGCGCCCTGGACTCGCCGTCCGCATGGCCACAAGGACCGCATGACCACAAGGGCCGCATCTCAACTGGAACTCCCGCAGCCCGCATAGCCCTCGACCCGCATGGTAGTCTCGAATCATAGGTCCATCGACCCGCTGAGTCTACCCCGCATCGGAGGGCAGCTTAACCCCCGGAATCATCTCAAGAGATGAGTGATGTATAATACTATCATAACAGCTTATCGTTAAACAACATAAGCACAACAAAGGATTAAAACCTTTTCACAAAAATCACATGATACTAACACACGTAGATCCTAGCATGTTTACTTATCAAATCAACAAGAAAGTATTACTGTGCTATCACAAACCAACACAATCAAGTTATACACACCAGGTACTTTCTACTATATGCTAACAAGTTCGGGGTTTTATCCCCAAAGTACTTCATACATTAACTCTTTAAAAGATACGTTACTTTCACAAAAGTCACACAATACCCGTAGTATATGAAAATATAGTGATTATCTTTTGAAGTAAATCAAAACACTTCTCTTTGTAAGACTCAAGTAACAACATTATTTTCCAAACGTCCAAGTTTGCCTAATTTCAAATGTTCATGTTTCTTATTTAGAAAGGTTTAGTAGTTCATAGTCTTATTCATTTAAGAATATAATTCTCTTTTAAACTATCTGAGAAACATAAGTCTTATATGTGAGTAGGATATTCTTGTTTACAACAATCTTATTACAACAGCCATGATCTAGGAAATATCATTTTGTCTCATCTTAGCTTCTATGCAGATGGAAGTTTCTACTGGTTTTAATAATACTTAATCACAAAACATTTCCTTTATTAACGCTGCAGTGGTTTGTCGATACACATTCTGATTTCCAAAATCAGTAAAACATTCTTAAGACGTTATACCTAACTTTCCATAAAGCTAGTATAACTCTTAAGTTTTCAAAACAAATCAAGTATTACTTCTCCTCTCAAAATGATTCAAAACTCCTTTGAAATACTTCAAGTTCTTTATTAACACATAACAAGCCGCTTATAGTTCAAATCGATTACCTTTTAAAACCACATGTATTTTCTTACCAACATAAAGCCGTTATAACCAACTTCCCATAAAGCCGTTATAACACTTTATGTTTTACACCAATCAAATACATTTAGTACATGACGCTCACCGCACTACATAGTTCACACATATCATGCTAGAAGAGATAGGAAGAGGTTCACATACCTCGCGACGAGTATCGACTAATAGCAAAACGCCCAAGTACTCCCAACCGGCTACTCCTTAAGCCAAGTAGAACGCGCCACACGTAGTACTTCAACCTATAAGGCCACAAGGCGCTTATTAACATTTAGACCTTATCGCAGAACATTCTACCGAAAATTCGGCAGCACCTCCCCCCCCCCCGCAACAGCGTAAATCTCCTCCTCTAACGGGGCCGGCTACCAAGCCAACCAGGGGGGGGTTATACATCTAACCCGAACGGGTACAATTCTACTCCACAAGATTACTACACAAGCTCATCAGAATACACCCTATGTAAAACAGTTGGGCTTCTTCAGGCTTAAGTCCAAAGACATTGCCACAAGCTATGTTCAGTTATATACATAGTATACTTCAACTATATATTCTAACAACATGTAATTTCCAATTACAATAGAGGGACAAGATATTTACCTCGATAAGCCCATAATTATCCAAGTATAAAGTCGATCCTGGGCAATCGTTTAGCTCCAACTCCGAGCGCTCCAACCCGCTCTAAACCACCCTTAGAAGTTCTAACCAACTTCTACACAATACTCCAACGGACTATGGAGATTTTCCTAGGGTTTCGGTTTTGTGACTGACGGAAGTATAATAGTATTTCCGGCTTTTCAGATAGGTATAACCTTAGAATACTACAAGGTATACTACTAAGGTAATTGGGCATTATAACAATACTTTAGAGAGTATTTCTACACCACAAAGTGGGTATTATACGAAAGCAACTAGGCTAGTGGGTACACTCTCGGCTAGCACCCCTAGAGTGGGGTGCTCTCGCCACAAGGGGAGGGACGAACCATAAGGAAGTGGAGGGGAGGATTCTAACACTTAGGAAATATTTAGGATGAAGAAGTTCATCAAAGGAGAGGGTATTTATAGACAAGCCAAGGCCAACCAATGGCCAAGATCTAGCCAAGTGTATAGCAAGTGTAAGGCCAAGATTCACCCAAGTGCCCCTAGACCCTACTCCTTAAAACCTCACAAATATCTACACAAATATCAACCAAGACTTGCTCATCCATTCGGCCCTAACGCCTTCAAGTCCACCAACGAGAGGTGCCAAGTGTTGCCCTCTCGTTGGTCCAAAACGTTTGCCTCTCGGAAAAATCCGCAAAAATACTAAATGACATAGCCGTAATTTACCCTTCGCAGTTAGGTAACGTTTCTTCGAAAAACGACTCTAACCGGTTGTTGTGCACAAATGCCATTCGGCAAAGCCACCTAGGCGGGGGTGACACGTTGCACCCACCTATTGGCCCAAAATAAAACATCTTCCTAAAATAACCACAATGGCCAAAATCTCAAAACAAAGCTGGCCCTACAAAATCAGTAAATTTCTCCCGTGGCCCCACGTGACCATTTCCAAAATAAAATTCCATAATTCTCTAATATTCCAGAAGTCCGAATACCAAACTGGGAATCCAATTCCCATTAACGAACCTTTTTCCTTCACAAAACCGGAAACTTTTCCGTGGAAAAATTACCTCTTTCTTCCTTTCCAATCTTTCTGTCAGATTCTCGCACGCACGCCTCGCATACATACCCGTGAACTACGGGTATAACATTCTTCCCCTTAGAAACATTCGTCCGAATGTTCATTCTAAGTCTCAAAACATACGCGCCAAAGATAGTCTTCACTTCTATACTTACGAAACAATCCCGCCATACCCGCCACGTAAAATACCGCAACATACTTAAATCCAAGTCTACGAGGAAACACCTCTAACATCACCACAAATACACTTTTGTCACTTTGCCGCGAGCCTAGCTCCGACGACCCAACAAATGGTACCGGTCGCTGCGATCATCGTTCGTGACACTGACACCGAACCCTTACCACATTTCGATATCGCTTTAGTTTCCAAAACTCGGTTACTATCTCTTTACGTGGGCATCATTAATCGGGAACATTCGGATGGATCTTCGATACTTTCCGAACATAACAATACGAAGACCGGACGTCGCCTCCTAAGTCGGACGACAATTGCTAACATATAGGCAACCCGCCTATTCTTCACATGAACTCAAAAGGCCCAAAGTAACTCGGGCTAAGTTCCTTCGCTTTCCACAACTCGTCACACTCGTCCGGTGGTACTTTCAAGAAGACCGACCGTCAACTCAACTCTAAGCGTCGTCGCCGATTATCCGCACGATTCCTCCGAGCCGCCGTAACTTCTTCTAGATGAGCTTTTCCTATCCACGATCTGTGGAACAAGCTCAACCAATCGTCTCGAACCTTGCCAACATCGAACCAATCGACCGCAACTTACACTTCGCCCCTACAAGGCTTCGTAAGGCGACATCCGAATATCGAATGGTAGCTTAAACGCCCTCCACAGGAGACACCAATCCTCACAACTACCCCTGAAATCCACACCCTGGCCCGAGGGCGAATGCGATTCTGAGACTCACCTGCGTCCGTACCCCTGCCTGGTAAAACTTCCCGAGACAAAAACAGCCGTAACACAGGCTCCACGTCGCCATAAGGTGAAGGTAGGCACCCCGCAGCCTTACAACCTTCTCGATAAAACAACATCGCTGAGTGAACGGTCCCGATCAAGAACACGATGGGCTGCCATCGATCGACCATCGGGTCGAACGCATCCACGAACTCAGACGTTTGGTTAACTACACTCGAGCCTAACACCCTCGTGACCCTACCACAAGGCGGGACCACCACAACCAGACCCCACCACCAAACATGCCGCGGGTTGACCCGCAACGTGGCCTCAACCCGACCCGGCAAGGCGCAAAGTACTATCTCCCCGAAGGAACAATCTCTCAAAACACGTTACGAAAACCTAGCGTTCTTCTTAGCTCAACTACCCTCTTTCCTTCCACACTACTCAGGGACTTATCCCACGAACATAGCTCACGTGCACTATGCACTCCTATAAGGGTCAAACATAATATACGTCTTTTACTCGAGATGGCTTTACCTCTAAGGTCTCTACGTATAACACTCTAAGGCTCACACCTTCTCTATCCCCCAAAATCTTACTCGGTTAACCCACCATGATTTCTAATCACAACTAACACACTGCTATCAGAACATAGCACTTAAGGTATACTCACCTTGAAAGTTACCGGCGACTCGCTGCTCGCCCTCTTCCGCCGCCCTTGGTTAACCCGTCGATCTCTACGCTTTTTCGCTGCTGTACATAAGCCCGCATACGTGCCATGCTCAAGCCCAATCAAGAATTACCCTTGCACAACCTCTCTTAGGTAGTCATCAAGACTCGTGGTACATCGGTATAATCTCGGTAGCCAAATCCATAGCTAGTAATGTGGTCGCTTTGCAATCTATATTCACTGTTCCCGGTCGTGGAACTGAAGGTTCAAATATCATGGCCGCAGTAGGAACTTCCGCCGCCGTGCTAAAATTTACTGGGGCTAGTGACGTCGCAGAAATCCCCGAATGAAGCACTACCCTAGGTAATGATTGGGCTGTGCCTCGCAACCTTCGAACTCAACTCGCGGCTCCTCGGCCGCTTGCCCTCGGGCCCGTTGCCTACGCGAGGCATAACGATAAGGGAATGAATTTCGTCGAGGGTCCAACTTACAACACGCCTCTAAGGCACGATCTCGAGTGAGAAGAATAGAAACCAATCCTAAATATCCTATAGCCTCACGATTATTGGTGGTGCACAACACACCGATAATCAAGACTTCATCGATACGGCTCGTAGACACTTTCCGAGGATTAATCGCTCGATACCACTTTTGTCACGACCGATTCCGCCCGTGATCGTGCCTTACCCGCACCCTAGTGATACAACATCAGTAATCACGAACATAAAGCGATACAAGACATATTATAAAATATGAAACAATAACTGAGAAAACTTGCCTTTCGCATATATATAAACAACAACTTTTTCAACATGAATGCTTTAATCCTTTTTACAAACCCCGCCACAACAAGATTACTGCACTTCTAAGAAATGATACGACAACAATGGGCGACGGGGCCGCCATACCACGAATGTAAACACCTACAACAACAGGGGACTATACCACTGATAAGCCTCCGGAGAAACGGAGCTTTCCCACACGCTGAACTGTGACCCTAAGAGCGAGGATCAATGACTGGTGTACCTTTACCTGCGGCATGAACGCAGCCCCCCGAAGGAGGTCAGTACAACAGGTACCGAGTATGTGAAACTAAAAATACTGTAAATGAAATCATAATAGTCTATAAAGCAGGAGACATGTATGATAACCAAACTACAGTTCACAATAATAAGCAGTCATGTCAAGTCAGGGACTCACGCCCTCAAGTCATCACTCAAATATAACAATGGGTCTCACGCCCACAACATCAATCATGCCCGTGGAATACCTTCCTCACTGCCGGCAGTTTATGATATAACAGCACCAAGGAACACACATGAACACCAGGTCCCACCTGTGCCATAATAACACGTACAGGGTAAGTACGAAGGCATAGCCGACTACTAACACCCACAGTACCAACAAGGTCATGAACTGTATCATAAGATCTGTCTGCACTGGTCACATGATCAAAGCCGACCACTTGCCCGCAGATCTAATGTGCGCGTCAGCCCCGAACTTTCCGCAGCTCCGCATAGGCCAATCAGATCGGCCCGCATGAGGTATAACCCCGCATCGAGGGTAGCTACTCCCCGGCAGCGTCCTGGACTCGCCGTCCGCATGGCCACAAGGACCGCATGACCACAAGGGCCGCATCCTAACCTGGAACTTCCGCAGTTCCGCATAGGCCCCCTGGACCCGCATGAGGTAGTCTCGAATCATAGGTCCATCGACCCGCCTGAGTCTACCCCGCATCGGAGGGCAACCGGAATCATCTCAAGAGATGAGTGATGTATAATACTATCATAACAGCTTATCGTTAAACAACATAAGCACAACAAAGGAAAACCCCTTTACACAAACATCACAAGATACTAACACACGTAGCATCCTAGCATGTTTACTTATCAAATCAACAAGAAAGTATTACCAGGCTATCACAAACCAACACAATCAAGTTATACACACAAGGTACTTTCTACTATATGCTAACAAGTTCGGGGTTTTATCCCCAAAGTACTTCATACATTAACTCTTTAAAAGATACGTTACTTTCACAAAAGTCACACAATACCGTAGTATATGAAAATATAGTGATTATCTTTTGAAGTAAATCAAAACACTTCTCTTTGTAAGACTCAAGTAACAACATTATTTTCCAAACGTCCAAGTTTGCCTAATTTCAAATGTTCATGTTTCTTATTTAGAAAGGTTTCGTAGTTCATAGTCTTATTCATTTAAGAATATAATTCTCTTTAAACTATCTGAGAAACATAAGTCTTATATGTGAGTAGGATATTCTTGTTTACAACAATCTTATTACAAGACCATGATCTAGAAATATCATTTTGTCTCATCTTAGCTTCATGCAGATGGAAGTTTCTCTCGGTTTTAATAATACTTAATCACAAAACATTTCCTTTTATTAACGCTGCAGTTGGTTTGTCGATACACATTCTGATTTCCAAAATCAAGAAACATTCTTAAGACGTTATACCTAACTTTCCATAAAGCTAGTATAACTCTTAAGTTTTCAAAACAAATCAAGTATTACTTCTCTCAAAATGATTCAAAACTCTTTTGAAATACTTCAAGTTCTTTATTAACACATAACAAGCCGCTTATAGTTCAAATCGATTACCTTTTAAAACCACATGTATTTTCTTACCAACATAAAGCCGTTATAACCAACTTCCCATAAAGCCGTTATAACACTTTATGTTTTACACCAATCAAATACATTTAGTACATGTACGTCTACCGTACTACATAGTTCACACATATCATGCTAGAAGAGATAGGAAGAGGTTCACATACCGCGACGAGTATCGACTAATAGCAAAACGCTCAAGTACTCCCAACCGCCGGCTACTCCTAAGCCAAGTAGAACGCGCCACACGTAGTACTTCAACCTATAAGGCCACGCGCTTTATTAACATTTAGACCTTATCGCAGAACATTCTACGAAAATTCAAAGACCTCCCCGCAACAAACAGTAAATCTCCTCCTCTAACTGGCCGGCTACCAAGCCAACCAGGGGTTATACATCTAACCCGACGGGTACAATTCTACTCCACAAGATTACTACACAAGTTCCATCTGAATACACCCCATGTAAAACAAGCCATCGCTTCTTCAGGCTTAAGTCCAAAGACATTGCCACAAGCTATGTTCAGTTATATACATAGTATACTTCAACTATATATTCTAACAACATGTAATTTCCAATTACAATAGAGGGACAAGATATTTACCTCGATAAGCCCATAATTATCCAAGTATAAAGTCGATCCTGGGCAATCGTTTAGCTCCAACTCCGAGCGCTCCAACCCGCTCTAAACCACCCTTAGAAGTTCTAACCAACTTCTACACAATACTCCAACGGACTATGGAGATTTTCCTGGGTTTTGGTTTGTGATCGACGGAAGTATAATA
This sequence comes from Przewalskia tangutica, assembly GCA_029844215.1. NCBI lineage: Eukaryota > Viridiplantae > Streptophyta > Magnoliopsida > Solanales > Solanaceae > Przewalskia > Przewalskia tangutica. The sequence continues at coordinate 90,755,968 of CM056723.1, forward strand.
GTATTTCCGGGCTTTTCGTATAGGTATAACCTTAGAATACTACAAGGTATACGGCTAAGGTAATTTGGGCATTATAACAATACTTTAGAGAGTATTTCTACACCACAAAGGGGGGTATTATACGAAAGTGTCACGACCCGAAACTGGGCCCGTGACTGGTGCCTTACCCCGGGCACCCTAGTGACACAACATCAGAGTAATCAGCGGAACATAAAACATATACATAAAAAAAGTGAAGTACAAAACAGTAATCTGAGGAAAACTTGCCTTTCGGCATATATAAATAACAACTTTTACAACTGAACAGTTTAATCCTTTTTACCAACCCTGCCCACAACAGGACTACTGCACTTAAGAAATGATACGACAACAATGGGCGACAGGGCCCCGCCATACCACAACGTAAACACCTACAACAACAGGGACTATACCAAGATAAGCCTCCGAGAAACGGAGCTTCCCACAAGCCGAATCTGACCCTAAGAGCGAGGATCGACGATCGGTGTACCTTTACTGCAGATTGAACGCAGCCCAAGGAGGTCGATAACAAAAATACCGAGTATGCGAAATCAAAATACATATCGTGAATGAAATCATAGCAGCCATATAAAGCGAGACATGTATGATAACCAAACTACGCTTTACAACAAAGTTAGCCATGTCAAGTCGTGACTCACGCCTCAAGTCATCACTCAAGTATAACAACGGGTCTCGTGCCCACAACATCAATCATGCGTGGAATACCTTCCTCACCGCCGCAGCCTATGATATAAAAGCACCAAGGAACACATATGAACACCGTGTCCCACTGTGTCATCATAAAATCAGACGGTAAGTACGAAGGCATAGCCGACTACTAAAACCCACAGCATCAACAAGGTCATGAATCAGATCATAAGATCTGTCTAGACCGTCACATGATCAAAGCCGCCACTTGCCCACGATCAATGTACACGTCTAACCTCGAACTCCCGCAGCCGCGATAGGCCAATCTCATCGCCCGCATGAGGTATTCTCGCATCGAGGCGCTACTCCGCAACGCCCCGACTTCGCACCGCGTGGCCACATGGACCGCATGCCCATAAAGGACGATACTAACTCGAACTCTCGTAGCTCGCGATAGGCCGGGACTGCATGAGGTATTCTCGAATCATAGGTCCATCGACCGCCGAAGTCTACCCGCATCGGAGGGCTTAACCGGAATCATCTCAAGAGATGAGTGATGTAAAATACTAACACAATGACTTATCGTTAAGCAACATAAGCACAACGAAGGAAACCCCTTTACACAACATCACAAGATACTAACACACGTAGCATCCTAGCATGTTTACTTATCAATCAACAAGAAAGTATTACCAGGCTATCACAACCAACACAATCAAGTTATACACACAAGGTACTTTCTACTATATGCCAACAAGTTCGGGGTTTTATCCCCAAAGTACTTCATACGTTAACTCTTTAAAAGATACGTTACTTTCACAATGTCACACAATACCCGTAGTATAAATAGAGTGACTATCCTTTTAAAGTAAATCAATTACTTCTCTTTGTAAAATCAAGTAGCAACATTCTTTTCCAATGATCAAGTTTGCCTAACTTCCAATGTTCAAGTTTCTCATTTTAGAAAGGTTTCGTAGTTCATAGTCTTATTCATTTAAGAATATAATTCTCCTTTAAACTATCTGAGAAACATAAGTCTTATGTGAGTAGGATATTCTTGTTTATAACAATCTTATTACAGCAGCCATGATCTAGGAATATCATTTTGTCTCATCTTAGCTTCTATGCAGATGGAAGTTTCTACTGGTTTTAATAATACTTAATTATTCAAAACATTTCCTTTTATTAACGCTGCAGTGGTTTGTCGATACACATCCTGATTTCAAAATCAGTAAAACATTCTTAAGCCGTTATACCTAACTTCCCATAAAGCTAGTATAACTCTTCTTTCAAAACGATTTAGAAATCTTTTGAAATACTTCAAGTTCTTTACTATCACACATCAAGCCAGTTATAAACAAATCATTTACCTTTTAAAAACCACAAAGTATTTTGACCTACATAAAGTCGTTATAACCAACTTCCTAAAGCCGTTATAACACTTTATGTTTCAAACCAATCAAATACATTTAACACACGACGTCTACCGCACTACATAGTTCACACATATCATGCTAGAAGAGATAGGAGAGGTTCACATACCTCGCGACGAGTATCGACTAATAGCAAAACGCTCAAGTACCTCCAACCGCCGCTACTCCTAAGCCAAGTAGAACGCGCCACACGTAGTACTTCAACCTATAAGGCCACGCGCGCTTATTAACATCAAGATCTTATCGTAGAACATTCTACGTAAAATTGGCAAAGACCTCCCCGCAACAGCGTAAATCTCCTCCTCTAACGGGGCCGGCTACCAAGCCAACCAGGGGGGGGGTTATACATCTAACCCGAACGGGTACAATTCTACTCCATAGTACTACTACACAAGTCTACTGTAATACAGTTCAGTTCAGTTCTTCAGGCATAAGTCAAAAGACATTGCCAACTAACCACGTTCAGTTCTATATATAGTATACTTCAACTATATATTCTAACAACATGTAATTTCCAATTACAATAGAGGGACAAGATATTTACCTCGATAAGCCCATAATTATCCAAGTATAAAGTCGATCCCGGCAATCGTTTAGCTCCAACTCCGAGCGCCCAACCCGCTCTAAACCACCCTTAGAAGTTCTAACCAACTTCTACACAATACTCCAACGGACTATGGAGATTTTCCTAGGGTTTCGGTTTTGTGGTGACGGAAGTATAATAGTATTTCCGGCTTTTCAGATAGGTATAACCTTAGAATACTACAAGGTATACTGGCTAAGGTAATTTGGGCATTATAACAATACTTTAGAGAGTATTTCTACACCACAAAGGGGTATTATACGAAAGCAACTAGGCAGTGGGTACACTCTGGCTAGCACCCCTAGAGGGGGTGCTCTCGCCACAAGGAGGGACGAGAACCATAAGGAAGGGAGGAGGATTCTAACACTTAGGAAATATTTAGGATGAAGAAGTTCATCAAAGGAGAGGGTATTTATAGCAAGCCAAGGCCAACAAATTGCCAAGATCTAGCCAAGTGTATAGCAAGTGTAAGGCCAAGATTCACCCAAGTGCCCCTATACCCTACTCATTAAAACCCTCACAAATATCTACACAAATATAAACCAAGACTTGCTAATCCATTCGCCCTAACGCCTTCAGTCCACCAACGAGAGGTGCCAAGTGTTGCCCTCTCGTTGGTCCAAAACGTTTCGTCTCTCGGAAAAATCCGCAAAAATACTAAATGACATAGCCGTAATTTACCCTTCGCAGTTAGGTAACGCGTTTAAAACACGACTCTAACCGGGTGTTGTGCACAAATGCCATTCGGCCAAGCCACCTAGGCGGGGGTGACACGTGTCACCCTCCTATTGGCCCAAAATAAAACATCTTCCGAAAAAAATATCCACAATGGCCAAAATCTCGAAAACAAAGTGGGCCCCACAAAAACCGTAAATTTCTCCCGTGGGCCCCACGTGACCATTTCCAAAATAAAATTCCATAATTCTCTAATATTCCAGAAGTCCGAATACCAAACTGGGAATCCAATTCCTATTAACGAACCTTTTCCTTCACAAAACCTAAACTTTTCCGTGGAAAAAAATCACCTCTTTCTTCCTTTCCAATCTTTCTGTCGTAATCTCGTACGTACGTCCTCGCATACATACCCTGGAACTACGGGTATAACATTCTTCCTTAGAAACATTCGTCGAATGTTCCTTCTAAGTCCCCAAACATACAAGCGTCGATATAGTCTCTACTACTATACTTATGAGAACAATCACGCCACACTGCCATGGAACACCTGCGCAAAGGCTTACATCCAAGCCCACGAGGAAACACCTCTATAACACCACAAATAATACCACTTTTGTCACTTTGTCGCGAGCCTTGCTCCGACGACCCAACAAATGGTACCGGTGCATCGCGATCACCGAAGCCGTGACACTCGAACCCTTACCACATTTACGATCATCGCTTTAGTTTCCAAAACTCGGGTTACTATCTCTTTACGTGGGCATCATTAATCGGGAACCTTCGGATGGATCTTGATACTTTCCGAACATAACAATACGAAGACCGACGCCCCGCCTCCTAAGTCGGACGGCAAAAGCTAACATATAGGCAACCCGCCTATTCTTCACATGAACTCTTAAAGGCCCAAAGTAACTCGGCTAAGTTCCTTCGCTTTCCAAACTCGTCACACCGTCCGGTGGTACTTTCAAGAAGACCGACCGTCAACTGAACTCTAAGCGTCGTCGCCGATTATCCGCACGATTCTACGAGCTGCGTAACTTCTTCTAGATGAGCTTTTCCTATCCACACCTTTGGAACAAGCTGAACTAATCGTCGAACCTTGCCAACATCGAACCAATCGATCGGCAACTTACACTTCCGCCTACAAGGCTTCATAAGGCGACCTCAGAACAACGAAATGGTAGCTTAAACGCTCCCTCCACAGAGACAACAATCTTCACAACTACCGCGAATCACATACGGCCCGAGGGCGAATGCGGTCGAGACTCACTGAGTCCTTAACCTGCTGGTAAGACTTCCGAAACAAAACAGCCGTAACACGGGCTCCACTGTCGCCTAAGGTGAAGGTAGGCACCGTGCAGCCTTACAACCTTTACGATAAATCAACATCGCCGAGTGAGCGGTCCCGAGAAGAACACGATGGGCTGCCCCATCGACCGACCACCGGGTCGAACGCGTCCACGAACTCGCACGCTAGTTAACTAAACTCGAGCCTAACACCTCGTGACCCTACCACAAGGCGGGACCACCACAACCGGACCACCACCAAACATGCCGCGGGTTGACCCGCAACGTGGCCTCAACCCGACACGGCAAGGCGCAAAATACTCTCTCCCCGAAGGAACAATCTCTCAAAACACGTTACGAAAACCTAGCGGTCTTCTTAGCTCAACTACCCTCTTTCCTTCCACACTACTCGGGACTTATCCCACGAACATAGCTCACGCACTATGCACTCCTATAAGGGTCAAACATAATATACGTCTTTTACTCGAGATGGCTTTACCTCTAAGGTCTCTACTTATAACACTCTAAGGATCACACCTTCTCTATACACCAAAATCTTACTCGGTTAACCCACCATGATTTCTAATCACAACTAACACACTGCTATCAGAACATAGCACTTAAGGTATACTCACCTTGAAAGTTCAGAAGGACGCGCTGCGCCCGCCTCTTCTTCGCCGCCCTCGTTAACCCGTCGATCTCTACGTTTTCTTTTCGGCTGCTGTACATAAGCCCGCATACGTGCCATGCTCAAGCCCAATCAAGAATTACCGCACAACCCTCTCTAGGTAGTCATCAAGACTCGTGGTACATCGGTATAATCTCTGTAGCCAAATCCATAGCTAGTAATGTGGTCGCCTTTGCAATCTATATTCATTGTTCGGCCGTGGAATCGGCGTTCAAATATCATGGACGCAGAGAATCGCCGCCGTGCTAAACTCTTTGGGGCTAGTGGCGTCGCAGAAAATCCCGAATGAAGCACTACCCTAGGTAATGATTGGGCTGTGCCCTCGCAACCTTACGAACTCAACTCGCGGCCTCGCCGCCTTGCCCTCGGGCGGGTTGCCACGCGAGGCATAACGATAAGGGAATGAATTTCGTCGGAGGTCCAACTTACAACACACTTTCTAAGGCACGATCTCGAGTGAGAAGAATAGAAACCAATCCTAAATATCCTATAGCCTCACGATTATTGGTGCACAACACACCGATAATCAAGACTTCTGGATCGATGCGTAGACACTTTCCGAGGATTAACTGCTCTGATACCACTTTTGTCACGACCCGAAACTGGGCCCGTGACTGGTGCCTTACCCCGGGCACCCTAGTGACACAACATCAGAGTAATCAGCGGAACATAAAACATATACATGAAACAAGTGAAGTACAAAACAGTAATCTGAGGAAAACTTGCCTTTCGGCATATATAAATAACAACTTTTACAACTGAACAGTTTAATCCTTTTTACCAACCCTGCCCACAACAGGACTACAGACCTCTAAGAAATGATACGACAACAATGGCGGGACAGGGCCCCGCCATACCCCTGAACGTAAACACCTACAACAACAGGGGACTATACCAAGATAAGCCTCCGGAGAAACGGAGCTTCCCACAAGCTGAACTGTGACCCTAAGAGCGAGGATCAACGACTGGTGTACCTTTACCTGCGGCATGAACGCAGCCCCCCGAAGGAGGTCAGTACAACAGGTACCGAGTATGCGAAACTGAAAATACATACTGTAAATGAAATCATAGCAGTCATATAAAGCAGGAGACATGTATGATAACCGAACTACAGTTTACAACAAAGCAGTCATGTCAAGTCAGGGACTCACGCCCTCAAGTCATCACTCAAGTATAACAATGGGTCTCAGGCCCACAACATCAATCATGCCCGTGGAATACCTTCCTCACTGCCGGCAGTCTATGATATAAAAGCACCAAGGAACACATATGAACACCAGGTCCCACCTGTGTCATCATAAAACTGTACGGGGTAAGTACGAAGGCATAGCCGACTACTAAAAACCCACAGTACCAACAAGGTCATGAACTGTATCATAAGATCTGTCTAGACCGTCACATGATCAAAGCTGGCCACTTGCCCACGATCGATGTACGCGTCTAACCTCGAACTCCGCAGCTCCGCATAGGCCAATCTCATCGCCCGCATGAGGTATTCCCGCGTCGAGGGCAGCTACTCCCGGAACGTCACGACTTCGCGATCCGCGTGGCCACATGGACGCATGCCCATAAAGGACGATACTAACTCGAACTCTCGTAGCTCGCATAGGCCCGGACTGCATGAGGTATTCTCGAATCATAGGTCCATCGACCGCGAAGTCTACCCCGCATCGGAGGGCGCTTAACCCGGAATCATCTCAAGAGATGAGTGATGTAAAATACTAACACAACAGCTTATCGTTAAGCAACATAAGCACAACGAAGGAAACCCCTTTACACAACATCACAAGATACTAACACACGTAGCATCCTAGCATGTTTACTTATCAATCAACAAGAAAGTATTACCAGGCTATCACAACCAACACAATCAAGTTATACACACAAGGTACTTTCTACTATATGCCAACAAGTTCGGGGTTTTATCCCCAAAGTACTTCATACGTTAACTCTTTAAAAGATACGTTACTTTCACAATGTCACACAATACGTAGTATAAATAGAGTGACTATCCTTTTAAAGTAAATCAATTACTTCTCTTTGTAAAATCAAGTAGCAACATTCTTTTCCAATGATCAAGTTTGCCTAACTTCCAATGTTCAAGTTTCTCATTTTAGAAAGGTTTCGTAGTTCATAGTCTTATTCATTTAAGAAAATAATTCTCCTTTAAACTATCTGAGAAACATAAGTCTTATGTGAGTAGGATATTCTTGTTTATAACAATCTTATTACAGCAGCCATGATCTAGGAATATCATTTTGTCTCATCTTAGCTTCTATGCAGATGGAAGTTTCTACTGGTTTTAATAATACTTAATTATTCAAAACATTTCCTTTTATTAACGCTGCAGTGGTTTGTCGATACACATCCTGATTTCCAAAATCAGTAAAACATTCTTAAGCCGTTATACCTAACTTCCCATAAAGCTAGTATAACTCTTCTTTCAAAACGATTTAGAAATCTTTTGAAATACTTCAAGTTCTTTACTATCACACATCAAGCCAGTTATAAACAAATCATTTACCTTTTAAAAACCACAAAGTATTTTCGGACCTACATAAAGTTGTTATAACCAACTTCCCCTAAAGCCGTTATAACACTTTATGTTTCAAACCAATCAAATACATTTAACACATGTACGTCTACCGTACTACATAGTTCACACATATCATGCTAGAAGAGATAGGGAGAGGTTCACATACCTCGCGAGTATCGACTAATAGCAAAACGCTCAAGTACCTCCAATCGGGCTACTCCTTAAGCCAAGTAACGCGCCACACGTAGTACTTCAACCTATAAGGCCACAAGGCGCATTAACATCAAGATCTTATCGTAGAACATTCTACGAAAATTCGGCGACCTCCCCGCAACAGCAGAAATCTCCTCCTCTAACGGGCCGCTACCAAGCCAACCGGGGTTATACATCTAACCCGAACGGTACAATTCTACTCCACAAGACTACTACACAAGTCTCATCAGAATACGATTCGATTGATTCTTGGGCATAAGTCAAAAGACATTGCCAACTAACCACGTTCAGTTCTATATATAGTATACTTCAACTATATATTCTAACAACATGTAATTTCCAATTACAATAGAGGGACAAGATATTTACCTCGATAAGCCCATAATTATCCAAGTATAAAGTCGATCCTGGGCAATCGTTTAGCTCCAACTCCGAGCGCCCAACCCGCTCTAAACCACCCTTAGAAGTTCTAACCAACTTACACAATACTCCAACGACTATGGAGATTTTCCTAGGGTTTCGGTTTGTGGACCGACGGAAGTATAATAGTATTTCCGCTTTTCAGATAGGTATAACCTTAGAATACTACAAGGTATACTGGCTAAGGTAATTTGGGCATTATAACAATACTTTAGAGAGTATTTCTACACCACAAAGGGGGTATTATCTGAAAGCAACTAGCAGTGGGGGTACACTCGGCTAGCACCCTAGAGTGGGGTGCTCTCGGCCACAAGGGGAGGGACGAGAACCATAAGGAAGGAGGGGAGGATTCTAACACTTAGGAAATATTTAGGATGAAGAAGTTCATCAAAGGAGAGGGTATTTATAGCACAAGCCAAGGCCAACCAATGGCCAAGATCTAGCCAAGTGTATAGCAAGTGTAAGGCCAAGATTCACCCAAGTGCCCCCAGACCCTACTCCTTAAAACCTCACAAATATCTACACAAATATCAACCAAGACTTGCTCATCCATTCGCCCTAACGCCCTTCAAGTCCACCAACGAGAGGTGCCAAGTGTTGCCCTCTCGTTGGTCCAAAGCGTTTCGTCTCGGAAAAATCCGCAAAAATACTAAATGACATAGCCGTAATTTACCCTTCGCAAGTTAGGTAGAGCGTTTCGTCGAAAAACGACTCTAACAGTGTTGTGCACAAATGCCATTCGCTAAGCCACTGGCGGGGTGACACGTGTCACCCTCCTATTGGCCCAAAATAAAACATCTTCGAAAAATATCCACAATGGCCAAAATCTCAAAACAAAGTGGGCCCTACAAAATCAGAATTTCTCCCGTGGCCCCACGTGACCATTTCGAAAATAAAATTCCATAATTCTCTAATATTCCAGAAGTCCGAATACCAAATCTGGGAATCCAATTCCTATTAACGAACCTTTTCCTTCACAAAACCTAAACTTTTCCGTGGAAAAAATCACCTCTTTCTTCCTTTCCAATCTTTACTCGTAATCTCGCACGCACGCCCTCGCATACATACCACGAACTACGGGTATAACAGAAAGCAACTAGGCTAGGGGTACACTCGGCTAGCACCCACAGAGGGTGCTCTCGCCACAAGGGGAGGACGAGAACCATAAGGAAGGAGGGGAGGATTCTAACACTTAGGAAATATTTAGGATGAAGTTCATCAAAGGAGAGGGGTATTTATAGCACAAGCCAAGGCCAACCAATGGCCAAGATCTAGCCAAGTGTATAGCAAGTGTAAGGCCAAGATTCACCCAAGTGCCCCTAGACCCTACTCCTTAAAACCCTCACAAATATCTACACAAATATCAACCAAGACTTGCTCATCCATTCGGCCTAACGCCCTTCAGTCCACCAACGAGAGGGTGCCAAGTGTTGCCCTCTCGTTGGTCCAAAACGTTTCGTCTCTCGGAAAAATCCGCAAAAATACTAAATGACATAGCCGTAATTTACCCTTCGCAAGTTAGGTAGAACATTTCGTCGAAAAACGACTCTAACCGGGTGTTGTGCACAAATGCCATTCGGCCAAGCCACCCAGGCGGGGGTGACACGTGTCACCCACCTATTGGCCCAAAATAAAACATCTTCCGAAAAAATATCCACAATGGCCAAAATCTCGAAAACAAAGTGGGCCCACAAAATCAGAATTTCTCCCGTGGGCCCCACGTGACGATTTCCGAAAATAAAATTCCATAATTCTCTAATATTCCAGGAAGTCCGAATACCAAATCTGGGAATCCAATTCCCATTAACGAACCTTTTTCCTTCACAAAAACCGGAAACTTTTCCGTGGAAAAATGACCTCTTTCTTCCTTTCCAATATTTCTGTCGTATTCTCGTACGTACGCCCTCGCATACATACCCAGGAACTACGGGGTATAACACTTACGGCAATGTCTTGCGACTTAAGCCTGAATTTAAAGAAGAATCCGAATCGTAATTACATGGGTTGTATTCTGAGACTTGTGTAGTAGAAGTCTGTGGGTAATTGTACTGCAGGTTAGGGTTAGGCGATAACCCCTGGTTGGCTTGGTAGCCGGCCTCGATAGAGGAGGAGATTTACGCTGTGCGGGAAGGCGGGAGGTGCCGAATTTTGGTAGAATGTTCTACGATGAGATCTAAATGTTAATGTCACGCGTGGCCTTATAGGTTGAAGTACTACGTGTGGCGCGATCTACTTGGCTTAAGGAGTAGCCGACGGTTGGAAGTACTTGGAGCGTTTTGCTATTAGTCGATACTCGTCGCGAGGTATGTGAACCTCTTCCTATCTCTTCTAGCATGATATGTGTGAACTACGTAGTACGGTGACGCATACGTGCTAAACGTATTTGATTGGTTTAAAACATAAAGTGTTATAACGGCTTTATGGGAAGTTGGTTATAACAGCTTTATGTTGGTAAGAAAATACTTGTGGTCTTTAAAAGGTAACTGATTTGAACTATAACTGGCTTGTTATGTGTTAATAAAGAACTTGAAGTATTTCAAAAGATTTTTGAATCATTTTGGAAAGAAGAAGTAATACTTGGTTTTTGAAAAACTTAAGAGTTATACTAGCTTTATGGGAAGTTAGGTATAACGGCTTAAGAATGTTTTACTGATTTCGGAAATCAGAATGTGTATCGACAAACCATCTGCGTTAATAAAAGGAAATGTTTTGACTAATTAAGTATTATTAAAACCAGAGAAACTTCCATCTGCATAAGCTAAGATGAGACAAAATGATATTTCCTAGATCACTAATTCTTGTAATAAGATTGTTATAAACAAGAATATCCTACTCACATATAAGACTTATGTTTCTCAGATTGTTTAAAAGAGAATTATATTCTTAAATGAATAAGACTATGAACTACGAAATCTTTCTAAAATAAGAAACGTGAACATTTGAAATTAGGCAAACTTGGGCGTTTGGAAAATAATGTTGTTACTTGATTTTACAAAGGTAAGTGTTTTGGTTTATTTAAAAAGATACCACTCTATTTTATACTACGGGTATTGTGTGACTTATGTGAAAGCAACGGATCTTTTAAAAGATTTAATGTATGAAGTACTTTAGGTAGATACCCGAACTTGTTAGCTTAAAGTACCTTGTGTGTATAACTTGATTGTGTTGGTTTGTGATAGCCTTGTAATACTTTCTTGTTGATTGATAAGTAAACATGCTAGGATGCTACGTGTTAGTATCTTGTGATGTTGTGTAAAGGGGTTTTCCTTTGTTGTGCTTATGTTGCTTAACGATAAGTTGTTGTGTTAGTATTTTACATCACTCATCTCTTGAGATGATTCCGGTTAAGCCCTCCGACGCGGTAGACTCAAAGCGTCGATGGACCTATGATTCGAGAATACCTACGCAGTCCTGAGGGCCTATGCGCGAGCTACGAGAGTTCCGTGTTAGTGCGCGCTTTACGGGCATGCGGTCCATGTGGCCATGCGGATCGAAGTCGTGACGATGCCGGGAGTAGCTACCCTCGATGCGGGAATACCTCATGCGGGCCGATGAGATTGGCCTATGCGAGTCGCGAAAGTTCGGTGGCTAGACGCGACATTAGATCTCGGGCAAGTGGCGGCTTTGATCATGTGACGGCCTAGACAGATCTTATGATCTGATTCATGACCTTGTTGGTGCGTGGTGTTAGTAGTCGGCTATGCCTTCGTACTTACCATGCGTTTTCATTATGGCACAGTGGGACACGTGTTCATGTGTGTTCCTTGGTGCTTTTATATCATCAATCGCGGCAGCGGAGAAGGTATTCCACGCATGATTGATATTGTGGGCGTGAGACCCTTTGTTATATTTGAGTGATGACTTGAGGGCGTGAGTCCCTGACTTGATATGACTGCTTGTTTATTGTGAACTGTAGTTTTGTTATCATACATGTCTCCTACTTTATATAGATCGCTATGATTTCATTTCTGATTTTCGCCACATACTCGGCACTGTTATCGACCTCGCCCGGCTGCGTTCACGCCGCAGTAAAGGTACACCGCCGTTGATCCTCGCCTGTGTGGTCAGCGCATTGGGAAAGCTCCGTTTCTCGGAGGCTTGTCTTGGTATAGTCCCCTGTTGTAGGTGCTTACATTCGTGGGTATGGCGGCCCCGTCCGTCGTTGTTGTCATATCATTCGTAGAGGTGCAGAGTAATCTTGTTGGCGGGGTTTGTAAAAAGGATTAAACTGTTCATGTTGAAAAAGTTGTTATTTACATTTATGCCGAAAGGCAAGTTTTTCTCAGATTACTCTGATGTTGTATCACTAGGGTGCCCGTGTTATACCCCGTATTTCCCGAGTATGTACGTATGGACGTACGTAGAAAATTTGAACTTGAGAATTAGGCTTGGCCGAAATTTATTTGTTCACAACACCCGGTTAGAGTCGTTTTTCGGCGAAACGTTTTCCACGACTTTCGTAGGGAATTTCCGCTATGTCATTTTAAATTTTGCGGATTTTTTCGAGACACGAAAACTTTTTGTCCAACCAGAGGGTGCCACATCGCACCCTCTCATTGGTGGAGTGGGGGCGGTAAAGGTGGCCGAAAGTTGGCCTTGTTTGGTCAAGGGTTGGTAGGATATTTTTTTGTGTTAGATGGATAAGGTGCACTTGGCAAGATCTTGTCCATTGGTTGGCCTTGGCTTGTGCTATAAATACCCCCCTTAGGATGACTTCTTCATCCATTCCAAATATTTCCTAAGTGTTAAAATCCCTCCCTCTCCCCTCTTGTTGACTCTCGTCCAAGAGCCCCTCTCCCCCTTTGAAAGGCCCTCGGCGAGAGCCCTTCCCCTCCTCAGTGTGGCCGTGGGTACCCCAGCCTAGTTGTCTCGTATAATACACCCCCTCTGGTAGAAATACTCTCAAAAGTATTGTTATAATGCCCAAATTACCTTAGCCGTATACCTTGTAGTATTCTAAGGTTATACCTATATGAAAAGCCCAGAAATACTATTATACTTCCCGTCAGTCACAAAACCGAAACCCTAGGAAAATCTCCATAGTCCGTTGGAGTATTGTGTAGAAGTTGGTTAGAACTTCTAAGGGTGGTTTAGAGCGGGTTGGAGCGCCGGAGTCGAGCTAAACGATTGCCCAGATCGACTTTATACTTGGATAATTATGGGCTTATCGAGGTAAATATCTTGTCCTCTATTGTAATTGAAAATTACATGTTGTATGATTATATAGTTGAAGTATACTATATATAGAACTGAACGTAGTTATCGCAATGTCTTTGGACTTAAGCTCGAATAATAAGAAACCTTTTCGAAAGAAGAGTCGAATTGTATTTACATAGGACCGTGACATAGACTTGTAGCTTTCGTGAGGTAGAATTGTGCACGTCCGTTTAGACTTATAACCCCGGTTGGCTTGGTAGCCGCCCGATAGAGAGAGATTTACGCGGTTGCGGGGAGGTCTTTGCCGAATTTTACGTAGAATGTTCTACGGGGATCTAAATGTTAATAAGCGCCGTGGCCTTATAGGTTGAAGTACTACGTGTGGCGCGATCTACTTGGCTTGAAGGAGTAGCCGGTTGGAAGTACTTGAGCGTTTTGCTATTAGTCGATAATCGTCGCGAGGTATGTGGACCTCTTCCTATCTCTTCTAGCATGATATGTGAACTATGTAGTACGGTGAGACGATACGTGCTAAATGTATTTGATTGGTTTAAAACATAAAGTGTTATAACGGCTTTATGGGAAGTTGGTTATAACAACTTTATGTTGGTAAGAAAATACTTGTGGTTTTTAAAAGGTAATCGATCCGAACTATAAGCGCTTGTTATGTGTTAATAAAGAACTTGAAGTATTTCAAAAGATTTTTGAATCATTTGAAAGAAGAAGTAATACTTGGTTTTGAAAACTTAAGAGTTATACTAGCTTTATGGGAAGTTAGGTAATAACGGCTTAAGAATGTTTTTGATTTCGGAAATCAGAGTGTGTATCGACAAACCAATGCAGCGTTAATAAAGGAAATGTTTTGACAGATTTAGTATTATTAAAATCAGTAGAAACTTCCATCTGCATAGAAGCTAAGATGAGACAAAATGATGTTTCCTAGATCATGGTCAGTAATAAGATTGCTATAAACAAGAATATCCTACTCACATATAAGACTTATGTTTCGATAGTTTAAAGAAGAATTGTATTCTTAAATGAATAAGACTATGAACTACTTAAACCTTTCTAAAATAAGAAACGTGAACATTTGAAATTAGGCAAACTTGACGTTTGAATAATAATGTTGTTACTTGATTTTACAAAGATAAGTGTTTTGATTCACTTCAAAAGATAATCCCTCTATTTTCATATACTACGGGTATTGTGTGACTTTTGTGAAAGTAACGTATCTATTAAAAAAAAGGTTAATGTATGAAGTACTTTGTGGATAGAAACCCAACATGTGACATATAGTAGAAAGTACCTTGTGTATAACTTGATTGTGTTGGTTTGTGATAGCCTTGTAATACCTTCGTGATGCTTTGATAAGTAATCATATTAGGATGCTACGTGTGTTATTATTCTGTGACGTTGGTGTAAAGGGGTTTTCCCTTGATTGTGCTTATGTTGTTTAAACGATAAACTGTTATGTTGGTATTATACCACTCACCGTGTTCGGGGTTAAGCCGCCTCCGACGCGGGTAGACTCAGCGATGCAGGACCATTATTCGAGAATACCTCATGCGGGTCCAGGGGGCCTATGCTGAACTAAGAGAGTTCCAGGTGAGTGTGCGGACTTTATGGTCAATCGGTCTATGTGGCCATGCGCGATGCGAGTCGGGGCGATGCCGGAGTAGCTACCCTCGATGCGGGTTATACCTCATGCGCCTATGAGGTTGGCCTACGCGAGTCGCGAAAGTTCGAGGCTAGACGCGCACATTTGATATCTGCGGCGCAGTGACCGCCTTTGATCATGTGACGGTCTAGACAGATATCTTGATACAGTTTATGACCTTGTTAGTACTGTGGGTGTTAGTAGTCGGCTATGCCTTCGTACTTACCCCGTACTGTTTTATTTAGACACAGGTGGGACCTGTTGTTCATGTGTATTCCTTGGTGCTTTTCTATCATTGATCACGGCATGAGGAAGGTATTCCGCGCATGATTGATGTTGTGGGCGTGAGACCCATTGTTATATCGAGTGATGACTTCGGCGTGAGTCACGACTTGATATGATCGCTTATTTGTTGTGGAATCGTAGTTGGTTATCATACATGTCTCCCGCTTTATATAGACTACTATGATTTCATTTACTGATTTTCGCTTCACATACTCGGTACTGTTAGATCGACCTCCTTCGGGCTGCGTTCACGCCGCAGTAAAGGCACGCCATCGTTGATCCTCGCTCTTAGGTCACAGTCAGTTGGGAAAGCTCCGTTTCTCGAGGCTTATCTTCGTATAGTCCCCGTCGTTGTAGGTATTACATTCGTGGTATGGCGGGCCCGTCCCGCCATTGTTGTCATATCATTTCTTAGAGGTCTGTAGTACTGTTGTGGGCAGGGTTTGTAAAAAGGATTAAACTGTTCATTTGTAAGAGTTGTTATTTATATATATGCCGAAAGGCAAGTTTTTCCTCAGATTACTGTTTTGTACTTCATTTGTTTCATGTATGTGTTTATGTTCCATTACACGATGTTGTATCACTAGGGTGCCCGGTAAGGCACGATCACGCCCAGTTCGGTCGTGACCCGGTAAGGCACGCCACGCCCGAATCGGTCGTGACAAAAGTGGTATCGAGCGATTAATCCTCGGAAAGTGTCTCTGCATCAGTATCCGTAGAGTCTTGATTATCGGTGTGCACCACACCAATAATCGTGAGGCTATAGGTATTTAGGATTGGTTTCTATTCTTCTCACTCGAGATCGTGCCTTAGAGCCGTGTTGTAAGTTGGACCCTCCGACGTATTTCTTTCCTCACCGTTATGCCTCCGCGCAGGCAACCCGCCCGTGGAGGGCAAGGTAGCCGGGAGCCGCGAGTAGAGTTCAGAGGGTGGCGAGGGCACAGCCCAATCATTACCTAGGTAGTGCTTCATTCGGGAGTTTTGCACGCCACTAGCCCGCAGAGTTTGGCACGGCGTGGCGGTTCCCATCGCGCCATGATATTTGAACCTTCGCCCACGATCGAACAATGAATATAGAGTGCAAAGACACGACCATTAGCTATGGATGTGGCTACAGAGAGTATACCGATGTACCACGGGTCTTGATGACTATCTAAGAGAGGTTGTGCAAGAGTAATTCTTGATTAGGCTTGAGCATGGCCTGTACGGATTATGCGCAGCAGCCAAGAAACGAGAGATTTACGGGTTAACAAAGGACGCAGGAGAGGCCGAGCAAAGAAGGTCCTTTAGTAACTTTCGAGGCGAAGTCGCCTCACCAAAGAGATTAGATATGCACCTCCGCCAGCGCAGTGGTCTTCCATGCATTTCGGGACGTTTGGTGCAGGAGTTGGTCGAACCTGTGGCTTCCGGTTCAGTGTGTGACGCCATTCCGGAATGTCGTCTTTTAGTTGGTACTTGTTGTACCTACGACCGTCCGGGTCTGATGTCGATGGGGTGTCCTTGTAGGAGGACTTAGCCTTCAGGATCGCGGTAGTTCGTCATCTTCCTTAGCTATGAGCCCTACGTGGCGTTTGATTAGAACGACTAGGGAGTGAAACAAAGAGATATAGATATATCTTTAACCCTCTAGAGATCAGTATGTGTGATAAGGTGAGTATACCTTAAGTGCTATGTTCTGATAGCAGTGTGTTAGTCGTGATTAGATCATGGTTGTTTAACCGAGTAAGATTTTGGGGGATAGAGAAGGTGTGAGCCTTAGAGCTTTTTACGTAAAGACCTTAGAGGTGAGGCCATCTCGAGAAATGGTGTAGTGTTATGTTTGACCCTTATCGGAAGTGCATAGTGCACGTGAGTTATGTTGGGATAGGTCCCAGTAGTGTGGAATGAAAGGGGTAGTTGAGCTAAGAAGACCGCTAGGTTTTCAAACGTGATTAGTGAGATTGTTAGGATCGGGAGCTAGTATTGTGCGGCGTTGGGTCGGGTTGAGTCCACGTTGCGGTCAACCAGCGGTAGGTTTGGTGGTGCGGGGTTGTGGTGGTCCCGCCTTGTGTTAGGGTTGTGAGGATGTTAGGCCCAAGTTTAGTTAACCAGCGAACGAGTTCGTGGATGCGTTCGACCAGTGGTCGGGCCGATGGGGGCAGCCCATCGTGTTCTTCGGTCAGGACCGTTTACTCGGTTGTGTAGAGTTATCAGAAAGGTTGTAGGGCTGCACGAGGTGCCTACCTACACCTTAAGTCGAACAGTGGAGCCAGTGTTACTACCGCTTTTTCTCGAGGTTTTGCCGTGCAAGGTTAGGAACTCGGTGAGTCTCAGATCGCATTCGCCTCGGGCGGTGTGTATTTCGAGGTAGTCGTGGATTGTTGTCTCTGTGGAGGAAGTGTTTAAGCTACCATTTCGGTGTTCGGATATCGCCTTATGAAGCCTTGTAGGCGGAAGTGTAAGTTGCCGGTCGATTGGTTCGATGTTGGCGTTCGCATACTGGTTCAGTTGTTCCGCAGATGGTTAGGGTGTGACGAGTTTTGGTATAACAGAGGAACTTAGCCCGTGTTACTTTGGGCCCTTTTGAGTTCATGTGAAGGATAGGCCAGGTTGCCTATATGATAGCTTTTGCCATCCGACTTAGGAGGCAGTACGTCCGGTCTTTCGTATTGTTATGATCGGGAAAGTATCGGAGAACCCATCCAGAGTGTTCCCAGTTAATGATGACCACGTTAGAGATAGTAACCCCGAGTCTTGGAAACTGAAGCCGATCGTAACGTGGTAAGAGTTCGAGTGTCACGACCTCGTGGTCGCAAGCACCGCACCATTTGTTGGGTCGTCGAGCAAGGCT
This sequence comes from Przewalskia tangutica, assembly GCA_029844215.1. Lineage (NCBI taxonomy): Eukaryota > Viridiplantae > Streptophyta > Magnoliopsida > Solanales > Solanaceae > Przewalskia > Przewalskia tangutica. The sequence continues at coordinate 90,774,398 of CM056723.1, forward strand.
CGCGACAAAGTGACAAAAGTGGTACCATTTGTTGGGTCGCCTGAGAAGGTTAATGCCTCAGGCAAAGTGACAAAGTGGTATCTACGACGAGTAAAGAGAGAAGCGAGCATGTATGGCGGGCATGGATGTGATCATTTCTTTTGTAAAGAGAAGGTGCGAAGGAAGTATATTTTAGACCCCGGTGAGGAGTGTTTTGTGGTGATGATTAGAGGTGTTTCCTCGTGGACTTTGATGTAAGTATTTACGCAGGTGCTTCTGTGGCCAACTGTGGCAGGATTGTTCTCGTAAGTATAGTAGTGAAGACTATACTGGCGCGCGTTTGTTTTGAGACTTAGAAGGAACATTCGGGACGAATGTTTCTAAGGAGGAGAATGTTATACCGTATTTTGAGTATGTACGCAAGGCGACGTAGAAAATTTGAAACTTGTACTAAGGCTTGGCGAATTAATTTTGTTCACAACACCCGTTTAGAGTCGTTTTCGACGAAACGTTTTCACGACTTTCGTTGGGAATTTCCGCTATGTCATTTTTAATTTTTGCGATTTTTCAGAGACAAACGAGTTGGGCCAACAAGAGGGCGCCACTTGGCACCCTCCCATCATGACGTAAGGGCCTCTGGATTGGGCGAAATGGAGAGTGTAGTTGGTAGGATATTTTGTGTGTTAGTTGGTCAAGGACACATGGGTGAATCTTGGCCCTACACTTGCCTTGCACTTGTCAAGATCTTGGCCATTGGTTGGCCTTCACTGACCTATAAATACCCCTTCCTTTGAAGACTTCTTCATCCAAAAAAATCTCTATGTCTTGAGAGCTCCCAGTCCCCATTTTCGTGAGGCCCTCGCCGAGTAGCGCCCTCCTAGTAGTGTGGCGTGGGGTACCCCCAGCCTAGTTACTTTAGTATAATACCCCTTTGTGGTGTAGAAATACTCTCAAAAGTATTGTTATAATGCCCAAATTACCTTAGCCAGTATACCTTGTTGTATTCTAAGGTTATACCTATCTGAAAATGCCTAAATACTATTATACTTAGTACCACAAAACCGAAACCCTAGGAAATCTCCATAGTCCGTTGAGTATTGTGTAGAAGTTGGTTAGAACTTCTAAGGGTGGTTTAGAAATGGGTTGAGCGCCGGAGTTGAGCTAAACGATTGCCCAGGATCGACTTTAACTAGGATAACTATGGGCTTATCGAGGTAATTATCTTGTCCCTCTATTGTAATTGGAAATTACATTTTGTTAGAATATATAGTTGAAGTATACTATATATAGAACTGAACGTAGTTATCGCAATGTCTTTTGACTTAAGCTGAATAATACTTACAGAATGTCTTGCGACTTAAGCTGAATTTAAAGAAGAATACCGAATTGTAATTACATAGGCTGTATTACATGAGACTTGTGTAGTAGTACCGTGGAGTAGAATTGTACCGTTAGGGTTAGGCGTAACCCCCGGTTGGCTTGCAGTACCGATAGAGAGAGATTTACGCCATGTTGGGGAGGTCTTTTGAATTTTCGGTAGAATGTTCTACGATGAGATCTAAATGTTAATAAGCGCCTTGTGGCCTTATAGGTTGAAGTACTACGTGGCGCGATCTACTTGGCTTAAGGAGTAGCCGACGGTTGGAAGTACTGAGCGTTTTGTTATTAGTCGATACTCGTCGCGAGGTATGTGAACCTCTTCCTATCTCTTCTAGCATGATATGTGAACTAAGTAGTACGTGACGCGTACGTGTGCTAAACGTATTTGATTGGTTTAAAACATAAAGTGTTATAACGGCTTTATGGGAAGTTAGTTATAACGACTTTATGTTGGTAAGAAAATACTTGTGGTCTTTAAAAGGTAAATCGATTTGAACTATAAGCGGCTTGTTATGTGTTAATAAAGAACTTGAAGTATTTCAAAAGATTTTTGAATCATTTTGGAAAGAAGTAATACTTGGTTTTGAAAAACTTAAGAGTTATACTAGCTTTATGGGAAGTTAGGTATAACGGCTTAAGAATGTTTCTTGATTTGAAATCGTAATGTGTATCGACAAACCACCGCGGCGTTAATAAAAGGAAATGTTTTGACTAATTAAGTATTATTAAAACCAAGAGAAACTTCCATCCGCATAGAAGCTAAGATGAGACAAAATGATATTTCCTAGATCACGGCTGCTGTAATAAGATTGTTATAAACAAGAATATCCTACTCACATATAAGACTTATGTTTCTCAGATTGTTTAAAAGAGAATTATATTCTTAAATGAATAAGACTATGAACTACTGAAACCTTTCTAAAATAAGAAACGTGAACATTTGAAATTAGGCAAACTTGACGTTTGGAAAATAATGTTGTTACTTGATTTTACAAAGGTAAGTGTTTTAGTTTATTTAAAAGACATACCACTCTATTTTATACTACGTATTGTGTGACTTATGTGAAAGCAACGGATCTTTTAAAAGATTTAATGTATGAAGTACTTTAGGGTAGATACCCAACTTGTTAGCTTAAAGTACCTTGTGTGTATAACTTGATTGTGTTGGTTTGTGATAGCCTTGTAATACTTTCTTGTTGATTGATAAGTAAACATGCTAGGATGCTACGTGTGTTAGTATCTTGTGATGTTGTGTAAAGGGGTTTTCCTTTGTTGTGCTTATGTTGCTTAACGATAAGCTGTTGTGTTAGTATTTTACATCACTCATCTCGAGATGATTCCGGTTAAGTCGCCTCCACGCGGGTAGACTCAGCGTCGATGGACCTATGATTCGAGAATACCTCACGCAGTCCTGAGGGCCTGCGCGAGCTACGAGTTCCGGTGTTAGTGTGCGCTTTATGGGCACGCGGTCCACGTGGCCACGCGATGCGAAGTCGGGGCGACGCCGGGAGTAGCTACCCTCGACGCGGGAATACCTCATGCGGGCGATGAGATTGGCCTATGCGAGTGCGGAAAGTTCGAGTGGCTAGACGCGCACATTAGATCTGCGCGCTGGCGGCTTTGATCATGTGACGGCCAGACAGATCTTATGATCTGATTCATGACCTTGTTGGTACTGTAGGTGTTAGTAGTCGGCTATGCCTTCGACTTACCCCGCAGACGCTTTTCATTATGGCACAGTGGGACACGTGTTCATGTGTTCCTTGGTGCTTTTATATCATCAATCGCCGGCGGTGGCGGAAGGTATTCCACGCATGATTGATATTGTGGGCGAGACCCATTGTTATATTTGAGTGATGACTTGAGGCGAGTCACGACTTGATATGATCGCTTGTTTATTGTGAATCGTAGTTTTGTTATCATACATGTCTCACGCTTTATATAGATCGCTATGATTTCATTTACGATTTTCGCCACATACTCGGCACTGTTAGATCGACCTCCCGGGCCGCGTTCATGCCGCAGTAAAGGTACACCGCCGTTGATCCTCGCTCTTGGTCACGCTCAACGCTGGGAAAGCTCCGTTTCTCCGGAGGCTTGTCTTGGTATAGTCCCCTGTTGTTGTAGGTGCTTACATTCAGGGGTATGACGGGGCCCTGTCCCGTCGTTGTTGTCATATCATTCGTAGAGGTCTGTAGTACTGTTGTGGGCAGGGTTTGTAAAAAGGATTAAACTGTTCATGTTGAAAAAGTTGTTATTTACATTTATGCCGAAAGGCAAGTTTTTCTCAGATTATTGTTTCATATTTCATAATATGTCTTGTATCGTTTTATGTTCCGCTGATTACTCTGATGTTGTATCACTAGGGTGCCCGGGGTAAGGCACCAGTCACGGGCCCGGAGTCGGGTCGTGACAGCTAGCCCATGGAGTAATAATAATGGACGCATGCCCCCGGAATCCTTCATCGGTGTAGACATTTTCATGTAACAACAACAATGGAAGCATACCCGTGGAATCCTCCGTCACTGCCGGTACGTCCAAGTAAATCCACAACAAGTCCGTCGACCCTCCACCGAGATACGCGGTAACATAGTAATACCACCCTTGCACCACAAAGGCTATCACAACTAGCATAGGAAAATTTAACATATTTTTAGACTTTTATTTTATGACAACAAATCCGGGTTTTAACCCCAAGGTACTACGTACTTGAACTCCTTACAAAGGTTCATTTCTCTCACAAAAGTCACATGATACTAATACCCCTAGTATCAAAGTAGAGTAAATATCTTTTCAAGTAAACCAAAATAATTTCCATACCTTCCTTTTTAAACAAAAGCACTTCAATTTCTCAAGTCTCTCTCTTTTATAAATCAAGTTCCTTACTTTGGAATTTAAGAAAATCAGTACTTGTTTATAATGATCTTATTAAAGCAGCCATGATCTAGGAAATGTAATACAATTTTGTCTTATCTTAGCTTCTATGCAGATGGAAGATTCTACTTGTTTTAATATAATTATTTGTCATTACATTTTCCTTTATTAACGCTGCAATGGCTTGTTCGATAGTTATTCCCATTTCCGAAATCAAATAAAACTTTATTCTTTTAAAGACCAAGTACTCATTACTCACGAATGAGGTTTCACCATGTTTAACACCATTCAGGTCAATTATAAGTCAAGTCTCTTATCTTTTAAAATCAACAAACCATTCTTTTACCTACATAAAGTCGTTATAACCAACTTCCCATAAAGCCATTATAACACTTTATGTTTTAAACCTACCAAATTCGTTTAACACACGTACGTCTACCGTACTACATAGTTCACAACAATTATGCTAGAAAGGATAGGAAGAGGTTCACATACCTCGCGACGATTATCGACAATTAGCAAAATGCTCCAAAATCTCGAAAACAAAGTGGGCCCCACAAAACCGTAAATTTCCTCCCGTGGGCCCCACGTGATCATTTCCGGAAAAATAAAATCCATAATTTTATTATAATCCAAGAAGTCCAAATACCAAATCTGGGAATCCAATTCTCATTAACGAACCTTTTTCCTTCACAAAATTCGGAAACTTTTCCGTCGAAAAATCACATCTTTCTTCCTTTCCATTCTAAATGTCGTATTCTCGTACGTACGTCCTCACATACATGCCCTGGAACTACGGGGTGTAACAGATTTGGTCTATTTGGAGTTTGGGGATGAGTCGAAGCTCGTGGGTGGTATATAAATGACGGTAAGTGATGGTAGTCATTGTGGTGTTACTCACCTCCGTCGATTCAAGCCCAGTTCACTGGAAAATGCAAAAACACGATCGGAAAACTGGGCAGTTTTTCGATCTGAAATTGTCGGCGTTGTAGGTTGAATCGATGGACGTGGTTGGTATGAAATTGACGAGCTCGACGAGATGAAGGTAATGGTATAAGCCTCGTCTCCGTTGGACAGATCAATCGGCCTAAATTTGAAAAAACAACCAGAATCACTTTTCATGTACGGAAATCGCCGAAATTGAGAGAATTTCGTCGTAGTTTGTTAGGCATATTTTATATACCCTTTTTGAGTCATTTCTAGTTAGTATTTTAATCATTTTTGTTGTGTTTAGTATAGTATTAGGGTTATTTTTCTTTCTTTTGAGTTACAACGGTTCAAAAAGGCAAAATGACGAAAATGAGCGGAAAATGGGCATACAAGGAGGAATCAGAGGCAGAAAAGGACAAAAATTGACAACCCGGACGAAAGCCATGCAGTGCCATGATGCCGAACAACAGGGCCGCGGCGCCGGAACAGTTGAGTGGCCAAAGGAATTATGGCCCCGCAGCGCCAGTCTGCAGGGCCGCGTCGCCGACGCGGAAATTTCAGTTCCAAAGTTAATTTGGCCAAGGGCAAAAGGGTCCATAAGGCACAAAATTTGCAACATACTTAAGCCCTAGGGTTTGCTATAAAAGAGAAGGAGGCTGACCTAAAGGAGGCATCTTGTACATATTCTAAAAACCCTATTCTACACCACACAACACCGTTTAGATAGGAATCAAGGCAGAATATTGGAGACCTGTTCAATTATTTTCTTTCCTTTTCTTTGTTTTTAATTCAGTTCATGTATGGATATTAAATTAGTTCTTAGCGTGACTATGACTAGGAGCTAAACACTTTATTAAGGCTTTCCTTCGGAATCACTTGAAACTCTTATTCATGAATTAATGCATTAGTTGATTTCTTCTTCACTTAGATTAAGATCTATTCAATAATTGGTTTGAATGCTTGATAGTTAATTGACCACTAATTATCATAATTCATATGATTTCGAATCAAGAACTGAGTGGAGAGATTTGGATATGTTGTAATTGAATAGACATAGGTTAAAATCGCGGACGAAAGTACCCCGATACTTGTGTAGCATAATATGTTACTGTTCTTAATCCTCCTATGTAGTAAATCCTATCATAGAAATATAGAAAGATTCTGCACTGGGGTTGAGTGATTATATATCCTAACCGGAATATAAGACAGTCTAGTTAACCGCTATCTTAATGAAGATGGAGAATTATTCTAGTCGCATTAAAGATTGAATAGAGTGGATAATCGAGGAAATTGGAAGCCCTAATCCCTTCATAATCTGATTACAACTTAAATAGTTTAATTAATTATTGCAATTATTCTAGTAGTTAACCAAAAACCAAACTCAGTTATCGATCGCCAAATAGATACCAAAAAATAGATGAACGGTAATTAGAAACCAGTCTCTAAGGACGATATTCGGTCTTACAGACTATACTACTTGAGACGATACGTACACCTGCGTTAAGCGTGTGGAAATCGCCTGACAAGTTTTTGGCGTCGTTGCCGGGGACTGGCGTACTTCTAATATCGAACCATCTATTTTTATTTCTAATTTGGCCTTATTTTTTTTACTATTAGAACCCTATTTCCTTGATTTTGGTCTATTTCAGGAATCTAGTGTATGCGAAGAAGGAGAGGAGTAAATACACTTGTTCCCTTCAACCCTGAAATCGAAAAATTGTGCAAGCAAAACAGGCGTGAGAAAGGAATTGTTGATTTACTAGCCATGGAAAATCAGCAGAACAACAACGGGGTACCTGACGATGGGTTGAATAATGAGGTACCGGCTGCCATGGGACAAGTCCCACCACCTGCAGAAATGAGCTTGGGAGATTATGTTTTGCCCACGGTTACTGGTGCACAGACATGCATCAGGCTCCCAGCAATAGGGGCGAACAACTTGAGATCAAGCCAGCCATCCTAAATGTCACGACCCGACCCCGGGCCGCGACTGGTGCCCTACCTGGGCACCCTGTCCAGGTACACATCAGAGAATAGCAGCGGAACATAGACAACATAAACACAGGTGTAAATAATATATCAACACAGGCTAGCCGATAAGGCCGCCTTCCATAATATAAACAAAGTCAAAAGTACAACTTTACAACTCGCTTCTTTCAGTGACCACATATGTGAATACGCACTTAGAATAACAATCGTATGCGGGACAGGCTCGCCATACCACGAATGTACATAATCTACAACATCGTGAAAGATCAGTACAAAAGAAAGACAAGCCTCCGAGAATGGAGCTTCCGACGCCCGATAAGTGATCTTAAGAGTGTGGATCCGCAACTCGCTACCCTTTCTGCGCATTTAACGCAGCCCGGAAGGGGTTAGTACACAATATGTACTAAGTATGTAAACGAAAGTAATCAGTAATTACTACATAAGTTTAACAGAACCGAGACATGTATGATAACAAAATTACGATACAAAGGCCTTACTAACAATGAGAGTAACAATAGGTGTATACTTACAACGAAAAATAGGATTGAATCCTACTCGGGACTATTTCACCCGATAGGTCGGTGGACTGCGTGAGGTATTCCTCGCATGAGACTATTTCACCCGCATAAGCCCTTACGACTCGCAGAGGTATTCCTCGCATAGGTCGGACCCGCCCGCACGGGACTATTTCACCCGCATAAGCCCTACTTGACTCGCGTGAGGTATTCCTCGCATCGTGGGTAGCAAATCCACTAAATATGCAATGCCACAATCCCGGGGAATGTCCCCGCAACGAATAATGTATCACTAGCCCAAATACGGCTATCACACCTAACATAAGCTCTATCGACTTATCATACAATATATAAGCAAGTTAAGAAATCCCTAACTTCATCGTTCTTGCTCGTATACACTCTCATTTTGTTTACCTAAGGCACTATCATGTCTTTTATAATAATCCGAATTTAACCCAAAGTACTACGACTTCTATGCTTTTAAAATGACTCATTTCATTATAAAACTTCCAAGATACTAATAGCCGTAGTATCAGTGACAATTTCTTTTCAAGACAAGTCACAATACTTTTAGAAATAAAATATGGCTTCTAAATCAAGTGACTCGTGTCTTATAAAACCTTAGGCAATTGATGCCTTAAAATCAATTGCCTTCCATTAAATCAAGTCATTTATCTTTCCATAAAGTCAATATAACCAACTCCCCATAAAGTCGTTATATTCAATTTATACCTTAGTCAAGTACAAATTACTATCCAAGGGACTTATACGATTAAAAAGACACAATTGTCACATACTTTAAAAATCTTCAAGTCCCTTATATTTAAAAAGACTTAAGACATCTTTAATATTCTCAAAGAAGTGAGTTAAATCTCCTAACTCACCCGACTTGGCATTTCAGAAACAAGTAAAGTATGTCAAAGTCTCAGACGCCTACCGTACTATATACGTGAAACTAGTCATGCTCAAAGATAGGAAAAGTTCTAAATACCTCGTCGGTTCAAACCTCTTGCCATGTACAAAGTCCCGACCGTAGAATGTAAAACTATAATATTCACAATACGTCAATTAATGCCTTACTTCAATGTATAATATTATAAGTGTTAAGTCGCTAAATTCTACGGAAAATCTGACAAAGACCTCCTTTGTTTCTACTTACTTTGCCACCTCTTTCGAGGCCGAATTCAATAACCAAACAGCCCCAATTGGCTCACACAATTTATATAAGGTAGTCCAATACAATGAATAACTAAATGCCCAATTGGCTCACCACAATTTATATTTGTAAGGTGCAGTATACATGTTACTCACAACTATCGATTTCTTTGTTTTTCACATTTCAAATGGCTATCAAAACCTATTATACATATCCATCTAAAACATGATTCACGTACCAATATCAACTTTAACAAGGATGACTATCAAATTTCCCAGAGGAGAGGAAATCTCTTACCTTTGGGGTAGCCCACTAAAGCTCTCTTTCTTCAACTTCTATTCCCGTCAACTCGTCCTTTGTGAGTTCCCACAAGCTTACCCAGCACTTTGTCTTCTTACCGCCGCTCCAACAACACCCACTAAGCTAGGTTTTCTTCAAATCTCAAGAGAGAAGGGGAGAGGGTTTTATGTGTTCTAAGGTGAAATGACCAAGTCTTTCAAGACTTGGTCTTAAAATAGGGCTCTTTTCGTGGTCAACAAGATGGGAGGGACACTTGTCACCCTCCCATAGGCCCTTTTTGAAAATATCCCCTGTTTTAAGCAATTCCCGCAGAAAAAATCCCGCCTTGGCGCGCTCGCAGCTGCAGCCGCGCCAAAACCTCCGAGGATTTTCAGATTAGTGGCGCCATGCCCTGCTGACGGCATGCGCCACGAGACGCCGCTACGAAAATCCTTCCTCTCGCACCACATGCACTTCTAACGCCATACCTCCGCTCCGATGTCCTATCGACGAACGGTTTGTCGCGTTGAATACTAGACTCATCCAACTTTATACTAGGCTTGCTAAACACCCCATACATCTAAAAAAATAATTGGGGTACCACACTCCAAATAAGCCTAAAAAAAATCCGTTCGACACATGATTGCCAACTTATCTTATATTCGAATTTACGGGGTGTAACATTCTTCCCTCCTTAGAAACATTCGTCCCGAATGTTCTTTCGGAGTAACTTGTAATTAGCAACATAGTTTCCTTTCACAACCCCGACATACCACTAATGTCACACAAGGCCACTTAGTAGCATTAAGCAAAAGAAACACTTCAATAAAAACTTGGCAAGTAAGGGAAAATGGATTACCTGAAAGTATGGAGAATAAGTGAGGATACTTCTCAAAGATGTCCTCCTCCGCTCCCAAGTCATCTCCTCCTGCTATCATTCCTCCACAGGACTTTGACGGAAGCTACATCCTTGGTCCGCAGTCGCCTGACCTGGCGATCGAGTATCGCTATGGGACTCTCCTCATACGATAACCCCTCTGTTACCTGGACCTCACTGGTAGGGAAAACTCTCGCTGGATCTCCGATACACTTCCTCAACATAGAAACATGGAAGACCGGATGTACCGCCTCTAACTCTGATGGCAGATCCAACTCGTAGGCAACCTTGCCCACTCTACGAACGATCTGGTAGGGCCCAATGTACCTTGGGCTGAGTTTCCCCTTCTTACCGAATCTCATCACACCCTTCATGGGTGACACCTTCAAGAAGACCCAATCGCCAACCTGAAACTCCAAATGCCGACGCCGATTATCCGCATAAGACTTCTGTCGACTCTGAGCTGCTAACAGTCTCTCCTGGATAAGCTTCACCTTATCCACAGCCTGTTGAACTAAGTCTGGGCTAACTAATCAACGTCGCCACGCCGAACCAACCAATCGGCGATCTACATTTCCGCCATATAAAGCCTCATACGGCGCCATTCAGATACCGGAATGGTAGCCGTTGTTATAAGAAAACTCCACAGGGCAAATGATCCTCCCAACTACCATCAAATCAATCACGCAGCTCGCAAAGATATCCTCGTGTGTTCGATAGTGCGCTCGCCGCCCGCTACACCGAGGATGAAATGTTGTACCGAGACTCACTGTGTCCCTAGACCCTTTCCGAAAGATCTCCGTAAGTTAGTTGTAAATCGGGCTCCTATCGATATAATCGACACCGACACCGCAAATTTCACTATCTCTGATGTACACCGCATAGTCTCACCAAAACGCCGCCCCGATCGAAGGAAATGGGCTGATTTCGTCACCACAACAATAACCCAAATGGAGTCGTACTTTCTCTGAGTACGAGGTAACCCTGTAACAAAGTCCATGTTGATCATCTCCCACTTCCAAGTCGGAATCTCAATAGACTGCAATAATCCACTGGACTTCTGGTGCTCGACCTTAACCTGCTGGCAATTAGGACACTGCGCAACAAAACCTGCCACGTCCCTCTTCAGGCCATCCCACCAATAGAAACATCTGAGGTCACGGTACATCTTGGTTGACCCCGGATGAATAGAATATCGAGCGCTGTGTGCCTCTCAGACTGGCCGAAGTCCTCGATACATCGGAATACACAACCGCCCTCAAATCTCAAAGACTTCATCAGCGCTACTCGAATAGACTCTTCTCCTCCCAAGAGTCGCATCACTGCATCGAACCAACACGGGTCCTCAAACTGCCGCTTCTTCACCTCATCAACGATGGAAGACTCGCAACCTCACGAACCCGCACCACTATCGCTTCAGATCGATCAATCGAACCCCAAGGCTCGCTAATCGGTGGATCTCGACGACCATGTCCTCGCCTTCCTCCGTACTCTCCGATAGGCTCCCCATCGATCTACGACTCAAGGCATCAAGAACTACATTGCCTTCCCGATGGTATAGAATATCAACATCATAATCTTTCAACAACTCTAACCATCGCCTCAGATCAAATTCAGCTCCTCTCGCTCAAGATATACCGAGGCTCTGTGGTCTGTATAAATATCCACATGAACCCTGCATAAATAGTGTCTCCAAATCTTCAAGGCATGTATAACCGCGCCAACTCTAAGTCATGGGTGGTAATTCTCTCATGCTTCCAGAATCGCCGGAAGCATAGGCTATAACCTTGCCGTGGCCGCATCAAAACATACCCCAGCCCGATACCCGAGGCATCACAATAGATCACGCATCTGCCTAACCTCGTGAAGAGTAAGAATCGGGTCAGAGTCAACCTCTCCTTCAAAGAATCGAAAACCCCGCCGCAAGCCTCGTCCACCGGAACTTGGCCGCTTTCGAGTCACCCTAGTCAATCTGGTCGAAATCAAGCAACCGCCCACAAACCTACGATAATAACCCGCTAGTCCTAAGAAACTGCGCACTTTGGCCGGAGTAAGAGGTCTCGCCAAGACTTAACAAATTTCAATCTTAGCCGATCCACGCGAACACCATCAGCCCCAATAATATGCCCTGGAATGCCACGAGGCCAACCAAAACTCACACTGAGAACTTGGCGAACAATCGCGGCCCGTAGAATCCTGGCATACCTCGTTGATCTGCATGCTCCCGCTCGTCCGTGAATACACCAGATGTCATCAATGAATACAATCACAAATGTATCCAAAACGGCTTGAACACCCGCTCATCAAATCAATAAATACCGCTGAGCATCGTCGTGCCGAAAGACATAACTCGAACTCATAGTGCCCATACCGGTCCCGAATGCGATCTTTGGGACGTCGCTCGAACTCGAACTCGATGATAACTGCATCGCAGTCTATCTTTGAGAAACACTCGCTCCTCGCAATCGGGTCAAACAAATCATCAATCTCGGGAGTGGGTACCTATTCTTAATGGTTACCTTATTCACCGCTCAGTAGTCAACACACATACGCAGCTGCCCCATCCTTCTTCTTCACAAACAACACCGCGCCCCTGTGAGAGATACACTAGGCCCGATAAAGCCTTTCTCCAAAGAAATCTTTCAACCGGTCCTTCTCCTCAACTCAAGAAAGCCATCCTGTATGGCGGAATAGAAATAGGTCGAGTGTCTGGCAACGTGTCAATACAAAACTCAATCTCCCTCCCAGGAGGGATACCCGGAAGATCATCTGGGAACACATCTGGAAACTCCCTAACCATCGCATCGATCAAGAACTGCACTCACCAGACAAATACCCGAACCAGATGATAGATGTACTTTCTCGCACCATCTTCCTAGCCTTGAGGTAAGAAATAAACCTACCCTCTACGATGCCGTTGCCCTCCACTCGATAATCGCTCGCCAGAAATCGAACCGAACCAACTGCCTTTACAATCAACGTTGGCATAACAAGAAGCCAACCACCCATACCCATAATGACATCAAAATGGCCATCTCCAAATTTATCAAGTTCGCAAGTGGTCCGACGATCAGAATTATAAACCGACAACCTTCAGACACCCGCCGCCTAACACCGAATCCCATAGGTGTAGCTACCTCAAAAGGCTCTATCGACACCGGCCTATCCCGATCCTACCCGCAACAAGAGGGACACATAGGACAAGGTAGAACACGGATCTATCAAAGCATAAACATCACACCAAATAAGTAATGTACTGCGGATTTACGCTGGGAAGCCTCCCGATCCCGGGCGGCCGCTAATGAATATATGCGGTTCGAGGACCGCTAGAACTAGAACCACCACTCGAACTCTACCGCGCCCGCCTGTCCGCTGAGTACTCGCTCCGGCGCATAACCACGTAAGGAGAAGAAGACCCAAAGAATCGATCCCGCTTACCGGCCGCATCACCCATGTCGCCTCTAGACGACAATCCTCTTCAAGTGGCCCACCGCCACAAGAGTAACAACCTCCCGCAGAACACGACACTCGCCGGGTGCGATCTATCAGACGAGCACACCGAGGTGTGGGTGGTCTCGACGACGAGGATCTCTCGCCTCCCGAAACCTCAAGCCCCGAGCCCCGACCTACTCCCGAATGACCTTGCTGATCAGATCTCCTACCGTAAAAATCGTGACGAGCACTCAGGCTGGCCGGAAAGTGGACTCGTCACGCCGAGGCCGCCCGCCGAAATCGCCCCGAGACCGATGTCTCGCCCTTTGGGCCGGCTCGTCAACTGGTCCTCCTCTCTATCCTCTATCCTCGCAGATAGGCTCGCATCCGGCGATGTCCATACCGGCCAAGAGCCACCCCTAAGCATGTCAGAATCATATGACGGTCTAGCCCCATCACATAACGATGAACTCTATCCGCCATGCTAGCTACAATAGTATGAGCATGCTCGCCAAGGAGTCAAACTCTGTGTACTCCCTAACAGCCTCCCGCTCGCCTCAAGGTCAAGAACTGCCTACCCGGCTCTCCTCATCTCGGAGGCGTAAAGTGATCCATGAAAGCCTCAGAACTCCTCCCAAACACCGGAAGAGCATCATCACCTCTCGAAAGCAACCACGACTCAAACCGGGCCTATGCAATATCGCGCAACCCAGAAGAGGCTAGCGTAATGCACTGCCTCAAGCCCTAGGACTGCATGGTCCAGAGTCGCCGAATGAACTCCCGCGATCCTCATCGACTGAACCATAAAACTCGTGGATGACATCCCGTAAAATCCCTAATCCGCAAACCGGCTCTAGCTGGCCGCCGCTTCGTTTGGCCGCTCGCCACTATATCGTCAATAACCGACCGCCTCGTAGTCTCTATACTCGCACCGGCCGCGAATCGAGGGTCCGTATCGAACCTTCGAGCTACCGCCGCCTCGCCTCTAAAATCGCAGCGTGGCTGAACTCGCCGACCGCTTACTACCTCGTGCATAGTCTGTGCTCGAGCCCGTAACCCTCTCGAGTACCGCTAGCGCCTCGCCGCCGCTTTGCCCTTCGGGCTCGGTCGCTTTTCGCGAGGCATAGCTGTTTCATAAGAATAGGTCGAGAGGATTCAACCTAATAAGACAAATTTCATCGCACGATCTCGCAGAGAGAAGAATGGAAACCAATCCTAAATGTCCCGCAGCCTCACGATTATAGGTGTGGTGCACAACACACCGATAATCAAGACTTACTGACACGGCCTCAGACACTTTCCGAGGACTAATCGCTTCGATACCACTTTTGTCACGACCCGACCCGCCGCGATCGGTGCCCTACACGGGCACCCCGTCTGTGTACACATCGAGAATAGCAATGAACATAGACAACATAAACACAGTGTAAATAATATATCAACACAAAGCAGCCGATAAGGCCGCTTTCCATAATATAAACAAAGTCAAAAGTACAACTTACAACTCGGCCTTCAGCCCAACCACATATGTGAATACGCACTTAGAATAACAATCGTATGGACAGGCTTCGCCATACCACGAATGTACATAATCTACAATATCGTGGAAAGATCGCAAAAGAAAGACAAGCCTCCGAGAATGGAGCTCCGACGTCCGATAAGTGATCCTAAGAGTGTGGATCCGCAACTGCTACCCTTTCCTCGCGCATTTAACGCACCCGAGGAAGGATCAAGACACAATATGTACTAAGTATGTAAATCGAAAGTACTGTAATTACTACATAAGTTTAACTAAAGCGGGAGACATGTATGATAACAAAATTACGACACAAAGGTTGCCTTACTAATAATGAGAGTAACAATAGGTGTATACTTACAACGAAAAATAGGATTGAATCCTACTCCGGGACTATTTCACCCGTGATAGGTCCGGTGGACTGCGTGAGGTATTCCTCGCATGAGACTATTTCACCCGCATAAGCCCTTACAGACTGCATGAGGTATTCCTCAGATAGGTCGGACCCGCCCGCATGGTACTATTTCACCCGCATAAGCCCTACGGACTCGCATGAGGTATTCCTCGCATCGTGGGTAGCAAATCCACGGAAATATGCAATGCCACAATCCCGGGGAATGTCCCCGCAACGAATAATGTATCACTAGCCCAAATACGCTTATCACACCTAACATAAGCTCTATCGCTTATCATACAATATATAAGCAAGTTAAGAAATCCCCTAACTTCATCGTTTCGTCAGATACACTCTCATTTTTGTTTACCTAAGGCACTATCATGTCTTTTATAAAAATCCGAATTTAACCCAAAGTACTACGACTTCTATGCTTTTAAAATGACTCATTTCATTATAAAACTTCCAAGATACTAATAGCCGTAGTATCAAGTGACAATTTCTTTTCAAGACAAGTCACAATACTTTTAGAAATAAAATATGGCTTCTAAATCAAGTGACTCGTGTCTTATAAAACCTTAGGCAATTGATGCCTTAAAATCGAATTGCCTTCCATTAAATCAAGTCATTTATCTTTCCATAAAGTCAATATAACCAACTCCCCATAAAGTCGTTATATTCACTTTATACCTTAGTCATGTACAATTTCCTATCCAAGGGACTTATACGTTTTTAAAACGACACAAGTATTACATACTTTAAAATTCTTCAAGTCCCTTATCTTTAACAAGACTTAAGACATCTTTAATATTCTCAAAGAAGTGAGTTAAATCTCCTAACTCACCCGACTTGGCATTTCGTAAAACAAGTAAAGTATGTCAAAGTCTCAGACGTCTACCGTACTATATACGTGAAACTAGTCATGCTCAAAGATAGGAAAAGTTCTACATACCTTGTGGGTCAAACCACTTGCCAAGTACAAAGTCCCGCCAGAGAATGTCAACCTATAATATTCACAATACGCCCATTAACGCCTTACTTCAATGTAGAATATTATAAGTGTTAAGTCGCTAAATTCTACGGAAAATCGGACAGCACCTCCTTTGTTTCTACTTACTTTGCCACCTCTTTCGAGGCCGAATTCAATAACCAAACAGCCCCAATTGGCTCACACAATTTATATAAGGTAGTCCAATACAATGAATAACTAAATGTACCAATTGGCTCACCACAATTTATATTTGTAAGGTCTCAGATACATGTTACATACCACAACTATCGATTTCCTTTGTTTTTCACATTTCAAATGGCTATCAAAACCTATTATACATATCCATCTAAAACATGATTCACGTACAATATCAACTTTAACAAGGATTACTATCAAATTTCCAAGAGGAGAGGAAATCTCTTACCTTTGGGTTAGCCCACTAAAGCTCTCTTTCTTCAACTTCTATTCCCACAAACTCGCCCTGTGAGTTTCCCACAAGCTTACCAAAGACTTTGTCTTCTTACCGCCGCTCCAACAACACCCACTAAGCTAGGTTTTCTTCAAATCTCAAGAGAGAAGGGAGAGGGGTTTTTAGGTGTTCAGGTGAAATGACCAAGTCTTTCAAGACTTGGTCTTAAAATAGGCTCTTTCGTGGTCAACAAGATGGGAGGGACACTTGTCACCCTCCCATAGGCCCTTTTGAAAATATCCTGCTTTAAGCAATTCCCGCAGAAAAATCCCGCCTGGCGCGCAGCTGGCCAGCCGCGCCAAAAACCTCCGAGGATTTTCAGATTAGTGGCACCGCGACCGCTGACGGCGCTGAGCCGAGACGCCGCTACGAAAATCCTTCATCCGCGCCGCATGCATTTCTAACGCCATACCTCTCCGCCCGATGCCCTATCGATTTAACGGTTTGTCGCGTTGAATACTAGACTCATCCAACTTTATACTAGGCTTGCTAAACACCCCATACATCTAAAAATAATAATTGGGGTACCACACTCCAAATAAGCCTAAAAGAAATCCGTTCGACACATGATTGCCAACTTATCTTATATTCGAATTTACGGGGTGTAACACTAAACATGGTCCAGAACACAGTACAGTTTGGGGGATTGCCATCTGAAGACCCCCACATGCACATTGCCAACTTTCTGGAGTTGTGTGCCACTTTCAAGTACAATGGCGTTACTGACGATGCCATTAGACTGTCTCTTCCCGTTCTCACTTAGGGATAGGGCCAAGAGCTGGTTGAAATAACTGCCTGCCAACTCCGTCACCACCTGGCAGGACCTAGCCCAAAAGTTTCTTGCAAAGTTCTTCCCTCCTTCAAAAGCTGCAAAGTTAAGGGGATAGTTAAACAATTATTACTAGGTGGATGGTGAGTCACTTTATGATGCGTGGGAGCGATTTAAGGATCTGCAAAGGAAATGCCCACATCATGGCATAGAGAAGTGGATGCTGGTTCACATTTTTTATAATGGGTTGAGTGGTACTACGCTGCATCATCATCGACGCGGCGACAGGGTGTCACGCCGAACCCCAAGCTCGGATCGGTGCCCTACCCGGGCACCTTCCACCTAATCGACACAAGTAAACCACTAATTAAATAACACCTAGTTTTTTAAAACCAACGAATACGCAAGCGGCAAAGCCGATAACGCCGCTATATAATATACATAATCAAAAACACTACACCGCATAACGCAGTCCAATCCTACATATGAATATAGACCTCTAAGAGTTTTATCAACTATGACGGATAAGGCCTCGCTGCATCCATAATCGTACAAAGCCAAGAATGAAGGATCTATACCAAAATGATAAACTCCCGAATGTATGGAGCTATCCAAAACTAGAGCACGGTCCTACACTGCAGATCACCAAATCGCGTACCTAAACTCGCGACATGAACGCAGCTTCCGAAGGAGGTCAAGACGAAGAATGTACCAAGTATGTGAAATCAAGATCTCAGAATGAAATCATAATGCTATACAAAACAGGAGACATGTATGATAGCCAAACTACAGTACACAATACATAAGAAGTCATATCAAGTCAGGGACGCATGCCCTCAAAGTCACTATTCAAATATAACTATGGGTCTCACGCCCATAATATCAACCATGCCCGTGGAATCCTTCCTCACCGCCGACAGTCCATGATATAATATAACACCAATAAGCATACATGAACACCAAGTCCCACCTGTGTCCTAAAAACTGTACGGGCTAAGTAGGAAAGCGAACCACCAGATCCAGCCTGCATCATAAAGCGACATGCAAGTACGAAAGTCAACTACGTGATCCACTGCGTCAACAATCGATCGGGCAAGTATGAAAGCTAACTACTGACTAGTCTGCTGCCACGAGATATGACCGGGCAAGTGAAAGCTATCTACCGAGTCTACCGTATCAAATCGTGCAATAGAATCGACGGGGCAAGTACGAAAGCTATCTACTGCATCATCCTATGATAGCCACCGATCGGCAAGTATGAAAGCTTCTACCGCATCATCCCGCCACTAAATCTCTGGAGGCTAGTCCATGGAATAACAATATCCAACACGGTCGCACGCTCGGAATCCCACATCGTATAAGCATGTCCACGGGTAATACAAACAACCGAATCTAACCCTCCTTCTGGTCACATGCCTCGGAATCCCACATCGTATAAGCATGTCCAAGGAGTAATAAAAACAATCCGGGAATCTAACCCGCATCCTGGTCGCATGCCCCGGAATCCCACATCGTATAAGCATGTCCAAGGATCAATCATAATGGAAGCATACCCGTGGAATCTCACATCACTGTTGGTACGTCCAGGTAAACTCACAATAGACAGCCGACCCTTCAACTGAGAGTCGCGACAGCGTAAAAATATAATACTTGCACTCAAAGGATATCACAAGAACACATAGGCAAGTTCATAAAATCTTTAGACTTTCATTATCATACTAAAATGAATTTCATTTTATAAACTCAAGGCACATTCGTTTTATATAAAAATCCGGGATTTTAACCCTAAGTACTACGCACTTCCATTCCTTTCAAAAGACTCCCTTTTATATATAACCCCAAGATACTAGTATCAAGGCATGTCTATTTTTCAAATTAAGTTACTACACCTTTAGAAATTCATTTCAAGACTTTGAAACCAAGTAACTTCAATTTTTACAATCTAGGAAACTCATGCCTATTAATCAAAATAGACAACTCTCCTAACCTTCCATAAAACCGTTATAACTAACTTCCCATAAAGCCGTTATAACCCTTTATGGTTTTAGACAAATTCATTCTTTTTATAACCAAGAGACTTATACTTTTAAAACCAAGTTACTTAACTTTCAAAATACTTCAAGTCTCTTAACTTTAGAGATTAAGTTACATAACTTTCAAAATACTTCAAGTCTCTTAACTTTAGAGATTAAGTTACATAACTTTCAAAATACTTCAAGTCTCTTAACTTTAGAGATTAAGTTTCTTAACTTTAAATCTCAAGTAACTCACACCTTTAAGACAAGTTACTTCTCTTTAAATCATGTCATTTCTCATCTTTTAAATCAATTAAGTAAATCACTCATTTGACTCCCCTAAAGCCGTTATAACAACCTTTAGGTTTTAGAACTAAGGCACTATCCAAAAGATTTGGAAACCATTTCCTTTTTAAGACTCTATGTACTTCAAGTAAAACACTTTCACTTTTGAAAATCCAAATTTCATCAAGGTAATGGATTATAACAACTTCCAATTTAAGCATCCAAAGTACAATCAAGGAAGTATATAGACCAACTTATATATTAGGCAATCCAAGTACAATCAAGGAAGTATATAGAACAACTTCTATATTAGGCAATCCAAGTACAATCAAGGAGTGGATCATTTAAGGAGTAGGACTTACTTTCTTTATCATAAGGAATCATGCTAGAAGAAGAGAAGATGGTTCACATACATTTTCGGCTTAATCCACAAGCTAAGTCGAATACGCCGCACGTATAATTGTCAACATATAATGGCCACAACACGACTATCAATTTCTAGTTTCTAACGTAGAATGATACTAAGTATACAGTCTCTTATTCTACGGAAAATCGGGCAAAACCTCATTTGTTTCTACGTACTTTTCCACCTTTTTCAAGGCACGATAATCAATAACCAACATGCCACATTTAAGGCTCAACACACCAACCAATCAAAGGGGATTACATGCCTTACAAAACGTGTAAAATTCTGCCCCACAATTCATATAAAACAATCCAACACTTATAAGGGCATTCGGCCACCAATAACCAATCCTAAGTCCTTTTCAATTCTTTTTCAATCCAAGTTCTTAGGTCTAACATGTTATATAGTCATAAACAACATTAACAACTACAATTCCTTCTTTATATAACATGCGACGACTAAACTAATAACCAAATTGAATTGTAATCTCAAAGGCTAAACATGCTAGTTTCGGATTAGGGTTCCAATATCCATAACACTTATCAAACTTCAATATACATCTCATGCTTTCTAATATCCATAACTACAACAATAAGTAATCTTTAATTACTACAACGACAAGATTGTTACCTTGATAAGCCCTTATAAATTTGCAAGATTCAAAGTCGATCCTTAACAATTCTTAGCTCATTTCCTTTACGCTCCAATCCGCTATTTGAAGCCTTTAGAAGTTCACATCCAACTTCTCTTCCATTTCCAATCCAAAACTATGAAAACGACTTAGATTTTCGCTTTGCGACTAACGTGAAAACGTCGTTTTTCCGAGATCTTTCTATTGAGATATCCTTACAATACCTCTAGGAACCTTGGGTTAAATTCTTGTGAATAATGAACCAAAGTTGCAAAATTTTTGTGTGGGATTTTCCTCAAACCCGAGAGCACTCTTGCTAGCACAAATATTCTCTAATTTTTCTAAGTGTTGAAGACTAAGTCTTGCACTAGTGTAGTATATATAAAACAATGGAGGGATTGGATTACCACATATGTGTGGCTAGGATGAAGAGTAATTAATTATCTAAACAAGTGGCAAGTTGACTAAGTCAATAATCTCAAACTTGCAAGACTTGATCATGTACAATGGTCAATGACCATAATACCCTTGGTCTTAATTCGAGCAAGCCATGTGGGGGGGGGGGGGGTGACACGTTGCACCCTCCCATTCGTCCATAAAATTTCGTAACCCTCGTGGGCCCCCACAAAACGTAAAATTTCACGGGTGGGCCCCACGTGACCAAATCCGTAAAAAATAAATTTCCATAATATTAATAAGTTCCATACTCCTCAAATAATGAATTTTGAGAATCCAATTCTCATTAACGAACATTTTTCCTTTCCGGCGTTCGGAAGATTTTCCTCCGGAAAAACAATTCATCATTTCGTACCAATTTTTCAAGTCTTGTGTTCTCGCGTCTATTCTCTTATACATGTCTTGGAATTTCTGAGTGTAACAAGGGGTGCTTTCATGAGAAAAAGTGCCAATGAGGCACATGAGTTACTGGAAGATTTGGCTGCCAACAATCATCAAGGAGCAGACGACAGGTCAGTGACCAGCAGGAAGGCTATGGGCATACATGAACTAGATGCCACACTGCCCTGAATGCACATGTGGCCTTTTTGATGAAGCAAATGCAACAGACCACCATGTCTGTGAATGCAGTCCAGATGCCGGTTAATTATGAGATTTGTGGTGGGCCACACTCTTTTGACAGATGCACAACGGTGGATTCCAATAATGTGCCAATGGATCAGGTGCATGCAGTTGGGAATTTTCAGCGGCCGTATAACTCCAATACATACAACCCAGGGTGGAGAAATCACCCTAACTTTTCGTGGAGGAACGATCAACCCCAATAACAACCTTATCAAGGTGGTTACCAAAACCAACAGGTACAAAATCAGGCCACTTCATCCCAGCAGTTTAGAACACCTATACAATAGAGAACTCGATGAATCGAGAGTCGTGATTGCTTACACTCACCAATTCGCAGAATCAGTTCATGCCTGAAACAAGGTCCTCTCTCAGGAGCTTAGAAACACAGGTTGGGCAACTTGAAAAGATGGTAACCAACAGGCCCCAGGGCACTCTCCCAAGCAATACAGAGGTAAATCCTAGAGAACAATGTCAGGCAGTGTTGTTGAGGAGTGGAAAGCAGTTGCAGGAGGGTGCTCCCCAGCCCGCAGTGGTAAGTGAGAAGGAGTGTGTGAAAGCAGTTGAGGTAGAGAAGGAGGGGGTCACTGAGGATCGCCCTACAGTGGAGAAAGCTCCATCAGCATATTTGAGGGAATACGTTGATAGAATCCCTTACCCTCAGAGGTTACAAAAGAAGGCAATAGACAAGCAGTTCTTCAAGTTCTTGGAGGTATTTAAGAAACTTCACATAAATATCCCCTTCATTGAAGCACTAGAACAGATGACAGCATACTTTAAATTCATAAAGGAGATACTTGGAAAAAAGAGAAGGCTGACGGATTATGAGACAATATCTTTGACAGAGGAGTGCAGCGCCATTTTGTAAAAGAAACTTCCTCCTAAGCTGAAGGATCTTGGAAGTTTCACCTTGCCCTGCACTATTGGCAAGGTAACATGAAACAGGGCCCTGTGTGACTTAGGGGATAATATCAATCTCATGCCTCTATCTGTATTTAAGAGATTGGGTTTGGGGGAAGCCAAACCAACCACAGTAAATTTGCAGTTGGTCGATCGAACCGTGGTGCACCCCAGAGGCATAATTGAAGACGTGCTTGTCAAGGTGGGAAAGTTCTTTTTCCCAACATACTTCCTCATTCTTGACATGGAAGAATATGATGAAATACCCATCATTTTGGGGAGACTATTTCTTACAACCGGGAGAGCCCTAATTGATGTAGAAAAGGGAGAACTGAGACTAAGGGTCCAGGAAGAGGAGATGGTATTCAAGGTGTTCAAATCCACCATTGAATCCCAAGTCATCAACAAGTGTTTGTAGCCAAGACGTGACACAACAATTACCAACACACCGACACATCGATTCCAACAAGACAGCCAAAGATAGGGAGATCATTCCTACAGCGGTGAACCCACATGTAAGAAAGAATGCTGAAACAAAAATTGATGCCATGGAAGCCGTCGAACAGGTAAGTCTTACTGAGCCCCCTCTTGTGAAAAAGAAAAACAGAGTACGAAAGAGGAGGATGATTTTGAAATGGATAGGTTGTGGGGTTAAATTACCCCAATGATTTTTGATAAGGAACTTGCGTCCGGCTACAAGACGTTAAAGACAGCGCTACTTGGGAGGCAACCCAAGGTTTAATTTATGCAATTTAGTTTTGTTTGAACAGTCTCACTTGTGTTATTTTTGTGATGTTGTGATGACAAGTGAAAGAATGGAACACGAAGCACAGAAAAATATGGAAGGAAGTCGATGCAGCGCCGGTGCGCCCAGAAGTAGGGCCGCGACGTCGATTTATCAGAGGAGTGCAGGAGTTTGGGAGCCGCGGCACCGGTCTGCAGGGCCGCGACGCCAGGACGAGTTTTCAAAATATAAATCCCCAATCTTCTCCAAAATCAAACATAAACCTTCCCCTCTCTAAAAATACCAAACATCCTCTCTCCCACACACAAGAATCTTCTACAAACTCCATTAAATTCTTCCAAATCAAACACACTATCACCACCAAAACCTTCCAACCTTCCAACCTTCTTCACAATCATTCAACTCACTTGGGCTAGGGCAATTTCGACAAGATTCGTCTATAAGGTAACTAATTGGAACCTTACCCTTGGGTTGTTTCTAGCAACTTGGGATTGGGATTTATGGGTAATTGGGTGTGAACTTTAGTATGGGTTGCGGCGTGTTGGTGGGCTGTGTGTTTTTGTTGTGTGTGTTGCTGTGTAGTGTGTGATTTGTGGTGTATTGTGGTGTATTTGTGGGTGTATTGCTGTTGTGGTTTGGTGTTGCTTGGTTATTGTTGCGGTATGGAGTGAAAAATTGTTGGGAAATCTCAAAGAAACAAAGGAAACACTGCTGAAAATTTCCCAACAACTTTCAATAATGACTTCAAGGAAAAGAACCGCCCGAACTACCTCATCTTCATCAGTCCTAGATCATGATGTTACCCGATTCACCAACCGAAATATGGAGGATCGGTACAACAGAATAAGTAGTAGGGCAGTAATACATGAGCGAGGGATGGATTATCAAGCCGTACCACTCGATGAGGATGATGTTTATGAGCCCATTAGAGCTGTGATTGAAGCTAATGGGTGGGAGAGGTTTGTCGATAATCAGCTATTTGTTACACCCCGTATTTTCAAGAGATTGAGATGAGAACATACGTGGGAAATTTGGATTTGAATTTTGGAACGAAAGAAAAATCACTTTTCCCTAAGGAGAAATTTCAGAACCTCGTGAAGGAAAAATGTTTATTTTTTGGAATTTGATTCTCAAATTCGGTATATGGATTAGTAGAGTATATTGAAGGTTTGGATATTCAAGTCTCGGATTTGGTCATGTGGGGCCCACCGGAGAATTTTACGATTTTGTGGGGCCCACAAGGTTTCGAAATATTTTTGACCAATTATAGATATTTTGGGGAAAGAAATACTTTGGACCAATAGAAGGGTGACACGTGTCACCCCGCCTCCCACTTGTCTTGGCGTGACTATTTGACTTAGATATTTGTTGAAAGAGGACAAGTGGAAATGGGTCCCACATCCACTTGTCCATACACTTGTCATGATCTCCCCCTTGTGATACATTATATATACATAGAGGGTGCAAGACTTCATCTACACTTAGAAACATTTCACTACACCAAATATTTCTCTCCTCTTAAGGTGATCTCGGCTTTGGCCTTTTTGGAAGACAAAAATTCTTCAATCCTTCATGTTAAATCCTCAAATCCTAGACTAAGATCCCTAATGAAGTGCTAAGCCAATACAACCCCTTAAACTCCAAATATCTCCACTTGAGCAGTGAGTTTAAGGTTGGAACCTTAGGGTGTTCTTCAACTTTTGGTGTTGAGACTTGAAGAGAAGGTTATTATAAGCTTATAGAGGTTACATACATGTGTTTGGACGTGAAGAATATGAGCTAATACTATTCTAAGGACCGACTTTAACTTGGACTATTTTGGGCACATTTGAGGTAAGGATCATTTGTCCTCTTAATGTAATTAGATATTACATGTTGTAGTGGTTAGAAAATGATATTGTGATAAGGAAAAATGGAAATAAGAAGTATATGTTGTATTGTTGTTGGTTGTGGCCGAGAATGGCCTTAAAATGTTGGTTAAATGCGGACTGTTTATTAGACTATTTTATATGAATTGTGGGGCAGAATTTTACACGTCAAGTTAGGCGTGTAATCCCCTTTAGTTAATTGTTGGTTGTGCCTTAAATATGGCGTGTTGGTTGTAGAATTCGGGCCTTGGAATAGGTGGAAAAATACGTAGAAACAGGGGAAGTGCTGCCCAATTTTTCATAGAATAAGAGACCTTTTACTTAGTATTATTCTACCTTAGAAAGCTAGAAGTTGATAGACGTATTATTGTCATTATAGGTTGATATTCTACGTGCGGCGTATTCTACTTAGTGTGTGGAATAGCTTAAGAGGTATGTGGAGCTCTTCCCATCTTTCTTTGAGCATGAACCTTATAAAAATGTGTAGTACGGTGGACGTACAAATTTTAAATGAAATCAGATTCATTATAGTACTTGATTTGGAAGTTACAAGTCTACTTGATTTTAAAGCCTTGAGTTGAATTTAAAAAGTGTAGTAACTTGATCTTTAAACGAGGAAGTGCCTTGATACTATGAGTGATAGTACTTTTGGGGTTCAAGTCCTTAATATTACTTGAAATGAAAGTGCCTTCAGTTTATAAAGTGATAGTTTATTTCACATGTTTTAATGAGAGTCAAAGAATATTTTAAACTTGCATATTCGCTCATGATAGCCTTTCGTTCAAGTGTTATATTTCTATACCACTGTGTCTTTCATTGGAGGGCCGGTCATCTTATTGTGTTATTTACTTGGACGTGCTTACATGATGGAGGAATTTCATGGGCATGCTTCCACTATATTGTTCCATGGACATGCTTTCACGATGAAGGAATTCTGTGGGCGTGCGGCCATGATGCGGGTTCAATCCAGGGTGGTATTATTATTTCATGGACTAGCTCTCCATGATGACATGTTCCCGAGATGCAGGAATTCCACGGGCATGTTATATATATTATGCTTTGTGCATGCCGACAGTGATGAAGGAATTCCACGGGCACGCTTTGATATTGCGGATCTAAGACCCATGGTTAGAATTGCATAATGATTCTGAGGGCAGGTGTCCCTGACTTTGACATGACTGTTTATATTATGAAATGGTCGTTTAAAAAGGTATAGCTGAGATTCATTACTTTCATATAGACAAGGCACAATTGTACTGTTATTTTGGTTATCATACATGTCTCCTGCTTCATTTTGGACTGTTATGATTTTATTACAGTACTTTTAGTTTCACATACTTAGTACATCTTTCGTATTGGCCCCCCTTTCCTCGGGGGGGCTGCGTTTCATGCCGCAGGTGTAGATACATAGGTTGATGATCCTCACTCCTAGGATCTCTATTCAATTTTTGGGAAAAAGCTCCATTACTCCGGAGGCTTATCTTTTGGTACGAATCCCTGGTATGGTAGGTTTTTGTACATTCAGGGGTATGGCGGGGCCCTGTCCCATCACAGTTGGGTGTCCAAATTCTTAGAGGTCTGTATTCATATGTGGGCTGGTCTTACGAGAGTTGTATTTATTATTGGCCTGATGTATAACTGTATTGTCGGGGTGTACCCGTTGTTTATATAGCGACAGCCTCACCGACTCGCCTTGTTTCTATTCATACAGTTTCTTCAGTTTGTTTATTGGCCTATGTTTTATATGTGATATGAGGGTAATAGAGGGGGTGCCCAGGTGGGGCACCAATCGCGGGTCCGGGGTCGGGTCGTGACAAAAGTGGTATCAGAGCGGTTAGTCCTTGGAATGTCTACAGACCGTGTCTAGTAGAGTTGGGTATGAGTTTGTGTGCACCATACTTATACCTAGGAGGCTACATGATATTTAGGATTGGTTTCCCTTCTTCTCACTCTGAGATCGTGCAGTATAGATGTGTCATTAGGATAATCCTCTATAACGTATTGTGGTGTTACAGATATCCCTCCGAAAAAGGCAACAGTGGCCTAGAAAGGATTATATGGACTTCGTATCCAGGTTGGTAAAAATTGTTGTATAGCTGGTATGATGATGATGTGTATCTATATGAACGTATTTAATTTGGGGCCATATGTGTGTATTGTCTGAAGTAATTACGAGTCATCATGAGCTGGTTGAGCTTTAATAATTACTTGGAAGGTGTGAAACAATTTAGTGAATCCACACCTAAGCATAATATATATGCTACTTTAGGAAGTTTAGAAGGTGATGAGCTGTTTAAGAGAGGGACAGACTCTTAAGAGATCATGGTTAATTAATTTGATGGCATACCATGTTGTTAGATTAAGTTATGTTGAATGCTTAAGTGATACATGCAAATATTGGTATGGAGTAAATAGGGTTGTTATGGTTAAGACCACATGATTTTTAGATTATGAGAAGCTACCTTACCCGTATGCGGGGACTGATAATGTAAGCTTGGGACATGAAATAGAACCTTAGAATATTGATAACCGTTGAGACCTTAGATATACAAGGCCTTCTTGAGTAAAAGACTTTACGGTTAATCTTGGTTAAAGTACATGGTATGTATGAAGTGTATTAGTTGTGATTATTCCGTGGTTTGTGTGAAATGAATATGAGTATATGATCTAAGAAGATCACTAGGCCTTCATGAATGGAGTATTTTACCTCTGTTTGAAATGAAATACACAATATGGCAAGTGTGTTGGGTTCCAATTGTTTACCAAGTTGTTAGAATGTACGTAAAGGTATAAGAGGTTAGTTTGGTGTGGCAACCATGGCCACAGTATTTCGAAGTATCCCAAGTTAATACACATAATAAGATAAGTACAAGTGTTACCGGGGAAAAACAGAAGACATTATTGGAAGGTTATGTAGGTTATGAAAATCTACATGTCTTAAGGTGACACTTGATGATTAGAATTATAAAGGAAACTACAATAAGATCTTAAGAATGTGACTTTGATTACACAGGAATATTATGAAAGGGAGATAAGCCCCATTCCTCGTGTAAAGGGCGATATCGTGTATTATTAAGAATTTTAGGTATCAAGGCTAGTAAGCTAAGGTATGCTATAGATATTGGACTGGTGAGATCCTCGGCTTCGGCTACGTTGTGCGATATCTACACTTGTACATAACCTTGGAAAAATAGTGTGTTGAAGGTAATTGAGGACAATACTATGGAGTGATCGAAGAAGTGTTGTAAGAATATGAAACAGTTAATAAGTATGAATGGAACCGTATGATCGGGTATCGAGGTAGAAATACTTGGTGTAATAATAAATAGAATGAAGGAATATGACAAAGATGATGAAGGTGAATGAAACTCTAATTATGTGGGTTTCACAAGGTATGATTACTCCGGGACAGTGTAAGGACCAATAGTAGAGTAATGGGTTACTACTTAACGAGATCAAGGAAATCTTTTCCGAAACGTCATTAACAGAAAGTTTTAGCCTGTGAGGCAAGTGAAAGAATTGAAATCTGAGTATATGACCAAGTTAGGATGTAGTAACGCCACATGTGAGAAAAAGAAGCGATATTTTAGTGTACATATGTGTACCAGAATATCTTGGAATTATGAAGAGTACGACAAATAAGAAAAAGAATGAACAAGTGTTAAAATAGTTGAAGTTGTTTTAATTACGAATAGTGAGAAGTCGTGATGATACAAGCACTCTAGACTCGACGGCTCCAGTTCTTACTCTTCCTAAGGGATTAAAGGGTTATGTGGTTTATTGTGATGCTTCGGGTGTTGGGGCGAGGTTGTGTGTTGATACAACACGATAAGGTTATAGCCTATGCGTCCCGACAGCTTCGGAAGCACGAGAGGAATTACCCTACCCATGATTTGGAGTTGGCGGCCGTTATTCATGCCTTGAAGATTTGGAGGCATTACTTATATGGAGTTCACGTGGATATTTATATAGATCACAAGAGTCTCCAGTATATCTTCAGACAGAAGGAACTGAACTTGCTGCAGAGACGGTGGTTAGAGTTTCTTAAGGGCTATGATGTTGATATTCTATACCACCCAGGGAAAGCTAATGTGGTTGCAGATACTCTTAGTCGTAGATCTATGGGTAGTCTGTCAGACATACAACCAGATAGAATGGAAATGGTTCATAAGATACATCAGCTAGCGAGCCTTGGGATCCGGTTGATTGATCCCGGTGATAGTAGAGTTCGGGTTCGAGAGATTGTCGAGTCTTCCATTATCGAAGAGGTGAAGAGGCATCAGTATGAGGATCCGATTCTGGTACGGTATCGAGATACGACTCTGCGAGAAGAGAAGTCTATTTGAGGTAGCACCTGATGGGGTGCTAAGATATGAGGGTAGATTGTGTGTACCCGATTGTCACGACCCGACCCGATGGGCCGCGACTAGGCGCCCTAATTGGACGCCATTACTGACCTGTCATACATAATCCATTTGATACCAAATAAAATTTTGGCAGCATAACGCTGCATCTACAACATATACCCGAATAGACGAGCCGGTCAGGCTGTCTTTACATAAGGGGGTACCTGCCTCCAGAGGAGTCACAACTAACCATCACAATATAATAAACAAGCCGACAAGGCTGCCACCAACATAAGGGAAATCCCAAACAGAAATACGAAAGCATGACCAAATAAACACATCTACACTCCTCATAAATCAACCCACGACTGTCTACAGACCTCTAGGAGTATAAAAATGACATATGACGGGACAGGACCCCGTCGTGCCCAAGATATACATAAGTCTGGAATATAAGAATCTGTACCAAAGTGACTGGCTCCGGAACAAGGGAGCTCTTTAGCAGCTGGTAGATGTCCTAAACTGGAGGGTCACTTAACCGATCACCTGTACCTGCGGGCATGAACGCAGCCTCCCGAGGAAAGGGGGTCAGTACGAAATAATGTACTGAGTATGTAAAACATAAACATCAGAAGGAGGATTGTAATCGCCGTAAGATACATGAAACATATATGAAAAATCAGAGATACCAATGCAACTGTACCATATGAAAAGAAAGTCATGCATGTCTAACAATCATCATAATCAAGATCATCTCCGTACATATAACTACCCGGCCCATCCTGGGACTCGGTCCTCATGCTTTATACATATAACTACCCGACCCATTCTGGGACTCGGTCCTCATGCTTTATACATATAACTACCCGACCCATTCTGGGACTCGGTCCTCATACTGCGTACATATAACTACACGGCCCATTCTGGGACTCGGTCTTCATTTTCCGTGAATATAGCTACCCGGCCCATTCTGGGACTCGGTCCTCATAACATACAATCACAACTTACACAAGTAGAATATCATGAGAAACCATATGCAATACAAATCATCATCTGAGACTCCATGTAATAATCATGTGCATTTCAAATCATCATATAAGATTAAATGAAATAATCATATGTCTTTTTGAATCATCATATAAGACTAAATGGAATAAGTAAAATAAACTATCCTTTAGAAAATCAAGGCACGATCTCCTGAATCATTTTAAAACATCTTTTGGGAAGTCAAAACACTTTTCATATCATATATCATTTTATTAAAACTAGAATTTGAAGGAATCACGTACGTCCGTCGTACATTCTCTTGTATAATATTCATGCCAAAAGAAAGGAAGAAGATTTTCACAACATCATGCCAAAGAAGGAAAGGATAGTCTCACATACCTTATAGTTTGAGCTGACCAACTCACTATTAGAATATGTCCCGTCTAATACTTCAACCTATAATAATAGCAATAGGTCTGTCAACTCTATGATTCCTAACGTAGGTTAAATTGAAAGGCGGCTCTCTTATTTTATAAAAATTCGGGCAGCATTTCCACTGTTTATGTGGGTATCCACAATATTCCAATAATCCAAATCAACCAACAATTCAAATCAAACCAATAATCATTATCATTTCAATATGTAGTCAAAATTATCTCAAACATTCCATTTACGTCGTTAGTGTGCATACCTTCTCTTTGTAATTATTCCATTTAACAACTTCAATAACCAAGACAACTACTACATTTATTTCTCATAGTAGTCAATCATTTAGTTACGTTAGAATTATTCATGGGAGCAATCCAATCTTCTAACAACATCGTCCATTCAAGAATATAAAATTAACACTTTAATCCTTTCAAGGCATGTTAGGTAACTACCTCAATACATATGCGTATTCGTAACTTATATTTAAACACTAATTCAGCTCGTAAAACATTACCATAATGTTCAATAATTTCCATCAACTTTTTGGTCATATCAACATGTTGTAATTCCAAAACTTCCCCTTTTAATTCTTAAAATTCCAATTCCTCTTGTAATTTCTTCATAAAATAATTATCTCTTAATTATCAAGGCTATGTCTCCATTCGCAACATGCGATTAGTGATAAGAATTTCATCACAACACTCCAATCCGATGCACATAAAGTAGTCTTCAAATTGGTCTGACAACATAATTCCATAACTCTTTCAAACTCAATTTCATATTTCAACATTCTTATATAAACAATTTACAACCTAAATCTCAATGTTTCCTTCCAATTTGTAGCATGCAATTAGCAACCATAACACAATACTTCAACTACGACAACATGCAACTTCAATTATAGCGTGGAAGGAAGAATTTTCATACCTTAATTTAATCCCCAAAACCGTCCCGATTTTAAGTCACTGTTTCGTCAGCTGAACTTGTAACGTCCATAACTCTCTACTCCGGTGTCCCATATACGAGAGGTTTGTTTCTGTGGAAACTAGACTCGAAGAAATTCATTTTAGGCTTTTGAAACACCCAAAAACTTCTAATATACTAGGAGATATACCCCTCCAAAGTTGACTAAAAATCTGCCCAAATTCTGCCAAGCAGTTTTCCGATTTTCTGCCCCAATTTCTTGCCCAATCTTTCACTTTTCCACTTCAAATTAACATGCATGTGTTCTACAATGTTACCCCCAACATTCTAACATATTTTTCCTCAACAAAATTCATTCCAAAAATCAGAAAATTTGGGCTAAAAACTGGGCAGTGAACCCGTGTGTTATACCCCGTATTTCCGGAGTATGTACGTAAGGGCGTACGTACGAAAGTTTGGCCTTAAAAGTTTAAGCCTTGGACGTTTTTATTTGTGCACAACTCACTAAAAGAATCGTTTTCCGACGAAACGTTTCCACAACTTTCGTAGGGAAAATTCCGGCTATGTCATTTAGTATTTTTGCGGATTTTTCCGAGAGACGAAATATTTTGGACCAACGGGAGGGCGACACTTGGCACCCTCCAATTGGTGGACTTGAAATCGTCCATTGGACGAATTGGACATAGAGTTGCACGTTTTTTGTGCCTTTGCACAAGTCAAGGAGTTGGTAGGATATTTTGTGTGCAAGTTGGCTAGGTACACTTGCCCTAATCTTGGCCTTACACTTGCCTAGCACTTGGCTAAATCTTGGCCCTTGGTTGGCCATCCCTTGACCTATAAATACCCCTCTTGTGATGAAGAGTTCTTCATCCACAAAAGCTTTCCAAGTCTAAAAATCCTCTCCTCTCCCTTAAAGCCATTTCGTCCAAACACCTTTCCCCCCCCTTGAGTAAAGTTTGGCCGAGGCCCTTCCCTAGCCTAGCCAAATCTACCCTCCCTGGGTAGAAACGTTGCCTTCTAGTATTGTGATACGGCCCCAAATACCCTAGCCCAAAGCCCTTAGGACTTAGTAGAAGTTGTGAAGAACTTCTAAGGTTTCTTGAGCTATCTGAGCGCATAACTTAGAGCTAAGCCTTGCTCAGGATCGACTTTTATCTAGGATATTATTGGGCTTACCGAGGTAAATAATCCTAACCTCTTTTGAATTAGAAAATACATCTGTAGTAGTATAAGAATAAGTATTAAATACTTAGAAGAATATTACAGAATAAAATTGAATCATATCACGAGAAGGGTTTAAAAGAAGAATAATCAAATCAGATTTACTTAGACTGTTACAATGAGACTTGAGTAGCTCACCGTAGGGAAGTGCTGCCCAATTTTCCGTATGATAGAGAACCTCTGCTAGAATCAAGCTGCGAGTAGTCTAGACGTTGATAGACGTGTCTGACTATTATAGGCTGATTCTCTGCGCGCGACATATTCAACTTGGCAGGTGGTTTTCGCTGAGAAGGTATGTGATTCTTCCTAAAGCATGATATTTTACAATATATATGTAGTACGGTAGACGTACATGTGTTAACTGAATAATAACTACGGCAATGTCTTTGACTTAAGCCTGAATAATACTTACGGCAATGTCTCACGGCTTAAGCCTGAATAATAAAGATCTGAAAGCATTTCAAAAGAATACTGAATCATTTTTAACAGAAGAGAACTAATTGGTTTTTAAAACAGAAGCTTAAGAGTTATACTAGCCTTATGGGAAGTTAAGTATAACCACTTAAGAATGATAAAAGAAACAGTTTGCCTATGTGTTTATAACAGACTTATATTGAATTGTGAAAAGAATATTAAGATGGTTTGATAAGTAGACTTGATACGATGCTATGTGTGTTAGTGTCTTGTAACGTTTGTATAAGAGAGTATTCTTGTTGTGCTTATGTTGTTTAACGATAAGCTGTTATGTTAGTGTAATATCACTCACCTCTTGACATATTACCGGGGTTGTCGCCTCCGACGCGGGTAGACTCAGCGGTGCGGGACCATGATTCGAGAATACCTCATGCGGTCCAGGGGACCTATGCGAGCTACGAAGTTCCGTGTTAGTGATGCGGTTATACCTCATGCGGTCATGTGGCCACGCGGACTACGAGTCGGGACGATGCCGAGAAGTAGCTACCTCGACGCGGGTTATGTACTTACGCGGCCTATGTGAGTGGCCTATGCGACTACGGAGTCCGTGATTAGGCTTGCATGGTGATACTACGCAATTGGCCTGCTCGATCATTCGCACTAGAAAAGACTTACAGTTTACCTATTGTTGCTCTTGTTTGTGATGTGGCACTATGCGGTTTCTGGTTGTTTCATACATATTTTTAAACCGGTTTTAAAATGATATGTTTTCATTTAAGTACTTTACGCTGCATACTTAGTACTGTTATGCGACCTCCTTCGGGTCGAGCGTATAAAGAGGCGAGCTCTACCACGGAACAGACCAACCGTGGCTCTCATGGCACGTCCATTGTGTATGGGATCGCAAGCAGCCGGTACCATTTGTTGGGTCTCGGAGTGAGACTCGCGCAGAAAGTGACAAAAGTGGTATCGGAAGCGCTTAATCCTCGGAAAGTGTCTACTGCATCGTATCTAGTAGTTCTTGATTATCGGTGTGTTGTGCACCACACCAATAATCGTGAGGCTATAGGATATTTAGGATTGGTTTCCATTCTTCTCACTCGAGATCGTGCTTTAGAGCCGTGTTAAAGTTGGACCTCTAACGTATTCCTTTCTCAGAATAGATTATGCCTCCACGTAAGGCAACCCGCCCGGGCGGAAGGCAAATGGCGGAGTCGCTAGTGGGACACCTAGAGTCACGAGGGCTCGCCCGCCTATACCTCGACGGCGAGTTCTATGACGCCGCCGCCCCAAAGAGACACAATACCCACACCTCGCCCCACACCGGGCGGAGGAGTTAGGGTATAAGGAGAGATGCCTAGCTATTGGCCGGATCGTGGGCGAACACGAGGACAGCCGATGCAGCAGTCCAGCCCCATCGTACCGTGGTTCACCCGAGGCGCAGAGTTTGAGGCTACGACTTCCGAGTCAGAGCTCGCGAGTTTTATTTGTCGAGGCCGAGGATGATCCGCAGGAGTTCATCCGTCGCCTACAGAGGATTTTGAGAGTGATCGGCCGAGACCGAGTCCGTGATCTTTGGTTCACATAGCCGCGTGATACCGCGATCGATTGGTTTGATTCATGGAGTTATCCCGGGAGAGCACGCGCCCCAACTACTGGGATGAGTTCTCGAGGCTTTCTCACTCACTTCTTGCCTCCACAGATGGCGAGGGCGCGGCCGATAGATTTTTACCGCCGAGGCAGAGACGACCGCCGTGGAGTACAATGTCGAGTTTGATTCATTGGCTCGATATGTCCCGCGTTAGCAGATATGGAGGATAGGTGCACCGCTACGCCACCGCTAGATGATTATATGGCCGAAGTCATGCGGGTGTTTCTCTTCACCGGTATGGACATTACCCGCATGCAGCTCATGCTCTTGGATGCGGCGAGCGTAGAGACCGACGGGTTGACAGCAAAGCAGAAGACCAGACGGCAGGTCTTTGGTGGCTATCGTGGTGGGCGGCCTCAGAAGAGCCTAGATTTGCACCACAACCACTCGTGAGCACTCTCAGATCGCCCTCAAGACCAGAGTATTCGAGGCGTGTCGGGGCCCGGACTTCAGACTTTCTGGTGGCAGAGGTATCGGCGGTCGACCACCCCTCGGTGGCCGATGCGGTAGATCCCATTTCGGGAATTGTGGTACTCCTCCGAGAGTTTGTTACAGTTGCGGCCAGTCGGGTGATTTTGCGAGGGCTTGTCCGACCGGGGGCAGCGCTGGTGGTAGGGCTCAGCCTACAGGTTCTTTCGCCGGGTCTTCTTCATCCCCTACAGTTACTCGCCCCGGAGGGCAGGGTACTCATGGACCAGCAGGTCGCGACAGAGGTCGTGGCGCGGGTCCCAGTTCTAGCGGTCCTCAGAACCGCATTTATGCCTTGTCCAGCCGGCAGGATCAGGAGGCCTCACCTGATGTCGTCACAGGTACCTTATCGCTCGGGTTTGATGTTTATGCCTTGATAGATCCGGTTCTACTGGTCCCATATATCTCCCCTTGTTGCTAGTAGGATAGGGATAGAGCACGAGTCCATAGACCACTTTCGAGGTAGCTACGCCATGGTGATTCGGTGGTAGCTCGGCGGTATATAGAGCTTGTCTGTGACTATTTACGTCGTCGGACCTCAGCCGACTTGATAGAGTTGAGATGATTGACTTCGACGTGATCACGGGGATGGATTGGCTAGCTTGCTACGCCAATATAGATGCAGAGAGAGAGTAGTACGGTTCCAGCTTTCTGAGGAGCCGGTTGTTGAGTGGGAGGAGCACAGACGCCGGCAGGGTAGGTTTATTTCCTACCTCAAGGCTAGGAAGATGGTGCGAAGGGTATATCTACCATCTCGCCGTGTTTGATAATCAAGGCTGCGGTACCAGATTTTCCGTCGGGCCCAAAGTGGGTCGAGAGTTCCCGCACGTGTTTCTGCACGACCTCGGGTATCCTCCCGAGAGGAGATTGAGTTTTGTATAGACATATTGCGCACACTCGCCTATTTCCATTCCGCCATACGTAATGACACCGCCGAGTTGAGAGAGTTGAAGGATCAACTTAGGATTTCCGGAGAAGGGCTTCATCAAGCCTAGTGTTTCTCCCCGGGAGCGCAGTATTGTTCGTGAAGAAGAAGGGCGACGCCGCGCATGTGTGTTGATTACGCGGTGAACAAGGTGACCATTAAGAACAGATACCCTTCCTGTGATTGATGATTTGTTCGACCAGGTGGCGAGATGTTTCTCAAGATTGATCTGCGATCGGCTATCATCAGTAGTCGAGAGTGGATGTCCCTGGATCGCATTCCGACCCAGACGCATTATGAGTTCAGTGGTCATGTCTTTGGTTGACCAATGCTCCGCGTATTCATGGATTTGATGAACCGAGTGTTCAAACCATTTTTGGACACGTTTGTGATAATGTTCATCGATGATATCTTGGTTTATTCTCGCCAGAGCAGAGCATGCGGAGTATTTGGCGATCGCGGCCGATAGCTTCTCCGACCAGAAACAGCACGCCAAGTTTTCCAAATGTGAGTTTTGGTTAACTTCGTGGCTTTTCGGGCATATTGTCGGGCCGATGGTATTCGTAGATACGCCAAGATCGAGGCGATCGAGTTGGCCTGACCTACTACTCCGATGAGGTTCGCAGATTTTCGGGCCTTGCAGTTATTATCCGGTTCGTAGAGAGGTTTGCTTCTATCTTCGCACCATTTGTCACGACCGAACCGGGCCCGTGGATCGTGCCTTACCCGGCACCCCAAAGAGTCATACATCGAGTAATCACGGAATATAAAATAACCAAGATATGAAACAAGATAAATTGAGACACAGATATCTCGAAGAAAGTTG
This sequence comes from Przewalskia tangutica, assembly GCA_029844215.1. Lineage (NCBI taxonomy): Eukaryota > Viridiplantae > Streptophyta > Magnoliopsida > Solanales > Solanaceae > Przewalskia > Przewalskia tangutica. The sequence goes on from CM056723.1 coordinate 90,812,066, forward strand.
CCTTTCGGCATAAATAATAATAACAACTCTTTCAAAATGAAGCTTTAATCCTTTCTTTACAAACCCCGCCACAACAAGATTCATGCACTTACGAATGATATGACAACAACGACGGACAGGTTCCGTCATACCACGAATGTAAGCACCTACAACAACAGGGACTATACGAAGATAAGCCTCCGAGGAACGGAGCTTCCCAAACGCTGAATCGGACCCTAAGAGCGAGGATCAACGATCGTGTACCTTTACCGCGGCATGAACGCACTTCAAGCGAGGTCGATAACAAGTACCGAGTATGCGAAATCAAAATATCAGAATGAAATCATAGTAGTCTATATAAAGCAGAGACATGTATGATAACCAAACTACGATCACAATAAATAAGCGGTCATATCAAGTCGAGACTCACGCCAAGTCATCACTCAAATACATAAATATGGGTCTCACGCCCACAACATCAATCATGCCCGTGGAATACCTTCCCCACTGCCGGCAGTCAATGATAGAAAAGCACCAAGGAATACACATGAACAGCAGGTCCCACCTGTGTCCAAATAAAACAAGACAGTAGGCACGTAAGGCATAGCCGACTACTAACACCTACGCATTAACAAGGTCATAAATCGTATCAAGATATCTGTCTAGACCGTCACATGATCAAAGCCGGCCGCCGCTCGCAATATCAAATGCGCTGCCTAGCCCTGAACTCCCCGCAGCTCCGCATAGGCCAATCTCATAGGCCCGCATGAGGTATAACCCCGCATCGAGGGTAGCTACTCCCCGGCATCGTCCTGGACTCGCAGTCCGCATGGCCACATAGACCGCATGACCATAAAGGCCGCACACTAACACGGAACTCGTAGTTCCGCATAGGCCCCGACCCGCATGAGGTATTCTCGAATCACGGTCCTGCATCACCGAAGTCTACCCCGCATCGGAGGGCGCCTTAACCTCCGAAACACGGTGAGTGGTATAATACCAACATAACGGTTTATCGCTTAAACAACATAAGCACAATCAAGGAAAACCCTTTACACAAACATCACGAATACTAACACACGTAGCATCCTAATATGATTACTTATCAAATCAACACGAAGGTATTACAAGGCTATCACAAACCAACACAATCAAGTTATACACACAAGGTACATTCTATTATATGATTAACAAGATCGAGTATCTATTCCCAAAGTACTTCATACATTATCTTTTAAAAGATACGTTACGTTTACAAAAGTCACACAATACGTAGTATATGAAAAATAGAGTGATTATCTTTTGAAGTAAAGCAAAACACTTCTCTTTGTAAAATCAAGTAACAACATTATTTCTCAAACGCCCAAGTTTGCCTAATTTCAAATGTTCACGTTTCTTACTTTAGAAAGGTTTCAGTAGTTCATAGTCTTATTCTTTTAAGAATATAATTCTCTTTAAACTATCCGAGAAACATAAGCCTTATATGTGAGTAGGATATTCTTGTTTATAACAATCTTATTATAGCAACCATGATCTAGAAATATCATTTTGTCTCATCTTAGCTTCTATGCAGATGGAAGTTTCTACCGGTTTTAATAATACTAAATCACAAAACATTTCCTTTATTAACGCTGCAGTTGGTTTGTCGATACACATTACGATTTCAAATCAAGAAACATTCTTAAGTCGTTATACCTAACTTCCCATAAAGCTAGTATAACTCTTAAGTTTTCAAAACCCAAGTATTACTTCTTCTTTCAAATGATTCAAAAATCTTTTGAAATACTTCAAGTTCTTTATTAACACATAACAAGCCGCTTATAGTTCAAATCGATTACCTTTTAAAACCACAAGTATTTTCTTACCAACATAAAGTCATATAACCAACTTCCCATAAAGCCGTTATAACACTTTATGTTTTAAACCAATCAAATACATTTAGCATATGTACGTCTACCGTACTACATAGTTCACACATATCATGCTATAAGAGATAGGAAGAGGTTCACATACATCGCGACGAGTATCGACTAATAGCAAAACGAACCAAGTACTTCCAACCGTCGGCTACTCCTAAGCCAAGTAAATCGCGCCACACGTAGTACTTCAACCTATAAGGCCACAAGGCGCTTATTAACATTAAGATCTCATCGAGAACATTCTACGTAAAATTGCGCAAAGAACTCCTCCCCGCAACAGCGTAATCTCCTCCTCTATCGGGGCCGGCAACCAAGCCAACCAGGGGGTTAAACGCCTAATCCGACGTGCACAAATTCTACCTCACAGAAAGCTACACAAGCTTCATCAGAATACAAGATATGTAATTACAGTCGCCTCATCCCAAATTCAGTGCTTAAGTCCAAAGACATTGCCACAAGCTATATTCGATTCTATATATAGTATACTTCAACTATATATTCCTACAACATGTAATATCCAATTACAATAGGGACAAGATAATTACCTCGATAAGCCCATAATTATCCAAGTTTAAAGTCGATCCTGGGCAACGTTTAGCTCCAACTCCGTGCGCTCCAACCCGCTCTAAACCACCCTTAGAAGTTCTAACCAACTTCTACATACTACTCCAACTAACCATGGAGATTTTCCTGTGGTTTCTGCCAGGACCGACGGGAAGTATAATAGTATAACTGGCTTTTGAAAGGTATAACCTTAGAATACTACAAGGTATATGGCTAAGGTAATTGGGCATTATAACAATACTTTTGAGAGTATTTCTAACAAGAGTGGGTATTATACGAAGACAACTAGGCAGTGGAGGTATACCCTCTACTACCCCACTGTGGGGACTCTCGCCGGAGGGGTGCTCTCGGCCAAAGGCCTCACAAGGGGAGGGGACGAGAACTATACTACAAGGAGGGAGGAATTTTAGACTTAGGAAATTTATTTGGATGAAGAAGTCTTCAAAGGGAGAGGGTATTTATGTAACAAGCCAAAGCCAACCAACGGCCAAGATCTAGCCAAGTGCATAGCAAGTGTAGGGCCAAGATTCACCCATGTGTCCTTAACCAACTAACACACAAAATATCCTACCAACTCCTCATCAAATCGCCCAAGGTCCGCCTCACGTCCGCTTAATGGGAGGTGCCAAGTGGCGCCTCTCGTTGGTCCAAAATGTTTCGCCTCTGGAAAAATCCGCAAAATTAAAAATGACATAGCCGGAATTTTCCCTACGAAAGTCAGTGGAAAACGCTTCATTTAAAAAAAACGACTCTAATCGGGTGTCAGAACAAATAAATTTCGCCAAGCCACTTTTAAGGTACAACTTTTCTACGTACGTCCTTACGTACATACACTGAAAATACGGGGTATAACATTCTCCCCTCCTTAGAAACATTCGTCCCGAATGTTCCTTCTAAGTCTCAAAACAAACGCGCCAGATAATCTTTACTACTATACTTACGAGAACAAATCGCCACACCGCCACGTAAAACACCGCAAATACTCACATCTAAGCCCACGAGGAAACACCTCTAACATCACCAAAGTAATGATCACAACTATGCTTGCCATACATGCTCGCTTCTCCTTAACTCGTCGTGGATACCACTTTTGTCACTTTGCCGCGAGGTTCTAGTGTCACTCGCGACGCAACAAATGGTACCGCCGCACGCGATCCCCGAGGTCGCCAGACACTCAACTCTTAACACATTTCGACATCGCTCAGCTTTCCAAAACTCGGTTACTATCTCTAGTGGTCATCATTAATCGGGAACACTGATGGATCACCGATACTTTCCGATCATAACAATACGAAGATCGGACGCATCGCCTCCTAAGTCGACGGCAAATGCTAACATATAGCAACCCGCCTATTCTTCACATGAACTCGTGCGGCCCAAAGTAACTCGCTAAGTTCCTCTGCTTTCCAAAACTCGTCACACCCAAACCGGGTGGTACTTTCAAGAAGACCGACCACAACTGTAACTCTAAGCTGCCGCCGATTATCCGCACGATTTCTCCGAGCCGCCAAAACCTCTCCTAGATGCCTTCCCCATCCACACCGGAACAAGCTCGAACCAACTATTTGCACCTTGCCAACATCGAACCAATCGACCAAGAACTTACACTTCCGCCCCTACAAGGCCCCATAAGGCGACATTCAAACCGAAATGGTAGCTTAAACACTCCTCCACAGAGACAACAATCCCTACAACTACCTCAAATCCAAACACCGCCCGAGGCGAACGCGATTCTCGAGACTCACTGAAGTTCTTAACCAATGCTTGGTAAAACTTCCAGAAACAAAAACAGTCGTACCCTGGGCTCCACTGTCTGTCATAAGGTGAAGGTAGGCACCCCGTGCAGCCTTACAACCTTTCTGAGAAATCAACACTGCTGAGTAAACGGTCTTTGCTAGAAAACAAGACGGCTGACCTCGCCCGACCATCGTCGAGCGATCCACGAATTCGTACGCTGGTTAACTAAACTTGGGCCTAACACCCTCATAACCCCAACCCAAAGCGGGACCACCACAAACTGACCCCACCACCAAACCTGCCGCGGGTTTACCCGCAACGTGGCCTCAACCCGACCCGGCAAGGCGCATCATACTAGCTCCCGATCCTAACAATCTCACTAATCACGTTTAAAACCTAGCGTTTTTAGCTCAACTACCCTCTTTCATTCCACACTACTCGTGACTTATCACACAATATATCTCACGCACTAAGCACTCCGATAAGGATCAAACATAACACTACACCTTTACTCGAGACGGCCTTACCTCTAAGGTCTCTACGTATAAAACTCTAAGGCTCACACCTTCTCTATCCCCAAACTCTTACTCTGCTAACCCACCATGATTTCTAATCACAACTAACACAATCGCCATCGTAACATAGCACTTAAGGTATACTCACCTCATCCCACATACTGATCTCTAGAGGGTTAAGGATATATCTATATCTACTGCTTCACTCCCCTTAGTCGTTCTAATCAAACCCGCCTGCAGGCGCATAAATGGCGAAGATGACAAACTACCCACCGATCCTCAAGGCTAAGTCCTCCCGCAAGGACACTCTTTCAACATCAGACCCTGACGGTCATAGGTACAACAAGTACCAACTAAGAGACGACATTCCCTGAGATGACGCCTGCCACACTGTGAACACTGAGAAAATCAATCTGCATGGCCGAACCTTCGTGACGGTGGAACGGAAGCTCGAGCTCGACCAACTCCTCGCATACCCCGAACGCCCCGAACCCCGCGAGGACCTTCGTGACCGTGGATGCGCATAATCTAATTCACGCGAGGCGACTCGCTAAAGTTACCAAAGGACTCGCCGCTCCGCCCTCTTCATTGTCCTCGTTAACCCGCCGATTTCTACGCTTGGCCTGCGCGCATAAGCCCGCATACGTGCCATGCTCAAGCCTAATCAAGAATTTCTCTCGCACAACCTCTCTTAGATATTCATCAAGACTCGCAGACATCGCAGATACTTTCTCGTAGCCAAATCCATACTTAGTAATGGTCGCTTGAAATCTATATTCTCTGCTCCCGGCCGTAATCAAGATTCAAATATCATGGCCGCAGAGGAATCGCCGCCGCTAAACTCACTGGGGCTAGTGACGCCGCAGAACTCCCGAACGAAGCACCACCTAAGCGTGAAGATTTGGCCCATGCCTCGCAACCTCTCAACTCTACTCAGCCTCGGCCGCTTTGCCTCCGGGCCCTGCCGCTCTACGCGAGGTATAACTGCAGTGGAAAGAAATACGTGAGAGGTCCAACTTACAACACAGCCTTCTAAGGCACGATCTCAGAGTGAGAAGAATAGAAACCAATCCTAAATATCCTATAGCCTCTCGATTATTGCGCGCACAACACACCGATAATCAAGACTTCATCGATACGGTCAGACACTTTCCGAGGATTAATCGCTCGATACCACTTTTGTCACGACCAACCCGGCTCGTGGATCGTGCCTTACCCGCACCCCAAAGAGTCATACATCGAGTAATCAATGGAATATAAAATAACCAAGATATGAAACAAGATAAATTGAGACACGATATCTCAAGAAAGTTGCCTTTCGCATAAATAATAATAACAACTCTTTCAAAATGAAATGCTTTAACTTTCTTTACAAACCCCGCCACAACAAGATTACTGCACTTACGAATGATATGACAACAACGACGGACAGGCCCCGCCATACCTCGAATGTAAGCACCTACAACAATATGGGACTATACCAAGATAAGCCTCCGAGGAACGGAGCTTCCCAAACGCCGAATCGTGACCCTAAGAGCGAGGATCAACGATCGTGTACCTTTACCGCGCAGATGAACGCAGCCTCAAGCGAGGTCAATACAATAAGTACCGAGTATGCGAATCAAAATATCAGAATGAAATCATAGTAGTCTATATAAAGCAGAGACATGTATGATAACCAAACTACGCTTCACAATAAATAAGCAATATATCAAGTCGTGACTCACGCCAAGTCATCACTCAAATACATAAATACGGGTCTCACGCCCACAACATCAATCATGCCCGTGGAATACCTTCCCACCGCCAAATAACGATAGAAAAGCACCAAGGAATACACATGAACAGCAGTCCCACTGTGTCCAAATAAAATAAGACAGGTAAGTACGTAAGGCATAGCCGACTACTAACACCTACAAGACTAACAAGGTCATAAATCAGACAAGATATCTGCCTGCATCGCCACATGATCAAAGCCGTCGCCGCTCGCAATATCAAATGCGCGCGTTTAGCCCCGAACTCCCGCAGACTCCGCATAGGCCAATCTCATAGGCCCGCATGAGGTATAACCCCGCATCGAGGGTAGCTACTCCCGACATCGCCCCGACTCGCACCCGCATGGCCACATGCACCGCATGACCATAAAGGCCGCGACACTAACTCGAACTCGTAGTTCCGCATAGCCCCCGGACCCGCATGAGGTATTCTCGAATCACGGTCCTGCATCGCTCGAAGTCTACCCCGACGGAGGCGCCTTAACCTCCGGAAACACTGAGTGGTATAATACCAACATAAGCTTTATCGCTTAAACAACATAAGCACAATCAAGGGAAAACCCTTTACACAAACATCACGTATCACTAACACACGTAGCATCCTAATATGATTACTTATCAAATCAACACGAAGGTATTACAAGGCTATCACAAACCAACACAATCAAGTTATACACACAAGGTGCATTCTATTATATGATTAACAAGATCGAGTATCTATTCCCAAAGTACTTCATACATTATCTTTTAAAAGATACGTTACGCTTACAAAAGTCACACAATACCCGTAGTATATGAAAAATAGAGTGATTATCTTTCAAGTAAAGCAAAACACTTCTCTTTGTAAAATCAAGTAACAACATTATTTCTCAAACGCCCAAGTTTGCCTAATTTCAAATGTTCACGCTTCTTACTTTAGAAAGGTTTCAGAGTTCATAGTCTTATTCTTTTAAGAATATAATTCTCTTTAAACTATCCGAGAAACATAAGCCTTATATGTGAGTAGGATATTCTTGTTTATAACAATCTTATTACAAAGAATGGATCTAGAAATATCATTTTGTCTCATCTTAGCTTCTATGCAGATGGAAGTTTCTCTGGTTTTAATAATACTAAATCACAAACATTTCCTTTATTAACGCCGCATGGTTTGTCGATACACATTCGATTTCAAATCAAGAAAACATTCTTAAGCCGTTATACCTAACTTCCCATAAAGCTAGTATAACTCTTAAGTTTTCAAAACCCAAGTATTACTTCTTCTTTCAAATGATTCAAAAATCTTTTGAAATACTTCAAGTTCTTTATTAACACATAACAAGCCGCTTATAGTTCAAATCGATACCTTTTAAAACCACAAGTATTTTCTTACCAACATAAAGTCGTTATAACCAACTTCCCATAAAGCCGTTATAACACTTTATGTTTTAAACCAATCAAATACATTTAGCATATGACGCTCACCGTACTACATAGTTCACACATATCATGCTAGAAGAGATAGGAAGAGGTTCACATACCTCGCGACGAGTATCGACTAATAGCAAAACGCCCAAGTACTTCCAACCGCCGCTACTCCTTAAGCCAAGTAAATCGCGCCACACGTAGTACTTCAACCTATAAGGCCACAAGGCGCTTATTAACATTAAGATCTCATCGAGAACATTCTACGTAAAATTCGGCAAAGACCTCCCCGCAAATGCGTAATCTCCTCCTCTATCGGCCGCTACCAAGCCAACGTGGGGTTAAACGCCTAATCCGGACGCACAAATTCTACCTCACAGAAAGCTACACAAGTTCATCAGAATACAAGATTATGTAATTACAGCTCGCTTTCATCCCAAATTCAGTGCTTAAGTCCAAAGACATTGCCACAAGCTATATTCATTTCTATATATAGTATACTTCAACTATATATTCCTACAACATGTAATATCCAATTACAATAGGGACAAGATAATTACCTCGATAAGCCCATAATTATCCAAGTTTAAAGTCGATCCCGGGCAACGTTAGCTCCAACTCCGTGCGCTCCAACCCGCTCTAAACCACCCTTAGAAGTTCTAACCAACTTCTACATACTACTCCAACTAACCATGGAGATTTTCCTTAGGGTTTCGCCAGTGACCGACAGGAAGTATAATAGTATAACTGGCTTTGTAAAGGTATAACCTTAGAATACTACAAGGTATATGGCTAAGGTAATTGGGCATTATAACAATACTTTGAGAGTATTTCTAATAAGAGGGGGTATTATACGAAGACAACTAGGCAGTGGTGTATACCCTCGTCCCTACCCCACTGGTGGGACTCTCGCCAAGTGGGAGGTGCTCTCGCCAAAGGCCTCACAAGGGAGGGGACGAGAACTATACTACAAGGAGGGAGGAATTTTAGACTTAGGAAATTTATTTGGATGAAGAAGTCTTCAAAGGGAGAGGGTATTTATAGACAAGCCAAAGCCAACCAATGGCCAAGATCTAGCCAAGTGCATAGCAAGTGTAGGGCCAAGATTCACCCACGTGTCCTTAACCAACTAACACACAAAATATCCTACCAACTCCTCATCAAATCGCCCAAGGTCCGCCTCACGTCCGCTAATGGGAGTGCCAAGTGGCGCCGCTCGTTGGTCCAAAATGTTTTGTCTCTGAAAATCCGCAAAAATTAAAAATGACATAGCCGGAATTTTCCTACGAAGTCGTGGAAAACGCTTTCGAAAAACGACTTAATCGTGTTGTGAACAAATAAATTTCGCCAAGCCACTTTAAGGTACAACTTTTCTACGCACGCCCCACGCATACACCGGAAATACGGTATAACACCATTGACTAGTGACTCGTGGCGCCAAGTTTGATGGATCGATGCTTGTGAGCGAGCTTTCCATTCTTGAAAGAGAGATCGACGACCGCCTCGCTTCTACTCTTCCGCAGGTCCGCGGTTATGTTGTGGTATCGCGACGCATCGGGTTGGGATGTGTGTTGACGCAGAGGCAAGGTTATAGCGTATGCATCCCGACACCAAGAAACACGAGGAACTACCCCACCTATGATTTGAGTCGCGCGGTGATTCACGCTTTGAAGATCTGGATGCACTATTTGTATGGGGTTCACGTGGATATTTATACGCACTACAAGAGCCTCCAAGATATCTTCACCAGAGGAGCCGACCTTACGGCAGACGGTGGTTAGAGTTGCTTAAGGATTACGATGTTGATATCCCGTACCACCCGGGAAAGCCAATGTTGTGGCGTATGCCTTAGTCGTAGGTCAACGGGGAGCCATCGATGCGGCTAGAGAGGAGGACATGGTTCGTGATTTGCATCGCTTAGCGAGCCTTGGTGTTCGCTTGATTGATTCGATAGCATGGGGTTCGAGTTCGCGAGGTTGCCGAGTCTTCCATCGTCGGCGAGGTGAAGAGGCAACAGCCGAGGATCCAGCTTTGACACGTTATCGTGATACGACTCTTCGTGAGGCGCGGTCCTTGAGGTAAAGACCACGGGTGCTAAGGTTTGAGGGCGTGTGTGTTCCGGATGTTTCGTGACTTCGCAGCAGTGTTCTCGGGGAAGCACACGCAAGCATTTCATCCATCCGTGGTCGACCAAGATGTACCACGACCTTAGATCCGTATCGCGGGATGGCTCAAGAGGACGCTGCAGAGTTCGTAGCTCGCCCATGTTGTCGCAGTGAAGGTAGAGCACCGAGGCCCGGTGGTTTGTTGCAGCGATAGAGATCCCGACCGGAAGTGGGAGGTAATCAACATGGACTTCATCACAGATTACCTCGCACTCGCAGAGACATGATTCTATATGGGTTATCGTCGACAGTCGACGAAATCAGCCCACTTCCTTCCCGTCGGGACGACTTTTTCTACCGAGGATTATGCCGACTTTACATCCGAGAGATCGCCGATCGCATGGAGTCCCTATTTCGATCATATCGCATGCAGGAGCCCGCTTTACGCTAACTTCGGAGGTCTTTCCAGAGGTTTAGGGACGCAGTGAGCCCGAGCAATCGCATTCCATCCACGCATGACGACAAAGCCGAGCGCACTATCCGCACTTCGAGGATATGTCGCGAGCCCGTTATCGACTTCGTGGTAGCCGGGAGGATCATTTGCCTCTAGTTCGCAGACACAATAATAGCTACCACACGACCCGCCCGGCCCGTGGATCGTGCCTTACCCGGGCACCCAAGTAGTCATACATCAGAGAAAATCAGCGGAACATAAAATAATAACATGAAGCCAATGCAATAAGACAAATGAAATAAGATAGGCTAACCAAAACGGTTACCTTCAAGATACAATAATAACAATTTGAACAGCTACATCCCATTACAACCCCGCCCACAACAAGATTACATGCACTTACGAATGATATGACAACAACGACGGGACAGGGCCCCGTCATACCCCTGAATGTAAGCATCTACGACAACAGGGGACTATACCAAGATAAGCCTCCGGAGAAACGGAGCTTTCCCAAACGCCGAATCGTGACCCTAAGAGCGAGGATCAACGATCGTGTACCTTTACCGCGGATTTAACGCACCCCGGGCGAGGTCGATAACAGTACCAAGTATGTGAAATCAAAATATCAGAATAAAATCATAGCGCTATATAAAACAGAGACATGTATGATAACCAAACTACGCTCACAATAAATAAGCCATGTCAAGTCAGGGACTCACGTCCTCAAAGTCACCACTCAAATATAACTATGGGTCTCACGCCCACAACATCAATCATGCCCGTGGAATACCTTCCTCACTGCCGGCAGTCCATGATATAAAAGCATCAAGGAATACACATGAACACCAGGTCCCACCTGTGTCCTAATAAAACCGTACAGGGTAAGTACGAAGGCATAGCCGACTACTAAAACCTACGCACTAACAAGGTCATAAATCAGATCACGAGATCTGCTTGCATGGCCACATGATCAAAGCCGCCACTCGCCCGCAGATCTAATGCGCGCTCTAGCCTCGAACTCTCCGCAGCCCGCATAGGCCAAACTCATAGGCCCGCATAAGGTATAACTCCGCATCGAGGGTAGCTACTCCTCGATCCGCCTCGACTCGCACCGCACGCCACATGCATCGCATGACCATAAAGGCCGCACACTAACTCGAACTCTCGTGAGCCCGCATAGCCCCTCGGGACCCGCATGAGGTATCCTCGAATCATAGGTCACATGCACTACCGAAGTCTACCCCAGACGGAGGGCCTTAACCTCCTAAACAAGTCAAGGTGAGTGGTACAATACCAACATAACGGCTGATAGTTAAACAACTTAAACGCAGTCGAGGGGAAACCCCTTTACACAAACATCACAAGATACTAACACACGTAGCATCCTAGCATGTTTACTTAACAAATCAACAAGAAAGTATTACAAGGCTATCACAAACCAACATAATCAAGTTATACACACAAGGTACTTTCTACTATATGATTAACAAGATCGGGTTTTTATCCCCAAAGTACTTCATACATTAACTCTTTAAAAGATACGTTACTTTCACAAAAGTCACACAATACCCGTAGTATATGAAAATAGAGTTATTATCTTTTGAAGTAAATCAAAACACTTCTCTTTGTAAAATCAAGTAACAACATTCTTTTCCAAACGTTTCGAGTTTGCCTAATTTCAATTACTCAAGTTTCTCATTTTCGAAAGGTTTCGTAGTTCATAGTTTTAATCCTTTAAAACAATTTGAGAAACATATGCCTTATATGTGAGTAGGTTATTCTTGTTCATAATCAATCTTATTAAGCAGCCATGATCTAGGAAATGTAATATCATTTTGTCTCATCTTAGCTTCTATGCAGATGGAGGTTTCACCGTTTTAATAATACTTCATTAATCAAAACATTTCCTTTATTAATGCCGCATGGTTTGTCGATACTCATTCGATTTCAAATCAAGAAACATTATTCCTTTTAAAACCAAGTACTCATTACTCACGAATGAGGTTTCACATGTAATTCATATTAATTTAATTAAGTCAAGTCTCTTATCTTTTAAGATCAAGTCTCTTAACTTTTAAAATCAATAAATCATTCATTTTATCTCTCTTAAGCCGTTATACCTAACTTCCCATAAAGCTATTATAACTCTTAAGTTTTTAAAACCACAAAGCATTTTCTTACCTACATAAAGCTGTTATAACCAACTTCCCATAAAGCCGTTATAACACTTTTATGTTTTAAACCAATCAAATACATTTAACACATGTACGTCTACCGTACTACATAGTTATACACATATCATGCTAGAAAAGATAGGAAGAGGTTCACATACCTCGCGACGATTATCGACTAATAGCAAAACGCTCCAAGTACCTCAAACCGCTGGCTACTCCTTGCCAAGTAGATCGCGCCACACATAGTACTTCAACCTATAAGGCCACAAGGCGCTTTATCAACATCTAGATCTTATCGTAGAACTTTCTACGTAAAATTCGCAAAGACTCTCCGCAAATCACAGGTAAATCTCCTCCTCTATCGAGGCCGGCTATCAAGCCAACCAGGGGGGGTTTATACATCTAACCGGACGTATACAATTCTACTTCACAGAAAAGCTACACAAGTCTACTGTAATACAGTCCTATGTAATTACAGTTCAGTTCTCTTTCTTTAAATTCAGGCTTAAGTCAAAAGACATCACGCAAATCTATGTTCAGTTCTATATATAGTATACTTCAACTATATATTCCTACAACATGTAATTCCAATTACAATAGGGGGACAAGATATTTACCTCGATAAGCCCAAAATTATCCAAGTTTAATGTCGCTCCTGAGCAAGGTTTAGCTCCTACTCTGTGCGCTCCAACCCGCTCCAAACAACCCTTAGAAGTTCTACGCAACTTCTACTTAACACTTCAACCGACTATGAAGGTTTTCCTTAGGGTTTCGTTTTGTGGCTAAAGGAAAGTATAATAGTATTTTTCTGGCTTTTCAGATGTAGGGTACTTTGGAAATACTACAAGGTATTTGGGCTAAAGTATTTGGGCATAACAACAACACTGGAGAGTATTCCTCTACCAAGGGGGTAGTATTTCGACTAGCACAACTAGGCTAGGGAGGGGTTCTCGCCAGAACCACTAGGCAAGTGGGGTTTCGCCAAGGGATTTTCTCAAAGGGGAGTGGATGGTGTTGGACGAGAACACTACTAGAGAGAGGAGGATTTTAACACTTCGAAAGTATTTGTGGATGAAGAAAGTCTTCAACTTAGAGGGGGTATTTATAGGTCAAGTAAAGGCCAACCAATGGCCAAGATCATGCCAAGTGCAAGGCAAGTGTAAGGCCAAGATCAAGCCAAGTACACCTTATCCATCTACCACACCAACTTGCACAAATATCCTACCTAACCCAAGGCCACCTTTTCGCCCACGCCGCCTCAACCTTCCTTCCAATGTGAGGGTGACACATGTCACCCTCCCGTTGGTCCAAAATATTTCGCCTCGGAAAAATCCGCAAAATTAATAATGACATAGCCGAATTTTCCTTCGCAAGTCTTGTAAAACATTTACGAAAAACGACTCTAACCGGTGTCAGGTACAAAATAAATCGCCCAAGCCACTTTAAAGTTCAAATTTTTCTACGCACGCCCCACGCATATACTCGAAATACGGTATAACATTCTCCTCTCTTAGAAACATTCGCCGAATGTTCCTTCTAAGTCTCAAACAACGCGCGCCAAGATAGTCTTCACTACTATACTTACGAGAACAATCTCGCCACACCGCCACGTAAAAACCTCGCGCAAAATACTTACATCCAAGTCCATGAAACACCTCTAACATCACAAAAGCCCTTATCCGAGGTCTAAAATATAAACTTCCTTCGCACCTTCTCCTTACAAAAGAAATGATCACATCTATGCTCGCCATACATGTTCGCTTCTTCCTTTACGTGTCGCACTTTCTCGTACACTCGAACTCTTTCTCATAACTTACCATGTTTCGCATCGCATCAATTTCAAAAAAGTCTCCGGTTATCGCTTCCAACTTGATCATCATAATCGGAAAACTCGATGGATCTCCGATACTTTTCCGAACCTAACAAATACGGCGATCGACATACCGCTTCCCAAGTCTGACGGCAAAAAGCTAATATATAGGCAACCCGCCTACTCTTCGCATGACCTAAAAAGGCCCAAATTAACTCGCTAAGTTTCTCTGCTTTCCAAAACTCGTCACGCCCATTCCGGTGGTACCTTCAAGAAGACCCACCGCCAACTCAACTCCAAGCGTTGTCGCAGACATCCGCACGACTTCGCTGACTCGAAGTTGCCAATAACCTCTTCTCGATAAGCTTCACCCTATCCACATCCCGCCAACACGTATGAACCCACTATCCGAACCTTGCCAACGCCGAACCAATCGACCAAGAACTTACACTTCCGCCCCTACCAGCGCCAAGCGCGATATCCGAACACTCAAATGGTAGCTATAAAACATTTCAACAGAGACAACAATCTCACAACTACCCTCAAATCAAAACACCGCCCGAGATTTAATACGATACGAGACTCACCGAGTTCCTAACCCCGCTCGTAAAACTTCCAAAACGAAATACCGTGAGCCGGCTCCACCGCTCGACATAAGGTGAAAGCAGCACCTCGCAGCCATACAACCTTCCCGATACGATCATCTCGCATAACCTCTACCGAGTAAACGGCCTCGACTAAAAGACGGATGGGTCGACCCCATCGCCCGACCATCGGTCGATCGCATCCACGAACTTGTACACTGTTAATCGAACTTGGGCCTAACACCCTCGTGACTTACCACAAGGCGACCACCACAACCGACCCCACCACCATACAGGCCGCGGGTTGACCCGTAATATGGCCCCAACCCGACCCGGCGACGCGCAAAACACTAGCTCCCCGAAGGAACAATCTCACTCATCACGTTACGAAAACCTAGCGGTCGTCTTAGCTCAACTACCCTCTGTCCTTCCACACTACGCAGGGACTTATCCCACAACCATAGCCCACGTGCACTATGCACTCCGATAAGGGTTCAACACAAATGTAATCTTTTACTCAAGATTACCCTGCCTATAAGGTCTCCACGTTTAAAGCTCTAAGGCTTACACTTTTCCTATCCCTCAATCTTTCCCGGTTACTAACCATGATCTCTAATCACAATTAACACACTGCTATCAGAACATAGCACTTAAGATATACTTATCTTAACACACTAATCTCTGAGGGTTAAAGATATGCTCGACCCATCGCTTCACTCCCTTTGTCGTTCTAATCAAACTCGCCTGCAGGCGATACCAGGGAAGGTAACGAACTACCCACCGATCCTGAAGGCTGAGTCCTCCCACTTGCATCCTTCCTACTAGGACATCCTTTCGACACATGGCCCTGTCGGCCGCAGGTAAAACAAGTACCAACTAAAAGACGACATTCCCTGAACGACGCCGCTGTGAATACCGGGAAAACTAAATCCGCCGGCCGAACCTACGTAGCGTGAACCGAAACTCGAGCTCACCAACTCCTCGCATAGTCCGAACGCCCCAACCCCGCGAGGACCACTCAGACCGGGCGGAGGTGCATATCTAATCTGGCCGCGAGGCGATTCGCCTCGAAAGTTACCAAAGCGACCTTTGCTCGCCTCTTCGCCCTCGTTAACCCGCCGATCTCTACGCCGCTTGCCGCGCATAAGCCCGCATACGTGCCATGCTCAAGCCTAATCAAGAATTACTCTTGTACAACCTCTCTTAGATAGTCATCAAGACTCGCGCAGACATCGGTATACACTCGCAGCCAAATCCATAGCTAGTAACAGGTCGCTTTGCAATCTATAATCTCTGCTCTGGCCGCGAATGGGCGTTCAAATGTCATGACCGCAGAGGAACCGCCGCCGTGCTAAACTCACTGGGCCGTGGCGATGTCGCAGAACTCCCTAAATGAAGCACCACCGGTGATGATTGGGCTCGTGCTCGCAGAACCTCTCTCAGACTTACCGCAGCCTCTCGGCCGCTTGCCCTCCCGGGTCCGGCTTTGCTACGCGAGGCATAACGGTAAGTGGAAAGAAATACGTTAGAGGGTCCAACTTACAACACACCTCTAAGGCACGATCTCAGAGTGAGAAGAATAGAAACCAATCCTAAATATCTTATAGCCTCGATTATTGCGTGCACAACACGCCGATAATCAAGACTTCATCGATACGGCTCAGAGACACTTTCCGAGGATTAATCGCTCGATACCACTTTTGTCACGACTGCCCGGCCCGTGGATCGTGCCTTACCCGAGCACCCAAGTAGTCATACATCGAGAAAATCAGCGAACATAAAATAATAAATACGGCCAATGCAATAAGACAGTTGAAATAAGAAGATAGGCTAACCAAAAACGGTTACCTTCAGATATAATAATAACAATTTGAACAAGCATATCCCATTACAACCCCGCCACAACAAGATTACATGCACTCTACGAATGATATGACAACAACGACGGACAGTGGCCCCGCCATACCCCGAATGTAAGCACCTACGATAACAGGGACTATACCAAGATAAGCCTCCGAGAAACGGAGCTTTCCCAAACGCCGAATCGTGACTCCTAAGAGCGAGGATCAACGATCGGTGTACCTTTTACTCGCGGCAGATGAACGCAGCCCGGCGAGGTCAAGATAACAGTACCAAGTATGTGAAATCGAAAATATCAGAATAAAATCATAGCACTATATAAAACAGAGACATGTATGATAACCAAACTACGCTCACAATAAATAAGCGAGCCATGTCAAGTCGTGACTCACGCCTCAAAGTCACCACTCAAATATAACTATGGGTCTCACGCCCACAACATCAATCATGCCCGTGGAATACCTTTCCTCATCGCCGGCATCCATGATATAAAAGCATCAAGGAATACACATGAACACCGTGTCCCACCGTGTCCTAATAAAACCGCATGGTGTAAGTACGAAGGCATAGCCGACTACTAAAACCTACGCACTCAACAAGGTCATAAATCAGATTACGAGATCTGCTTGCATCGCCACATGATCAAAGCCGCCACTCGCTCGCAGATCTAAATGCGCGTTTCAGCCTCGAACTCTCCGCAGCCCGCATAGGCCAAACTCATAGGCCCGCATAAGGTATAAACCCGCATCGAGGGTAGCTACTCCCAAGATCCGCTCGACTCGCAAATCGCATGGCCACATAGACCGCATGACCATAAAGGCCGCACACTAACTCGAACTCTCGTAGCTCCGCAAGATAGCCCTCGGGACCCGTATGAGGTATCCTCGAATCATAGGTCACACAGCACTACCGAAGTCTACCCCGACGGAGGCGCCTTAACCTCCTAAACAAGTCAAGGTGAGTGGTACAATACCAACATAACGGCTGATAGTTAAACAACTTAAACGCAGTCGAGGGGAAACCCCTTTACACAAACATCACAAGATACTAACACACGTAGCATCCTAGCATGTTTACTTAACAAATCAACAAGAAAGTATTACAAGGCTATCACAAACCAACATAATCAAGTTATACACACAAGGTACTTTCTACTATATGATTAACAAGATCGGGTTTTTATCCCCAAAGTACTTCATACATTAACTCTTTAAAAGATACGTTACTTTCACAAAAGTCACACAATACCCGTAGTATATGAAAATAGAGTTATTATCTTTTGAAGTAAATCAAAACACTTCTCTTTGTAAAATCAAGTAACAACATTCTTTTCCAAACGTTTCGAGTTTGCCTAATTTCAATTACTCAAGTTTCTCATTTTCGAAAGGTTTCGTAGTTCATAGTTTTAATCCTTTAAAACAATTTGAGAAACATATGCCTTATATGTGAGTAGGTTATTCTTGTTCATAATCAATCTTATTAAGCAGCCATGATCTAGGGAATGTAATATCATTTTGTCTCATCTTAGCTTCTATGCAGATGGAGGTTTCTACTGGTTTTAATAATACTTCATTAATCAAAACATTTCCCTTTATTAATGCTGCAGTGGTTTGTCGATACTCATTCTGATTTCCGAAATCAGTAAAACATTATTCCTTTTAAAAACCAAGTACTCATTACTCACGAATGAGGTTTCACACATAATTCATATTAATTTAATTAAGTCAAGTCTCTTATCTTTTAAGATCAAGTCTCTTAACTTTTAAAATCAATAAATCATTCATTTTATCTCTCTTAAGCCGTTATACCTAACTTCCCATAAAGCTATTATAACTCTTAAGTTTTTAAAACCACAAAGCATTTTCTTACCTACATAAAGTTGTTATAACCAACTTCCCATAAAGCCGTTATAACACTTTTATGTTTTAAACCAATCAAATACATTTAACACATGTACGCTCACCGCATACTACATAGTTATACACATATCATTCAAGAAAAGATAGGAAGAGGTTCACATATCTCCAGACGATTATCGACTAATATCAAAACGCTCCAAGTACCTCAAACCGTCGGCTACTCCTTAAGCCAAGTAGATCGCGCCACACATAGTACTTCAACCTATAAGGCCACAAGGCGCTTATCAACATCTAGATCTTATCGTAGAACTTTCTATAGAAAATTCGCAAAGACCTTCCCCGCAACCGCAGAAATCTCCTCCTCTATCGAGGCCGGCTATCAAGCCAACCAGGGGGGGTTTATACATCTAACCGGACGTATACAATTCTACTTCACAGAAAAGCTACACAAGTCTACTGTAATACAGTCCTATGTAATTACAGTTCAGTTCTCTTTCTTTAAATTCAGGCTTAAGTCAAAAGACATTGCCGCAAAGCTATGTTCAGTTCTATATATAGTATACTTCAACTATATATTCCTACAACATGTAATTCCAATTACAATAGGGGGACAAGATATTTACCTCGATAAGCCCAAAATTATCCAAGTTTAATGTCGCTCCTGAGCAAGGTTTAGCTCCTACTCTGTGCGCTCCAACCCGCTCCAAACAACCCTTAGAAGTTCTACGCAACTTCTACTTAACACTTCAACCGACTATGAAGGTTTTCCTTAGGGTTTCGTTTTGTGGCTAAAGGAAAGTATAATAGTATTTTTCGGGCTTTTCGTATAGAGGGTACTTTGGAAATACTACAAGGTATTTGGGCTAAAGTATTTGGGCATAACAACAACACTTGGAGAGTATTCCTCTACCAAGGGGGGTAGTATTTCGACTAGCACAACTAGGCTAGGGAGGGGTTCTCGCCAGAACCACTAGGCAAGTGGGGTTTCGCCAAGGATTTTCTCAAAGGGGAGTGGATGGTGTTGGACGAGAACACTACTAGGAGAGGGGGAGGATTTTAACACTTCGAAAGTATTTGTGGATGAAGAAAGTCTTCAACTTAGGGTATTTATAGGTCAAGTAAAGGCCAACCAATGGCCAAGATCATGCCAAGTGCAAGGCAAGTGTAAGGCCAAGATCAAGCCAAGTACACCTTATCCATCTACCACACCAACTTGCACAAATATCCTACCTAACCCAAGGCCACCTTTTCGCCCACGCCGCCTCAACCTTCCTTCCAATGTGAGGTGACACATGTCACCTCCCGCTGGTCCAAAATATTTCGCCTCTCGGAAAAATCCGCAAAAATTAAAAATGACATAGCCTAATTTTCCTTCGCAAGTCTTGTAAAACATTTCGCCGAAAAACGACTCTAACCGTGTCAGTGCACAAAATAAATCGCCCAAGCCACTTTAAAGTTCAAATTTTTCTACGCACGCCCCACGCATATACTGAAATACGGTATAACACTACCACTCCAAAGATTCGATGGCGCCATGAGGCCTTGTATGGGAGGAAGTGCAGATCGCCTATAGTTGGTTCGATGTGGGCGAGGCGCAAGTGGGACCAGATTTGGTGCAGCAGTGATGGATAAGGGAAGCTTATCCGAGAGCGCTATCGATACCGTGAGTCGCATAAGTCGATGCAGATCATCGTCGCAGATCTTGAGTTCGAGGTTCATGATTGGGTTTTCCTAAAGGTGTCACCCATGGCGGTGTGATGAGATTCGGAAGAAGGGAAACTCAAGGTATATCGGGTCGCTTCAGATTGTCCGCAGTGGTAGGCAAGGTTGCCTACGAGTTGGATCCGCCGTCCGATCCGAGGCAAGGCATCCTGTTTCACGATCTATCCCGGCGAGATGTATCGGGATCCATCTAGTGGTGCACCCGATTGACGATGTCCGTGACCGAGGGGTTATCTTATGGCGAGGTTCCCATAGCGATAATCGATCGTCGTGTTAGGCGTCTGACCAAGGACGTGGCTTCCGCCAAAGTCTTGTGGCGAACGAGCTCGTGGAGGAGATGACACGGGAAGCCGAGGAAGACATGAGGCGTAGTATCCTCACCTATTCCCTACACCTCCGTGTAATTCACTTTCCTACTTGTAAATCTTCATTATCGCTTATGCCTAAGTGTTGTTACGCGGCGTGTGTGGCATTTGCAACTATTTAAGTTATGAAGAATCTTATCGTTAATCGTTTGGGAAGGAACATTCGACGAATGTTTCTAAGGGGAGAGAATATTATACCGTATTTCGAGTATGTACGTAAGGGCGCACGATTTAAAGTTTGGCCTTAAAAGTTTAAGCCTCGACGCTTTTATTTGTGCACAACTCACTAAAAGAATCGCTTTCCGACGTAAACGTTTCCACGCTTTCGTAGGAAAATTCGCTATGTCATTTAGTATTTTTATGGATTTTTCCGAGAGACGAAACATTTTGGACCAACGGGAGGGCGACACTTGGCACCTCAAATCGGTGGACTTGAAATCGCCCATCGACGAATTGACATAGAGTTGCACGTTTTTTGTGCCTTTGCACAAGTCAAGGAGTTGGTAGGATATTTTGTGTGCAAGTTGGCTAGGTACACTTGCCCTAATCTTGGCCTTACACTTGCCTAACACTTGGCTAAATCTTGGCCCTTGGTTGGCCATCCCTTGACTTATAAATACCCCTCTTGTGATGAAGAGTTCTTCATCCACAAAAGCTTTCCAAGTCTAAAAATCCTCTCCTCTCCCTTAAAGCCATTTCGTCCAAACACCTTCCCCCCTTGAGTAAAGTTTGGCCGAGGGCCCCCCTCCCCCTAGCCTAGCCGACATCTACCCCCCTCCCTTGGTAGAAAAGTTGCCTTCTAGTATTGTTATAATGCCCAAAATACCCTAGCCCAAATCCCTTAGTACTTAGTAAGTTGTGAAGAACTTCTAAGGTTTCTCGAGCTATCTGAGCGCATAACTTAGAGCTAAGCCTTGCTCCTGATCGACTTTTATCTAGGATATTATTGGGCTTACCGAGGTAAATAATCCTAACCTCTTTTGAATTAGAAAATACATACCGTAGTAGTATAAGAATAAGTATACATACTTGTAAGAGTATTAAAGAATAGAATTGATCATTATCACAATAGAAGGGTTTAAAAGAAGAATAATTGAATCAGACTCACATAGGACTGCTTTTCACAAGAGACTCATATAGCTCACCGTGTAGGGTTGTGCGCCACAATCAGTAATTGTGAACCCCGCTTAGAATGACCTTCGAGTAGTCTAGACGCTGATAGACGTGTTCGACTATTATAGGTCGATTCTCATGCGACATATTCAACTTGGCGTGGTTTTCACGAGAAGGTATGTGATTCTTCCTAAAGCATGATATTTTACAATATATATGTAGTACGGAGACGCATACGTGTTAATCGAATAATAACTACGACAATGTCTTTGACTTAAGCTGAATAATACTTACAGAATGCCTCACGCTTAAGCTCAATAATAAAGATCTGAAAGCATTTCAAAAGAATACTGAATCATTTTTAACAGAAGAGAACTAATTGGTTTTTAAAACAGAAGCTTAAGATTTATACTAGCCTTATGGGAAGTTAAGTATAACCACTTAAGAATGATAAAAGAAACAATTTGCCTATGTGTTTATAACAGACTTATATTGAATTGTGAAAAGAATATTAAGATGGTTTGATAAGTAGACTTGATACGATGCTATGTGTGTTAGTGTCTTGTAACGCTTGTATAAGAGAGTATTCTTGTCAGGCTTATGTTGTTTAACGATAAGTCGTTATGTTAGTGTAATATCACTCACCTCGACATATTACACGGGGTTGCTGCCCTCCGACGCGGGTAGACTCAAAGCGGTCCGGGACCATGATTCGAGAATACCTCACGCGGTCCAGTGGACCTATGCGGAGCTACGGAGTTCCGTGTTAGTGATGCGGGTTATACCTCACGCGGTCTATGTGGCTACGCGACTACGAGTCCAGCCGACGCCGATGAGTAGCTACCGACGCGGGTTATGTACCCATGCGCGCCTATGTGAGTGGGCTATGCGGACTACGGAGTCCGTGGATTAGGCTTGCATGGTGATACTACGCAATTGGCCCCGCTCGATCATTCGCAGCCTAGAAAAGACCTCGCATAGCTTACCTATTGTTGCTCTTGTTTGTGATGCGCACTATGCGCGTTTCTCGTTGTTTCATACATATTTGTAAACCGGTTTTAAAAATGATATGTTTTCATTTAAGTACTTTACGCTTCACATACTTAGTACTGTTGTATCGACTCCTTCGGGACCGCTCATGCCGCAGTGGCAAGCAGTGCTAGATCCGCATCCTTAGGATCTTTTGCGTTGGTGTCGTGAGCTCCATCTTCTCCGAGGCTCTACCGCTGGGTATGCTCTCCTGTTGTAATTAGTTTTGTTCGCCAGGTATGGCGGGCCCCGTCCCGCCATAGTTGTTTACTTCCAGAGGTCTCAGTAGTCCCGCTGCATACTGGGATGAATCGCAAAAACTTGGGTTATATATATACGCCAAAGGCAAGCTTTTCATCGATAAATTGTGTCTCATTTTACAATCAAGTTTCATGTCTTGTTTTATATTTCCGCTGATTTTCTCTCGATGTATGATCGCTTGGGTGCCCGTAAGGCATCAACACGCCCCTAACGGTCGTGACACCGTGCCACTCATCGCTCGTGCTAAACTTTTGGCTTAGAATTGTAGATGGATTCAATCCTTAGAAAGGAGTGGATTAAGTCTTCAATTGGCTATGGCATGGGTGAATTTTTGGCTAAGAGACGAGGATTTGAGTGAGAGTTTTGTTTGAATGAAGTGGAAAATGAAGAGGTTTTTAGTTTTAATAAGAAATCTGATTTTTTTATATAAATACACATCGTCCCTAATTATTTTCTTAAGTTAATTCCATCCCCCAAGTAATAAATCTTAATCTCACTTCTTTTAATCTCCGAAAATTCCATAAGACCTCGTATTCTCCATGTCGTAATTCTCATAATATGTTACTAATCCTTAATGGGAAAATATATAACGATCATTTTCCATTTCCATTAACACGCTCGTAGTAACCAATTTTTTTTCAGAATCACATCCTTCAAGTACTAACTTCTGGATTTAGCATATATAATCATACTATATAATCAATATTCGAATCTTAATTTCTTAATGATGTTCTTAAGTATCGTCATAACTTACGAGGTGTAACACCGATGTTGCAGGACTTCGTCAGTAGGTTCTAGGGAAGGCACACAATGCTCGTTATTCTATTCATCCGGGGTCGACGAAGATGTACCATGACCTCAGATGTGTGTATTGGTGGGATGACCTGAAAATGGACGTAGCAGGGTTCGTTGCTCAGTGTCCGAATTGTCAGCAGGTCAAGATTGAGCACCAGAAGCCTGATGGATTATTACAGACGATAGAGATCCCGACATGGAAGTGAGAGGTGATTAACATGGATTCTGTTACAGGGTTACCTCGTACTCAGAGGAAGTGTGACTCCATTTGGGTTATAGTTGATAGGCTAACGAAATCAACCCATTTTCTTCCGATCAGGACTGCTTACTCGGCTGAGAAATATGCTAGGCTTTATATCAGGAAGATTGTGAGACTACACGGGGTTCCTACATCTATTATATCGCATGCAGGAGCCGCCACGCTAACTTCGAGGTCATTCCAAGGAATTGGGACACAGTGAGTCTCAAGATCGCATTTCACCTCGCATCGACGCGTGCAGAGCGTACTATCCAGACACTTAAGGATATGCTGAGGGCCTGCATTATTGATTTCAGGGATAGCTGTGAGGATCATTTGCCTCTTGTTGAGTTTTCTTATAACAACAACTACCATTCCAGTATTCAGATGGCCCCGTTTGAGGCCTTATATGGAAGGAAGTGCAGGTCGCCGATTGATTGGTTTGATTTTGGCGAGGCTACATTAGTAGGTCCAGACTTGATTCAGCAGGCTGTGGGTAAGGTGAAGCTTATCCAAGAGAGGTTATTAGCAGCCCAGAGTCGACATAAGTCTTATGCAGATAATCGACGTCGACCCTTGGAGTTTTAGCTTGACGATTGGGTTTTCTTGAAGGTATCACCCATGAAGGGTCTGATGAGATTTGGCAGGAAAGGGAAGATCAGCCCGAGGTACATTGGGCCTTACCAGATTGTTCGCAGAGTAGGCAAAGTTGCATATGAGTTAGATCTGCCATCCGATTTGGAAGCGGTACATCCGGTCTTCCATGTTTCTATGTTACGGAAATATATCGGAGATCCTTCCAGAGTTTTCCCAGTTGATGATGTCCGAGTGACAGATGAGTTATCGTATGAGGAGAGTCCTATTGTCATACTTGATCGCCAGGTCAGACAATTACGGACTAAGGACGTGGCTTCCGTCGAGGTCTTGTGGCGGAATAATAATAGAGAGGAGATGACTTGGGAAGCAGAAGAGGACATGATGAAGAAGTATCCTCACATGTTCCCTACACATGCAGGTAATTCGTTTCCATACTTATCAATTTTGATTGACGTATATACCTGAGTGTTATATTGTGGCCATGTGTGGCATATTTGATTGTGTTGGGTATAGTTAAACGGGACTATGCCAATATCTGTTTAGTGAACTTAGTATGAACATTCGGGACGAATGTATCTAAGGGGGGAAGAATGTTACACCCCGTATTTCCAAGAGATTGAGATGAGAACATACGTGGGAAATTTGGATTTGAATTTTGGAACGAAAGAAAAATCACTTTTCGCTAAGGAGAAATTTTGAAACCTCGTGAAGGAAAAAAGTTTATTTTTCAGAATTTGATTCTCAAATTCGGTATATGGATTAGTAGAGTATATTGAAGGTTTGGATTTTCAAGTCTCGAATTTGGTCATGTGGGGCCCACCGGAGAATTGTACGATTTTGTGGGGCCCACAAGGTTTTGAAATATTTTTGACCAATTATATATATTTTGGGGGAAGAAATAATTTGGACCAATAGGAGGGTGACACGTGTCACCCCGCCTCCCACTTGTCTTGACGTGACTATTTGACTTAGATATTTGTTGAAGGAGGACAAGTGGACATGGGTCCCACATCCACTTGTCCATACACTTGTCATGATCTCCCCCCTTGTGATACATTATATATACATAGAGGGTGCAAGACTTCATCTACACTTGGAAACATTTCACTACACCAAATATTTCTCTCCTCTTAAGGTGCTCTCGGCTTTGGCCTTTTTTGGAAGACAAAAATTCTTCAATCCTTCATGTTAAATCCTCAAATCCTAGACTAAGATCCCTAATGAAGTGCTAAGCCAATACAACCCCTTAAACCCCAAAGATCTCCACTTGAGCCGTGAGTTTAATGTTGGAACCTTAGGGTGTTCTTCAACTTTTGGTGTTGAGACTTGAAGAAAAGGTTATTATAAGCTTATGGAGGTTACATACATGTGTTTGGAACGTGAAGAATATGAGCTAAGACTATTCTAAGGACCGACTTTAACTTGGACTATTTTGGGCACATTTGAGGTAAGGATCATTTGTCCTCTTAATATAATTAGATATTACATGTTGTAGTGGTTAGAAAATGATATTGTGATAAGGAAAAATGGAAATAAGAAGTATATGTTGTATTGTTGTTGGTTGTAGCCGAGAATGGCCTTAAAATGTTGGTTAAATGCGGATTGTTTATTGGATTGTTTTATATGAATTGTGGGGCAGAATTTCACACGTCAAGTTAGGAGTGTAATCCCCTTTGGTTAACTGTTGATTGTGCCTTAAATGTGGAGTGTTGGTTGTAGAATTCGGGCCTTGGAAAAGGTGGAAAAGTACGTAGAAACAGGGGAAGTGCTGCCCAATTTTCCATAGAATAAGAGACATTTTACTTAGTATTATTCTACCTTAGAAAGCTAGAAGTTGATAGACGTATTATTGTCATTATAGGTTGACATTCTACGTGCGGCGTATTCTACTTGGCGTGTGGAATAGCTTAAGAGGTATGTAAAACTCTTCCTATCTTTCTTTGAGCATGAACCTTATAAAAATGTGTAGTACGGTGGACGTACATGTTTTAAATGAAATTGGATTCATTATAGTACTTTATTTGGAAGTTACAAGTTTACTTGATTTTAAAGCCTTGAGTTGAATTTAAAAAGTGTAGTAACTTGATATTTAAACGAGGAAGTGCCTTGATACTATGAGTGATAGTACTTTTGGGGTTCAAGTCCTTAATATTACTTGAAATGAAAGTGCCTTGAGTTTATAAAGTGATAGTTCATTTCACATGTTTTAATGAGAGTCAAAGAATATTTTAAACTTGCATATGTTCGCTCATGATAGCCTTTCATGCAAGTGTTATATTTCTATACCACCGTGTCCCTCATTGGAGGGCCGGCCATCTTATTGTGTTATTTACTTGGACGTGCTTACATGATGTAGGAATTCCATGGGCATGCTTCCACTATATTGTTCCATGGACATACTTTCACGATGAAGGAATTCCGTGGGCGTGCGGCCATGATGCGGATTCAATCCCCGGGTGATATTATTATTCCATGGACTAGCTCTCTATGATGACATATTCCCGAGATGCAGGAATTCCACAGGCATGTTATATATATATTATGCTTTGTGCATGCCGACAGTGATGAAGGAATTCCACGGGCACACTTTGATATTGCGGATCTAAGACCCATGGTTAGAATTGCATAATGATTCTGAGGGCAGGTGTCCCTGATTTTGACATGACTGTTTATATTATGAAATGGTCGTTTAAAAAGGTAAAGCTGAGGCCCATTACTTTCATATAGACAAGGCACAATTGTACTGTTATTTTGGTTATCATACATGTCTCCTGCTTCATTTTGGACTGTTACGATTTCATTACAGTACTTTTAGTTTCACATACTTAGTACATCTTCAGATCGACTTCTTCCTGTGTGGGGTTTATGCTCCATGCCGCAGGTGTAGATACACAGGTTGGTGATCCTCGCTCTTAGGATCTCTGTTGAGTTTTTGGGAAAAAGCTTCATTACCCCGGAGGCTTATCTTTTGGTACGGATCTCTGGTATGGTAGGTTTTTGTACATTCAGGGGTATGGCGGGGCCCTGTCCCACACGCTGGGTGTCCAAATTCTAGAGGTCCAGATTCATATGTGGGCCGGTCTTACGAGAGTTGTATTTATTATTGGCCTGATGTATAATCAGATTGCCGGGTGTATCCGTTGTTATATAACGGCAGCCTTCACCGCTCGCCTTGTTGCTATTCATACGCTTTCATTTGTTTGTTGCCTATGTTTTATATGTGATATGAGGTAGTAGAGGGGTGCCTGTGTGGAGCACTGGCCATGCCCGGCCTGACTTGACACTATTCCACAAATGTAATGTCACCTGGAGAGAATTCTATGCCAACTACCTGCAACAAAGCAATGGAGATGCTTTGTAATGTGCGCCATGTCCCGCTTAGTCTTTGAAGAATGCTATGTTTGGGAGAGCGATATCGGATACTGTGGCAACTATCCGACCCAGCCGTAACCTGGTCTAGAATGCAAACCACATACACCGAGACGCCATGAGGCCCTATGTTATCCAGGCGCACAATTTCGTTATTCCCGCAGCGGGGGCGGAGGACTTGCCAGGTGTTAGTTCAATAGAGTAGCCAAGGCTTGACTATATTTCGTAAGTGCACGCTTGATTCCATCTACTCATTTCACTAACGTACTGACAGACAGAATCAAGCTCATCTTTGGCATTATGAAGGGCCTGACTATTGACATTGGAATGAAGATAGCGCAGAGTATTGGGGACATCAGTAGATTGACTACTACTGGAGGGTTGGGACATGATTCTTTCATCACTGCACTATGTGCTAGGTACAGAGTCCCAACATTCGCCACGGACATTCTTGAGAAGATTCTGTCGCCCATTACATACAGTCTAGTCCATGCTTACCCAGACCATGTGAACCCAGGGGATAGGAGACGAGGTCGAGAAGAGGGTGAAGCAGGTGCAACTACAATGGAGCAAGAGGAGCAAAGCCTGAGGCAGCCACACATGAGCCAGGGCAAAGCAGCCACCAACCTCCTTTAGCCTTGGAACCTCCAGTGCCAATCATGGAGCAGATGCTCCTAAATCAACAACAGATGTTGCGGAACCATGAGAGCATGATGCAAAATCAGCATCAGATGATGCAAGAGCATCAAGACCTGAGCCAGCGCGTCAATGACTTAAGCACCATTTTCAACCAATAGTCAATGCAGTATCTGCCGCCACCACCGCCATTTTGAGCCGCTAATGTCTGTAAGTCGTCTCTTTTATTTATTGAGTCTTACACATTTGGGACAATGTGTAGTTTATGTTTGGGGGGAGTTTTTATTCTATTTGTGTTTTTGAGTCTTTTTTATTATGTTTTTGTGTTTATATGAGTCAATTTTTTTTATAATTTTTTTTATAATCATGCATGTTGTAGTTGCTTGAAACGCCTAGTGAATTAAGTAGGATAATGTAAGGGAATGATATGCAAAAATATGTGTGCTTAAGTTAAATATGCCAAAGATTCATGAAAATCTGATTAGTTGGAATATTTTGTGCTTAGCCTGTGTATGACAATTGTGAAAAATGTCATGCGTGCTTGTTATTTGAGGCGAAATAATTAGGATGTACATGTTAGGGGGAGGATTCAGACATTTCTTTGATATCCCTTCTTACCAGTCATTTCCCACCTTGCACTTAAATGTATCCCTAGTCATCCCCTTTGAGCCTAAAATAAAAAGTTATTTCTTTGACACCCCAGATTCCCTTATGTGCCATAAGCAATAATTGATAATAGAGATGAAAAAAGAGTGAAAAAGAAATACAAAAAGAGAGCGAAAATTATGCACCCCAATTAAAATATGGAAAAGCTTAAGTTTGAAGGTGCCAATGTGAATGTGTGTTATGATCTCAACAAAAAGATAAAGGGGATTAATGGGTATGAACTAAAAAGAATACCGCAAAGAAGGAGAAAAGAGTTGAATGAAAAGCGCTTATGGTACGTAATTGAGCCTAAATGCTTAATCTTACCTACCCATGTCTAAGCCTATATTAAAACCCTAAAAAGTCCTGATGACCCTAGTATGTATGTCCATTATTAGTGGATAATAACAAGTGAACAGACTATATTACTTTGGAAAAAATGAAATGAAACTGACATGCATAGGTTAGGTATTCATGCTTCCAGTGATTGTGACTGAAATGAATCTGCGAAATCTAACTTGAAATTCTAGATTGTTAAATGCATGCTACATCTATTCCTGCATATTATCCTAACTAACGTTCATGTGTTTCTAAGTGACATTGTGCAGCTGCTTGACCTGAGTCTTTGAGTCTTTTGATTTTTGTTTCTTTGTTTTGTTTTGTTCTTTGCTCGAGGGCGAGCAAAGTTCAAGTTTGGGGGTTTGTTAGAAATATTTTATATACCATTTTTGAGTCATTTTTAGTTAGTATTTTAATCGTGTTGTTGTGTTTAGTATAGTATTAAAGTTGTTTTTCTTTCTTTTGAGTCACAGCGGTTCAAAAAGGCAAAATGGCAAAAAGGAGCGGAAAATGGGCATAAAAGGAGGAATCCGAGGCAGAAAAGGACAGAAATTGACAACCCAGACGAAAGCTATGCAGCGCCACGGCGCCGAACAGCAGGGCCGCGACGCCGGAATAGCTGAGAGGCCACAAGAATTATGGCACAGCGGCGCCGACGCAGAAATTTCAGTTCCGAAGTTAATTTGGCCAAGGGAAAAAGGGTCCATAAGGCACGAAATTTACAACATACTTAAGCCCTAGGGTTTGCTATAAAAGAGAAGGAGGCTGACCTAAAGGAGACATCTTGTACATATTCTAAAAACCCTATTTTACACCACACAACACCGTTCAGATAAGAATCAAGGTAGAAGATTGGAGACCTGTTAAGTTATTTTCTTTCCTTTTCTTTGTTTTTAATTCAGTTCATGTATGGATGTTAAATTAGTTTTTAGCGTGACTATGGCTAGGAGCTAAACACTTTATTAGGGCTTTCTTTTGGAATCACTTGAAACTCTTATTTATGAATTAATGCATTAGTTGATTTCTTTTTCACTTAGATTAAGATCTATTCAATAATTGCTTTTGTCACGACCCAACCCGACGGGCCGCGACTAACGTCCTAAATGGACGTCATTACTGACCTGTCACTCTTAATCCATCTAATACAGAGATCTATAGAAATTTCGGCAGCACAACACTGCTTTTACAACATTTCCCTAAAATGGGCTAGCCGACAAGGCTGCCAAAACAACAACAAAACAACAGTCATAATAGGCTAGCCGACTAGGCTGCCACCAACCAACATCACGCGCACAAAGGCATAATCAAAGTAAGCAAGCTGGCAAGGCTGCCACGAGATAATAACATCAAAATCCAAAACAAGGTACAAACGCCCAATCCACAACTGTCTACAGACCTCTAAGAGTGTAATACTGATATATGACGGGACAGGACCCCGTCGTGCCCAAAATATGCATAAGTTTGAAAGATAAAGGTCTGTACCAAAATAGCTGGCCCCGGAACAAAGGAGTTTCTCCAACCGTCAGATGTAAATCCTAGACGGAGGGTCACCTATTCAACACCGAACATGCTGGCATGAACGCAGCCTCGAGGAGCGGGGTCGACGTAAATAATGTACCGAGTATGTAAACATAAAATATCAAAATCAATAACAATCGTATCAAGTAAAACAGAGTCATCAAATTTCATAAAATCGAGAATCTTGTCGGAAATCATATCATGTATGCTTGAATCATAAATCATCATACTCATGTTCAGATATAAAATCAGATAACATGTCTCGCCTCTATGGAGGACTCGATGGAATCAGATTCACACAGAACGTGTCTCTACTCTGGGCGAGGACTCGATGTAATCTGCATATATATATATAACGTGTCTCTACTGCCTAGCTAGTGGACTCGATGAATGATGCATGGTCGCGCACGAACATGATCCGCCCGACTCAGTGGAGTGAAATAGTAACACTTAGCACGAGTAGATATCATGAGCAATCAGATGCAATTAAAATCATTATGTGACTCTCAATAAAATTATTACCATAAACTCAAGTATCAAATCATAATCACTAGTAAACAATCATTTTTAAAATCGAATCGGTAGGAGTTAAGCACGTCCGCTGCATTTTCATAAAAATCATGCCAAAAGAAAGAAGGAAAGGTCTCACATACCTCTTAGGCGAACTAATCAACTCGATATTAAGGTATGCCTCGTCTAGTACTTCAACCTATAATAAGGAATAACACGCTCGTCAATTTTGATTTTTTTAATGTAAGTTATATGAATAACGGCTCCCTTATTTCTATAAAAATTTGGGCAACATTTCCTTTGTTTATGTGCGTATCCACAATTTTCCAACAATCCAAATCAGCCACCAATTCAACTCCAACCAACAATCCAATTCAACCAACCAATCAATAAGTCATTACTTAAGAGTATGACCATAATAGCCCATATACTTGGCACATATCATCTATACAACCTTTCTTCCCACCTTTATGGAATTTAATCCCAACAACAATTTAGGTGATTAAACCACCTATCTATCATATTCCACCAACTCTTAATTCATAATAAGAAAATAGTCCATTAAGGCAATCCACCAAGTCTAACAATTAGTAACAAGAGCTCAAGTCTTCTAGTATTCAATATATTACTTTTAACCTCTTTTAAGATATGTATTAACGATCATCGCAACGTATTTATAATTTCATAACTTATATTATAATCTAACAAGAACGACCTTTAAATCGGGAGAATCATGCTCAACAATTTCATAAAAGTTGGCCCTAACATGTTACAATTCTCTAATTCTTTTTCTTACTTCTTAATCCAACTTCTCTATCAACAATTCCATATCACAAGTGCATTAACATTAAGCTTTCCTTCCAATTCCCAACATGCAATTATCAACCATAACCCAATACTTCAACTACAACAACATGCAACTTCAATTATAGCATAGATTGAAGAATTTTCATACCTTAATTAAATCCCCAAAACAGTCCCGATTTTTAGTAACTGCTTCGTCAACTGAACTTGTAACGTCCATAACTATCTACTCCGATGTCCTATCGACGAGTGGTTTGTTTCTTTGGAAACTAGACTCGACGAACCTCATTTTAGGCTTTTGAAACACCCAAAAATTCCTAATATACAAGGAGATATATCCCTCCAAAGTTGACTAAAATTCTGCCCCAAAATCCCGATTTTTGTCCCAACTTCCATCAAATTCTTGTCCAATTTTTCACTTCTTCAACTCCAATCCAACATGCAAGCATTCTACAATGTTAGACAAACATCCTTACATGTTTTTCTTCAAAAAAACTTGTCCGAAACTTGACGAAAAATTGCTCCACTTTCGGTCCAGGCAGTCCCGATTTGGGCACTGTTTTGGTTCCAATTTTCGCCTCTAATTCGTGGTGAAAACGTAGCCTACGAAGAGGAGAAAGAAAAGAAGAAAACCTTGAACTATGTTAGGCAATGGGGTGGGGATTCTCGGCTGGTCTAGAGAAGGAGAAGGGAGAAATTTTTCTTTCTTTGTGTTCTTGGAAGTTTGAATGAACAAATGAGGGTCTTTTAGGCTACTAAAGAAAAAAAAATCTGATTTGGGGTATTTACACTTTTTTCCCCAAGTTCCCCAATTGATAAATCTTGAATCCATTTAATTTAAATCTTAACTCCCGCATCCTTTAATTCCCGAAAATTCCAATACGCCTCGTATTCTCGTTATCGTAATTTATATACATATACTACTATTATTAAGGAAATTTTCGACGTCACACTCGTCGTTGCCAAAATTATTCCGTATTAACATGTAAGAATATACTTAATTTCTAAAATTTGAATCTTTATTCTTAATGACGTTCTTAATTATCGTCTTAAAACCACGAGGTGTAACATTCTTCCCCCCTTAGAAACATTCATCCTCGAATGTTCATAACAAGTATTATGCTAGAAAATTTTCTGCAGAGTCTCCTTTATAACTATGTCTATCCCTCCATATCAGCAACCAACAAATGCCACACAGGGCCACAATATAACACACATGCAATTCACCAATTCAAAATAGTTAAGTAAGGAACCAAATTACCTGTGAATATTCAACTGAATTTTATGTAATACCTTGAACAAAGTTAAAGCGTCTCTATGCGGTGATATATTCCTCTATTTTCGAATTTGCCACAATATTCCGGCTTGTACTACCTTGTACACCTGCTTCAATTTATAATGGTATGTAATGTTTCCCCAAATCTGTACTGCATGCTTAACATAACGACAATTCATGTGTATACCCGTTGCATTGTTAACATAGCTCCATATAGATTTGACAACTCCCTTGTACGAAACAAGTGATCTATCATTCTTTGATGTAAAAAAACATTTTATTAGCAGCATCTTGATACTATATTAAGTCCAATCTTTTGCAACACTTTATCCACTTGAAATTTTAAATTTTCACTTCGTCCATAGGAAGAATTATATCTTGTATGACACTCTTTTAACCCATAATTACTTATATACACCAGAAGAATATGATCTTTATCTTAACGAATCTCATACACTTGGCACAGTAAATTTACTAGAACTTATCCTTATCCACCAAGGATTATCTACCTGGTATATATCAAGTATGTAGTGACACGTGAGACAATGTCATCTGGTAGATACTACCCTAGTCTTGACAAACCCCATCAATCCCCATGTAGCAGTTCTTTGACCTCTTCCACTCTTTCTTGAAAACTCTGATAGTATTACATCGTGTAATGTTACCAATTTGGTACGATTATCAATTCAACCGCTCTTTGTTTTCCCACCAAATTCCTTGTTTAATGTTATCCTTTACCTCCACACCCATCTCCAAGGAATGAGAATCATATTCCCGTTGCACATATTGAGGGTAATGCTTCAAAGTACATGTTCCCTAGAAAGTTAACCCAGAGAGAGTTGGTGGTCTTAGATTTCCATCATAGCTTTTTACACAATGCATTTAATATATCCAAAATGAGGTCTGAATCCTAATCCACTATCATCCTTAGGCAAGTACATTTTAACCATGTAAACCAGTGCTTAGCCTTAACATCATCCTTACTATACACCAGAAGAAAATTACAACTATTTGTATGTATATCTTTGATCACACATTTTGCAAGTCTTATAGCAGGCAGTATGTGTATAGGCACCATTTGTAACACACTAGAAATCAACACTGTTTTACCTCACGGTGACAATAATTTTGTTACACCCCGTAGTTCAGGTCATGCGCATGAGAGCGTACGAAAGGGAGTAAGACTTAAAATTTTCAAAAGATAGGTTGACGGATTGTTCCGGATGGGTTTTAGTCAACTTTGAGGCGGGTTATGACCCGGTACATTGAGAGTTCCTAAGTATTTCAAAGGCCTAGTGCGTAGTTCGTTGAGTCTAGTTTCCAACGCAATCGATCGTTCGTCGATAGGACATCGGAGTAGGAAGTTATGGGAGTTACAAGTTCAGTGCGCAGACGGGCAAAAATGAGTCTCGGACAGAAGCGACAGGGCCGCGGCGCCGGATATACTGAGGGGTCGCTGAAATTGCAGCCAAGCGCCGGAAGCTGGGCGCGGAAGTTCGCAGAAGCTGCGAGGTTTCACGCGGCGCATGGCGCTGCGGGATTCTGGCGAAAAACTTAGGAAAATCTGACTTTCTTTTAAAGGCCATGAGGGTGACAAGTGTCCCCCCATCTGATTTTTCAGATGTCTTATATTGACCAAGTCTTGAAGACTTGGTCATCTTTCAAACCTCTCTCTCTCTCTAAATTAGCTCTCACTTCTCTCTAAAATTCCAAGGGGAATTCAAAGCCTAAGAAAAATCTGAAAAGTTAAGGACAAGAAGGAAGTTTGTGGCTAGCTTGTAGGAGTTGTTGTGGTGGTGTTCTTGGAAAGGAGGCTAGCAAAGTTGTTGGAATAATTTTGGCTAAAGCTCTAAAGGTAACATTTCTTCTCTTGTAGCTAGTTATTGTGTTGCATGTGAAGAAGAAAAGATTTGTAGTGGTAAATAATGCTCTTAGATTCATTGCATGTAAGAAATATGGGTTGGATATGAAAGAATTGGTTAAGAAGATTATGTGAGCATGTTGTAGCCTAAAAACTACCTTAGACTTGTTAAGTTAGTTGTTTTATCTTGTGGGGCAGAATTTTACACACCCAAGTTTAGGTGTGTAATCCCCTTTGAAATGTTTGGATTGTTGAGCCTTAAATGTGGCATTTGGATGTTGAATTCGGCCTTGAGAAAGGTGGCAAAGTATGTAGAAACAAAGGAAATGCCGCCCAATTTTCCATAGAATTTAGGGGCTTTGAACTTAGATTATTTCTACATTGAAATGAGAGGTTAATAAACGTATTATGGTTATTATAGGTTGACTTATTACTTGCGGTAGTTTGGGCTTAGCAAGTGGATTGACCGAAGAGGTATGTGGAAACTTTCTTATCTCTTAAGCATGAGTAGTTATAACTATATAGTACGGTAGACGTACGTGTTTTGAATGAAGTAAATCCTTTTGTTATACTTGACTTGTTTTAAGAAAATGTCTAAGTTGGTTGGGTTAAGTAGTTAACCCGCTTGTTCTTAAGGAGTGGTTTATCCTAAATAAGGTAGACAAGGATTTCTTGACATAATGAAGTATATAGTACTTGGTGTGAAAGTATTGAGTATTGAATTATTCTAAAAGATAAGAGACTTAAATTTTTGAGGTAAGAAACTTGTTTTCTAAAGGATAAGAGGCTTGAAGTATTTTGAAAATTGTATGAATTTGTTTGAAGTATAAGTCTCTTGGTTAGTAAAAGAACGAAATGGTTTATAAGGAGTTATAACGGCTTTATGGGAAGTTAGTTATAACGGCCTTGTGAAAGGATAAGGATGTCTTAAATTTCTAAAGCATAAAGTTAGTATAACGGCTTTATGGGAAGTTGGTTATAATAACTTTATGGAAGGTTATGAAAGTTGTCTATTTGATTTATGAGCATAAGTTGTCTAGATTGTGAAAAATTGAAGTTACTTGGTTTCAAGCTTTGAAACGAGTTTTCTAAAGGTGTAGTAACTTACTTTGAAAAATAGATACGCCTTGATACTACGGGTGTTAGTATCTTGGATTTTACATAAAAAGGAGGCTTTCGAAAAGAATGTACGTACATAGTACTTTGGTTTGTTTAATTGAGAATTATTATATGTGTGCCTTGATAAGTACTTTGGCTTGCTTAAATAAGAATTCTCTTGGTTTATGTGAAAATAAGGCATGGTAATTGTCTTGGTTTATGTAAAGGCATGGTATTGCAATTCGAATTAAAAGCATGTAGTTATGAGTCTATTTGGGCGTACCGTCAGTGATGGAGGATTCCACGGGTATGCGACCATGATGAGGGTTCGTTTCCCTGTTGATAGTATTATTCCATGGATTAGCTCTCCATGAGGTCTACTGATGTAGGGTGGATCTAGTAGTTAGCCCTCGTACTTGCCCCGGTCAGAGACGTGATGCAGGGTGGATCTGGTAGTTGATTTCGCATCGCCTTGCCAGTGTTGGGCGAAGTGGTGTGATGCAGGTGGATCCGTGGTTAGCTCACGATTTGCTCTGGCCGATGTGACGCAGGTGGATCTCGTAGAGGCTATCGCACTTGCCCGGCCACCGTGATTCGTATAGTATTGTTGCACGGTGGATCGATAATGGCTTTGCTCGCCTTGGCCATTGAGGATGCAGTGGATCTCGTAGCTATGCCTTCGCATTTGCCTCGCACGGTTTTGATGACACAGGGATCTAGTGTTCATGTGTACTTTAGTGTTGTTATATCATGATCGCCAGCGATGGAAGGAATTCCACGCATGATTGATATGGGCACGAGACCTATGGTTATATTTGAGTGATGACTTAGAGGCGTGAGTCCCCGACTTGACACGGTCGCAGATATATGTTGGTAATCGTAGTTTGGCTGTCATACATGTCTCCTGCTTTATATATGCTATTATTATTTCATTACAGTATTTTTAGTTTCACATACTTGGTACTGTCAGATCGACCTCCTGGGGCCGCTCACGCCGCAGTCGAGATACGTAGCTCACGATCCGCACTCTGTGATCACTGCTCATTTCGAAAGCTCCATCTCTCCGAGGCTTTGTCTTTTGGTATGATTCCCGAGGTTATAGACTTTTGTACATTCAGGGTATGGCGGCCCCGCCCGCCACGCTTGTTATTCCTAGAGGTCTGTAGTCACGTTTGTGGTTTGGGCTGTAAGAATAAGTTGTACTGTTTCACTTTCGATTAAGTTATTTTATGAGAGACGGCCTTGTCGGCTGGCCAGTGATGTTTACCTTATTATAAGTTAGGTGTTATGTATGTTCCGCTGCTATTCTCTGATGTATACCTGACAGGGTGCCGGCAGGTACTACGCGCCTGGTCGGTCGTGACAAATTTTTCTTCCCAAGCCTGTAACTTGTCTTTAATCTTCTTAATTAATTCAGCATAGTCTATCTTCCTCTTTCTAACATGTAATACTGAACATCCTAAATACATAAATGTAAATGTTCCTCAGGAAACCAAGAATACCTTTTACTTGTCAATCAAGTTACTGAGTCTTAGCATGCATATAAACAGAACTCTCTTTATTGATCAAATGGCCAGAAACTTCTTCATACTCTTTCGAAGTCTGCCTTAACTCTTTGTAAAATCATTCTATGTGCTTCTGTTGGAAATTCTTCAAAACTCCTCTTTAAATCTAACAATATCCTCCCTAAAACTTAGTTTCTAAAAAAAAATATCTCCAAAAGTTTCCTTACTACATAATAATAGAAGGCTTGACATTCTTCGCTTTAGATAAAAGAAACGAAATCATCTCAATCAACAACAAATGTCTCAATTTTGATTTAGTGCTTAAAAGAATGCTTCATATTCTGTCCAAAACTTAAGGAATCTAAATGGTCTACTCACATGCATAGATTGACCACCCTAAGTTAACAACTAAGGGGCATGGTCTAAACTTGTTCTTATTACGTGTTCCACTTCCACTTGTCTATACCAAGCTAAAATAAATATTTGCCAACATTCTATCGAACCTCTTAAAAGTACAACATTATCGCTCTTTTCATTCCATTACTTAAAAAGACTCCCTTTAAATTCAATTTCAACCAGATATATATGAAGACCGCCTATTGTCTCTCTTCCATTTATAACAACATTGAAATCCCCACTAACTAGTCAAGGATCCCTCATATCGTCGACAATATAGTATAAACTATTCCAGAGACAACCTTCCCAATGCATCACTCTTTGCATATACCATAGTATATCTACCTAGTTCATGTAACTTCTTCACCAGTGAGTCCTTAAGTTTGTCATGTTAATCATCCCTCATATTATCTCTGATTAAGTTTCTATGTTGATCAATATATTTAGGATAGACATAGCCACTTCCACTGCCATATTCTGCTCCACATTGGACATCATTATCCCATCTTCCTTTAATATTACTGCGTTACTATTATTAGAGTTGTTATCATTGGTACACACCTCCTGACTCTTGTCAACATTCCGCTCTTCAATAACTTTTGTTGCTACAAAAGCTCCTTCAACCTGTTCTTTAGTAGTAAGAGTTTCTTTTGATTCTTCTATCAATTGTGGGTCCTTAATGAGATCTTTTACTTCTACCACCTTACCATCATCATCTTTCTTGTTCTATTTATTACCATATTCTTTCCCAGTATCTCTTTGTTCCTTCTTATTTGCATTATTATCGTTTGTCTCATCAAGTGACATTTGTTTTATCCTCTCGCTGGTCTTACTAACTCAGTGGTGTCTTTGGCTGCGTCAACATTTGTCACTTTAGCTACATCACACTGAATATCTATTATCACTTCGTTGAATTCATCTATATCTTTGTACCTCTCTTATCTGTTTTCCATCCTTCTATTATGGTCTGTAGAAATTTAGGATTCAACCTTCACCTATTAAAGTATCTGAACTTATACTAAGTCTTTATGCCTACTTCTCATCCAATTAACCCAAGAGAATATTCATATAGACATGGTTTCTTGAAAACACCTTAGAAGCATGTAGGTTATCAACTCATTCTTGATTAGTAAGTGATGCTATGCACCTTGCATGCCACTCATTTCACCATAATCTGCTACATACTGCTTAAAACCCCTTATCTCAGTCTTAGCGACATGACACTTCACTCTTCTATTCCATTTTAATGCCCAGTTGAATTCACTCATTATTGCCTATGGTCCTTGTATCTGGCCATGTAACCTTACAATATCTATCCACAATTCCTTTTTTAAGAGCCACATCATTAAACGCATTCACCAAGGTCATATGAGAATTTTTATTTATACCCCTATGTGTCACCCCGCAGTGTTCCAACTATTCTGTATAGCTTTTAATATCTACCTCGTCGAGATGAGGCTTCCAAGAGATCAAATAACATCATCTTAGCATTCTGTGTGAACCAATGCATTGAAACTGTGCACAAATACATACTTCGGTTACCAATCCTTCAAATAACTTCTTAACCGAAAATATGAACTCCAGAGGTTACAATATTTAAAATGCTTGACACAACTATACACTAATAGGATGCTCATCATTCCCAAGTTCTAAGTCATTTGCGAAAGAAACTCAATTAATTCCTATGTCCAATACTTCCCAACATTCGATCCAAAGTAAGAAAAATGCTTTCATCCTTATATATCAATCTTATTATTCCAGAAGTAATAGCCCCTTCTCATTCTTACATGGGAACAATATTCTTTTGCAGTTCCCTACCTTCACATAGTCAAACAACATGGTATACCATAAAACAATCACAGATTCTAACAATTAACGCTCAAAATTTAATTAGAGGTATGAAGGAGAAAATAATAGGTAAGCTTCATTTTCTATCTTTGAAAGGAAAAGTTCAATCTCTGCAACTATAGAGCAGATAACGTAGCATAACAGAGTACCAATTCGTAAGATAGAGGCTACTGCAATTTATTTCACAAGTCAAAACCGCATTCATGGTCTGAAAGGGATCTCTTCAATATTCGTAATTATAAACAATTCATTTCTTACTTGTCGTACTTTCCATAATTCCAACACATTCTAGTATACATACGTAACCTCGGACACTGCTCAACCCTGATGATACCATCCCTTAAATGATGAATTGTTAACTTATTCTCTTATTTGGTACGTAAAAGATTATGAATAGTTACCTTACCTGACGTTGACCTTGTATCTCCAAACATGGTCATCATACTTCTACTCAAACTTTTTCACTTCCCTTATGGCTTGACGCACCAAGTCAAGTCCGATTTACTATGATTTTTCCCATCCGAGCCATTGTCGCTGTCTTTTGGAACATAACTGCAACCACAATAATTATTAGGAAGAGGGGGGGGGGGGGTTATGCTAATGACATAGCTCTATTGCACGATCTACGAGATGAAAGAGTAGAAACCAATCTTAAATGTCCGGAAGCCTCCTGTGTATAAGTATGGTGCACAACATACTCATACACAAGACTCTACTAGACACGGTCTGTAGACATTCCGAGGACTAACTGCTTTGATACCACTTTTGTCATGACCCAACCCGGCGGGCCGTGACTAACGTCCTAATTGGACGTCATTACTGACATGTCACTCTTAATCCATCTAATACAGAGATCTATAGAAATTTCGGCAGCACAACACTGCTTTTACAACATTTCCCTAAAATGGGCTAGCCGACAAGGCTGCCAAAATAACAACAAAACAACATTCATAATAGGCTAGCTGACTAGGCTGCCACCAACCAACATCACGCGCACAAAGGCATAATCAAAATAAGCAAGCCGGCAAGGCTTCCACGAGATAATAACATCAAAACCCAAAACAAGGTACAAACGCCCAACCCATAACTGTCTACAGACCTCTAAGAGTGTAATACTGACATATGACGGGACATGACCCCGTCGTGCCCAAAATATGCATAAGTCTGAAAGATAAAGGTCTGTACCAAAATAGCTGGCCCCGGAACAAAGGAGCTCTCCAACTGTTGTACATAAATCCTAGACTGGAGGGTCACCTATCTGAACACCTGAAATGTGGGCATGAACGCACTTCGAGGAGCGGGGTGACGAAATAATGTACTGAGTATGTAAAACATAAAATACTGAAAACTGAATAACAACTGTACCAAGTAAAACAGAGAGTCATCAAATTTCATAAAACTGAGAATCTTGTCTGAAAATCATATCATGTATGCTGAATCATAAATCATCATGCTCATGTCTGTATATAAAATCAGATAATAACATGTCTCCGTGGAAGGACTCGATGGAATATGTATTCGCTGCACGTGTCTCGGCCTACTGGGCGAGGACTCGATGTAACTGCATATATATATATAACGGTTCTCGCTCTAGTGAGGACTCGATGAATGATGCACGGTCGCGCACGAACATGATCCGCCCGACTCGTGGAGCGAAATAGTAACACTTAGCACGAGTAGATATCATGAGCAATCAGATGCAATTAAAATCATTAAGTGACTCTCAATAAAATTATTACCATAAACTCATATCAAATCATAATCACTAGTAAACAATCATTTTTAAACGAATCGGTAGGAGTTAAGCACGTCCCGCATTTCATAAAAATCATGCCAAAAGAAAGAAGGAAAGGTCTCACATACCTCTTAGGCGAACTAATCAACTCGATATTAAGGTATGCCTCGTCTAGTACTTCAACCTATAATAAGGAATAACACGCTCGTCAAATTTGATTTTTTTAATGTAAGTTATATGAATAACGACTCCCTTATTTCTATAAAAATTTGGGCAGCATTTCTTTTGTTTATGTGCGTATCCACAATTTTCCAACAATCCAAATCAGCCAACAATTCAACTCCAACCAACAATCCAATTCAGCCAACAATCCAACCAACCAATCAATAAGTCATTACTTAAGAGTATGACCATAATAGCCAATATACTTGGCACATATCATCTATACAACCTTTCTTCCCACCTTTATGGAATTTAATCCCAACAACAATTTAGGTGATTAAACCACCTATCTATCATATTCCACCAACTCTTAATTCATAATAAGAAAATAGTCCATTAAGGCAATCCACCAAGTCTAACAATTAGTAACAAGAGCTCAAGTCTTCTAGTATTCAATATATTACTTTTAACCTCTTTTAAGATATGTATTGACGATCATCGCAACGTATTTATAATTTCATAACTTATATTATAATCTAACAAGAATTACCTTTAAATCGGGACAATCATGCTCAACAATTTCATAAAAGTTGGCCCTAACATGTTACAATTCTCTAATTCTTTTTCTTACTTCTTAATCTAACTTCTCTATCAACAATTTCATATCACAAGTGCATTAACATTAAGCTTTCCTTCCAATTCCCAACATGAAATTATCGACCATAACCCAATACTTCAACTACAACAACATGCAACTTCAATTATAGCATAGATTGAAGAATTTTCATACCTTAATTAAATCCCCAAAACAGTCCCGATTTTTAGTCACTGCTTCGTCAACTGAACTTGTAACGTCCATAACTCTCTACTCCGATGTCCTATCGATGAGTGGTTTGTTATTTTGGAAACTAGACTCGACGAACTTCATTTTAGGCTATTGAAATACCCAAAAACTCCTAATATACGAGGAGATATATTCCTCCAAAGTTGACTAAAATTCTGCCCCAAAATCCCGATTTTTGTCCCAACTTCCATCAAATTCTTGTCCAATTTTTCACTTCTTCAACTCCAATCCAACATGCAAGCATTCTACAATGTTAGACCAACATCCTTACATGTTTTTCTTCAAAAAAACTTGTCCGAAACTTGACGAAAAATTGCTCAACTTTCGGTCCAGGCATTCCCGATTTGGGCACTGTTTTGGTTCCAATTTTCGCCTCTAATTCGTGGTGAAAACGTAGCCTACGAAGAGGAGAAAGAAAAGAAGAAAACCTTGAACTATGTTAGGAAATGGGGT
This sequence comes from Przewalskia tangutica, assembly GCA_029844215.1. NCBI lineage: Eukaryota > Viridiplantae > Streptophyta > Magnoliopsida > Solanales > Solanaceae > Przewalskia > Przewalskia tangutica. The sequence goes on from CM056723.1 coordinate 90,855,927, forward strand.
GGGGATTCTCGGCTGGTCTAGAGAAGGAGAAGGGAGAAATTTTTCTTTCTTTGTGTTCTTGGAAGTTTGAATGAACAAATGAGGGTCTTTTAGGCTACTAAAGAAAAAAAAATCTGATTTGGGGTATTTACACTTTTGTCCCCAAGTTCCCCAATTGATAAATCTTGAATCCATTTAATTTAAATCTTAACTCCCGCATCCTTTAATTCTCGAAAATTCCAATACGCCTCGTATTCTCGTTATCGTAATTTATATACATATACTACTATTATTAAGGAAATTTTCGACGTCACACTCGTCGTTGCCAAAATTATTCCGTATTAACATGTAAGAATATACTTAATTTCCAAAATTTGAATCTTTATTCTTAATGACGTTCTTAATTATCGTCTTAAAACCACGAGGTGTAACAGTTTGAATGCTTGATTGTTAATTGATCACTAATTATCATAACGCATATGATTTCGAATCAAGAACCGAGAGGAGAGATTTGAATATGATGTAATTGAATAGACATAGGTTAAAATCGTTGACGAAAGTACCCCGATAATTGTGTAGCATAATAAGTTACTATTCTTAATCCTCCTATGTAGTAAATCCTATCATAGAAATATATAAGGGTTCTACACTGGGGTTGAGTGATTATATATCCTAACAGGAATACAAGACAGTCTAGTTAACCGCTATTTTACCGAATAAGGAGAATCATTCTAGTCGCATTAAGGATTGAATAGAGTGGATAGTCGAGGAAATTGGAAGCCCTAATCCCTTCATAATCTGATTACAACTTAAATAATTGAATTAATTCTTGCAATTATTCTAGTAGTTAACCAAAAACCAAACTCAATTATCGATCGCCAAATAGATACCAAAAAATAGATGAACGGTAATTAGAAACCAGTCTCTGAGGACGATATTCGCTCTTACAGACTATACTACCTGAGACAATACGTACACTTGCGTTAAGCGCGTGGAAATCGCCTGACATAGTTATGGGTCTATTATAGTAGTCTTTGACTATACTTCACACCCCTACATTTTATTATTTTTGTGACTTTCCTACTCTCACCCATTTATCGTATCTTATGCAGGAAGACCGTCCTCGCAAAGAATCGGGGACGGTTGTTCAAAAATATTATCCCTGGAGATACTCCATGAAAGAACAAAACAAAGCGTCACAAAAATGACCGAGAAATATTTTCGATCGGAAGAAGTCAGCCAACCTCCAGTCCAAACGAACCCATCAGGGGAGGCTTTTAACCATGTTTTTATTATTTTTTATCACTTTCCTACTCTCACGCCATTGCTCTTATTTTTGCAGGAAGACAGTCCTCGCAAACAGTCGACGTCAGTCGTTAAAAAATAAATAATAATAAACATAAAAATAAAAATAAATTACAAAATGACCGGGAGATGTTTCGACTAAAAGAAGTCATCTAACACCAGATTCAACGAGGCATCGCTCTGAGTTTTTTTATACTTTTGTATTTTTATACATAATCAGAAATTAATTGATATGCTTAGTTTTCGTTATATAATTCCTTTACATTGCAAAACATATCTTCTCGATCTACGCGTGTCTGATTCTCACCACACAGGAGCATATTTGGCTCACCCATGCATTTTATTCGTGTTATCATAGACATTCATTTGTTTTCATTACATTCATCCTACCACATACATTTATTTTTTATTACACTCATTTTACTTTACATTTGTCCTATAATGGACAATCATATGTTTTATACCGTTTGACTCTTACTATCCCATCACGAATAAATTGTTTTTCAAGCATACATTTTATAACATATCTGAACGAACTACGTGCACATGATAATCATCAAAGTGAGATACGTAGTCAGCCCTACTCGGGTCGGTACTCTTTATTGAAAAAATACAAAAACATTTTATTCAAAAAAAAATTATTAAAAAAATACAAAATATTTTATTAAAAAAAACAAATTATTCAAAAAATACAAAATATTTTATTCAAAAATACAAAAAAAATTGTTATTCAAAAATGTAATAATTTACTATAATTGTTTGACTTGGTTGATACCAACACATTAATGAGTGTGCATAGGAAATGACAAGTAACAATAAATATGGTGGAAAAACTGACTTCCTGGTAAACTATAGATTGTTTTGGTACTTCTAATTCACACATGTAATGACATTGTCTTGCATGCTTCCAAGATAAGAACAAAACCAACCTCATTGTTTCATGTGCATTGTGTGGTGAATTTTAGAATAAGTTCAATTGTATTGCATTGTGATCTAGAACTTGCTCGAATGCTTGTTGAGGCAAAATCCTGAGTAACGCTCGGTATAAGAAATGATCGTAGGCCTTTTTTGACCCGTTTGAGCCTTTTCAGCCTACCAAATAGCATTATCCGTAGCAAACCCCCTTTGAGCCTAAAACCTATTCTTTTGACAACCACATATTAAACCTATACCCTTTCTGAGTGCAACACTATCCTCTCTTAGCCCGACCTCCTTGAGCGTATTGGAAATGTGAAAATTGCTGATAAAATCCGAGTGGAAGTTTCCATATAAAAGTTGCAAAGTTCCAAAAAAGGAAAAAAAAGGACGAATTCACACAAAAAAAAGAAATCAAAAGCCCCGACAATGAAAAAAATATGAATGAAATGAGAAAATAACTCTGGAAAAAAGAAGGGCTCCAAACGAAAGATTCAAAAAGAAGTCAGTTCAAATGAAAAGGGCAAAAAGAAGCAGATCAGAATTAAGCACACAAATACCAAGCACAGACATAGTTCGATGCTCGATACTAGATTAGTCACTCCTTACCCAAATGATATCCGTTATATTCCCTAAGCCTACATTACAAACCCGTGACAAGCCCTACATGATCTTATACAGAGGTTTCTCACATTAGTGAATACTTACACGATGGCAAAGCTTATGGTATCACAGTTGCATGCATTGGACATCTTTCTGTGTGTGAGTGTATTTCTATATACGTCCCAAAGTTCAAATTTTGAAATATATGTGAGGATGAAACTTTCTTTCAGTGAGGGAATTTGAAACATGAGGATGAATATAGTTCGAAATCTTTGCTTGAAGCAAGTGTCGACACTCAGGTATGTCTGAGGTACTATCTGAAGATGTGTGAATTACCCTGGAGTCAGTCTCGGTCAGACAGAAAGCAAATAACGGGAATTCTTAAGCACAATACTAATTGTCGGTACCAACTGAAGTCAGAACATGATGATGTCTTTTCTTTTTAGAAAAACAACAAAAATATATATATTTAAATACTTATTTTTTTTCTTTTGCTTATCACGAACTAAGTCTTGACCTGATTCCTTCGGCGGGATACGTAGGCGGCCACATCGACTTCGGTCCAACTTTTGAAAACTGTACAATCCTCTTTTGCATCATGAACTACGTTATGAACTGACTCCCTCGGCGAGATACGTAGGCGACCTATATCGGCATCGATCACATCATTCGAAAACTGAGACATTTTTTTAGGGTTGCATTCTCATCTATTCATTGTACATCACCTATGTTCCCGCATTAGCTTTTCATCCATGTTTAATACAATATATATATATATGAATAGATGATGTATATATATATATATATATTTATTTATTTATATATTTACATACAAAGCATTTCTTTACCAATTGCATGCTTAAACTTTTTTAAAGAATTAGAGATTTTGCTTATCTTGAAACTAAGGACCCAATTAGGATCTGTTGTTAAATTAACTTGGTATTATAACTATCTAGCACGTATAGATTCTATTTGACTAGAAAAGTTTGTATTTTGATAATGTGGATCTGAGTTCCTTTGTAAACTATCCTTGTGATTATGGGTATCGACTAGACCATAATCTCATATTATCAATGTGATTGATCATAGTAGGCTCGTGAGGAGGCGCTACAAAAGGGGAAATCTACCGCGTGACTTTTTCGGCTCTATCTAGGCAAGTTAAGACTTTCTAGACTCTAGTGTAACGTTAATTGTTGGTATGTCTTGTAATGAACTAAGGGGAGTAATGGAGATTTGGGAGTCCCATATTAGTGAGGTGACGAGCACTAATACAGGTAATGAGTCCAGACCAGCAAGGTCCCCTCATATGACCTGTGTTTTATTTACCAAGATATTCTTAGAGAAGTTCATGCCTCGCAGTGTCAGAGAGAAGATACAAACTCAGTTTGAGGGTTTACGCCATGGGCGTATGACTGTGACCGAGTATGAGACACATTTCCATGTATTATCTCACCATGACTTGATGATTTTGCCTAATGAGGCTGAAAGGGTGAGGAGGTTCACCAATGGGTTGGTATTTCCTTTTCGGTTGATTACATAACACATAGCTGGCACAAGATCCACCCTCTATCAGATTATTGATGTCATGGGAGAGGCTGAGTTTATTCAGAGAGAGGATTTGGAGGAGATAACGGTCAAGAGGCATTGTCATATCGCTTAGGAATTTACCTCAGGAGGTAGGGGTCATTATGATGGAGGACACCACCATTCGAGTGTTAAGCCAATTGTTACTACTATGCCTGTATGTTATACCCCGTTTTTCCAGAGTATGTACGTATGGACGTACGTACGAAATTTGAGCCTTAAGATAGGCATTGGATTCGAAATTTGGGCACAAGTGCCGACAGAGTCGTCGACTAAACGCTTTCCACGCTTCGTAGGGAAAATTCGGCTATGTCATTTATTATTTTTGGCGGATTTTTCCGAGAGACGAACATTTTGGACCAACGGGAGGGTGACATGTGTCACCTCACATCGATGCAATAGGTTGGCTTCGACGATTTGGGCGCCCAAGAGCCTCGTTGGCCTCGCCGATTGGCTCCCTCTTGTGTGCCTTGCTTTGTGGCTTGTTTTGTGGAGTGTTTTGTGGAGTGTTTTGTGGGTGCACTTGGCTTGATCTTGGCCTTACACTTGCCTTGCACATGGCTTGATCTTGGCCATTGGTTGGCTTTTGGTTTTGCTATAAATACCCCTAAGCTTGAAGACTTCATTCATCCACAAATGTTTCCAAGTCTTGAAATCCCTCCTCCTCTTGTGGCTCTCGCCCCAGCCTCTCTCTCCTCCTCCTAGTGGCCTTTGGCCGAGGTCTCCTCCTCTTGTGGTGTCCAGTGGGTACCCCCTAGCCTAGTTACTTTGATAATACCCTTTGTGGTATAGAAATACTCTCCTAGTATTGTTATAATGCCCAAAATACCTTGGCCTTATACCTTGTTATATTCCAAAAGTTACCTCTATACGTAGAGCCTAAATACTACCTTTTAGTCTCAAACCGAAACCCTAAGGAAAATCTTCATTGTTGGTTGAAGTTTTGGAGTAGAAGTTGGTTAGAACTTCTAAGGGTTGTTTGGAGCGGATCGAGCACTCGGAGTAGGAGCTAAGCGTTGCTCAGATCGACTTTATACTTGGATAATTTTGGGCTTATCGAGGTAAACACTCATCGCCCTTCTATTGTGATTGGAAATTGCATGTTGTTGATTATATAGTTGAAGTATACTACATATAGATCTGAACGTAGTTAGTTGGCAATGTCTTTTGACTTAAGCTCAAGAATACGAATCAATCGAATCAGTAATTACATAGATCAGACATGAGACTTGTGTCTTGTGGTAGTAGAATTGTACGCGTCCGGTTAGGCGTGTAAACCCCTCGGTTGGCTTGGTAGCCGCCTCGATAGAGGAGGAGATTTACGCTGCCATGTGGGGGAGGTGCCGAATTTTCGTAGAAAGATAGAAACTTGTGTTTTGGGGTTAATAGACGTTTGTGACCTTTATAGGTGAAAGTACTAAGAGTAGCGTATTCTACTCGGCGAGTGGAAAGTGGCTAAGGTTGTAGTACTTGGAGCTTTTTGCTTATTGTCGATAATCGTCGCGAGGTATGTGAACCTCTTCCTATCTCTTCTAGCATGATATGTGTGAACTATGTAAGCACGGTAGACGCATACGTGTTAATCGTGTTTGATTGTTCTTAAAACATAAAGTGTTATAACGGCTTTATGGGAAGTTGGTTATAACAGCTTTATGTAGGTAAGAAAATACTTTGTGGTTTTAAAAAAAGGTAACTGATGAGAATTATAACTGGCTTGTTATAATAAAGGACTTGATGTATTTCAAAAGATTTATAAATCGCTTTTAAAGGAGAGTAACACTTGGTTTTAAAAGGTTTTAAAAAGTTATACTAAGCTTTATGGGAGTTAGGTATAATGTCTTAAGAGAGGTAAAGAAAATGGTTTATCGATGTTAGAAGTTAAGAGACTTGATCTTATAAGATAAGAGACTTAACTTATTTGTTCTAATGTGAATGTTTGTGTGAAACCTCATTCGTGAGTAATGAGTACTTGGTGTTATTTAAAGGGATAATGCTTTACTGATTTCGAAATCAGAATGTGTATCGACAGACCACTGCAGCGTTAATAAAGGAAAATGTATTGAATAATGATGAATTGTATTAAAACCAGAGAAACCTCCATCCGCATAGAAACTAAGATGAGACAAAATGATATACATTTTCTAGATCATGGTCATGTAATAAGAATGTTGTAAACAAGAATAACCTACTCTCACGTGAGACATATATTACTCAATTGTTCTAAAAAGGAATCAAGTGATTAAGTTTGGGAACTATGAAACCATTTGAAAATGAGAAGCTTCGAGTAATCAAACTAGTAAACCGAACTTAGGAAAAGAATGTTGTTACTTGATTTTTGAAAAGGAATGTGGGTTGGTCATTCTAATACTACGTATCGGGTGACTTTTATAAAAGTAATGGATCTCTTTTAAAAGAACTTAACGTATGTAGTACTTTGGGGTTAAAACCCGACTTTGGTATAAATGGAAGTACTTTGAGTTGTTGTGAAACTTGCCTATGCTTGTTGTTGTGTAACTCGCCTATGCTTGTTGTTGTGTAACTCGCCTATGCTTGTTGTTGTGAAACTTGCCTATGCTTGTGATGATAGCCTTTGTTGTACAAGTGTGGTATTTCTGTGTTACCGCTCTCGATAGTAGGCCGTTGACTTGTTGAGAACTTATCGACGGGCCGGCGTGATGGAGAATTCCACGGTATGTTTCCATTTTGATTATCGCCTTGTCGTTGTTGATATCACATGGACATGTCTACACCGACGCAGATTCGGGGCACGCGGCCACGCGCCGTTGATTACCCGATATATGGTTATTACCGCAACATGGACGGTTCACACCGACGCAGATTCCGGCACGTGGCGTACGCGCGGTTGACCACCCAAAGATATTGTTATTGAGGTTACATGGGCATGTCTACACCGGCGCGATTCCGGTACGTGGCCACGCGCCTTGTTATTATTGCATCATGGACATGTCTACACCGAGGCAAGATTCCGGCACGCGCCGTGACGCGAACATGATGGATGTATGGGCGTGAGACCCATAGTTATATTTGAGTGGTGACTTTGAGGCGTGAGTCCCCGACTGATCGCTTTTATGTTGCATCTTGTATTTTGGTTATCATACATGTCTCCCGCTTTTTAAGCTATTATGATTTCATTTACTGATTTGACGCTTCACATACTTGGTACTTGTAGATCGACCTCCTTCGGGCCGAGCGATAAAGAGGCGAGCCTCTCACTCGAACAGTTCCGAACCGTGGCTCCGTATGGCACATCCCGAGCGGCCGTTGGGCATGCCTCGTGGATCGCAAGCCCTGCAGACACTTTGTGTGGTCGCCGAGAGCGTTAATGCCTCGTGCAGCCTTCGCACGCTTACAAAGTGGTATCGAGCAGCTTAGTCCTCTGAAGTGTCTACGCATCGTGTCAGTAGAGTCTTGATTATCGGTGTTGTGCACCACATCTATAATCGTGAGGCTATAGGACATTTAGGATTGGTTTCATTCTTCTCATTCCGAGATCGTGCCTTAGAGCCGTTGTAAGTTGGGCCCTCCGACGTGTTTCGCTTTTTACCGCTTATGCCTCGCGAAGGCAACCAGTGGCCCAGAAGGGCAAGGCGCGAGGAGCCTAGTGGGTTTCAGAGGAGTACGAGGCGCAGCCCGGCCAAGACTGAGGTAGTGCTTCGACGGCGAGTTTTGCGACGCCAAAGACCAAAGAGTTTAGAGTCGCAGCGGTGGGCCGAGACTACAGCACTGAGCCTCCACCCCACGATGCGGCGGGAGACGGGTCACGCGAGACGGCCCGCTTATCGCCGTGGTTGTGGCGATATGAGGATAGGCCGGACGTAGCAGCCCAGCCCAAAGAAGACTGTAGTGGCACCCGAGGCGCATAGCTGAGGCTACGGATTTCTTAGTCAGTAGCCCTGAGTTTTACTGGTCGAGGCCGAGGATGATCCGCAGGAGTTCATCCGTCGCTGCAGAGGATCATGCGGTGATCAAGGCTTCAGGATCGAGTTCGTGACATTTGTTCGCATCGCGCGTGATACCGCAGATCGATTGGTTTGACTCGTGAGCTTTCCGGGAGAGCATGCACTTCCACCGTTTGGGACGAAGTTTCGGGGCCTTCGGCACATTTCTTGCCTCCACAAATGAGGAGGGCTCGGGCCGATGATTTTTGATGTTGAGGCGAACCGCGCATAGCTCGGGAGTACAATGTGAGTTCGACTCCATGCCCCGGTATGTTCCCGCATTAGTAGCTAGTATGGAGGATCGAGTGCACCGATATGTTACAGGGCTCGATGATTACCTAGCAGAGAGTTGTTCGGGTGTTTCTCTTCAGCCGGGCATGGACATTGCCCGCATTCAGGCTCATGCACTGGGGTGCGAGGAGCGCAGAGATCGACGGGTGGACCGCCACAGGTAAGGCCAAGACGGCCGGATATTTTGGCGACTTTAGAGGCGGACCGCCTAAGCAGCAGACTAGTTATGTACCTCCGCCATTGCAGAGTGGTCCTCCGCAGCCTTTGGGACCCTTGGGATATTCAGGAGCAGGTCAGGGCTCCCAGGTTTCAGATGTTCAGGGGAGTAGGGGTGTTGGCCAGATGCAGTCACCCCTACCTCGGTGTGGTCGATGTGGTAGACCGCATTTCGGGGAGTGTCGTAGTACCAAGGGAGCTTGTTATTCTTGCGGCCAACAGGGCCATATGACGAGATCGACCGTGTGGTAGCGCTGGTAGGATAGCACAGACTACTACAGCAGCCATGGGCCACGGTAGAGGTCGCGGTGGAAGTGCTCAGCTTTTAGCGGCCTGAACCGCCTAGTTTCAGGTATATCCTTAACCCTCTAGAGTTTTGTGTGTATTGATGTTGTTGATGTGTTTAATGATATGTTTGGATAGCTTTGTGCTAAAATGTGATTTAGAAACCTGGTTAGTGAAAAGGGTAAGTCCCTGGGTAGTGTGAAATGGAGGTGGTAGCTTTCATGACCTGTAGAGGTAAGATTGTTCGGATCAAGAAATTAGAGAGTTGGCGCTACAGTGGGTCGGGTCAGCCATGTTGCGGGCCAACCCGCCCCGCTTCGGCGGAAGGGTCAGCTCTGGGTGGTCCCGCCAGGTGGCAGGGTCACGAGGGTGCTAGGCCCAAGTTTAGATGACCATCGTATGAGTTCGTGGATACGTTCGACCAGAATCAGTTCGTGAAGGCCGGGAATGGCCTTAGGGGAAATCGAGATTAGTGAGATGACCAAGTTTGGAGGTAGTGACTCCAAGGGTTGGAAACAGAAGCGTTGACGGAAGTGTGGTACGGATACTAGAAAGAGTTTGAGTGTTCGAGAAGGGTACAGCAAGATAGGGGGAAAAGTGAACGTGTATGATCGTTTCTTTTGTGAAATGAAGGTGTGAAGGGTGTATATTTTAGACCTCGTAAGGGGTTTTGTGATGATTAGAGGTATTTCCTCGTTGACTGGGTTTAAGTATTGGTGCGTTTGTTATTTTTATGGCCAAAGTGTGGCATGATCGTTTCGCCAGATAGCGATGAAGGCTATACTAGCGCATGTTTGTGTTGAGACTTGAGAAGGAACATTCGACGAATGTTTCAAGCGAGGAGAATGTTATACCCGCTTTTTCCGCAGTATGTACGTATGGACGCACGCATTTAAATTTGAGCCTTAAGATAGGCATTGATTCGAAATTTGGGCACAAGTGCCGACAGAGTCGTTTACTAAACGCTTTCCATTGACTTCGTAGGGAAAATTCCGGCTATGTCATTTATTATTTTTGCGGATTTTTCCGAGAGACGAAACATTTTGGATTAACGGGAGGGTGACACGTGTCACCCTCACATCGATGCAATAGGTTGGCTTCGACGATTTGGGCGCCCAAGAGCCTGCTGGCCTTGGCCGATTGGCTCCTCTTTGTGCCTTGCTTTGTGGCTTGTTTTGTGGAGTGTTTTGTGGAGTGTTTTGTGGGTGCACTTGGCTTGATCTTGGCCTTACACTTGCCTTGCACATGGCTTGATCTTGGCCATTGGTTGGCTTTGGTTTTGCTATAAATACCCCTAAGCTTGAAGACTTCATTCATCCACAAATGTTTCCAAGTCTTGAAATCCCTCCTCCCTCTTGTGGCTCTCGCCCCAGCCTCTCTCCTCCCCTCCTAGTGGCCTTTGGCCGAGAGGTCTCCTCCCTCATGGTGTCTAGTCGTGGGTACCCCTAGCCTAGTTACTTTGATAATACCCTTGTTGTGGTATAGAAATACTCTCCTAGTATTGTTATAATGCCCAAAATACCTTGGCCTTATACCTTGTTATATTCCAAAAGTTACCTCTATACGTAGAGCCCGAAATACTACCTTTTTAGTCTCAAACCGAAACCCTAAGGAAAATCTTCATTGTTGGTTGAAGTTTTGGAGTAGAGTTGGTTAGAACTTCTAAGGGTTGTTTGGAGCGGATCAAGCACTCTGAGTGAGCTAAGCGTTGCTCAGATCGACTTTATACTTGGATAATTTTGGGCTTATCGAGGTAAACACTACTGTCCTTCTATTGTGATTGGAAATTGCATGTTGTTGATTATATAGTTGAAGTATACTATATATAGTACTGAACGTAGTTAGTTGGCAATGTGTTTTGACTTAAGCCTGAAGAATACAGACCGAATCAATCAGTAATTACATAGGATCAGACATGAGACTTGTGCATCGTGGTAGTAGAATTGTACGCGCCCGTTAGACGTAAAACCCCGGTTGGCTTGGTAGCCGCCTCGATAGAGGAGGAGATTTACGCTGCTATGGGGAGTCAGCCGAATTTTCAGTAGAAAGATAGAAACTTGTGTTTTGGGGGTTAATAGACGCCAGACCTTTATAGGTGAAAGTACTAAGAGTAGCGATTCTACTCGAGAGTGGAAAGTGGCTAGTGCGTTGTAGTACTTGGAGCTTTTTGCTTATTGTCGATAATCGTCGCGGTATGTGAACCTCTTCCTATCTCTTCTAGCATGATATGTGTGAACTATGTAAATGCGGTAGACGCATACGTGTTAATCGTGTTTGATTGTTTAAAACATAAAGTGTTATAACGGCTTTATGGGAAGTTGGTTATAACAGCTTTATGTAGGTAAGAAAATACTTTGTGGTTTTAAAAAAAGGTAACTGATGAGAATTATAACTGGCTTGTTATAATAAAGGACTTGATGTATTTCAAAAGATTTATAAATCGCTTTAAATGAGAGTAACACTTGGTTTTAAAAGGTTTTAAAAAGAGTTATACTAAGCTTTATGGGGAGTTAGGTATAATGTCTTAAGAGAGGTAAAGAAAAATGGTTTACTGATGTTAGAAGTTAAGAGACTTGATCTTATAAGATAAGAGACTTAACTTATTTGTTCTAATGTGAATGTTTGTGTGAAACCTCATTCGTGAGTAATGAGTACTTGGTGTTATTTAAAGGGATAATGCTTTCATCGATTTCGAAATCGTAATGTATCGACTGCACCATCGCAAATGTTAATAAAGGAAAATGTATTGAATAATGATGAATTGTATTAAAACCAAGAGAAACCTCCATCCGCATAGAAACTAAGATGAGACAAAATGATATACATTTTCTAGATCATGGTCGCAGAATAAGAATGTTGTAAACAAGAATAACCTACTCACGTGAGACATATATTACTCAATTGTTCTAAAAAGGAATCAAGTGATTAAGTTTGGGAACTATGAAACCATTTGAAAATGAGAAGCTTGAGTAATCAAACTAGGCAACCGGAACTTAGGAAAAGAATGTTGTTACTTGATTTTTGAAAAGGAATGTGGGTTGGTCATTCTAATACTACGTATCGGGTGACTTTTATAAAAGTAATGGATCTCTTTTAAAAGAACTTAACGATGTAGTACTTTGGGGTTAAAACCCGACTTTGGTATAAATGGAAGTACTTTGAGTTGTTGTGAAACTTGCCTATGCTTGTTGTTGTGAAACTTGCCTATGCTTGTTGTTGTGAAACTCGCCATGCTTGTTGTTGTGAAACTTGCCTGCTTGTGATGATAGCCTTTGTTGTACAAGTGTGGTATTTCGTGTTACCGCTGCCTCGATAGAGGCGGTTGACTTGTTGAGAACTTATCGACGGCCGGCGGTGATGGAGAATTCCACGTATGTTTCCATTTTGATTATTGTCTTGTTGATATCACATGGACATGTCTACACCGACGCAGATTCCGGCACGCGGCCACGCGTCGTTGATTACCCGATATATGGTTATTATCGCAACATGGACGCGTCTACACCGACGCAAGATTCCGGCACGTGGCTACGCGGCGTGGTTGACCACCCAAGATATTGTTATTGAGGTTACACGGGCATGTCTACACCACGCAGATTCCGGTACGCGCCACGCGCCTTGTTATTATTGTTGCATCATGGACATGTCTACACCGAGGCGATTCCGGCACGCGCCATGATGCGAACATGATGGATGTATGGGCGAGACCCATAGTTATATTTGAGTGGTGACTTTGGCGCGTGAGTCCCCGACTGATCGCTTTTATGTTGCATCGTATTTTGGTTATCATACATGTCTCCTGCTTTTTAAGCTATTATGATTTCATTTACAGTATATGACAGTTTCACATACTTGGTACTCAGATCGACCTCCTTCGGGGCCGCTCATGCCGCAGTAGAGGTACATCGGCCGTGGATCCTCGCCTAGGATCTAAGTTCGTTTGGGAAGCTCCGCTTTCTCCGGAGGCTTATCTTTTGGTATGTGTTTCCCTGAGTTGTAGGTTCTTGTACATTCAGGGGTATGGCGGGGCCCTGTCCCGTCATAGTCATTGTAAATCTTAGAGGTCAGTAGAACTGCGCAAGTGTGGTTGTAAAAGGATTAAACTGTTCGGGTTTTATGTGTATACTGAAGGCAACTGTTTTGGTTGGCCTGTTTATTTATTATATCTCCTGTTTCATGATTCATGTTTTATTTTCCGCTGGTTTTCTCTGATGTTGTATCACTAGGGTGCCCGGGGTAAGACACCAGTAACGGGCCCGGGTTCGGGGCGTTACACTGTATTGGATGCATGTCAGTCTTCTCATACTTCTTATGCTTTAGGACAGTTGATCTCGAGTTCTTATCGGCGCTCGAGCTATGGTGGTCATACTAGTGCTAGTTCTTCTTCTCAGCCAATGATAGCTCTGAGAGAGTGTTATGAGTGTGATGACTTTGGGTATTTCAAGAGAAATTTCCCTAGACTCAGGCATGGCGATCAACAACAGGGTTCTTAGGGTTTAGGACCTAGTGCAGTGGGGCAGCCAACTAAGGGCGGGTTTCATGGTGCTAGGAGTTGTGCTCAAGGAGGTAGAGGTAGCCAGACATGTCGGGGTAATGCTCAATTCGATCGAGGTGGCAGACATGGGGGTGCTCATACTATGGGTAATCATGGCTATTTCTATGTTTTCATGTAAACTCGAGGTAGAGGCCTCCGATGTTGTGATCACAAGAACTCTTTCAATTTTCCATCGACCTGCTACATTTTTATTCAATCCAGAGTCTACCTATTCTTATGTGTCTACCTACTTTGCATTGAGTTTAGATTTGATGTGTGAGTCTCTAGCCATACCTATTCATATTTCTACACCTATTGGGGATTTATAGTGGTATATCAGGCTTATATGGGTTGTGTAGGTACATTGATGAGGTATGATACTCAGGTAATCCTTTGATTTTTCTGGGTTCACTATACACGTGGCGCAAAATAGGCAGAACCAAACTTCGATCTACTGGACGACCAACGCAGCGATGCTGGCCCGTCGTGGCTCGGTGTCGCGGCCCTGTTACGGCACCATGACTCTTCCCTAATTTTCCGTATTTTGCACATTTATTCTTTTCTTATACCGTCGTGGGAGACTCATCAATTTGGTCAATTAATCGTCCATCCTTACATACCTTTTAATAACACTTAACATGTGTACCATCATCTCTTTCACTACGTGAAATTTAGTTAGACGTTGTACGACGTATGGATGTGTGTGAAAATAATATTTCCGACATGCGGGGCCCCATGTGTTTAAGTCATTAAGGACGGGATAAACTCAATCCCACTAGGTGAATTTCCAACAGTTTCAACATCATCTTATTATTTATGTCATTGTGTTTATTTAAGCTATGAAAGCAAAAAATAAAAAACTTTATATAATAGTATGTTGAAAGAAATTTCTGAAGAGAAATTTTCTATCATATTTCTAAAGGTGAAAATATACTTTAGGTGTCACACCCCGAACTCCGGGCCCATGACTGGTGTCCTATCTGGGCACCCTCTTATTCATACAATACAATATACCGCGGAAGATAAATAACACTCGTTTTTTTTTCTTAAAACCAAGGCAAAGCGGATAAAGCTGTCATAATATAAATCACCCAAAAAGGGTCTACACTGTCCAACAATGTAAATACAACTCTAGCCACCCAAATTTACATATGAATACTGCACTTCTAAGATTTTGGACAAATACTATGACGGGACAAGGCCCCGCCGTACCTCTGAATATACCTATCCATAATGACAATCTCCAGAACATTGGATCTATCCCAAAATGTTGAACAAGGATCCTAAGCTCACGGATCCACAATCACAGACCTAGACTCGCGGACAAGACCGCAGCTTCCGGCGGGGTCGATAACATGTACCAAGTATGGAACGAAAATACAGCACAGTAAACAAGATCATAATTGTACAAAAGAATGACAGGGGCAAGTATGAAAATCAAATACCAGATCCTACCATGTCATATAACAATCAGAGCCAACTGTACCTTGTATCACTGTACTACTATAACACCGTACCACTTTCACATATGAAAGCCATGTCAAGATCAGGGACACTTGCCCTCAGCATATAATATCACAGAAGCATGCTCGTGAAATACAACATCACTCGCATAGGTCACGTGGACCCGCATGAGGCAATTTCCTCGCATAGGACTATTTCACCCGCATAGGTCATGTGGACCCGCATGAGGTATTCCTCGCATAGGACTATTTCACCCGCATAAGTCACGTGGACCCGCATGAGGTATTCCTCGCATAAGACTATTTCACCCGCATAGGACTATTTCACCCGCATGGACTCTGTGGGCCCACAATGAGTATATCCGCCATACTCGCATCATTGGTAGAAAATCCATGGAAATGTATAATGTCTTGGGGGTTTACCCCGCAATTATACTCAGAAGGTGTATAACGTCTTGGGGGTTTAGCCCGCATTTATACTCATAACACTAGCACCAATGGCTATCATGAACAACATATACAAGTTAAGATAATCCTTCACTCTCATCATCATAAAATGAATAAACCATTATTTTAACAAACCAAGACAATACCATGCCTTTCCTTTTTAACAAACCAAGACAATTTCCATGCCTTCCTATTTAAACAAATCAAGACAATACCGTGCATTCCTTTTCAACAATTCAAGACACTTACCATTTAAGCAAGCCAAAGTACTATCAAGGCACTAACACACCTTGCATCACTAAGGATAAAAGTCCATTTCGACAATGTACGTGAGCCGTACATTCACTTTATAAACTAAATTTCCATTTTAGGAAAACCCAAGTACTACATGTATCGTTAGGAAGTAGGATCCAATACATGTATCATTTTGTGTCACGACCCGTTCCGGGCCCGTGACTGGTGCCTTACCGGGGCACCCAAGTAGTCATACATCAGAGTAATCAGCGGAAATATAAAGCAAGACATGAAACAGTTTATAAAGTAAGACACAGTTTATGTGAGAAAGTATCGCTTTCTAAGATATATATATAATCATGGTTTAGCGCTACATCCGACTAATCGCATAACATGACTACTGCACTCTAAGAAAATATACAACTATGGCGACAGGGCCCCGCCATACCTCGATCAGCATAAAACTATCTACAACAGTGAGATCATACCAAAAGTAGAGCCTCCAAGAGA
The DNA here is from genome assembly GCA_029844215.1 of Przewalskia tangutica. Lineage (NCBI taxonomy): Eukaryota > Viridiplantae > Streptophyta > Magnoliopsida > Solanales > Solanaceae > Przewalskia > Przewalskia tangutica. Next base: position 90,872,252 of record CM056723.1, read on the forward strand.
TGGAGCTCCCGACACCAACGTAGAGATCCTAAGGATGCGGATCTAGCACTGCCGCCTTACCGCGGCATGAACGCAGCCCCCAAGGAGGTCGACAACAGTACTAAGTATGTGAAATCAGAAAGTACTTAAATGAAATCATAACACTTTTTAAAACCGCTTACAAATATGTATGAAGAAATCAAGAAACCGCATATGCCACATCACAAACAAGAGCAACAATAGGTAAACTGTAATAGGTCTTTTCTAGGCTGCGAATGATTCAAAGCAGGGCCACTCGCCTGTATTATCATTCTGCAAGCCTAATCCTGGACTCCCGGAGTCCGCATAGGCCACTCACATGGGCCCGCATGAGGTATAACCCCGCATCGAGGGTAGCTACTCCTGCATCGCCCCGACTCGCTGTCCGCATGGCCACATAGACCGCATGAGGCATAACCCCGCATACTAACTCGAACTCTCAGAGCTTCGCATAGGCCCCCGACCCGCATGAGGTATTCTCGAATCACGGTCCTGCATCACCGAGTCTACCCCGTGACGGAGGCGCCTTAACCCCTAGATCATCTCAAGAGGTGAGTTATAGTATACTAACATAACAACTTATCTTTAAACAACATAAGCACAACAAGGATACTCACCTATACAAACGTTACAAGATACTAACACACATAGCATCATATCATGTCTACTTATCAAACCATCTTATTATTCTTTTCACAATATAAGTCTGTTATAAACACATAGGCAAACTTGTTTCTTTTATCAATCTTAAGTGGTTATACTTACTTCCCATAAAGCTAGTATAACTCTTAAGCTTCGCTTTAAAACCAATTAGTTCTCTTCTCATTAATATGATTCAGAGTCTTTTGAAATGTTTTCGCTTCTTATTATTCAAAGCTTAAGCTTGAGGCATCACGTAAGTATTATTCAAAGCTTAAGCTGAGGCATTGCCGTAAGTATTATTCAGCTTAAGTCAAAGACATTGCCATAGTTATTATTCGCTTAACACATGTACGCTTCACCGTACTATATATATTGTAAAATATCATGCTTTAGGAAGAATCACATACCTTCTCAAATAAAACCACCGCCAAGTCAATATGTCGCGCAGCAGAGTCACCTATAATAGTCACGTATATCTATCAAAAGACTACTCAAGGTCATTCTAAACAGAGGGTTCACAATTCTATGGAATGTCAAAGACTTCCCTACCCGTGAGCTATATAAGTTCATCAGTGGAAACAAATTCTATGTAAGTACGCTTGATTATTCATCTTTCAAACCCTTCTACTGTGGTAACAGTTCAATTCTATTCGTGATATTCTTCTAAGTGATTAATACTTATTCTTATACTTCTACAAAGATGCATTCTCTAATACAAAAGAGGGTTAGGATTATTACCTCGGAAGCCCAATAATATCCTAGAAAAGTCGCTACTGAGCAAGGTTTTGCTCCTAAGTTGTATGTCTAAGAACCTTAGAAGTTCTTCACAACTTCTACTAAGTACTAAGGTATTTGGGCTAGGTATTTTGGGCATTATAACGATACAAGAAGGTAACTTTTCTACCAAGGGAGGGGTAGATTTTGGCTAGGCTAGGGGCCTCGCCAAACTACTAGGCTGTATGGGGGTATTCGCCAAGGCCTTCACAAGGGGGAGTGGGAGGTGTTTTGGACGAAAAGACTACAAAGGGAGAGGAGAGGATTTTTCAAGACTTGAAGATTTGTGGATGAAGAACTCTTCATCTCTAAGGGGTATTTATAGGTCAAGAAGTGGCCAACCAATGGCCAAGATTAAGACAAGTGCAAGGCAAGTGTAGGTGAGGATTAACTAAACACAAATATCCTACCAACCCTCGACTTGTGCACAAGGCACAAAAACGTGCTGGGTTCTTCAATTCGTCCCAAATGGACGATTCAAGTCCACTAATGGGAGGGTGCCAAGTGTTGCCCTCCCGCTGGTCCAAAATGTTTCGCCTCTCTGAAAAATCCGCAAAATAAGAAATGGCATAGCCGGAATTTACTCTACGAAAGTCGTGGAAACGCTTTCGGAAAAACGATTCTTTTAGTGAGTTGTGTACAAATAAAAACGCCCAAGGCTTATCTTTAAGGCTAGACTTTCGCACGTATTCCTTACGCATACTCCGAAATACGGGTATAACATTCTCCCTTAGAAACATTCGTCCCGAATGTTCTTCCCAAGACGCTTATCGAGAAGCTTAAACAACTTGTAAATGCCACACACGCCACAGAGCAACACTTAGGCGTAAACGATAACGAAAATTTACAAGTAGGAAAGTGAATTTACCGAGGTGTGGGAATAGGTGAGGATACTTCCGCCTCATGTCCTCCTCGCTTCCCACGCCATCTCCTCCCCGAGCTCGCTCCGCCACAAGACTTTGACGAAGCCACGCCCCGTCCGCAGACGCCTAACCCGACGATCGACTATCGCTATGGAATCTCCTCATACGATAACCCCTGGTCACTGGACATCGCCAATCGGTGTACCCTAGATGGATCCCCGATACATCTCCTCAAAGATAGATACGTGAAAACCGGATGCACCGCTTCCAGATCGGACGGCAGATTCCAACTCATAGGCAACCTTGCCTACCTCGCGACAACTGAAACGCCCAATGTACTGGGCCGAAGTTTCCTTCTTCCCGAATCTCATCACACCCTTCATGGGTGACTTTAGAAAACCCAATCATGAACCTCGAACTCAAGATGCCGACGACGATGATCTCGTGATACGACTGCCGACTCGAGTCCAATAGCCGCCTTCGGATAAGCTTCACCTTATCCATCGCTCGCGTACCAAATCTGGTCCCACTAGCCGCCGCCCACATCGAACCAACCTATAGGCGATCCGCACTTCCTCCCATACAAGGCCTCATAAGGCGCCATCCGAATACCGGAGTGGTAGCTATTATTATACGCGAACTCAACTAGAGGCAAATGATCCTCCCAACTACCATCGGTCAATAACACAGCTCGCAGATATCCTCAAGAGTCCGGATAGTGCGCTCGCCGTCCGTCTGCTCGTGGATGAAAAGCAAGACTGTGCTCACTCGCCCCTAAACTCCTCGAAGGATCTCTGCTTAGCCAGAACCGGCTCTCGTCTCGATATGATCGGTAGGGACTCCATGCACCGACGATCTCTGATGTAAAGTTCGCATAATCCTCACCAAAAGTCGCCCCGACGGAAGAAAGTGGGCTGATTTCGCCACCGCCGACGATAACCCATATAGAATCATGTCTCCTCCGAGCGAGGTAATCCCGTGATGAAATCCATGTTGATTACCTCCCACTTCCGTGTCGGGATCTCAATCGTCGCAACAAACCACCGTGCCTCGTGCTCTACCTTCACCGCCGACAACACGCACCGAGCTACTAACTCGCAACGCCCTCTTCAAGCCATCCCACCAATACACGATCTAAGGTCGTGGTACATCTTGGTCGACCCGATGGATAGAGTAACGCCGCTGTGCTTCCCAAGAACTCCGCCAAGTCCTCAAACATCCGGAACACACACCGCTTCAAACCTTAGCACCCCATCGTGCTACCTCAAAAGGACCCTTGCCTCACGAAGAGTCAGATCACGATATCGAATCAAAGCCGATCTCGAATCGCTGCCTCTTCACCTCCTCGACGATGGAAGAATCGCAACCTCACGAACTCTAACCCCATCGCTATCGTAATCAATCAAACGGACACCAAGGCTCGCTAATCGATGCAAATCACGAACCATGTCCCTCCTCTCTAGCCGCACATCCGATAGGCTCCCATCGACCACGACTAAGAGCATCCGCCACAACATTGGCCTTCCCGTGGTACAGATATCAACATCGTAATCCTTAAGCAACTCTAACCACCGTCTCGCCGTAAGTTCAGCCTCCTCTCGTCAAGATATACTGAGGCTCTGTGGTCCGTATAAATATCCACGTGAACCCCATACAAATAGTGCCTCCAGATCTTCAAAGCGTGAATCACTACCGCCAACTCCAAATCATGGGTGGGTAGTTCCTTCCGTGTTTCTTCACCGTCGGGATGCATATGCTATAACCCCGCCATGCTGCATCAACACACATCCCAACCCGATGCTCGACGCATCACAATACACGCACATAACCATCCGACCTCCGGAAGAGTAAGAACGCGGCCGCCGCCTCTCTTTCAACAATCGAAACCCCGCCACAAGCATCAGTCCATCAAACTTGGCCGCTTCGAGTCAGCCTAGTCAATGGTGCGTAGATAGAAGCAAACTTCTACGAACCGATAATATCCTCGCAAGGCCCGTAAAATCGCGAACCTCGCTGAGTAAGAGTTCAGGCCAAGTCCCGATCGCTTCGATCTTGGCCAGACAACTCGAATGCCATCAGCCATAATATGCCCAAGAAACGCCATCAAGTCAACCAAATCTCACATTTGGAAAACTTGGCGCATAACCGGCCGCCTCGAGAATCGCAAGACAGCCTCAAATGCTCCGCATGCCTCGCTCGAGCGAGAATAAACCAAGATATCATCAATGAACACTATCACAAACGTGTCCAAAATGGTTTGAACACTCGCTCATCAAATCCATGAATACCACGAGCATTGGTCAACCCAAAAGACATGACTTCGAACTCATAATGCCCGCACGTCCGAATGCACCCTAGTGGACATCCACCTCTCTCGACACGAACTCGATGATAGCCCGAACACGCATCAATCTTGGAGAAACATCTCGCGCCTCGCAGAATCGGTCGAACAAATCATCAATCCCGGGAAGCGGGTATTCGTTTAATGGTCACCTTGTTCACCGTCAATCAACACATTACGCGCAGCGCCCCGCCCTTCTTCTTCACGAACAATACGGCCACTTCTGGGGAAACACTGGGCCTAATGAAGCCCTTTCTCCAAAGAAATCCTCACCTGGTCCTTCGCCTCTCAACTCGCAGTGCCATTACGTATGGCGAATGGAAATAGGCCGAGTATCCGCAATATGTCAATACAAAACTCAATCTCCTCTCGTGAGGGATACCCGAGGTCATCTGGGAACACGCCTGGGAACTTCCGACTACGGAATCGATCAAAATCTGGTACCGCAGCCTCGTGATCAAACACTCGAACTAGATGGTAGATATACCCTTCTCGCACCATCTTCCTAGCCTCGAGGTAGGAAATAAACCTACCCCTACGATACCGTGCTCCTCCCACTCAACAACCGGCCTCGTGAAACTGAACTGCATTACTTTCTCTCTGCAGCCTACATTGGCATAGCAAGAAGCTAGCCAATCCATCCCCATAATCACGCCGGTCAATCATCTCCAACTCTATCAAGTCGGCGTGGTCCGACGATCAGAACGGTCACAGACAAGCCCTATATACCCGCCGAGCTACCACCGAATCACCCATCGCGTAGCTACCTCGAAAGGGTCTATGGACTCGTGCTCTATCCCTATCCTACTAGCAACAAGGGGAGATATAGGATGAGTAGAACCCGATCTATCAAAGCATACACATCAAACCCAGAACCGATAAGGTACCGTGGCGACATCGGCGAGGCCTCCGATCCGCTTACCGGACAAAGCATAGATGCGTTCGAGGACCGCTAGAATCGACCCGAGCCACGACCTGCCGCGACTGGCCGACCCACGAGCACTCGCCCGGGCGAGTAATCGTAGGAGATGATGAAGCCGCAACAGAACTCGGGCGCCGAGCCTACCACCGGGCCACGCCTGGCCGACAGCCGCAGTGACCGCTGCCACAATCAGAATAAGCTCCAAAAGTAGTACCACACTTCCCGTAATGGGATCCACCGACGCCACACCGCGGGTGGTCCCGATCGCCGCACTCGCTACTCTGGACATCCAAGCCACGGGCCCTGGCCGCCTCGAAAACTCGGGCCGGCCGAGGACGCGCAGGAGTGCTCGAGCCGGCCGTGGTGCGAATCTAGATCGCCGCCGAGGCCGCCACCACGATAACCACCGAAGACCTCCCGCCCCGCCTTCTTCGCCGTCGCCCACTCGCCGACCTTCGCGCCTCGCATCCAAGGGCGTGAGCTCGCACGCGTAATGTCCATACCTACCGGAGAGAAACCCCGCACATGACTCGGCCATATAGTCGCTTCAGCCCGTGATATAGCGGCACCCTATCCTCCATATCGCTACCAATGCTGGGACATATCGGGCCAATGAATCAAACTCGACATTGTACTCCCGACGGCCCTCTCGCCTCGCCAGAAGAAAAATCTATCACCCGCGCCTCCTCATCCGCGAGGCAAGAAGTGAGTGAGAAAGCCTCCGAGAACTCATCCCAAGTAGCCGGGACGCTGCTCTCCCGATAACTCCCATGAATCAAACCAATCGATCGCGTATCACGCAGCTTATGTGAACCAAAGATCACGACTCGGTCTCCGACGCCCGATCACTCTCAAAATCCTCGGCCGACGGATGAACTCCTCGCGATCATCCTCGGCCTCGACCCATAAAACTCCTGGCTACAACTCAAGAAGTCTCGTAGCCTCAAACTCTCTCGCCGGGTGAACAACGGCACGATCGAGCCGAGCCGAATCGCCGCATCCAGCCTCTCTCAGACGCCACAACTTTAGCCAAAAGTCGGGCATCTCTCAGACCCTAACTCTCCGCCCCAGCCGTGGGATGCGAGGTGCTGGTACTGTGGTCTGGGCTGGGCGGCGTCATAGAACTCACAGACCGTATAGACTGGCCCGAGCCTCGTGACTGGGTGTCTCGCTAGCGCCTCCTACGCTTTGCCCTTCTCGGGCCCGGTTGCCTTACGTGAGGCATAATCAGCACAGAAAGGAATACGTTAGAGGGTCCAACCTATAACACACCTCTAAAGCACGATCTCGTAATGAGAAGAATGGAAACCAATCCTAAATATCCTATAGCCTCACGATTATTGGTGTGGTGCACAACACACCGATAATCAAGACTTACTAGATACGGTCAGAGACACTTTCCGAGGATTAATCGCTCGATACCACTTTTGTCACGACTGCCTCGCCCGCGGATCGTGCCTTACCGGCACCCAAGTAGTCATACATCGAGTAATCGCGGAAATATAAAGCAAGACATGAAATGCTTTATAAAGTAAGACACGCTTATGTGAGAGTATCGCTTTTCAAGATATATATAATCATGGTTTAGCAGCTACATCCGACAATCGCATAACATGACTCATGCACTTAAGGAAATATACAACTATGGCGGACAGGTTCCGCCATACCGATCGCACAAAACTATCTACAACAGTGAGATCATACCAAAAGTAGAGCCTCCAAGAGATGGAGCTCCCGACACCAACGTAGATCCTAAGGATGCGGATCTAGCACTGCCCCTTACTGCGGCATGAACGCAGCTCAAGGAGGTCAAGACAACAGTACTAAGTATGTGAAATCAGAAAGTACTTAAATGAAATCATAACACTTTTTAAAACCGGTTTACAAATATGTATGAAGAAATCAAGAAACCGCACATAGTGCCACATCACAAACAAGAGCAACAATAGGTAAATTGTAATAGGTCTTTTCTAGGTCGCGAATGATTCAAGCAGGCCACTCGCGTATTATCATTCTCGCAAGCCTAACTCGACTCGAGTCCGTGATAGCCACTACACGGGCCCGCATGAGGTATAACCCCGCATCGAGGGTAGCTACTCCTCGGCATCGTCCTGGACTCGCTGTCCGCATGGCCACATAGACCGCATGAGGCATAACCCCGCATACTAACCTGGAACTCTCGTAGCTCCGCATAGGCCCTCTGGACCCGCATGAGGTCTTCTCGAATCATGGTCCTGCATCACTCGAGTCTACCCCGCATCGGAGGGCACTTAACCCCGTGATCATCTCAAGATGTGAGTGATAGTATACTAACATAACAACTTATCTTTAAACAACATAAGCACAACAAGGATACTCACCTATACAAACGTTACAAGATACTAACACACATAGCATCATATCATGTCTACTTATCAAACCATCTTATTATTCTTTTCACAATATAAGTCCGTTATAAACACATAGGCAAACTTGTTTCTTTTATCAATCTTAAGTGGTTATACTTACTTCCCATAAAGCTAGTATAACTCTTAAGCTTCGCTTTAAAACCAATTAGTTCTCTTCATTAATATGATTCAAAGAGTCTTTTGAAATGTTTTCGCTTCTTATTATTCGTGCTTAAGCCGTGAGGCATTGCAGTAAGTATTATTCAGCTTAAGCCGAGGCATTGCCGTAAGTATTATTCAGCTTAAGTCAAAGACATTGCCATAGTTATTATTCGGTTAACACACGTACGCTTCACCGTACTATATATATTGTAAAATATCATGCTTTAGGAAGAATAACATACCTTCTCAAATAAAACCACCGCCAAGTCAATATGTCGCGCAGAGAGTCAGCCTATAATAGTCACAGATATCTATCAAAAGACTACTCTGAAGGTCATTCTAAACAGAGGGTTCACAATTCTATGGAATGTTGGGCAGCACTTCCCTACCCGGTGAGCTATATAAGTTCATCGTGGAAACAAATTCTATGTAAGTACATTTTTGATTATTCATCTTTCAAACCCTTCTACCGTGGTAACAGCTCAATTCTATTCTCGTGATATTCTTCTAAGTGATTAATACTTATTCTTATACTTCTACAAAGATGCATTCTCTAATACAAAAGAGGGTTAGGATTATTACCTCGGTAAGCCCAATAATATCCTAGAAAAAGTCGCGCCTGAGCAAGGTTTTGCTCCTAAGTTGTATGCTCCAAGAACCTTATAAGTTCTTCACAACTTCTACTAAGTACTAAGGTATTTGGGCTAGGGTATTTTGGGCATTATAACGATACAAGAAGGTAACTTTTCTACCAATGGAGGGTAGATTTTTGGCTAGGCTGGGGCCTCGCCAAACTACTAGGCTAGAGGGGGGTATTCGCCAAGGGCCTTCACAAGGGAGGGAGGTGTTTTGGACGAAAAGACTACAAAGGGAGAGGAGAGGATTTTTCAAGACTTGGAAGATTTGTTGATGAAGAACTCTTCATCTCTAAGGGGGTATTTATAGGTCAAGAAGTGGCCAACCAATGGCCAAGATTAAGACAAGTGCAAGGCAAGTGTAGGGTGAGGATTAACTAAACACAAATATCCTACCAACCCTTGACTTGTGCACAAGGCACAAAAAACGTGCCAAGGGTTCTTCAATTCGTCCAAATGGACGATTCAAGTCCACTAATGGGAGGGTGCCAAGTGTTGCCCTCCCGTTGGTCCAAAATGTTTCGTCTCTCGGAAAAATCCGCAAAAATAAGAAATGGCATAGCCGGAATTTACTCTACAAAGTCGTGGAAACGCTTCATTTGAAAACGATTCTTTTAGTGAGTTGTGTACAAATAAAAATGTCCAAGGCTTATCTTTAAGGCTAGACTTTCGTACGTATTCCCTTACGTACATACTCTGGAAATACGGGGTATAACATTTTGAAACAATCATTTAGTAGATCGAGACACTTATCATTCCATGTATCTTTCTAAGATATAATTTTGGCAAATTAAGGTACTAGAACTCACGTGCTACTTTAAAACATCTTTGAACATCAAAGTACCACATATCATGTATTATATTGAGGACTTAATCATGGACATTCTCACACGATTTCCTTAAAACATTTTAAACCATCCCTTGGCTTTCCACAAAACTTGTTATAACTTCCCATAAAGCCGTTATAACCACCTTCATTTTAGAAAACTAAAGTACTACCACGTCTTTCCTTTTAATACAACCAAGACATTATCATATCATGTAAGGGAATTGAACCCAAAGTATTTTGTACATCTATTCTTTATAAAAGAATCGTTTCATGAAATATTAGGGCGTTGAACCCAAAAGTACTTTCACTATTAAAACCAAGTTACTTACTCTTTTAAACTCAAGTAACTTATACTTTTAAAACCAAAAAACTTATGCCTTTAAATCAAGTCACTTACTTTTTCCAATCAAATCATTTATTCTCTTTAAATCAATCAAGTAACTTATACCTTTAACTCAAGTTACTTCCCCTTTCAAAATCAAGTAACATATACTTACAAAATTAATACTTTTATGAGTCGTGAATAGGTTATACTCGTTTATAACGATCTTGTTAAATCAGCCATGATCTAGAAAATGTAATACAATTTTGTCTTATCTTAGTTTCTATGCAGATGGAGAATTCTACTTATTTAAATATAATTGATTGTCGATACATTTTCATTAACGCTGCAATGGCTTGTTCGATACCTATTCTCATTAGTGTAGTAAATTAGCAAGGTCACTCAACTCCAATACTTCCTAACGACTCTTACCAACACCCCCCATAAGACTTGGTAAGAACTTAGGAATATTCTAGACATGCCTTTAGCATAAAATCAATAACATGAATACTTCCTATGACAAGGAAAGTATACTCAAGAACAAGTCATGTATACTCCTAACAACAAGGCAAGTATACCTCAAATATCCAGTCATGTATACTCCTAACAACAATGCAAGTATACTTCAAACAACAAGTCATGTATACTCCTAAAAACAAGGCAAGTATACTTCAAATATCAAGGCAAGTATACTCCTAACAACAGGGCAAGTATACTCCTAACAACAGGGCAAGTATACTTCAAATATCAAGTCATGTATAATCCTAATAACAAGGCAAGGGTATGCTTCCATTTTGGTTAAGGTCTTGTGGTTAATCGCTTTGGATATACTGACACGATGCGTAGCGCACGGGTATGTTTCCATTTTGATTATCGCCTTGTGATTTCCCTTTGGACATACTGACACGATGCGTAGCGCACGGGTATGCGTCCATTTGGAATGTTGTCTTATTTTTCCCTTTGGACATACTGACACGATGCGTAGCGCACGGGTATGCGTCCATTTGGAATGTTGTCTTATTTTTCCCTTTGGACATACTGACACGATGCGTAGCGCACGGGTATGCTTCCATTTGGATTGCTGTCTTATTGTTGCATCATGGACATGTCTACACCGATGCAGTATTCCGGGGGCATGCGGCCATAATGCGAACCTGATTGATGTTGTGGGCGTGAGACCCATAGTTATATTGGAGTGATGACTGTTTTATGTTGTGAACTGTAGTTTGGTTATCATACATGTCTCCTGCTTTATATAGACTAGTATGATTTCATTTACTGATTGCATAGCTTCACATACTTGGTACTGTGCATCGACTCTCTTCGGGGCTGCGTTCATGCCGCAGTAGAGGTACATCGGTCGTGGTTCCTCGCCATAGGATCACGATTCAACAGCATTTGAAGCTCCGCTTTCCGAGGCTTATCTTTGCAGTGTGTTCCTCGAGTTGTAGGTTCTTGTACATTCGGGGTATGGCGGGCCCCGTCCTGGCCATAGTCATCAGATATCTTAGGTGCAGTATCTTGTTGGCGGGGTTGTAAAAGGATTAAACTGCTCGTGTTTTATGTATATACCGAAGGCAATCGCTTGGTTGGCCTGTTTATTCATTTATCTCTTGTTAAATGACTCTTGTTTTGTGTTCCGCTGATTTTCTCTGATGTTTGTATCACTAGGGTGCCCAGGGTAAGGCACCAGTAACGGGCCCCGGAACGGGTCGTTACAACTAGGGCCTTGCACCCTCGCAACCCTATCACATGGCGAGACCACCTCGAACTGACCCCAATTCATCCCGGGTTACGGGTTGACCCGCAAGTGGCCCATAACCCGACCCATCGTCACACTTAACTCTCATTCTTTGTCTGAAATAATCTTACTACCCGAGAAGGCCTTGTACATCTAAGGTCTCAGCGGTTATCAATATTCTAAGGTTCATAATTATTCCATGTCCCAAGCTTACATTATCAGTCCCCACATACGGGAAATGTAGCTTCTTAAAATCTTGTTGTCTTTATCACAACAACTCCATTTATTCCATACCATTATTATTCACACAATCACTTAAGTGTACAACACAGCTTAATCTAACAACATGGTATGTTATCAAATCAATAAAACATGATCTCTTTTAAGAGTCTATCACAATCTCAGACCGTTCATTACCTTCTGACCATTCCAAATCAGTACATAAATAAAGCCTAAGTGTGGGTTCAATAAACTGTTTCACACATTCCAAGTAATTACTAAGGCTTAACCAACTCCTGCTAAACCATAACCATTCTAGGTAACATACATACATCTCCAAATAAATACATTTGTACAGATATACTTCCTCAATATACCTACTATACGATAATTTTTACCAACCTGGATACGCAATCCATAAAATCTGTTCTGGGCCACTGTTGCCTTTCTCAGAGCTGCAATCACAATAACTGTTAGGGAAAGACCATCCTAACAACACAGCTCTATCGCACGACCTTAGAGTAAGAAGAATAGAAACCAATCCTAAATATCCTGTAGCCTCTTGTGTATAAGTATGGTGCACACATACCCATACCCAAGACTCTACTAGACACGGTCTGTAGACATTCCGATGACTAATCGTTTCGATACCACTCACACCCAACCCCGGCTCAGGATCGGTGCCCTACCTGGGCACCCTCCTATTCATACAATACAATATACCGCAGAAGATAAATAACACTCATTTTTTTCTTCTTAAAACCAAGGCAAAGCCGATAAGGCTGCCATAATATAAATCACCCAAAAAGGGTCTACACTGTCCAACAATGTAAATACAACTCTAGCCAGTACAACCCACATATGAATACATACCTCTAAGATTTTGGACAAATACTATGACGGGACAAGGCCCCGCCGTACCTCTGAATATACCTATCCATAATGACAAGCTCCAGAACATTGGAGCTATCCCAAAATGCTGAACAAGGATCCTAAGCTCACGGATCCACAACTGTGTACCTAGACCTGCAGACATGAACGCAGCCCCCCGAAGGGGGTCAGTACAACAGGTACCAAGTATGGAACGAAAATACAGCACAGTAAACAAGATCATAACTGTACAAAAGAATGACAGGGGCAAGTATGAAAATCAAATACCAGATCCTACCGTGTCATATAACAATCAGAGCCAACTGTACCTTGTATCACTGTACTACTATAACACCGTACCACTTTCACATATGAAAGCCATGTCAAAATCAGGGACACCTGCCCTCAGCATATAATATCACAGAAGCATGCTCGTGGAATACAACATCAATGTCAGCATGTAACGAGCATAATATATAACCAGTTATGTCAAAGTAGGGACACATGCCCTCAAAGTCATTATACAATTCTAACCATGGGTCTAATTCACCCGCATAGGTCACGTGGACCCGCATGAGACAATTTCCTCGCATAGGACTGTTTCACCCGCATAGGTCACGTGGACCCGCATGAGGTATTCCTCGCATAGGACTATTTCACCCGCATAGGTCACGTGGACCCACATGAGGTATTCCTCGCATAGGACTATTTCACCCGCATATGACTATTTCACCCGCATGGACCCTGTGGGCCCGCAATGAGTATATCCGCCATACTCGCATCATGGGTAGCAAATCCATAGAAATGTATAATGTCTTGGGGGTTTACCCCGCAATTATACTCAGAAGGTGTATAACGTATTGGGGGTTTAACCCGCATTTATACTCATAACACTAGCACCAATGACTATCATGAACAATATATACAAGTTAAGATAATCCTTGACTCTCATCATCATAAAATGAATAAACCATTATTTTAGCAAACCAAGACAATACCATGCCTTTCCTTTTTAACAAACCAAGACAATTTTCATGCCTTCCTTTTTAAACAAATCAAGACAATACCGTGCATTCTTTTTCAACAATTCAAGACACTTACCATTTAAGCAAGCCAAAGTACTATCAAGGCACTAACACACCTTGCATCACTAAGGATTAAAGTCCATTTCGACAATGTACGTGAGCCGTACATTCACTTTATAAACTAAATTTCCATTTTAGGAAAACCCAAGTACTACATGTATCGTTAGGAAGTAGGATCCAATACATGTATCATTTTGAAACAATCATTTAGTAGATCGAGACACTTATCATTCCATGTATCTTTCTAAGATATAATTTTGGCAAATTAAGGTACTAGAACTCACGTGCTACTTTAAAAAATCTTTGAACATCAAAGTGCCACATATCATGTATTATATTGAGGACTTAATCATGGACATTCTCACACGATTTCCTTAAAACATTTTAAACCATCCCTTGGCTTTCCCCAAAACTTGTTATAACTTCCCATAAAGCCGTTATAACCACCTTCATTTTAGAAAACTAAAGTACTACCACGTCTTTCCTTTTAATACAACCAAGACATTATCATATCATGTAAGGGAATTGAACCCAAAGTATTTTGTACATCTATTCTTTATAAAAGAATCGTTTCATGAAATATTAGGGCGTTGAACCCAAAAGTACTTTCACTATTAAAACCAAGTTACTTACTCTTTTAAACTCAAGTAACTTATACTTTTAAAACCAAAAAACTTATGCCTTTAAATCAAGTCACTTACTTTTTCCAATCAAATCATTTATTCTCTTTAAATCAATCAAGTAACTTATACCTTTAACTCAAGTTACTTCCCCTTTCAAAATCAAGTAACATATACTTACAAAATTAATACTTTTATGAGTCGTGAATAGGTTATACTCGTTTATAACGATCTTGTTAAATCAGCCATGATCTAGAAAATGTAATACAATTTTGTCTTATCTTAGTTTCTATGCAGATGGAGAATTCTACTTATTTAAATATAATTGATTGTCGATACATTTTCATTAACGCTGCAATGGCTTGTTCGATACCTATTCTCATTAGTGTAGTAAATTAGCAAGGTCACTCAACTCCAATACTTCCTAACGACTCTTACCAACACCCCCCATAAGACTTGGTAAGAACTTAGGAATATTCTAGACATGCCTTTAGCATAAAATCAATAACATGAATACTTCCTATGACAAGGAAAGTATACTCAAGAACAAGTCATGTATACTCCTAACAACAAGGCAAGTATACCTCAAATATCCAGTCATGTATACTCCTAACAACAATGCAAGTATACTTCAAACAACAAGTCATGTATACTCCTAAAAACAAGGCAAGTATACTTCAAATATCAAGGCAAGTATACTCCTAACAACAGGGCAAGTATACTCCTAACAACAGGGCAAGTATACTTCAAATATCAAGTCATGTATAATCCTAATAACAAGGCAAGTATAGTAAATTGTTATTAGGAGTTAAGTGTGACGATGAGTCGGGTTGTAGACTCATTTCGGGTCAGCCGATAGTATGGAATGGGGTGATGTCAGTTAGAAATGGTCCCGTTATGTGATAGGGTCCCGAGGATGCAAGGCCCAAGTTTAGTAAATTGTTGTACGAGTTTGTGGATACGTTCCACCGGAACTAGGTCGTAAGGACCAAGGAGAGCCTTAGCAGGAAATTCAAGTAACAATATGGCCAAGTCGATTAGTAACTCCAAGGATTGGAGAACAGAAACAATATTTGAGAATTTGTACGTGTACTAGATAAGTTTGAAAGTACGAGAAAGAATGACAAGTAAGGAAAGAAAGGAACCTCTAAGGATCCCGTGTTCTAGGAGACTGTAACCTTCGAGTTTTGTGAGAAGGGACCACGGACGGAAGGTCCATTATTATGTTTACGTATGTTATGTGGTGGTCATGTGTGACATCGTTGGTCTTGTGCAGTTTTGATTGAGAGGCATAGTATAGAGTTTATGCCGGAGTTTGTATGGCTTGAAAACCGACTAAGAACATTCATGGACGAATGTTTCTAAGGGGGGGAGAATGTTACACCCCGTAAGTCCAGAACATGTAAAAGAGAATGTACGAAAGGAAACAAGACTTGGCATTTTCTACACTTAGAAAAAATTAGAACCCTTAGAGAGAGGAGATGAGCTCTCGGGTTTGCCCTAAGTCCCACACAAAATTTTTATAGTTTTGATCCATTAGCCACAATACTTTAACCCAATGTCCCCAAGGGTATTATAAGGATATCTCAATAGAAAGATTTCGGAAAAAACGTATTTTTACGTTAGTCGCAAGGCGGAAACTAAGTGAGTTCTTCAACTTTGAAGATGGAACTTGAAGATGGGTTCTTCATAGGCCTCTAAGGAGTGCTTGGAGCGGATTGGAACCTAAGAAGGAGCTAAGAATTGCTAAGGCGCGACTTTGGAATCTTGGAATTTTAAGGGCTTATAAAGGTATAATCTTGTCGTTTTAGTAGTTAAGATTGCTTATTGATTGTAGCTATGGTTATTAGCAAGCATGAGTTATATATTACGAAGTTTGATTATTATGTTGGCTATTGGAACCCTAATTCGAAAACTAGCATGTTTAGCTTTAAGATTGGAATTCAAGTTGATTATTAGTTTAAGTCGTCGCATGTTGAATAAAGAAGGAAATTGTAGTTGTTGAAGTAGTTATGACTAAATAACATGTTGACCTTAGAACTTGGAATTGGAAAAGGATTGGAAAAGACGTAGTGTTATTGGTTATATGTTGGCCGAGAATGGCTAGTGAAGTATTAAACTATTTGGTATGAATTGTGGGGCGGAATTTTACACGTATTGTAAGGCGTGTAATCCCCTTTGTTTGGTTATTGTTTGGAGCTTTAAATGTGGCTTGTTGGTTATTGTATTCGGCCTTGAAAAAGGTGGCAAAGTGAGTAGAAACAAAGGAAGTGCTGCCCGATTTTCCGTAGAATTAGACCGCATACACTTAGTATTATTCTACGTTAGAGACTAGAAGTTAATAGTCTTGTTGTGACCATTTTAGGTTGACACTTCTACGTACGGCGTATTCGGCTTAGCTTGTGGATTTAGCCGAAAAGGTATGTGAACTATCTCCTCTTCTAGCATGATTCCTTAAGATTAAGAAAGTATGTTCTACTCCTTAAATGATCCATTCCTTGGTTGTATTTGGATTGCCTAGAATAGAATTTGTTCTATGTACTTCCTTGATTGTACTTTGATGTTTAGATTGTAAGTTGTATAATCCATTTTCTTGATGGAGTTTGGATTCTTAAAAGTGAAGGTATTTTACTTAAAGTACATGGAGTCTTAAAAAGGAAGTGGTTTCCAAATCTTTTGGCTAGTGCCTTAATTCTAAAACCTAAAGGTCATTATAATGACTTTAGGGGAGTCAAGGAGTGATTTACTTATTTGATTTTAAAAGAGGAGAAATGACATGTTTTAAGAGAAGTAACTTGTTTCAAAGGAGTGAGTTACTTGAGGTTTAAAAGTAGAAGAAACTTGTTTAAGAGACTTGAAGTGTTTTGAAAGTTAAGAACTTGATTTGTAAGTATGTGATACTTGGTTTTTAATAGCATAAGTCTCTTGGTTATTAAAGGAATGGATATGTCTAAAACCATAAAGGGTTATAACGGCTTTATGGGAAGTTGGTTATAACGGCTTTATGGAAGGTTTAGAAAGTGGTCTATTTTGATTAAAGGGAATAAGTTGCCTAGATTGTGAAAATTTGAAGTTACTTGATTTCAAGCCTTGAAATGAGTTTTCTAAACGTGTAGTAACTTACTTTGAAAAATAGACACGCCTTGATACTACGGGTGTTAGTATCTTGGGGCTTTACATAGAAAGGAGTCTTTTATAAAAGAATGTACGTACGTAGTACTTCGACTTGTTAAAAGAGAATTATTCTATGTAT
This sequence comes from Przewalskia tangutica, assembly GCA_029844215.1. Lineage (NCBI taxonomy): Eukaryota > Viridiplantae > Streptophyta > Magnoliopsida > Solanales > Solanaceae > Przewalskia > Przewalskia tangutica. Next base: position 90,889,935 of record CM056723.1, read on the forward strand.
GCCTTGATTAGTACTTTGGCTTGATAAATTGAGAATTTGTCTAAGTATGCCTTGATAAGTACTTTGGCTTGTTAAAAGAGAATTATTCTATGTATGCCTTGATAAGTACTTTGGCTTGTTAAAAGAGAATTATTCTATGTATGCCTTGATTAGTACTTTGGCTTGATAAATTGAGAATTTGTCTAAGTGTGCCTTGATAAGTACTTTGACTTGTTAAAGAGAATTATTCTATGTATGCCTTGATAAGTACTTTGGCTTGTTAAAAGAGAATTATTCTATGTATGCCTTGATTAGTACTTTGGCTTGATAAATTGAGAATTTGTCTAAGTGTGCCTTGATAAGTACTTTGACTTGTTAAAAGAGAATTATTCTATGTATGCCTTGATAAGTACTTTGGCTTGTTAAAAGAGAATTATTCTATGTATGCCTTGATTAGTACTTTGGCTTGATAAATTGAGAATTTGTCTAAGTGTGCCTTGATAAGTACTTTGGCTTGTTAAAAGAGAATTATTCTATGTATGCCTTGATAAGTACTTTGGCTTGATTAATTGAGAACTAGTCTAAGTGTGCCTGGATAAGTACTTTGGCTTGATTGATTGTGAATCATTCTAAGTGTGCCTTGGTAAGGACTTTGGCTTGTTAATTGAGGATTTGCCTATGTGTGCTGGAAATAGCCGGTTGTGTGCTATTGGTATATCAGTTGTTTCGGGGTCAGTCCCCGGGTTTGTGGCATTTGCAAAATTCCGTGGATTTGCTACCCACGATGCGAGGAATACCTCATGCGAGTCCGTAGGGCTTATGCGGGTGAAATAGTCCCATGCGGGCGGTCCAAATTATGCGAGAAAACCTCACGCGAGTCCGTAGCGGCTTATGCGGTGAAATAGTCCTATGCGAGGAATACCTCACGCGAGTCCGAAAGGGCTTACGCGGGTGAAATAGTCTCACGCGGCGGTCCGGTCTATGCGAGGAATACCTCACGCGGGTCCACGCGACCTATGCGGTGAAATAGTCCTGTGAATAGGATTGCCGAATAATCGCGAGCGGATGGTCCTGCTTTGATCATGAGCTTCCTATTTTATATTGTAAGGATACTACTGTTTACTCTCATTGTAGTAAGGCACAAGGTGTTGTATTTTGAGTATCATATATGTCCCCGGAACTGTTTGTGTTACCCTATGTTCATGCTTTTCGGACACAGGTGGGACTTGGTGCTCATGTATCCTTATGGGTGTTGTTACATCATGGACTGCCGGCAGTGAGGAAGGATTCCACGGGCATGATTGATATTATGGGCGTGAGACCCATGGTTATATTCGAGTAATGACTTTGAGGGCCTGCGTCCCTGACTTGATATGACTGCTTATGTGTTATGTACTGTAGGTTGGCTATCATACATGTCTCTGCTTTTGTTTAGATGTTATGATTTTATTACGCATTTCATCGCTCACATACTTGGTACATTCTTCGCATCGACTCCTTCGGGCCGCGTTCATGCCGCAGTGTAGGTACGCTGCTTGTTTGGTGATCGGCAGTGTAGGATCCTCGCACGTGGTTTTTGGATAGCTCCTTTGTTCGTGAGTTTATCATTTTGGTATAGTTCCTTGATGTGATTTTGTACATTTATGGGTACGGCGGGGCCTTGTCCCGTCATAGTTCAGTTTAACTCCTAGAGGTCTGTATTCATATGTGGGATTGGACTCATGTACGATGTTGTATCTTTGGTCTATGTATATTATATGGCAGCCTTGTCGGCTTTGCCTTGCACGTACGTTGGTTAAAAAAAAAATGAGGTGTTATTAAATTTCCGCAGTTTACTTGTGTTGTTAAGGTAGCAGGGTGCCCAGGTAGGGCACCGCCACTGCTCGCCGGGTGTGACAGAGTGGTATCGAGCGATCACCCTCGGAATGTTTACGCACCGTGTCTAGTAGAGTCTTGATTATCGGTGTGTTGCGTGCCACACCCATAAACAGTGAGGCTACGGGACATTTAGAGTTGGTTTCTATTCTTCTCACTCTAAGATCGTGCCATGAGTGTGTTAGTAAGAAAATTCCTCTCGACGTATTGTTGTGTTCTGCTTATGCCTCGAGAGGCAACACCGCCCAGAGGGCAAAGGAGTAGCAGAGCTACTAGTCGACTCAGAGAGTTGATAGGGCTTATGCCTGTGGTATATCGGATGTTGTTCGCGATGGCGAGTTCTTCTGCGCCAGTTTTGAGGCCCTGTAACTGCAGCCTCCAGCTTTCGGTTAGGAGAAGACTATGGTCGTGAGGAAGCAGTTATATTATTGACCAAGATAGCGGTGCTAGCAGTTGTAAGTGATAGTACCCCAGAGGTAGGGATACTTTGATTAGTAAAGTGAGAAGTAGGAATGTTGACAAAAATGATAGGTGAACTGAGACTATAGTTGTATAAAGTTCACAAGTTGTAATTACCCCGTATAAGTGTAAGACCGATAGGGAAGATTGTACAGTAGAAATACTTTGGCTTATGTAACGAACCTCTAGTGAATAGGGGATAGGCTAAGAAGTACCTTGAGATAAGAGAGATGTATTTCAGACTAAGAATGAGGAGTTAAGTGTGACGATGAGTCGGGTTGTGGACTCATTTCGGGTCAGCCGATAGTATGGAATGGGGTGATGTCAGTTAGAAATGGTCCCGTTATGTGATAGGGTCCCGAGGATGCAAGGCCCAAGTTTAGTAAATTGTTGTACGAGTTTGTGGATACGTTCCACCGGAACTAGGTCGTAAGGACCAAGGAGAGCCTTAGCAGGAAATTCAAGTAACAATATGGCCAAGTCGATTAGTAACTCCAAGGATTGGAGAACAGAAACAATATTTGAGAATTTGTACGTGTACTAGATAAGTTTGAAAGTACGAGAAAGAATGACAAGTTAGGAAAGAAAGGAACCTCTAAGGATCCCGTGTTCTGGAGATCAGAACCTTCGAGTTTTGTGAGAAGGGACCACTGACGGAAGGTCCATTATTATGTTTACGTATGTTATGTGGTGGTCATGTGACATCGTTGGTCTTGTGCGCTTTTGATTGAGAGGCATAGTATAGAGTTTATGCCGAGTTTGTATGGCTTGAAAACCGACTAAGAACATTCATGGACGAATGTTTCTAAGGGGGGGAGAATGTTACACCCCGTAAGTCCAGAACATGTAAAAGAGAATGTACGAAAGGAAACAAGACTTGGCATTTTCTACACTTAGAAAAAATTAGAACCCTTAGAGAGAGGAGATGAGCTCTCGGGTTTGCCCTAAGTCCCACACAAAATTTTTATAGTTTTGATCCATTAGCCACAATACTTTAACCCAATGTCCCCAAGGGTATTATAAGGATATCTCAATAGAAAGATTTCGGAAAAAACGTATTTTTACGTTAGTCGCAAGGCGGAAACTAAGTGAGTTCTTCAACTTTGAAGATGGAACTTGAAGATGGGTTCTTCATAGGCCTCTAAGGAGTGCTTGGAGCGGATTGGAACCTAAGAAAGAGCTAAGAATTGCTAAGGCGCGACTTTGGAATCTTGGAATTTTAAGGGCTTATAAAGGTATAATCTTGTCGTTTTAGTAGTTAAGATTGCTTATTGATTGTAGCTATGGTTATTATCAAGCATGAGTTATATATTACGAAGTTTGATTATTATGTTGGCTATTGGAACCCTAATCCGAAAACTAGCATGTTTAGCTTTAAGATTGGAATTCAAGTTGATTATTAGTTTAAGTCGTCGCATGTTGAATAAAGAAGGAAATTGTAGTTGTTGAAGTAGTTATGACTAAATAACATGTTGACCTTAGAACTTGGAATTGGAAAAGGATTGGAAAAGACGTAGTGTTATTGGTTATATGTTGGCCGAGAATGGCTAGTGAAGTATTAAACTATTTGGTATGAATTGTGGGGCGGAATTTTACACGTATTGTAAGGCGTGTAATCCCCTTTGTTTGGTTATTGTTTGGAGCCTTAAATGTGGCTTGTTGGTTATTGTATTCGGCCTTGAAAAAGGTGGCAAAGTGAGTAGAAACAAAGGAAGTGCTGCCCGATTTTCCGTAGAATTAGAGACCGTACACTTAGTATTATTCTACGTTAGAGACTAGAAGTTAATAGTCTTGTTGTGACCATTTTAGGTTGACACTTCTACGTACGGCGTATTCGGCTTAGCTTGTGGATTTAGCCGAAAAGGTATGTGAACTATCTCCTCTTCTAGCATGATTCCTTAAGATTAAGAAAGTATGTTCTACTCCTTAAATGATCCATTCCTTGGTTGTATTTGGATTGCCTAGAATAGAATTTGTTCTATGTACTTCCTTGATTGTACTTTGATGTTTAGATTGTAAGTTGTATAATCCATTTTCTTGATGGAGTTTGGATTCTTAAAAGTGAAGGTATTTTACTTAAAGTACATGGAGTCTTAAAAAGGAAGTGGTTTCCAAATCTTTTGGCTAGTGCCTTAATTCTAAAACCTAAAGGTCATTATAATGACTTTAGGGGAGTCAAGGAGTGATTTACTTATTTGATTTTAAAAGAGGAGAAATGACATGTTTTAAGAGAAGTAACTTGTTTCAAAGGAGTGAGTTACTTGAGGTTTAAAAGTAGAAGAAACTTGTTTAAGAGACTTGAAGTGTTTTGAAAGTTAAGAACTTGATTTGTAAGTATGTGATACTTGGTTTTTAATAGCATAAGTCTCTTGGTTATTAAAGGAATGGATATGTCTAAAACCATAAAGGGTTATAACGGCTTTATGGGAAGTTGGTTATAACGGCTTTATGGAAGGTTTAGAAAGTGGTCTATTTTGATTAAAGGGAATAAGTTGCCTAGATTGTGAAAATTTGAAGTTACTTGATTTCAAGCCTTGAAATGAGTTTTCTAAACGTGTAGTAACTTACTTTGAAAAATAGACACGCCTTGATACTACGGGTGTTAGTATCTTGGGGCTTTACATAGAAAGGAGTCTTTTATAAAAGAATGTACGTACGTAGTACTTCGACTTGTTAAAAGAGAATTATTCTATGTATGCCTTGATTAGTACTTTGGCTTGATAAATTGAGAATTTGTCTAAGTATGCCTTGATAAGTACTTTGGCTTGTTAAAAGAGAATTATTCTATGTATGCCTTGATAAGTACTTTGGCTTGTTAAAAGAGAATTATTCTATGTATGCCTTGATTAGTACTTTGGCTTGATAAATTGAGAATTTGTCTAAGTGTGCCTTGATAAGTACTTTGACTTGTTAAAAGAGAATTATTCTATGTATGCCTTGATAAGTACTTTGGCTTGTTAAAAGAGAATTATTCTATGTATGCCTTGATTAGTACTTTGGCTTGATAAATTGAGAATTTGTCTAAGTGTGCCTTGATAAGTACTTTGACTTGTTAAAAGAGAATTATTCTATGTATGCCTTGATAAGTACTTTGGCTTGTTAAAAGAGAATTATTCTATGTATGCCTTGATTAGTACTTTGGCTTGATAAATTGAGAATTTGTCTAAGTGTGCCTTGATAAGTACTTTGGCTTGTTAAAAGAGAATTATTCTATGTATGCCTTGATAAGTACTTTGGCTTGATTAATTGAGAACTAGTCTAAGTGTGCCTGGATAAGTACTTTGGCTTGATTGATTGTGAATCATTCTAAGTGTGCCTTGGTAAGGACTTTGGCTTGTTAATTGAGGATTTGCCTATGTGCCGGAAATAGCCATTGTGTGCTATTGGTATATCGCTTGTTTCGGTCACCCGGGTTTGTGGCATTTGCAAAATTCCGTGATTTGCTACCCACGATGCGCGGGAATACCTCACGCGAGTCCGTAGGCTTACGCGGTGAAATAGTCCCACGCGGCGTCCACTATGCGAGAATACCTCACGCGAGTCCGTAAGGCTTATGCGGTGAAATAGTCCTATGCGAGAATACCACGCGAGTCCGAAAGGGCTTACGCGGTGAAATAGTCCCACGCGGGCGGTCCAAATTTACGCGAGGAATACCTACGCGGTCCACGCGACCTACGCGGTGAAATAGTCCCGTGAATAGGATTGCTGAATAATACCGCGCGGATGGTCCCGCTTTGATCATGAGCTTCCTATTTTATATTGTAAGGATACTATCGCTTACTCTCATTGTAGTAAGGCACAAGGTGTTGTATTTTGAGTATCATATATGCCCCGAATCGCTTTGTGTTACCCTATGTTCATGCTTTTACGAGGTAGGATTCCGGCACGACCACGAGGTATTTGACACAGTGGGACTTGGTGCTCATGTATCCTTATGGGTGTTGTTACATCACGGATCGCCACAGCTGAGGAAGGATTCCACGCACGATTGATATTACGGGCGTGAGACCCACGGTTATATTCGAGTAACGACTTTGGCGGCTCGCGCCCCGACTTGATATGATCGCTATGTGTTATGTATCGTAGGTTGGCTATCATACATGTCTCCTGCTTTGTTTAGACTATTATGATTTTATTACGCATTTCATCGCTCACATACTTGGTACATTCTTCGCATCTCCTTTCTTGCGGCGCTCACGCCGCAGTAGGTACGCTGTTGGTGATCGGCAGTGTAGGATCCCCGCCGTGGTTTTTGGATAGCTCCTTTGTTCAAGAGTTTATCATTTTGGTATAGTTCCTTCAAGCATGTGATTTTGTACATTTACGGGTACACGGGCGGCCTTGTCCCGTCATAGTTCGGGCTTTAACTCCAGAGGTCCGTATTCATACGCTGGATCGACTCATGTACGATGTTGTGTCTTCGTCTATGTATATTATATGGCAGCCTTGTCGCTTTGCCTTGCACGCACGCTGGTTAAAAAAATGAGGTGTTATTAAATTTCCGCAGCTTTACTTGTGTTAAGGTAGCAGGTGCCTGTGTAGGGCACCACCACTGCTCGGGGTTCGGGGTGTGACACCCCTGACTTGGCTTCTAATGACAAGGATGAAGGATGGAAAGAAGTTATTTCAAGGAGAAATATCAGTTTGGCAAGAAATGCGAAGCGCGGGGGTGCTACTAAACCCTCCATTGTTTCCTAATGAAAATTCTTTGTTGGAATGTCCGTGGTCTTTGCGGACAGAGGGATAGGGCTGCCACACAAACTCTTGTGTGTAGGCTTGCAAAACAGCATGATGTGGTTTTGGTCTGCCTAATAGAAACTAAATTCAACCGATTGCGGATGGACTCCTTTACTTCTCAAAGATTCCGTGCTTGGAAATTTTGCTCCAACATAGATTTCATTGATGGCGGAAGAATGCTAGTACTATGGGACCCCTCCAGAGTTAGTTGTGATGTGCTTGGTATGGACTCTCAACATATCCATGTCCAAATACGTTGTAACATTTCTCAAGTGTCCTTTCTTGCTACGTTTGTGTATCCGGTCTATAGCATTCCAGAACGAAGGAAACTTTGGCACCATCTCACCCACTTGGGTACGGGTATTGTCATGCCTTGGATGATCATTGGAGACTTTAACACTTATTGCTACCCTCAAGACAAGGCCGGTGGTCCTCCACTCACGCCTTATGCACTTAGGGACCTCGGGGAATTCAGAATTGCTCACGGTCTTGATGACACTCCTTCTAAGGGGTCCTTCTACACTTGGACGAATGGCTCAATTTGGTCCAAGCTTGATAGATTGTTAATGAATCAGCATTGGAGTGACTTGAACCTTGAATGCTCAAAGAAACTTTTGCCTATGAAACCGCCTGACCATTGCCGTGATTGCTTGGTAATCACATCTTGTGGTATCGGGAAACGACCTTCAAGTTTATGAACACGTGGCTCTCACACCCCGCCTTGAGAACATCCTATCTTTATGCGGAGGCAGCGTGTCTGAACCGCCAATTCACATTGGTCACAAAATTGAAGTCGTTAAAGAAGCCATTGCGGGATTTAAACTCTAGTGAATTCAGGAGTATTGAACAAAGAGAAAATGCGGCTAACATGGAATTTAAGGAGGCTATAAATGAGCATATGGAGAATCCCTTTGATGAAGACTTAAAAGCCAAGGTCAAGTCCTTAAGAGCTAAAGCCAATCACCTCCTTGAATCCGAGAGACACTTCTTAAGACAAAAGACGAGGCAAAAACATTTGATTGGAAGTGATAGGTGCTCCAAATACTTCCATAGCTTGATCAAGAGAAGCAATGTTAAGAACTCGATTACTTATCTTGTAAAGGACAACGAAAATACCACAACATCTCCCGGTGAAGTAATAGGCATGCTGGTTGAGTTCTATAAAGGACTTCTTGGCTCCTCTCAACCCGTAACAAGCATCGACCTTGCGGTACTTGATTGTGGTCCGAAACTAGGGGAGGAGGATGGTTCATTCCTTCTACATCCTGTCTCCCCAAAGGAGGATTGGGATTCTCTATCTGATATTGGCAATGACAAAGCACCTGGCCCGGATGGTTTTTCAGCCGCCTTCTTCAAGAATAGATGGAAGGATGTGGGACATGATGTAGTAAGGAGTATACAAGAATTCTTCTCTTCCGGAGTGCTCTTGAAGCAAGTGAACCATACAATACTCACCCTTCTTCCCAAAACTGATCGGGACCCCAAGGTGAGTGACTTTAGACCTATTGGATTGACAAATGTGGTATACAAGTCATTACTAAGATTCTAGCTAACCGGATGGCAAGGTTTCTTCCTTCATTAGTTGTTAAATGCCAAGGTGCTTTTGTGAAAGGAAGAAACATGGTTGAAAATGTCTTCATTGCCCAAGAACTCGTGAGATGGTATAATAGAACTAGAGTTTCACCAAGGTGTATGCTCATGGTGGATCTTCGGAAAGCTTTTGACACAGTCTCCTGGAATTTCCTCGAATCGGTGCTAAAAGGTCTCAAGTTCCCGGACAGATTTATAAGGTGGATTATAGAATGTGTAAGCTCAACTTCTTTCTCACTTTCAATCAATGGAGAGTTGCATGGCTACTTTACGGGTAAACGCGGCTTGAGGCAAGATGACCCTATGTCTCCTATGCTCTTTATCCTATGCATTGAATACCTATCCAGATTGCTCAAGCTCAAAACTTCGGATAGATCCTTTTCTTTTCATCCTAAGTGCAAAAGACTAGGCGTCTCTCACCTTGCCTTTGCGGATGATCTCATGTTTTTTGTCAAAGGGGATTTATCTTCGGTTGGTGTCCTTATGGATTGTCTTGAAGATTTGGAGGCGGCTTCTGGCCTCACACTTAACCCGTCAAAATCTTCCATCTACATTGCGGGGGTGCAATATTCTATCCGCGACTTGATCTTGGCAAGAGTTGGCTGCCCTTTAGGAGTCTTTCCCGTGAGGTACTTAGGTGTCCCTTTGTCTCCAATCTCTGTCTCTGTGGATCAGTTTGCCCCTTTCACTAGTGCAATCTCGGGTTACATTCAGAAATGGGGACACCACTCACTCTCATATGCGGGTAAATTGGAACTTATCAGATCAGTGGTTCAGGGGGTTGAGAGCTTTTGGTTTCGAGCTCTACCCATCAACTCTTCAGTGCTCAACAAGGTTCGCTCTGCTTGCATCCAGTTCTTATGGGGTGGCAAGCCACCAAGAGTCGCTTGGGATGAAATTTGTGTGCCTCAATCTGAGGGAGGCTTAGGCCTCATGGACATCAAAGTATGGAATCACGCCTTACTCTCTCGAACCATTTGGCAAGCTCACACTAAGGCGGATACATTATGGGTTCAATGGATTAATAGCTACTACTTAAGGAATCAATCCATTTGGGATTATGAGGTACGCTCTAGAGATTCTCCTTTATTCAAGAAGCTTTGTTGCATCCGTGACACTTTCATAAGCATCTTTGGGAATCAAGGAAACACTATTGCCGGCTTGGAGAAGTGTTGCATCAATGGGAAATTTGATTCGGGTCTTGTGTATGACGTCTTGCGTACCCCGAGAGAACATAAGCTTTGGATGTCTCAAATTTGGAAAGGTTACATTCCTCCTAAATTCTCATTCACGGTTTGGCTCACTTGTAGGAAGCGTCTTGCTACTAAAGATACTCTCTCCTTCCTCAACATAGAAGATAAAACTTGCGGATTCTGCAAGCGTGCCAATGAGACAATGTCTCATCTCTTCTTTTCATGCCCTTTCACTCACAAGATTTGGAAGCACACAAAAGAATGGTTGGGAATTAGAAGAGAAATGACAACAATTGAAAGTGCACTCAAATGGATCAAGAAAGAACACCGTGGGACTAACATTCGATCCAAAGCCATCCTACTTGCCTTTTGCATAGTGGTATATGAGATTTGGAGAACAAGGAATGAAATGCTATTTGCGGGCACTAGGTCAACAGCGGAGGAGGTTGTGGCAAAAGTTCAAACAAAAACATATAGAGTTCTTTATGATTTAATCCCCTCTTGTAACGTCATCTCTGAGTGAACGCCCCTTTCCTCCTTCATTTCTTGCTTTTTGTTACGTTGAGGATTGAGAACCTTCAATGATTGATTGTAAGTTTCCAGTTTCTTCTTAGTAATAATATTGCCATTTACCCGGAAAAAAAAAGTTTTAAGCTTTTCTGATTTTTGGCGCTACAAAATCAACTTATGTGGTCGGTTTCTTCAAAAGAAAATTAAAAATATAAAAGAGGAGAAAATTGACCTCCTGAGGTCGCTTTTTTCCTACCTAATTTGAGGTCGATTTTTTACTATTTTTTAGCAGTGTAAGCAGAAATAAATTTATAATTACAATAAAAAATTCAAGGTTTTCTAAATATGAAGAGCAGAAAAAAGCACATTTTGTATAAAAATATAAAATTAGACACCATCTCAAAATTTGTGCTTATGCACACAAAGAATAAGAAAAGCTAACAAAAATTTAAAAGAAGAAAAGCAAATATTAATCATTGTGCAAAATGTTTAGTGCTTTTACTTTCTCGGATTTAAACTAAATAACCAACATATTAACCGCATTATATTAGAGAAATTACAACTAACAAAAAATGTAGTTGTATATATTTAAGGGATAATTTTAATTATATACAATCCAACAAAAGAAATTATATTTTTATAGCCATATTTTTAATCTACATTTGCATAGCCATATGTTTACGGTATAAAACATTATACAATAGTATATAAGTTTATACACTTGGAGTAGATATATCAATCTTGTATAAAAGTGTATATATAATATTATACAATTTTATACACATACTGAATATAATATATCAACCTTGTATAAAAGTGTATAAGATATGTTTAAACAAACTTTGACATTGTAATAGAAAATTATACAAACTTATACAAATGTTTTCCCCTCCTCCACCGATGTACCGACCACCCCTACCGCCACCGCCACTGCTAAATCAACTTTTCTAGCAGTAGTGTTAAACGTTACAAAAGTGACTTTGCGGGGGTTCAAATCTGTCTATATTCGGTGTTTTAGCCTTATCACGACCGCCACTGCAGTTAAAGGTCACCGAAAACTACAAATTTTTGGCAAGATCTGCGGAGAAATAAGTGATAGAAACCACCGTGTATCCCACATTGACAAAGTGTATATTTAGGTTTCTTACCATAGTTTGTAGAATTCTTGTACAAGTGTAATTAGGATATTAGTATTATAGTAGGAGTAAGATTTTCCATAATTAGATATTGTATATTGTATATATAGACCTCTTCATTAATAGATATTTCTTTTATCGTATCAGAAGTCTAGGGCAAAAATACCTTGTCCCAAAAACATTTTGCTGCCCTTCTTCCTCGGAAACCGAGAATCAGGCCGCCGGCCTATAGATTTTTTTTGTGTTTTCTCTCCCAAATTATTTCTTCCAAATCCCTAATTCTCCTCTTGTTCTTTCATCATGTCTACATCAAAGAACATGTTTCATCCTACCCTTACATTCTCCAACATCAAAAACCACATCCCTATTGTTCTTGAGATAGAAACCGTCTAATAGGCTATGTGGGCAGAATTATTAAAGTTCACGCATGCTCGCATTAAGTCATTCATCACATCATTCCCTCAATAACAGGCAAGGAGATGGTGCCTACCCCCGATGATGACCATATGTTATGAACAACTCTTGATGCTACCATTCCCCAGTGGATTTATTCCACTATCTCTATAGACCTCTTGCAGATAATTATTGAACCCGATGCCACAACTATGAAAACTTGGAAAAGGGTGCGTGAATATTCCAAGATAACAAAAATTCTCGTGTTGTCACTCTTGAGCAGCAATTTTTCCAAGTCAACATTAAGGATTTTCTGAATGTCTCCGCCTATTGTAAAAGGCTAAAGGAATTGACGGATCAACTAAAAAACTTTTGTGATCCCTTCAGCAATGATCATCTTTTTATGTAGATGGTTGCAAGACTATCTGAGGCCTATAATGGCGTTGAGACACTTTTTCGTCAAAGTAATCCTCTCCCACCGTTCTACCAGGCTCATTCCATTCTCACATTATAAGAGGCAGACTAGGCTAAAAAGGCAGTTATCGAAGCAAATTCTATCATGATGATGGCCTCATCTGATGACCCTCACTCATTCTCAGATAATTCTAGCCAAAACTGTAACAACGACAGAGGCAAAATGGTCAAAATTGGAAAAAAAATGGCAAAAATTGAGGTGGAGGCCGCGACAGTGGTGGTGATCAGAATAGCGACAACGGTGATAGACGTAGTGGCAGTGGACCGGTTGGGCCACAATACCACTGGTCATAGCCTTGGACCCAAGCCAACTGGCCGTGGGGCTGCTGGGCCAGTGGACAGTAGCCCAACACGGCCTATGATTCCTTTCCAGCTTCTTCAGTAAACTGGGCCAATGGCCAGCAGAGGCCCAATTCACCGTTCCAGTCGGCACAACCCAGGCAGTAGGCTGGCCAACTTGGGCCTCGACCTCAGCAGACCTTCACTGCTGCGGCCCTAATTTCTGGTCTAACACCTACAGATATTGAGGCCGCGATGCATACACTTGGAATAAATCCCTCGGACGCAAATTGGTACATGGACACCGGAGCCACGTCTCATATGACGTCTGCACAAGATAAACTCTCATCTTAGTTCAATTTGAGCTATAATCGTGGCATAATTATTGGTAATGGAAATTGATTCTAAATCGTGCTTATGGTCACACAAGTTTTCCCCCACCACACCTACATCTTGTCCTTAAAAATGTCCTTCATGCCCCTCACTTAATTAAAAATTTGGTGTCTATCAAAAAAATTACAACTGATAATTGGGTGTTGTTAACTTTGATCCTTTTGGATTTTCTATGAAGTATTTTAAGAAGGGATACCTCTAGTGAGATGTAATATTAGGGAGGAGATTTATCCAATCACCACCACCACCATTTCCACGAGTCAAGCCACACCGTCAACATTTGCCGCTCTTGCTCCTTCTTTGTGGCATGCACGTTTAGGACATCTGGGGTGGTCTATTATTTCATCTCTTAAAAATAATAATTTCATTGATTGTAAGAGTACGCTTAGTAATCATATTTGTCCCTATTGTCCTTTAGGAAAATATGTTAGATTACCGTTTGTAGCCTTTTCTTCTAGTACGTCGATGCCTTTTGACATTATTCATTGTGATTTATGGACATCTCCTATTTTGAGTTATTTGGGCTATCGTTATTATGTTTTATTTTTGGATGATTATTCTAGCTTTTGTGGTCCTTTCCTTTTTCTAAAAAATCTCAAGTGTTTTTTACATTCTTAACCTTTAGAGCTTTCATCCGTACCCAATTTCAACAGGACATTAAAAATATTCAATTTGTTAATGGGAGGGAATATGATAATGGGCCATTTCGGGAATTTTGTGACACTCATGACATATCTTTTCAGTTTTCTTGTTCTCATATGTCTTCACAAAATAGGAAGGTTGAAAGGAAAATTCATACCATTAATAATATTGTCTGAACTCATGCTTCATTACCCCCATATTTTTGGCATCATTGTTGAGTCGGTTTTATATACATTTTTTAGTCTTTTTTAGTTAGTATTTTTCCCTTTTTCTTTGTGTTTCGTATAGTGTCATGGTTGTTTTTCTTTCTTTTGAGTCACATCGGTCCTAAGGAAGAAAATACTGAAAAGAGGATGAAATGGCTTATTTTGAGAATGAAAATGCTTAATCAAGGCCCAAGCAATCGACTAGAGAAGCTCGGGAAGCAATTTAAACAAAATTACACTGTCAACCGTACGAGATCTACAAGGATAATTTGCAGAAGTTGCTCGGATTTAGAACCGCAGCGCCGAGGCGCCAGGATTAAGTCCGTCGACAGCGCCGAGGCGCCAAAATACAGGGCCGCGGCGCTGAAAGTCCAGAGAGCCTCAATTTTTCTAGCGCCGCAGCGCTAAATCATTGCAGAAGCCGCAGGACTTTCGGCGCAGCGGCGCTGCTGGTTGGCGCTGCGGCGCTGTCGACGATAATATTTTCGGCGTCGTGACCCTTCACCCGAGCAACTTCTGCAAATTAGTCTTGTAGACCCCGTGCGGTTGACAGTGTAATTTTGTTTAAATTGCTTCCTGAGCTTCTCTAGTTGATTGCTTGGGCCTTGATTATGCATTTTCATCCTCCAAATCAGTCATTTCATCCTCATTTCGATATTTTTCCCTTAGGACCGCTGTGACTCAAAAGAAAGAAAAACAACCATGACACTATACGAAATACAAAGAAAAAGGAAAAAATACTAACTAAAAATGACTCAAAAAGTGTACATATATATATATACTCAACATAACATAAGTCTCGGCTCCGACAAATATCGTATTGTTCATAGTTCTGATCCTAAATCCGCTATTGATTTGACACTACCGGTGAGTAGTATCAAACTCGTTCACGAAGCTGGGGAGTTGCATCACACTTATTGATATCAATGATGCTAAGCTGTCTTGGTTTGATTCAATGAAAGATTACTCTCCTGATCATCACAAGTACACTCCTCCTCTTTCAGATGACATGGCTTCTTGGATGGTAAGCTAAACAAGAATAATTTTAAAAAGTAAAGGAAAAAACTTTCAGGGAGTTATACAATTGGAGTATCATAATACACAAAAAATAATGAACACCACATATATGTATAAATATTTATATGAATAATTGCAAACGTTCATATTTTGTATTTTCTCTCTAACTGTGTAAGAGTTAATTTCTCATATGATCACTCAACTACAGTATGTTGAAGAAAATTGGAATCAAGAAAATATGCGACTTTATGAGATATAATATATATTACGTAGTTTAGTGATCAACTGAGAAATCAACACAATTGTGTAATGACATAATTGATTGCACCATTGTGAGATAAATAAGTCTGAAAAGAGAAAATGAGTGTTTTCAGATGCAACATCCATCAGCACTGGATATGTTTGAACAGATAATAAGTGTTTCAAAGGGAAAGCAAATTGTGACATTTTTAGATTATGACGACACTCTTTCACCCATTGTTGAGGACCCTAATCAAGCTTTCATGTCTGATGATATATGTTTTCATATTTATCAATTTTATTACTTCTCCGTGAAGAAAAATCATCATTTTCATTAATTATTCCACCCCGCTTGTTTTGCATATATCAGGGAGAGCAACACTGAGAAATCTTGATGGATACTTCCCTACTACAATAATGAGTGGGAGGTGCGGAGACAAGGTAAACATCTTTTTTTTTCCTTTCCATTTTATGAAATGGTCTTTTTTTTATAAGAATTTTTTTGGTGATTGTATTATTATAGGTAAACAACTTTGTACAATTGGAAGAGTTGTACTATACTGGAAGCCATGAAATGGATATAAAAGGGCTTTCAAAAGGATCAAAATATAAGAAAGTGAGTTAACTTGTCTTTCTACAACATATTCAGTTAAAGTTCTTTTTTTACTTCTCTATATTTACCAAAATTCATGCTTGAAATTTTAATTTGTAAGGAGGTCAAACTGTTCGTTTCCAAGCAGAGAGTGAAAGTTCTTGTGAAAGTCATTCTGGAGCCAGTGCTGAAGTCGGGAATTTTAATGAGGGGAATTAATTTTTTTTTTAGAATTCTCAATACTTGAAATTTAAACATACATCTACCATGCAATATTTTTCTTACCTATTAATTATTCTTACTTACAAACCTAAATTGTCACTATAATAATTGTTATAAATACAAATTAAAATTGTTGAGCCGCCACTAGATATAGAATGCATGAAATTTTTCATCAAGTCAACGTTTCTTGACTTACTAGATTCTCCGTGCATCTCGTGTGTTGCTTAAGAAAAACCTTACGCCTCTCGTTGAAGTTTTGTTTTATAACATCATATTTGTTTAGTAGGATACATGAAATATTTCATGAAGCCTACGTTTCTTAACTTGTTGGGACGATATTCCAAATTCGAGTGAGGAATGAACACTCCAAAATTACATAAATAAAGTACGCAATTTTTTTGGCCAAACTAAAGATGAGCCTTTTCATTTATAACGCACACCTATTTATATACATAATTAAGAGGTCTCCACTACTACCACCACTACATGGAAGACTATCATCCCATGATCTCCTAATCTTCCTACTAACACACTAATAACAATACTGAAAATGCTGAATAAAATATTGCAACTACTACTAAAAACTGTCTAATTAAAGGGTCCATTAGAGTTGAAAGTCCTTGACCCACTGTGGGGCTTTTCTATCTCGTATGGGCCTGTTGTTGCTCATTTCCGTTGGGCCTGTCTGAGCATCTCTGGTTTGGTCCATCACAATTCCCTCCCCTTCACATTGGGCCTTGTCCTCAAGGCCCTTAGGATTAGTAGCTCGTGAGTTGATACGCGACTTCATATCATCGATGTGTTCGAAGAGCTGTGGTGAGTATTCTTCAGAAGTTCTTGTGTTCACATGTTCGATCGGCTTCTGTAGAGTGTTCCCAATAAACAAAGACTTGAGTTTCTTTTCTTTCATCCTTCCAAACTGTGCGCTCATCGATGATTGCTTCAGTCTTGAGGTACAATTGTTCATCTTCGCTTATGCTGGGTAACTCCGCAATTATGTTGATTGCTTCCCCTGAGTGAGGTTTGAGTAGCGAGACATGAAAAACTGGATGAATGTGACACCCATTTGGAAGTTCCAGTTCATACGCCACTGCGCCGATCCTTCGCAACACTCGAAAGGGCCCGTAATATTTTTTTGATAGCTTTGCCGATTTGGTGTGATGGAGTGTAACTTGCCTATAGGCACAAAGTTTAACATAAATCCATTCTCCTACTGAAAATTCCTTCGCCATACGCTTGCTGTTCTCTTGGGTTTCCATTTGTTGCCTGGATTTATGGAGTGCTTCTTTAAGATTGGTCAGGAGAGTGTTTCTGTGGGTGAGAGTTGAGTCGATGGCTTCATTTTGGGAGCTCCCAGGTAAGTATGGGGTTGTTGTTGGTGGCATTCCACCATACAGGGCTTGGAAAGGGGTGGTCTTGATCGCTGTATGGTGATTGGTATTGTACCAATACTCTGCGAGGGCTAAGTATCTGGTCCAATTTCGAGGTTCGTCACTAACAAAACAACAAAGATAGGTCTGAAGACTGCGATTGACGACTTCAGTTTGCCCGTCTGTCTCTGGATGATACGCACTGCTATAGGCCAATTTTGTTCTAATTGTGAGAAGAGTTCTTGCCAAAATTTGCTTAGAAACAGGGGGTCTCTGTCCGAGACTATTGTTAGGACGTTGTCCAATTGCTCACGCAAGTGTACATACCGTTCACAAGTAATACAGTCTGTAAGACCGAGTTTATCATCCACAGAGACTGGTTTCTAATTACCGTTCATCTATTTTATGTTATCTATTTGGCAATCGATGATTGAGTTGTGTTTTTGTTTATCTACTAGAATAATTGCAAGAATTAACTAAACTATTGAAGTTGTAATCAGTTATGAAGGAATTAAGGCTTCCAAAATCCTCGACTATCCACTCTATTCAATCCTTAATGCAACTAGAATGATTTATTCTTCTACGTTAAGATAGCGGTTATCTAGACTGTCTTATATTCAGGTTAGGATATATAATCTCTCAACCCCAGTGCAGAACCTTTCTATATTTCTATGATAGGATTTACCACATAGGAGGATTAAGAACAGTAACCTATAATGCTACACAAGTATCAGGGTACTTTCATTCGCGATTTTTACATATGTCTATTCAATTACAGCATATCCATATCTCTCCTATCGGTTCTTGATTCGAAATCATATAGGTTATGATAATTAGTGATCAATTAACTATCAAACATTCATACCAATTATTGAATAAATCTTAATCAAGTGAAGAAGAAATCAACTAATGCATTAAGTCATGAAATATAGTTTCAAGCGATTCAAAAGGAAGCCCTAATAAAGTGTTTAGCTCCTAGTCATAGTCACGCTAAGAACTAATACAATTCCAAACATAAACTGAATTAAAAACAAAGAAAAGAAAAGAAACTTGAACCAAAGTTGTCTCCAATCTTGTGTTGTTGCCTCCTTTCTTGCCTCCCCAAAGTAGAATTTGGAATTATGTACAAGATGCCCTCTTTAGGTCAGGGTTTTAGGGATTATATAGTTGAGAAAAATTTGTGTTTCAGACCCTTTTGCCCTTCGAAAATCGACCGTAAAATCGAAATCCCGCCGACGCGGCTCGAAAAACCCGAGCAAATCGAGCCCGATACATTAAGCACCGCTGGCGGCGCGTAAAAGCCGCGCGTGGACGTTCTTCTGCCAGTTTTTCGACTCTATGTCCTTTTTTCGTCCGGACTTCGTCTGATTTCTTCTATACTTTCCGAGCCTTCTTAGACTTCATTTCCTGGCCTTTTCTTGTGCAATTACACCTCAATTAAGCTCATTTCATCTTCTTTTTGCCATTTCTCCATTTAGGACCGCTGTGACTCAAAACAAAGAAAAACAACCATAATACTATACTAAACACAAATAAAATGAGTAAAATACTAACTAAAAATGACTCAAAAAGTGTATATAAAATATGCCTAACAACTATGGTTTTGGGTAGCCCGTGAAGATTGTAGATATCAGTGAGGAATACTGAGGCTCGGTATGAGGCATTGTATTTTATGGGTAATGCTATAAAATGGGCGAACTTGGTTAATCGGTCGACAATCACCCAAACTGCAGTCTTGCCAGATGACAAGGGAAGATGGGTTATGAAATCCATACTTATATCTTCCCACACTTGATTTGGTATGGGCAAGGGTTGGAGCAGGCCATATGGTTTGTGATTCACTGCCTTTTCTGTTGGCAAGTAGAGCAGTCGCGCACAAATTGTTCAACTTTCTTTCTCATTGATGGCCACGCAAATGCGGCCGAGATGCGACTCAGAGTTGCTTTCACCCCTGAATGGCCACCACAGGGTGATGAATGGTATTCCTCTATTAACAGGGCATGAATTCCGATTTCATCTGGTACATATAACTTCTTATTGAGAAAGATTAAGCCATCGTGTACCTTAACTTTTTCATTGATCTTTGTTGCGCTTGTGAATTTGTTCAGGAGTTCGACTCTCACTTCAGTAGCAGCATAGATTCCTTCAGCTGTGTGATCCAGGATACATTGGGATCTGTAATGATAGCCAATTGGGGTTGTTCTCTCCTCGACAATGCATCAACGACTTGATTCTTCTTCCCTGGTTTATACCGAATTTCATATTGGAACCCGATCAGTTTAGTGAGCCATTTTTGTTGTTTCGGAGTCTGGATCACTTGGGACAGTAGGTGTCGGACACTCTTGTGATCCGTATAAATGATAAACTTTCTCCCAAGTAAATAATGCCTCCATTTCTTTACTGCTTCAGTGATGGCGAAGAGCTCTCTCGTGTAGGTGGAGGCTGACTGCATTCGCGGAACCAGCTTCTTGCTGAAAAAGGCCAAAGGATGGTCTGACTGTGATAAAACTGCACCAATGGCACTTCCGCTAGCGTCCTTCGTAACTTCGAAGTCTTTTTCAAAGTCGGGTAGAGCAAGGACTGGAAGGGTGGTCATACATTATTTCAATTTCTGGAATACTGCCATGGCATTGGGACTCCATACAAATTCCCCTTTTTTCAACAAATCAGTGAGTGTCGAGGCATGAGTGGCATAATTCCGCACTAATCGTCGGTAATATCCAGTGAGCCACAAGAATCCTCGTAAAGCAGTGATGCTGGAAGGTTCAGGCCAATCCATTATAGCTTGAATTTTATCCTTATCCACACTTACTACTTTGCTAGAAATGACATGCCCCAGATATTGTATCTGCTCCTCTCCAAACACACACTTGGATAGCTTGGCATAGTACTTATGAGTATAGAGTAAGGAAAAAACCTTAGAGAGGCGTTCCAAATGTTCAGCCCATCCGGGACTATATATGAGGATATCATCGAAGAAAACCAGCACATAACGCCTCAATTGTTCGCGAAACAATTCATTCATTGCTGCTTGAAAATGAAACGAGTGTTAGACAATCCAAATGGAATTACAGTGAACTCATAGTGCCCATCTCGGGTCCGAAAGGCTGTTTTGTGCACATCTTGAGGATCCATCCTTATTAGGTGATATCCCAACCTCAAGTCAATCTTTGAGAACACGACATCCCCTTTCAACTCGTCCAGTATTTCATCGACTGTTGGTATCGGAAATGTTACACCCCGTAGTTCCAGGGTATGTATGTGAGGACGTACGTACGAGAATACGACATTAAGATTGGAAAGGAAGAAAAATTTGATTTTCCGACGGAAAATTTTCCGGATTTTGTGAAGGAAAAAGGTTCGTTAATGGGAATTGGATTCCCAGATTTGGTATTCGGACTTCTGGGAATATATTAGAATTATGGAATTTTATTTCCGGATTTGGTCACGTGGGGCCCACAGGGAAAATTTACGGTTTTGTGGGGCCCATTTTGTTTTCGAGATTTTGGATATTATGGATATTTTCGAGAGATGAAATATTTTGGACGAGTAGGAGGGTGACACGTGTCACCCCCTAGGTGGCACATGGACGAAATGTGGTGCCATGTGTCCCATGTCCGAAATGGCCCAACAAGTGGCAAGCCACTTGTCTTGATTTTTTTGTGTGGACATGTGGTGGGTGGGACCCACACACACTTGTCCCCAATCTACACCACACACTTGCCTTGATCCTAGCCCTTGATTTCCCTATAAATACCCCCCTTGAGCTTGCAAGATTTCATCCACACTTAGAAGTTTACAAGTCTTGAAAAATACTCCCTCCCTTTCCTTGTTGTGCTCTCGGCCATGGGCTGATTTTAGGAGCCAAAGTTGTCCAAAAATTCATAAACTTTTAAGTGTTCTTCCTTAAGGTGTTAGGAAGATTGTGAACCAAGAGTTGGAAAAGATTTCACACCCCTAGCCTTTGAAATCCCTCTTGGCCGAAACTTGCCAAGTTTGTGCCTAAGTGTTCCACACTTTTTGAGGTTAGATATTGAAGAGAAGTTGATTAAGAACTTCTAAGGGTTGCTTGGAGTGGATTGGAACGTTAGGAATTGGAGCTAAATGTTGCTCAGGATCGAATTATTAATCTTGGATAATTTTGGGCTTATCGAGGTAATGATCTATGTCCTTCTATTGTAATTGGAGATTACATATTGTAGTAGTTTATAATTGAGTATATGATATGTGGAAGGAAATTTGAAAAGATATAGACTGTTGGTATACCGTGGGGCATAATTGTACACGTCCGGGTAGGCGTGTAATCCCCTTGGAATTGTTGGCTTGGTAGCGGGCCTAGATATAAGAGGATATTTATGTGGTCATGGGTGGGGGTGGTTACGCCCAATTTTCCGTAAAATAAGGAATCAGTATACTTAGAATATTCTACGAAGAAGTCTAGAAATTGATAGATGTATTGTGATTGTTATAGGTGGATATTCTGCGCGCGGCATACTCGACTTGGCTTGTGGATTAAGCCGAAGAGGTATGTGATTCTTCCTATTCTCTTGAGCATGATATTTGTGAAATATATATAGTGCGGTAGACGCACATGTGTTAAAGAAGTTTGATTTTCCTTTTGTGTCCTTGACTTGATTCTAAAGTTAAGTGACTGGATATGAAATGTTAAGAACTTGAATTGTGTTAAAAAGTTGTGAAACCTCATTCGTGAGTAATGAGTACTTGGTCTTTAAAAGAATAAGTTATCTTGATTTCAGAAATGAGAGTAGTTGTCCTTGTTTGGTTTAAAACATAAAGTGTTATAATAGCTTTATGGGAAGTTAGTTATAACGACTTTATGAAAACAAAAGAATGGTTTTATTATTGGATTTAAAATGGTAACTTGACTTTAAAAGGAGAAGTGTTTTTGTTTAAAAAGAAGGCATGGTATTGTCTTGATTTGGTTTAAAAAGAAGGCATGTTATTGTCTTGGTTTATTTAAAAGAAGGTATGAAAATTGTTTTGGTTTACTTAAAATAATAGTTACTCTATTTTGGATACTACGAGTGTTAGTATCATATGACTTTTTTGAAAGAAATGGATCTTTTTAAAGAGTTAAAGTACGTAGTATGTTGGGGTTAAAACTCAGATTTTTGACATAAAATGAAAGTACCTTGAGTGTGAGTAACTTGCCTATGTTTGCTTGTGATAGCCTTGTTGTGCAAGTGTTGTATCCTTATGTTACCGCGTCTCTCGATGGATGGTCCACGAGTATGCGGCCATGATGAGGGTTCGTTTCCCTGTTGATAGTGTTATAGATGAAATATTTTGGACGAGTAGGAGGGCGACACGTGTCACCCCCCTAGGTGGCACATTGCCGAAATGTGGTGCCATGTGTCCCATGTCCGAAATGGCCCAACAAGTGGCAAGCCACTTGTCTTGATTTTTTTGTGTGGACATGTGGTGGGTGGGACCCACACACACTTGTCCCCAATCTACACCACACACTTGCCTTGATCCTAGCCCTTGATTTCCCTATAAATACCCCCCTTGAGCTTGCAAGATTTCATCCACACTTAGAAGTTTACAAGTCTTGAAAAATACTCCCTCCCTTTCCTTGTTGTGCTCTCGGCCATGGGCTGATTTTAGGAGCCAAAGTTGTCCAAAAATTCATAAACTTTTAAGTGTTCTTCCTTAAGGTGTTAGGAAGATTGTGAACCAAGAGTTGGAAAAAATTTCACAACCCTAGCCTTTGAAACCCCTCTTGGCCGAAACTTGCCAAGTTTGTGCCTAAGTGTTCCACACTTTTTGAGGTTATATATTGAAGAGAAGTTGATTAAGAACTTCTAAGGGTTGCTTGGAGTGGATTGGAACGTTAGGAATTGGAGCTAAATGTTGCTCAGGATCGAATTATTAATCTTGGATAATTTTGAGCTTATCGAGGTAATGATCTATGTCCTTCTATTGTAATTGGAGATTACATATTGTAGTAGTTTATAATTGAGTATATGATATGTGGAAGGAAATTTGAAAAGATATAGACTGTTGGTATACCGTGGGGCATAATTGTACACGTCCGGGTAGGCGTGTAATCCCCTTGGAATTGTTGGCTTGGTAGCGGGCCTTGATATAAGAGGATATTTATGTGGTTGCGGGGGGGGGGGGGGGGGGGGGGGTGGTGCTGCCCAATTTTCCGTAAAATAAGGAACTGTATACTTAGAATATTCTACGAAGAAGTCTAGAAGTTGATAGATGTATTGTGATTGTTATAGGTGGATATTCTGCGCGCGGCATACTCGACTTGGCTTGTGGATTAAGCCGAAGAGGTATGTGATTCTTCCTATTCTCTTGAGCATGATATTTGTGAAATATATATAGTGCGGTAGACGCACATGTGTTAAAGAAGTTTGATTTTCCTTTTGTGTCCTTGACTTGATTCTAAAGTTAAGTGACTGGATATGAAATGTTAAGAACTTGAATTGTGTTAAAAAGTTGTGAAACCTCATTCGTGAGTAATGAGTACTTGGTCTTTAAAAGAATTAGTTATCTTGATTTCGGAAATGAGAGTAGTTGTCCTTGTTTGGTTTAAAACATAAAGTGTTATAATAGCTTTATGGGAAGTTAGTTATAACGACTTTATGAAAACAAAAGAATGGTTTTATTATTGGATTTAAAATGGTAACTTGACTTTAAAAGGAGAAGTGTTTTTATTTAAAAAGAAGGCATGGTATTGTCTTGATTTGGTTTAAAAAGAAGGCATGGTATTGTCTTGGTTTATTTAAAAGAAGGTATGAAAATTGTTTTGGTTTACTTAAAATAATAGTTACTCTATTTTGGATACTACGAGTGTTAGTATCATATGACTTTTTTGAAAGAAATGGATCTTTTTAAAGAGTTAAAGTACGTAGTATGTTGGGGTTAAAACTCGGATTTTTGACATAAAATGAAAGTACCTTGAGTGTGAGTAACTTGCCTATGTTTGCTTGTGATAGCCTTGTTGTGCAAGTGTTGTATCCTTATGTTACCGCGTCTCTCGATGGATGGTCCACGAGTATGCGTCCATGATGAGGGTTCGTTTCCCTGTTGATAGTGTTATTCCATGTACTAGCTCTCCATGAGGTTTACTGATACGGCTTGGTATCTGGTAGTTGGTTTTCGTACTTGCCCCCGTCATTGGCGTGACGCAGGAGGTATCTGGTAGTTAGCCTTCGTACTTGCCCCGTTCAGTTTTGTGGCGAAGTCTCGTGATGCTGGTGGTATCTGGTAGTTGGTCTTCGTACTTGCCCTGGTCAGCTACGTGGCATGGTTGGTATCTGGTAGTCGGCCTTCGTACTTGCCTCGTGTCAGCTTCGTGAGTTGTTGTGTACTGTAGTCTGGCTATTATACATGTCTCCTGCTTTATATAGACTGTTATGATTTCATTAAAGTATTTTTCAGTTTCACATACTTGGTACCTGTTGTACTAACCTCCTTCGGGGGGCTGCGTTCATGCCGCAGGTAGAGGTACACCAGTTGTTGATCCTCGCTCTTAGGATCACGGTTCTGCGTATTGGGAAGCTCAGTTCCTCCGGAGGCTTATCTTTTGGTATGATTCTGTTACACCCCGGAATTTCAGGATATGTTTATAAGAACGTACGTAAGAACTCAACAATGTTAAGGTTTGAGACGAGTAAAAACTTATCGGAATTTTGGAATTTGTCGGAAAACGAAATATTGCGACGAACGGGAGGGCGACACGTGTCACCCCCCTTAATGGTCTTGGACGAAAATGTGATGGAGGAAATGGTCATTTGACCATAATTTAAAAGACCAAGTCTTGCTAGACAAATTAGCTTGACATTTTTTACTAAGTCAATGCCACTTGGCTTGATCCTTGTGAGATGCATCCAAACCACCCATTTGTTCTAATCTTGACCCTCCAATTATTTATATAAGCTTACTAAGTGCAAGACAAGGCTTAACACTTAGCAAATTTTTCAAGAAAACTTGATGAAAACGTGAGAGGCTCTCGGCCAAGGCTAGGGTTTGAAGAAGAAATTTTGCAATTTTTGTCCAATAATTCCCATACTTTAAACCAAGGTACCTAAGGGTATTGTAAGTGTTTCTCAATAGAAAGATCCCGGAAAAATGGTATTTTCGTATTAGTCGCAAGGCGAAAACCTAAAGGGTTAATCAACTTTGAAGTTGAAACTTGAAGATGAGTTTTTCATAAGCTTCTAAGGGTGGCTTGGGGTGGATTGGAATGTCTAAAGGATGAGCTAAAGGTGCTAGAGATCGACTTGTACTCTTGGATCATATTTGGGCTAATTGAGGTATAATCTTCGTTTTACTTTTGTAATTGAAGATTTTATGTTATGATAAGTTATAAGTGGTCATGTGATATGTGTTATGAAGTTTGATAAGTGTTATGGAATTAGAAGCTCAAAATCCGAAAATGACATATTTAGCCATTTGAAATTGAAATCCAATTTGATCGATAAATTGAATTGTCGCATGTTACCTACTTGGAAAATGTAGTAGCTATAATTAATGGCGGCTTGATATCATATTATGCTACCAATTTGGATTGAATTGGAAATTGAATAAGAATTGGTATTGTTATATACATTGTGGCCGAAATTGGACTAGTAGTTGTATTAGTTTGTTATCGTTTGTGGGGCGGAAATTTTACACGTCTAGTAGGCGTGTAATCCCCTATTGATTAATTGCTTGGATTGTGCCTTAAATGTGGCGTGTTTGGTTATTGTATTCGGCCTTGAAAAAGGTGGCAAAGTGAGTAGAAACAAAGGAAGTGATGTCCGATTTTCCGTAGAATTTAGTGACTTGCACTTGGAATATTCTACGTTTGAAACTAGAAGTTAATAGACGTACTATGGTCATTATAGGTTGACATACTACGTACGGCGATTGGACTTAGCAAGTGGATTAAACCGAAGAGGTATGTGGAACTTTCTTATCTCTTGAGCATGATCAAGTGTAAATGTATAGTACGGAGACGACAAGATTTTGACAATCTAGTTTATTTGATATCCTTGGCTTATTTTAAGAATGCCCAAGTTGTTTGAGTTAGGGAATTAACTCACTTGTTTAATTATTAAGGATATCTTGGTTTTCAAAAGCTAAGAGACTTTAAGTATGTTGAAAGTATCTTGATACTTGTTGTTATGGAAAGTTTAAAGAGTGGTTTACTCTAAGTAATTTAAGTATGTTAAGGGACTTGAAAAGTTTTAAAGTATTGTGATACTTGTTTCGTTTTAAACGTATAAGTCCCTTGGATAGGAAATTGTACTTGACTAAGGTATAAAGTGAATATAACGACTTTATGGGGAGTTGGTTATATTGGCTTTATGGAAAGATAAATGGCTTGATTTAATGGAAGACAATTCGATTTTAAGGCATCAATTGCCTAAAGTTTTATAAGAAAAGGAGTCACTTGATTTAGAAACCTAACTTTATTTCTAAGAGTATTGTGACTTGTCTTGAAAAGAAATTGTAACTTGATACTACGGTTATTAGTGTCTTGGAAGGTTTATAATGAAATGAGTCATTTTTAAAAAGAATAGAAGTACGTAGTACTTTGGGTTAAATTCCCGGATTTTTATAAAAGACATGATAGTGCCTTAGGTAAACTAAAATGAGAGTGTATATATGTATAACAAGAATAATAAGAAGTTAGGGGATTTCTTAACTTGCTTATGTATTGTATGATAAGCCGGTAGTGCTTATGTTATGTGTGATAGCCGGATTTGTGCTAGTAATATATTATTCGTCATGGTCATTCCGGGTTTGTGGCATTGCATATTTACGTGGATTTGCTACCCACGATGCGAGGAATACCTCGTGCGAGTCCGTAGGGCTTATGCGGGTGAAATAGTCCCACGCGGGCGGGTCCACCTATGCGAGAATACCTACGCGAGTCCGTAAGGGCTTATGCGGGTGAAATAGTCCCATGCGAGGAATTCTCACGCAGTCCACCGGATCTACGCGGGTGAAATAGTCCCGGAATAGATTGCTTAATGACACCGCGCGGGTGGTCCCGCTGATCGTGAGCTTTCCTACTTTATATTGTAAGTATACCCTATTTACTCTCATTGTTAGTAAGGCACGGTAATCGTTAATTGAGTTATCATACATGTCTCCGCTTTATTTTAGACTTATGATTTCATTACAAGATTTCGTTTCACATATTTGGTACATGTTATCGACCTCCTTCGGGCGCGTTACGCCGCAGTAAAGTGAATTCTCGATCTTCGCTCTTAGGTTCATTGTTCAGCTGTTGAGAAGCTCCTTTATTCCGGAGGCTTATCCCTGGTATTGTCGGTTATTGTACATTCAGGGGTATGGCGGGGCCCTGTCCCGCCAGAGTTGTTATTCTTAGGTGCAGAGTCACATTGTGGATTGGGTTGTAAAGGAAAAAAAAAATGTCGTTCTATTTCGGATTGAGTATATATTTACGGAAGGTGGCCTTATCGGATAGCCTGATGTTAATTTATTTTTAAGTACTTTTTTTAGTTGTTTATGTTCCCGCTATTCTCTCGATGTTTATGAGAGAGTGCCTGTGTAGGGCACGATCGCGAGCTTGGGCGGGTCGTGACAAAAGTGGTATCAGAGCAGTTAGTCCTCGGAAAGTGTCTACAGACCGTGTCTAGTAGAGTCTTGATTATCGGTGTGTTGTGCACCACATCTATAATCAGGAGGTTGCATGACATTTAGGATTGGTTTCCATTCTTCTCAATCTAAGATCGTGCGATAGAGATGTATGGTTAGGGTCGTCTCTCCCTAACAAGTTATGATTGTTTGCAGCTACGAGAAAGGCAGCAGTGACCCAGGAAGGATTATGTGGATTGCGTATCCAGGTTGGTAATGTTTGTAGTATAGTTGGTATTGTGACATACAACTATACGGATTTATGTTTGGGGGTCACATGTGTGTTGCCTAGGATGATTTTAGATTACCAGGATTGGGTAAGGACTAAATAAATACCGGGAAGATATGAGCAGTTAAGGAACTCTCATCAAGGTTTTACGTGCTAGTTTGAGATAATTAGGTGATGATGAGTTGTGTGAGAATGTAATGGACCCTTAAGAAGTTAATTAAGAGACTAAGTGGAAGACTATGTTAGCAACTTAAGCTACGTGGTATGCTTAAGGGAATTGTACGGGCGAGATCCGGACGAAGAAAGTATGGTTGTTGTGGTCAAGACAACACGACTATGATTTTACGAGAAGGTTTTGTACCCGGTTATGGGGGGCTGATAAGTTAGGCTTGTAGCATGGAAATTGCGAGCCTGAGAATGTGATAACCGTCGAGACCTTAGGTATATAAGGCCTTCTCGGGTAGTAAAGTTAAGTCAGACCAAGGGTAAGAGTTAAGTGCGACGCCGAGTCGAGTTGAGGACCTATTAAGGGTCGCCCCATAGCTTGAAATGAAATGGGATCAGTTGGTAGTAGTCCCGCTACGTGACAGGGTCACGAGGGTGTAAGGCCCAAGTCTAGTTAATCGTTTTACGGGTTCGTGGACGCATTCCACCGGAACCAGGTTGCGAGAGCCGGAACTGGCCTTATGTTGTTTAATTTTGTAACTCCAAAGAGTGGAGGCCAGAGTTAGTATGGAATTTATGTATGTAAGCTAGAATAAGTTTGGGAATACGGAAAAGAGTACGACCAGTGAAAAAGAGAGCAACCAAGTGTAAAGAAATAAAGCCTGAATCCATGAGAACCTTTCGAGGTGACTACACCCGTGAGTGTTGGGTGGTAGCTGAGCAGGTAGATAATAATTGCCGGTAACGATAAAGTCGTTGGACCCAGCAGAGCTGTTATGACAGACAGTGAGGTCATTATGAGTTCGGGCTAGTTGGCCTCTTGTTATGCCAACGTTGACTGCAGAGAGAGATTGGCTCGATTCGGTTTACCGTAAGTGATTTTCCATGAAAAGGAGAGAAGTGGTAGTAACGATGAATTATCCTTCCTTCTTTGGCATCGTTGTTTTCTTTTAAGTCCGTGTGACTTGTTCACTGGGAGTAAATCGACGCAGGAAGTATGTGATAATTGAATTTGGAGGAAGTTATGTTAAGTGCCCTAGGAGGTACTTGGAGTTGGGTTGGTGTGACGGTCAGGGCCACGACCTTCCGGATGATTTCAGGAGAATGTACAAGGCAAGAATAAAAAATAAGTACGGGTGCTGCCGGCGGAAAGCTGAGGGCATCTTTGGTAGGTTTTGAAAATCTACACTACTTTAAGGCGGTGCGTGATGATTAGATAATTACTGGACCGCGAGAGGACCCTGTGATTAGGGTTGTGACTCCAAGGAAAGTTTAAGTAAGGGAGATAAGTTCTCTTCCCCACGTAAAAGGATAGTTTTGCGTATTATGGAGTTACGTGTACCCATGTTGTTAGACGAAGGATATAAGACTGGTAAGGTCTTCGGTATCGTCATGCCATAGGTTACAGTTGTGGATAACCGTGGAAAAAGTGTTGGGTTGGAGTAATAAAGAACGACGTACGAATTGGTCGAGGAAGTATCGTAAAGATATAAATGTAAGTTGCACGAGTCATGATTACCCCAGACGAGTGTAAAGACCATTAGTTGATAATGGGCGAAGAACATTTCAAGAAAATGTGGTGACACCTAGTTATAGGATCTACAAACTTGGAAAGGAAAACCGGGTTACTACTTGACGAGATCAAGGAAACCTCCCCCCCTAAATTGTGATTGACAGTAAGTCTTAGCCATGAGGCAAGCAAAGGAATTAAGTCTAAAGTTTAGTGACCAAGTTTGGTTGCAACAAAAAGGGAAACAGGAACCATAAGTGAGATTAAGGATACCCGAATATTTCGCAGGAATGAGAAAGAGTTTCAGTTATTGGAAGACAAGTTGACCACGACTACAGTTCTAACTCCTCCTGAAAGACTTGAGGGTTAGGTTTTTATGATAACACGTTGGGTATTGGGCTAGGTTGTGTGCTGACGCAACCCGATAAGGATAGAACCTATGTTTTCCCGGTAGTTAGGGAAGCAGGAAAGGAAATTGCGCCACTCACGATTTAGAGCTGGCGGCAGTTAAATCATGCCTTGAAGATTTGGGGGCATGACATTATATACAGACTTCATGTGGATACTTGTGCAGACCACAAAAGCCTCCGGTATATCTGCAGACTGAGGCAGTAGAATTTGCGACACCGATGGTGGTTAGAGTTACTCAAGGATTGTGATATTGATATCCTATACCATCCGGGGAAAGCCAAGACAGTTACAGATACTCTTTGTGGTGGACCTAAGGGTAGTCTGCCAGATGGGCAGCCAGATAGACAGGATGTAGTCCGTAGGATTCTTCAGTTACCAAGCCTAAGGGTTCGATTATTTGTTTCCAAGGTTAATGAATATCTGATCCGAGAGGTTGCCGAGTCTTCCATCGTTGAGGAAGTAAAGAGGCGACAGTATGAGGATCCAGTTATGATACGGTATCGAGATACGACTCTCCTGGGAGAGAAGAGCCTGTTTGAGTAGCACCAGATGGGGTGCTGTGAGATGAGGATAGATTTCATGTACCCGGTGCTGCAGGACTAGTCAGCAGGTTTTAGGGGAGGCACGCAGTGCTTATTGCTCTAATTGTTTGGGGCCGACTAAGTCGTGTCGTGACCTCAGATGTATGTATGGGTGAGATGACCGGAAAAGAGACATAGCGGAGTTTACTGCTTAGTGTCCGAGTTAGTAGCAGGTCATGGTTGTGTACCAGAAGCCCAGTGGGCTATTGCAGGCGATTGAAATCCCAACCTAGATTTGAGAGGTAATTAATATGGATCTTGTTACAGGGTGGCATCGTACTCGGAGGAAGTGCGACTCCCTGGGGGTCATGGTAATTAGGCTGGCGAAACCAGCTGTGTTCTTTCGGATTGGGACCACTTACTCGGCTGAGGTTTATACTAGCTTGTATAGCAGAGAGATTGTGAGACTGCACGAGGTTCCTACGTTTATGATTACAGATAGATGAGCTCAGTTGCGGATAACTTCTGGAGGTTTTTCAGAAAGGATTAGGGACACAGGTGAGTCTCAGTGTTGCATTACACCCTCAGACCGACGGTCAGGCAGAGCGTACTATCCAGGCACTTGAGGATAGGTTGCGGGCCTGTGTTTTTGATTTCAGGAATAGCCGGGAAGGTTAATTGCCTCTTGTCTTGTTACGTACGATAACAGATACCCTTCCAGTTTTCAGGTGGCCCGGTACGAGGCCTTGTGTGTAAGAAAGTGGAGATCGCCGGTCGGATGGTTCGACATAGGCGAGGTTCAGTTATTTGGTCCAGACTTGATTCAGCGGGCTATGGATAAGGCGAAGCTTATCCGGGGAAGATTGTAGTAAGCTTAGAGTCCGCAGAAGCTTTATACAGATAACCGATGTTGACACGTGGGGTTCAGTTTGATATTTTGGTATGAGTATTGTTATGTGGCCAAGTGTGGCATTATTGGCACGTAGGGGTTGTAAGGAGACTATGTCGCTATCTTAAGTTTGACTCCCGAGAGAACATTCGGGGACGAATGTTTCTAAGGGGGGAAGAATGTTACACCCCGGAATTTCAGGATATGTTTATAAGAACGTACGTAAGAACTCAACAATGTTAAGGTTTGAGACGAGTAAAAACTTATCGGAATTTTGGAATTTGTCGGAAAACGAAATATTGCGACGAACGGGAGGGCGACACGTGTCACCCCCCCCTTAATGGTCTTGGACGAAAATGTGATGGAGGAAATGGTCATTTGACCATAATTTAAAAGACCAAGTCTTGCAAGACAAATTAGCTTGACATTGTTGACTAAGTCAATGCCACTTGGCTTGATCCTTGTGAGATGCATCCAAACCACCCATTTGTTCTAATCTTGACCCTCCAATTATTTATATAAGCTTATTAAGTGCAAGACAAGGCTTAACACTTAGCAAATTTTACAAGAAAACTTGATGAAAACGAGAGAGGCTCTCGGCCAAGGCTAGGGTTTGAAGAAGAAATTTTGCAATTTTTGTCCAATAATTCCCATACTTTAAACCAAGGTACCTAAGGGTATTGTAAGTGTTTCTCAATAGAAAGATCCCGGAAAAATGGTGTTTTCGTATTAGTCGCAAGGCGAAAACCTAAAGGGTTATTCAACTTTGAAGTTGAAACTTGAAGATGAGTTTTCATAAGCTTAAGGGTGGCTTGGGGTGGATTGGAATGTCGAAAGGAGGAGCTAAAGGTGCTAGAGATCGACTTGTACTCTTGGATCATATTTGGGCTAATTGAGGTATAATCTTCGTTTTACTTTTGTAATTGAAGATTTCATGTTATGATAAGTTATAAGTGGTCATGTGATATGTGTTATGAAGTTTGATAAGTGTTATGGAATTGGAAGCTCAAAATCCGAAAATGACATATTTAGCCATTTGAAATTGAAATCCAATTTGATCGATAAATTGAATTGTCGCATGTTACCTACTTGGAAAATGTAGTAGCTATAATTAATGGCGGCTTGATATCATATTATGCTACCAATTTGGATTGAATTGGAAATTGAATAAGAATTGGTATTGTTATATACATTGTGGCCGAAATTGGACTAGTAGTTGTATTAGTTTGTTATCGTTTGTGGGGCGGAAATTTTACACGTCTAGTAGGCGTGTAATCCCCTATTGATTGCCTTAAATGTGGCGTGTTTGGTTATTGTATTCGGCCTTGAAAAAGGTGGCAAAGTGAGTAGAAACAAAGGAAGTGATGTCCGATTTTCCGTAGAATTTAGTGACTTGCACTTGGAATATTCTACGTTTGAAACTAGAAGTTAATAGACGTACTATGGTCATTATAGGTTGACATACTACGTACGGCGATTGGACTTAGCAAGTGGATTAAACCGAAGAGGTATGTGGAACTTTCTTATCTCTTGAGCATGATCAAGTGTAAATGTATAGTACGGTAGACGTACAAGATTTTGACAATCTAGTTTATTTGATATCCTTGGCTTATTTTAAGAATGCCCAAGTTGTTTGAGTTAGGGAATTAACTCACTTGTTTAATTATTAAGTATATCTTGGTTTTCAAAAGCTAAGAGACTTTAAGTATGTTGAAAGTATCTTGATACTTGTTGTTATGGAAAGTTTAAAGAGTGGTTTACTCTAAGTAATTTAAGTATGTTAAGGGACTTGAAGAGTTTTAAAGTATTGTGATACTTGTTTCGTTTTAAACGTATAAGTCCCTGGATAGGAAATTGTACTTGTGACGCCCCGAAAATCGGGCCCGTCACTGGTGCCTTACCCCGGGCACCCTAGCGATACAACATCAGAGAAAACCAGCGGAAATAAAAACTTTAAACATGAAATGAGAGACATGATAAATAAACAGGCCAACCAAAAGCGATTGCCTTCCAGTGTACATAAAACCCGAACGCTTTAATCCTTTTACAACCCCGCCACAACAGTGCATGCACTTAAGATTTACAACAACTATGACGGACAGGGCTCGCCATACCACCGAATGTATAAGCATCTACGGACTGTGGTAACATACCAAAAGATAAGCCTCGAAGGAACGGAGCTTTCAATCTGAAAGGTGATCCTAAGCGGGATCGACAATGATGTACCTTTTACTGCGGCATGAACGCAGCCCGAAGGAGGTCGACAACAGTACCAAGTATGTGAAATCAGAATATCGTAAATGAAATCATAATAGTCTATATAAAGCAGAGACATGTATGATGACCAAACTACGATATAACATATAACGATTACATCAAGAGCGAGGACTCACGCCTCCAAATTATCACTCGTGCGTGGAATTTCTTCCTCACCGCTGCAGCTTTTATGATATAACAATACCAAGGATTATACATGAACACCATGTCCCAATTGTGTTATAAAACCGTGACAGACAAGTATAACTACCAGATCCGACCGTATCAATAATACAATGCAACCAAAACACGGCCGTCACGGCAAGTGCGCGAGAGCCGATCATCGGATACCAAGGCCGGCCACGCGGTGACCGGGCAAGTACGAGGGGTGACCACGAGGACCAAGGTCAGATTACGAAACCGTCACTATCTCGAACGGGCAAGTGCGAGGGTGACTACCGATACCAAGGCCGAATCACCACGAGGCGGCAAGTACGAGAGCCGACCACCGATACCGGGCCGAACAAGAAGAAACCTCAACGACCAACCGGCCTCTATCGAGACGCGGTAACACAGAAACACCACACTTGCACAACAAAGGCTATCATCACAAGCATAGGCAAGTTTCACAACAACAGGCTTAGGAAAGTTTCACCACAACAAGCATAGGCAAGTTTCACCACAACAAGCATAGGCAAGTTTCACATCACTCAAAGTACCTTCATTTTATGCCAAAGTCCGGGTTTTAACCCTAAAGTACTACGTACGTTAAATTCTTTAAAAGAGATCCATTACTTTTATCAAAGTCACCCGATACCCGTAGTATTAGAATGACCAACCCACATTCCTTTTCAAAATCAAGTAACAACATCCTTTTCCTAAGTTCCAGTTTGCCTAGTTTCAATTACTCAAGCTTCTCATTTTCAAAAGGTTTCATAGTTCATAAACTTAATCACTTGATTCCTTTTTAGAACAATTGAGTAATATAAGTCTCACGTGAGAGTAGGTTATTCTTGTTTACAACATTCTTATTACAAAGACCATGATCTAGAAAATGTAATATCATTTTGTCTCATCTTAGTTTCTATGCGGATGGAGGTTTCTACCGGTTTTAATACAATTCATCATTATTCAATACATTTTCCTTTATTAACGCCGCAGTTGGTGCTGTCGATACACATTCGATTTCAAATCAAGAAACATTATCCTTTAAATAAAACCAAGTACTCATTACTCACGAATGAGGTTTCACACAAACATCCACATTAAAACAAATAAGTTAAGTCTCTTATCTTATAAGATCAAGTCTCTTAACTTCTAACATCAGTAAACCATTTTCTTTACCTTTCTTAAGACATTATACCTAACTCCCCATCAAGCTAGTATAACTCTTTTTAAAACCTTTAAAACCAAGTGTTACTCTCCCTTCAAAACGATTTAGAAATCTTTTGAAATACATCAAGTTCTTTATTATAACTAGCCAGTTATAATTCACATCAGTTACCTTTTAAAACCACAAAGTATTTTCTTACCTACATAAAGCTGTTATAACCAACTTCCCATAAAGCCGTTATAACACTTTATGTTTTAAGAACAATCAAACACAGTTAACACATGTACGTCTACCGTACTACATAGTTCACACATATCATGCTAGAAGAGATAGGAAGAGGTTCACATACCTCGCGACGATTATCGACTAATAGCAAAACGCTCCGAGTACCTCAAACCGTCGGCTACTCCTTAGTCCAGAAGATTACGTCACACGTAGCACTTCAACCTATAAGGCCACAAGGCGCTTATTAAAATCTAGATCTTAACGTAGAACATTCTACAGAAAATTCGGCAGCACCTCCCCCCCCCGCCATAGCGTAAATCTCCTTCTCTATCGAAGCCGGCTACCAAGCCAACCAGGGGGGGGGGTTTTACACGCCTAACCGGACGTGTACAATTCTACTACACAGTAATACTACACAAGTCTACTGTAATACAGTCCTATGTAATTACAGTTCAGTTCTTAATTCTTCAGGCTTAAGTCAAAAGACATTGCCACAGTACTAAGTATAGTTCTATATATAGTATACTTCAACTATATATTCTTACAACATGTAATTTCCAATTACAATAGAAGGACAGTAGTGTTTACCTCGATAAGCCCAAAATTATCCGAGTATAATGTCGCGCCTGAGCAAGGTTTAGCTCCTACTCCGAGTGCTCCAATCCGCTCCAAACAACCCTTAGAAGTTCTAACCAACTTCTACTCCAAAACTTCAACCAACAGTGAAGGTTTCCTTAGGGTTTCGGTTTGAGACTAAAAGGACAAAAGGTAGTATTTCCGGACTCTACGTATAGAGGTAACTTTGGAATACTACAAGGTATAAGGCTAAGGTATTTTTGGGCATTATAACAATACTTGGAGGAGTATTTCAATACCACAAAAGGGGGGTACCACACGAGAACAACACCCTAAGGGAGGGGGGGGTGTTCTCGGCTTTAGGCTCACAAAGGGGGAAGGTTTCGGCCAAAAGGCCTTCACAAGGGGGAGAGGGGCTCTTGGACGAGAGTCAACAAGAGGGAGGGGAGGGGTTCTCAAGACTTAGGCAAGTGAAGAGTGGATGAAGAAGTCTTCAAAGAGAGGGGGTATTTATAGCAAAACCAAAGGCCAACCAATGGCCAAGATCCATCCATGTGTTAGGCAAGTGTAAGGCCAAGATCAAGCCAAGTGCACCCACAAAACACTCCACAAAACACTCCACAAAACAAGCCACAAAACAAGGCACAAAAGGAGGGACCAATCGGCCAAGGCCAAGCCTCCTCTTTGCCGTCCAATGAGGGTGACAAGTGTCACCCTCCCGTTGGTCCAAAAATGTTCCGTCGCTCGGAAAAATCCGCAAAAATACTAAATGACATAGCCGTAATTTTCCCAACGTAAGCTGTGGAAACGTTTCGTCTAAAAACGACTCTATACGGGGGTTGTGCACAAAATTTCGAAACATGCCTAACTTAAGGCTCAAAATTCGTACGTACGTCCACATGTACATACTCTGGAAATACGGGGTATAACATTCTTCCCCCCTTAGAAACATTCGTCCCGAATGTTCCTTCAAGGTCTCAAACAAACAAGCGCCGATAGTCTTCACCGCTATACGCATTTAAAACAACCATGCCTCACCCGCCACAAAACACACGCTCACTTCTCCCTTTCTCGTAGTACTCGCCACGAACACTCGAACTCGTTCTAGTATCCGTACCACACTTCACTAACGCTCGTTTCCAACCTCGAGTCACTACCTCCAAACTTGGTCATCTCCCTAACCTCGATTTCCTAAGGCCATTCCGGCCTTCACGAACTGATTCTCGATCGAACGCGTCCACGAACTC
Organism: Przewalskia tangutica; assembly: GCA_029844215.1. Lineage (NCBI taxonomy): Eukaryota > Viridiplantae > Streptophyta > Magnoliopsida > Solanales > Solanaceae > Przewalskia > Przewalskia tangutica. The sequence continues at coordinate 90,927,230 of CM056723.1, forward strand.
ATACGATGGTCATCTAAACTGGGCCTAGCACCCTCGTGACCCTACCACTGGGCGGACCACCCAGACCGACACCCCAAACCGGGTTACGTTGACCCGCAAATGGTCCTCAACCCGACCCCAACCGGCCAACTCTTGTTCCCGATCGGAACAATCTTACTATTTCACATCATGAAAGCTACCACTTCCATCTCACACTACCTGAGGACTTACCCTTTTCACTCACCAGGTTTCTAAATCACAATTTAGCACAAAGCTATCCAAACATAACAGTAAACACATCAACAACATCAATACAAACACAACTCTAGAGGGTTAAGGATATACCTGAAACTAGGCGGTTCAAGGACCGCTAAAACTGGGAACTCCCACCGCGACCTCTACCGGGGCCTTCCGGTGTACTAACATCCTGCCTGGCTATGGAAGGTGAAGAACCCGCAACTGCTCTAGTAGTCCATGCTATCCTACCAGCTACCTCGGCCTGACAGCCTTCTGCGGATGGCCTGTTGGCCGCAAAAATAACAATCTCCCGAGTTAGTACGACACTCTCCCTTATGAAGCTTTCCACAACGGCCACACTGAGACAAGGGCAACCTCATCCGGCGAGCACTCCTGCTCCCCTGAAAATCTGAAACCTGGGAGCCCCGACCGCTTCACGAATATCCCGGCGTCCCGAAGCCGTGAGGACCACTGCATCGACGGAGGTACATAACTAGTTCGCCGAGGCGGTCCGCCTCGAAAGTCACCAAAGGACCTGCTGTTCTCGCCTCTTACTGTGACTTTGGTCATTCCGTCGATTTATCCGCCTCACATCCAAGTGTATACGCTGACGCGGCAATGTCCATGCCCTACCAAGAGCTACACCCGAACAACTCTCGCAAGGCAATCATCGAGCCACAGAACATATCGGTGCACTCGATCCTCCATACAAGCTACTAACGCGGACGTCGCCAATGAGTCGAACTCACATTGTACTCCCGAACCGCACGCTCGCTCGCCAGAACACCAAAAATCTTACCGAGCCCTCTCGTCGTGAGGCAAGAAATGTGCAAGAAAGGCTTCGAGAACTCGTTCCATACCGCTGGAAGTGCATGCTCTCCTCGACAGCTCCCAAGAATCAAACGCCGATCGCGGTATCACGCGATTGATGTGAACCTGTGGGCCACCGACTCGATCTCCGATGCCTTGATCACTCTACGATCCGTCAGAATCGCTTCGGATGAACTCCTGCGGATCATCCTCGTGCCTCGACCCATAAAACTCTGGCGCCTACAACTCGGAAAATCCCGTAGCCTCGAACTATCTCGATCTAGGGTGAACCATCGGTGCATCTTTGAACCGCTGCGCCCACTTATCCTCAAGTTCGCCACAACCCTCGCCATTAATCGCCCACTTTGTAACTCATCTCCTCTCGCCTGCATCGCGGATCGAGGCTCGTGTCTTGTGGTCTCGCCACGTTTACTCGCAGCCTCCTTCGCCGCTTGCCCTTCGGGTTGCCTTTACGCGAGGCATAATCGTAAAAACGAAGTATGTCAGAGGGGTCCAATCTTATCACACAGCTCTAAGGCACGATCTCAGAATGAGAAGAATGGAAACCAATCCTAAATGTCCTATAGCCTCCTGATTATAGATGTGGTGCACAACACATCGATAATCAAGACTCTACTAGACACGGTCTGTAGACACTTTCCGAGGATTAATCGCTCGATACCACTTCGCGACGCAAAATCGGGCCCGTCACTGGTGCCTTACCCCGGGCACCCTAGCGATACAACATCAGAGAAAACCAGCGGAAATAAAAACTTTAAACATGAAATGAGAGACATGATAAATAAACAGGCCAACCAAAACAGTTGCCTTCAGTGTGTACATAAAACCCGAACAGTTTAATCCTTTTACAACCCTGCCCACAACAGTGCTACAGACCTCTAAGATTTACAACAACTATGACGGGACAGGGCCCCGCCATACCCCTGAATGTATAAGCATCTACAGACTCAGGGTAACATACCAAAAGATAAGCCTCCGAAGGAACGGAGCTTTCCAATCTGAAAGGTGATCCTAAAAGGGATCGATAATGACGATTTTACTGCAGATGAACGCGGCCTCAAGGAGGTCGAGACAACAGTACTAAGTATGTGAAATCAGAATATCGTAAATGAAATCATAATAGTCTATATAAAGCGGAGACATGTATGATGACCAAACTACGATATAACATATAACGATATCAAGACAGGACTCACGCTCCAAATTATCACTCGTGCGTGGAATTTCTTCCTCACCGCTAGCGGTTTATGATATAACAATACCAAGGATTATACATGAACACCATGTCCCTGTGTTATAAAAACCGCATGGACAAGTATAACTACGAGATCCGACCGTACCAATAATACAATGCAACCAAAACAAGGCCGTCACGGGCATGCGAGCCGATCATCGGATACAAGGCCGGCCACGCACCGACCGGGCAAGTACGAGGGTGACCACGAGGGGACCAAGGCGTATCACGAAACTTCGTCACTATCTTCGAGCGGGCAAGTGCGAGGGTGACTACGGATACCAAGGCCGAATCACCACGACGGCAGCACGAGCCACCACCGGATACCCAGCCGAACAAGAAGAAACCTCAACTACCAACCGGCCTCTATCGAGACGCCAGAACACGTAAACACCACACTTGCACAACAAAGGCTATCATCACAAGCATAGGCAAGTTTCACAACAACAGCTTAGGAAAGTTTCACCACAACAAGCATAGGCAAGTTTCACCACAACAAGCATAGCAAGTTTCACATCACTCAAAGTACCTTCATTTTATGCCAAAGTCAGGTTTTAACTCAAAGTACTACGTCGTTAAATTCTTTAAAAGAGATCCATTACTTTTATCAAAGTCACCCGATACCGTAGTATTAGAATGACCAACCCACATTCCTTTTCAAAATCAAGTAACAACATCCTTTTCCTAAGTTCGGTTTGCCTAGTTTCAATTACTCAAGCTTCTCATTTTCAAAAGGTTTCATAGTTCATAAACTTAATCACTTGATTCCTTTTAGAACAATTGAGTAATATAAGTCTCACGTGAGTAGGTTATTCTTGTTTACAACATTCTTATTACAAAGCCATGATCTAGAAAATGTAATATCATTTTGTCTCATCTTAGTTTCTATGCGGATGGAGGTTTCTACCGGTTTTAATACAATTCATCATTATTCAATACATTTTCCTTTATTAACGCTGCATGGTGCGCCGATACACATTCGATTTCCAAATCAAGAAACATTATCCTTTAAATAAAACCAAGTACTCATTACTCACGAATGAGGTTCCACACAAACATCCACATTAAAACAAATAAGTTAAGTCTCTTATCTTATAAGATCAATTCTCTTAACTTCTAACATCAGTAAACCATTTTCTTTACCTTTCTTAAGACATTATACCTATCTCCCCATCAAGCTAGTATAACTCTTTTTAAAACCTTTAAAACCAAGTGTTACTCTCCTTCAAAGCGATTTAGAAATCTTTTGAAATACATCAAGTTCTTTATTATAACTAGCCAGTGATAATTCAGATCAGTTACCTTTGAAAACCACAAAGTATTTTCTTACCTACATAAAGCTGTTATAACCAACTTCACATAAAGCCTTTATAACACTTTATGTTTTAAGAACAATCAAACACAGTTAACACGTACGCGTCACCGTACTACATAGTTCACACATATCATGCTAGAAGAGATAGGAAGAGGTTCACATACCTCGCGGCGATTATCGACTAATAGCAAAACGCTCGAGTACCTCAAACCGTCGGCTACTCCTTAGTCCGAAGATTACGTCACACGTAGCACTTCAACCTATAAGGCCACGCGCGCTTATTAAAATCTAGATCTTAACGTAGAACATTCTACGTAAAAATTGCAAGACCTCCCCGCCATAGCGGAAATCTCCTTCTCTATCGAAGCCGGCTACCAAGCCAACCCGGGGGGGGGTTTTACACGCCTAACCGGACGGGGACAATTCTACTACACAGTAATACTACACAAGTCTCAGAATACTGATCTATGTAATTACTGATTCGATTCTTAATTCTTGGGCTTAAGTCAAAAGACATAGCCACAGTACTAAGAAGAGTTCTATATATAGTATACTTCAACTATATATTCTTACAACATGTAATTTCCAATTACAATAGAAGGACAGTAGTGTTTACCTCGATAAGCCCAAAATTATCCGAGTATAATGTCGCGCCTGAGCAAGGTTTAGCTCCTACTCCGAGTGCTCCAATCCGCTCCAAACAACCCTTAGAAGTTCTAACCAACTTCTACTCCAAAACTTCAACCAACCGTGAAGGTTTCCTTAGGGTTTCGGTTTGAGACTAAAAGGACAAAAGGTAGTATTTCCGGACTCTACGTATAGAGGTAACTTTGGAATACTACAAGGTATAAGGCTAAGGTATTTTTGGGCATTATAACAATACTTGGAGGAGTATTTCAATACCACAAACGGGGGGTACCACACGAGAACAACACCCTACGGGAGGGGGGGGGTGTTCTCGGCTTTAGGCTCACAAAGGGGGAAGGTTTCGGCCAAAAGGCCTTCACAAGGGGGAGAGGGGCTCTTGGACGAGAGTCAACAAGAGGGAGGGGAGGGGTTCTCAAGACTTAGGCAAGTGAAGAGTGGATGAAGAAGTCTTCAAAGAGAGGGGGTATTTATAGCAAAACCAAAGGCCAACCAATGGCCAAGATCCATCCATGTGTTAGGCAAGTGTAAGGCCAAGATCAAGCCAAGTGCACCCACAAAACACTCCACAAAACACTCCACAAAACAAGCCACAAAACAAGGCACAAAAGGAGGGACCAATCGGCCAAGGCCAAGCCTCCTCTTTGCCGTCCAATGAGGGTGACAAGTGTCACCCTCCCGTTGGTCCAAAAATGTTCCGTCGCTCGGAAGAATCCGCAAAAATACTAAATGACATAGCCGGAATTTTCCCAACGTAAGCTGTGGAAACGTTTCGTCGAAAAACGACTCTATACGGGGGTTGTGCACAAAATTTCGAAACATGCCTAACTTAAGGCTCAAAATTCGTACGTACGTCCACATGTACATACTCTGGAAATACGGGGTATAACAGTACTTGACTAAGGTATAAAGTGAATATAACGACTTTATGGGGAGTTGGTTATATTGGCTTTATGGAAAGATAAATGGCTTGATTTAATGGAAGACAATTCGATTTTAAGGCATCAATTGCCTAAAGTTTTATAAGAAAAGGAGTCACTTGATTTAGAAACCTAACTTTATTTCTAAGAGTATTGTGACTTGTCTTGAAAAGAAATTGTAACTTGATACTACGGTTATTAGTGTCTTGGAAGGTTTATAACTTGATATTACAGTACTTTCAGTTTCACATATTTGGTACATGTTGTCTTCGACCTCCTTGAAGTGCGTTCATGCCGCAGTAAAGTCTGAGTTCTTGATCTTCGCTCTTAGGATCATTGTTCAATTTGTTGAAGCTCCTTTATTAGGAGGCTTATCCACGGTATTGTCGGTTATTGTACATTCAGGGGTATGGCGGGGCCTGTCCCTTGAGTTGTTATTCTTAGAGGTCTGTAGTCACATTGTGGATTGGGTTGTAAAGAAAAAAAAATGTACTGTTCTATTTCTGGATTGAGTATATTTTTACGGAAGGTGGCCTTATCGGCTAGCCTGTTGTTAATTTATGTTTAAGTACTTTTTTAGTTGTGTATGTTCCGCTGCTATTCTCTGATGTTTACCGAGAGGGGTGCCCAGGTAGGGCACCAGTCGCGAGCCCGGGGGCGGGTCGTGACAGATTCCCTGAGTTTGTAGGTTCTTGTACATTCAGGGGTATGGCGGGGCCCTGTCCCGTCGTAGTTGTTATAAAAACTCTTAGAGGTCCGTAGTACTGTTGTGGGCAGGGTTTGTAAAGGATGTAACTGTTCGGTTTTGATATATATATACAGGAAGGTGACCGTTTTGGTTAGCCTGTTTCTTATTTTATATCTTGTTTCATGTTTAAGTTTTTATTTTCGTTGATTTTCTCTGATGTTGTATCACTAGGGTGCCCGGGGTAAGACACCATTGGCGGGCCCGAGGTCGGGACGTGACAAAAGTGGTATCAGAGCAGTTAATCCTCGGAAAGTGTCTACAAACCGTATCTAGTAGAGTCTTGATTATCGGCGTGTTGTGCACCACACCTATAATCAGGAGGCTGCAGGATATTTAGGATTGGTTTCCATTCTTCTCACTCTGAGATCGTACCTTAGAGTTGTGTAGTAAGTTGGACTCCCTCTGACATATTCTTATGTGCCAGTTATGCCTCCACGCAAGACAACCAGGGCCCAGAAGGGCAAGGCAACAGAGGGAGCTGTGAGTAAAACACAGAGGAGTACGAGGGCGCATGGCCGGTCATTTTCTGAGATAGTGCTTCAGACGGCGAGTTTTACGACGCCGCTAGCCCAGAGAGTTGAGCAAAGAACGGTATCTACAGAGACCACGATACCTGAACCTCCAGTCCCACGGCCAGGAACAGAGGATATGGGTTACAAGGAGATGGCCCAGTTACTAGCTAGGCTTGTGGCGAGGCATGAGGACAGACGGGAGCCGGTGGTACCGGTAGTGCACCCCAGAGCCGATAGTTGGAGACTTCGGGACTTCTTGAGTTGCAGTCCACCAGAGTTCTTTGGATCGAGAACTGAGAAAGATCCTCAAGAGTTTATTCGACAGTTGCAGCGGATCATGAAAGTGATCAAAGCCTCGGAGACACAGTCGGTAGTATTAGGTTCACATCGGCTACGTGATACTGCAGTCGACTGGTTTGATTCATGGGAACTGTCCTGGGGGAAGCATGCGCTTCTATTTGGGACGAGTTCTCAGAGGCGTTTCTTAGCCATTTCTTGCCTCCGCAGATGAGGAGGGCTCGGGCCGATAGATTTTTGATGTTGAGGCAGAACGGGCGGACAGTTCGGGAGTACAATGTAGAGTTTGACTCATTGGCTCGGTACGTCCCCACTTTAGTGGAAAACATGGAGGATAGAGTGCACCGATATGTCACAGGACTTGACGATTATTTAGTAGAGGGTTGCACGGGTGTAGCTCTTCAGCCGTGCATGGACATTGCCCGCATACAGGCTTATGCGCAGCAGACGGAGGAACGTAGAGGTCGACAGAATGACCAAGATCAGCAGAAGAGGGCCAAGACAGTAGGGTCCTTTGGTAACTTTCGAGCGAGCATCCTCGGCAGATCGAATATATACCTCGGCCAGTTGAGTGGTCCTCCGCGCCTTGGGGCGTCTGAGTATTCGGGAGCAGTCGGGGCTCGAGTTTGAGTTTTGAGGAGTAAGATCTTGGCGGATAAGGCCACCCTTACCTCAGTGTGGCCGTTGTGGTAGAATCCATAAGAGGGAGTGTCATGCTAGTTTGGGAGATTGTTATACTTGCGGCCGACAGGGCCATTTTGCGAAGGATTGTCCAATCAGAGGTAGAGCAGATGTTAAGACTCATCCGTCAGGATCAGTGGCGGGTCATCACCTTCTATATCTATGCGCCCAACAGGGCAGGATTATGATTAGAGCGACAAAGGGGAAGTGAAGCAGTAGTTACAGGTATATCCTTAACCCTCTAGAGATTAGTATGCGTGATATGATGATTTTATGTTAAGTGTTATGTTCGGATAACATTGTGTAAATTGTGATTAGAGAACATGGTTAGTTGGAAATGTAAGTTTGGGGACTGGGAAATTGTGAGCCTTAGAATATTACACGTGGAGACATTAGATGTAAGGCCGTCTTGAGTAAAAGATTTACGGTTGATCCTTGTCGGAGTACATAGTATACGTGGAGTGTTTTTGTGTGATAAGTCCATGAGTGGTGTGAAATGAAAGTAGGTAGTTGAGCTAAGAAGACCACTAGGTTTTCGTGACTTGAATAGTGAGATTGTTCCGGACCGGGAACAAGAGTTTGATACGAAATGGGTCGGGTTGAGGCAAGATCGCGGGACAACCCGCAGCCCGGATTGAGGTGGGGTCAGTTTGAGGTGGTCCCGCTAGGTGGTAGGGTCACGAGGGTGCTAGGCCCAAGTTTAGGTAATCATCGTATGAGTTCGTGGATGCGTTCGACCAGAATCATATCGTGGCCGGGAATGGCCTTAAAGGAATTTGAGGCTACTAAGATGACCAAGTTTGGAGGTAGTAACTCCAAGGCGTTGGAAACGGAAGCGATGACGAAAATGTGGTACGTATACTAGGAAGATTTCGGGTGTACGAGAAAGGTACGACGAGTTAGACAGGAAGCGAACATATGTTACAAAAATGGAAGTGATCATTTCTTTTTGTGAAGTGAAGATGTGAAGAGAGTATCCTTTAGACCATGGGTGGAAGCTTTAGTGTTGTTATACACATTAGAGGTGATTCCTCATTGGCTCGGATTTGAGTTTGGCGCATGTGTTATATTATGGCCATGTGTGGCATAATTGGTTTTGTAAGTATAGTAGTGAGGACTATACCGGCGCATGTGTGTTTGGAGACTTAGAAGGAACATTCGGGACGAATGTTTCTAAGGGGGGAAGAATATTACACCCTGTAGTTCCAGGGTATGTATGTGAGGACGTACGTATGAGAATACGACATTAAGATTGGAAAGGAAGAAAGATTTGATTTTCCGACGGAAATTTTTTCGGATTTTGTGAAGGAAAAAGGTTCGTTAATGGGAATTGGATTCCCAGATTTGGTATTCGGACTTCTGCGAATATATTAGAATTATGGAATTTTATTTCCGGATTTGGTCACGTGGGGCCCACGGGGAAAATTTACGGTTTTGTGGGGCCCATTTTGTTTTCGAGATTTTGGATATTATGGATATTTTCGAGAGATGAAATATTTTGGATGAGTAGGAGGGCGACACGTGTCACCCCCTAGGTGGCACATGGCCGAAATGCGGTGCCATGTGTCCCTTGGCCGAAATGGCCCAACAAGTGGCAAGCCGCTTGTCTTGATTTTTTTGTGTGGACATGTGGTGGGTGGGACCCACACACACTTGTCCCCAATCTACACCACACACTTGCCTTGATCCTAGCCCTTGATTTCCCTATAAATACCCCCCTTGAGCTTGCAAGATTTCATCCACACTTAGAAGTTTACAAGTCTTGAAAAATACTCCCTCCCTTTCCTTGTTGTGCTCTCGGCCATGGGCTGATTTTAGGAGCCAAAGTTGTCCAAAAATTCATAAACTTTTAAGTGTTCTTCCTTAAGGTGTTAGGAAGATTGTGAACCAAGAGTTGGAAAAAATTTCACACCCCTAGCCTTTGAAACCCCTCTTGGCCGAAACTTGCCAAGTTTGTGCCTAAGTGTTCCACACTTTTTAAGGTTAGATATTGAAGAGAAGTTGATTAAGAACTTCTAAGGGTTGCTTGGAGTGGATTGGAACGTTAGGAATTGGAGCTAAACGTTGCTCAGGATCGAATTATTAATCTTGGATAATTTTGGGCTTATCGAGGTAATGATCTATGTCCTTCTATTGTAATTGGAGATTACATATTGTAGTAGTTTATAATTGAGTATATGATATATGGAAGGAAATTTGAAAAGATATAGACTGTTGGTATACCGTGGGGCATAATTGTACACGTCCGGGTAGGCGTGTAATCCCCTTGGAATTGTTGGCTTGGTAGCGGGCATTGATATAAGAGGATATTTATGTGGTTCTGGGGGTGGTGCTGCCCAATTTTCCGTAAAATAAGGAATCAGATACTTAGAATATTCTACGAAGAAGTCTAGAAGTTGATAGATGTATTGTGATTGTTATAGGTGGATATTCTGCGGCATACTCGACTTGGCTTGTGGATTGCCAAGAGGTATGTGATTCTTCCTATTCTCTTGAGCATGATATTTGTGAAATATATATAGTGCGGTAGACGCACATGTGTTAAAGAAGTTTGATTTTCCTTTTGTGTCCTTGACTTGATTCTAAAGTTAAGTGACTGGATATGAAATGTTAAGAACTTGAATTGTGTTAAAAAGTTGTGAAACCTCATTCGTGAGTAATGAGTACTTGGTCTTTAAAAGAATAAGTTATCTTGATTTCGGAAATGAGAGTAGTTGTCCTTGTTTGGTTTAAAACATAAAGTGTTATAATAGCTTTATGGGAAGTTAGTTATAACGACTTTATGAAAACAAAAGAATGGTTTTATTATTGGATTTAAAATGGTAACTTGACTTTAAAAGGAGAAGTGTTTTTGTTTAAAAAGAAGGCATGATATTGTCTTGATTTGGTTTAAAAAGAAGGCATGATATTGTCTTGGTTTATTTAAAAGAAGGTATGAAAATTGTTTTGGTTTACTTAAAATAATAGTTACTCTATTTTGGATACTACGAGTGTTAGTATCATATGACTTTTTTGAAAGAAATAGATCTTTTTAAAGAGTTAAAGTACGTAGTATGTTGGGGTTAAAACTCGGATTTTTGACATAAAATGAAAGTACCTTGAGTGTGAGTAACTTGCCTATGTTTGCTTGTGATAGCCTTGTTGTGCAAGTGTTGTATCCTTATATTACCGCGTCTCTCGATGGATGGTCCACGAGTATGCGGCCATGATGAGGGTTCGTTTCCCTGTTGATAGTGTTATTCCATGTACTAGCTCTCCATGAGGTTTACTGATACGGCTTGGTATCTGGTAGTTGGTTTTCGTACTTGCCGTCGTTGGCGACGCAGAGGTATCCGTAGTTAGCCTTGACTTACCTTCGGTTTGTGGCGAAGTCTCGACGCTTTGGTGGTATCCGTAGTTGGTCTTCGTACTTGCCCTGGTCAGCTACGTGGCATGGTTGGTATCCGTAGTCGACCCCGACTTGCCTCGTGTCGACCGTGAGTTGTTGTATCGTAGTCCGCTATCATACATGTCTCCTGCTTTATATAGACTGTTATGATTTCATTACAGTATTTTTCAGTTTCACATACTTGGTACCTGTTGTACTGACCTCCTTCGGGGGGCTGCGTTCATGCCGCAGGTAGAGGTACACCAGTTGTTGATCCTCGCTCTTAGGATCACGGTTCTGCGTATTGGGAAGCTCCGTTTCTCCGGAGGCTTATCTTTTGGTATGATTCCCTGAGTTTGTAGGTTCTTGTACATTCAGGGGTATGGCGGGGCCCTGTCCCGTCGTAGTTGTTATAAAAACTCTTAGAGGTCTGTAGTACTGTTGTGGGCAGGGTTTGTAAAGGATGTAACTGTTCGGTTTTGATATATATATACAGGAAGGTGACCGTTTTGGTTAGCCTGTTTCTTATTTTATATCTTGTTTCATGTTTATGTTTTTATTTTCGTTGATTTTCTCTGATGTTGTATCACTAGGGTGCCCGGGGTAAAACACCATTGGCGGGCCCGAGGTCGGGACGTGACAAAAGTGGTATCAGAGCAGTTAATCCTCGGAAAGTGTCTACAAACCGTATCTAGTAGAGTCTTGATTATCGGCGTGTTGTGCACCACACCTATAATCAGGAGGCTGCAGGATATTTAGGATTGGTTTCCATTCTTCTCACTCTGAGATCGTACCTTAGAGTTGTGTAGTAAGTTGGACTCCCTCTGACATATTCTTATGTGCCAGTTATGCCTCCACGCAAGACAACCAGGGCCCAGAAGGGCAAGGCAACAGAGGGAGCTGTGAGTAGAACACAGAGGAGTACGAGGGCGCAGGCCCGGTCATTTTCTGAGATAGTGCTTCAGACGACGAGTTTTATGACGCCGCTAGCCCCAGGAGAGTTCAGAGCAGCAACAGTATCTACAGAGACCACGATACCTGAACCTCCAGTCCCACGGCCAGGAACAAAGGATATGGGTTACAAGGAGATGGCCCAGTTACTAGCTAGGCTTGTGGCGAGGCATGAGGACAGACGGGAGCCGGTGGTACCGGTAGTGCACCCCAGAGCCGATAGTTGGAGACTTCGGGACTTCTTGAGTTGCAGTCCACCAGAGTTCTTTGGATCGAGAACTGAGAAAGATCCTCAGGAGTTTATTCGACAGTTGCAGCGGATCATGAGAGTGATCAAAGCCTCGGAGACACAGTCGGTAGTATTAGGTTCACATCGGCTACGTGATAATCGCAATGATCGTTTGATTCACGGAATCGCCCCGGGGAAGCATGCGCTTCCAGCTATTTGGGACGAGTTCTCAGAGGCGTTTCTTAGCCATTTCTTGACTCCGCAGATGAGGAGGGCTCGGGCCGATAGATTTTTGATGTTGAGGCAGAACGGGCGGACAGTTCGGGATTACAATGTAGAGTTTGACTCATTGGCTCGGTACGTCCCCAGTTTAGTGGAAAACATGGAGGATAGAGTGCACCGATATGTCACAGGACTTGACGATTATTTAGCAGAGGTGGGACCCACACACACTTGTCCCCAATCTACACCACACACTTGCCTTGATCCTAGCCCTTGATTTCCCTATAAATACCCCCCTTGAGCTTGCAAGATTTCATCCACACTTAGAAGTTTACAAGTCTTGAAAAATACTCCCTCCCTTTCCTTGTTGTGCTCTCGGCCATGGGCTGATTTTAGGAGCCAAAGTTGTCCAAAAATTCATAAACTTTTAAGTGTTCTTCCTTAAGGTGTTAGGAAGATTGTGAACCAAGAGTTGGAAAAGATTTCACACCCCTAGCCTTTGAAACCCCTCTTGGCCGAAACTTGCCAAGCTTGTGCCTAAGTGTTCCACACTTTTGAGGTTAGATATTGAAGAGAAGTTGGTTAGGAACTTCTAAGGGTTGCTTGGAGTGGATTGGAACGTTAGGAATTGGAGCTAAACGTTGCTCAGGATCAACTTATTAATCTTGGATAATTTTGGGCTCATCGAGATAATGATCTATGTCCTTCTATTGTAATTGGAGATTACATATTGTAGTAGTTTATAATTGAGTATATTATATGTGGAAGGAAATTTGAAAAGATATAGACTGTTGGTATACCGTGGGGCAGAATTGTACACGTCCGGGTAGACGTGTAATCCCCTTGGAATTGTTGGCCTAGTAGCGGGCCTTGATATAAGAGGATATTTATGTGGTTGCGGGGGGGGGGGGGGGGGGGGGGTGGTGCCCAATTTTATGTATAATAAGGAACTTGATAATTGGAATATTCTACGAAGAAGTCTAGAAGTTGATAGATGTATTGTGATTGTTATAGGTGGATATTCTGCGCGCGGCATACTCGACTTGGCTTGTTGATTAAGCCGAAGAGGTATGTGATTCTTCCTATTCTCTTGAGCATGATATTTGTGAAATATATATAGTGCGGTAGACGCACATGTGTTAAAGAAGTTTGATTTTCCTTTTGTGTCCTTGACTTGATTCTAAAGTTAAGTGACTGGATATGAAATGTTAAGAACTTGAATTGTGTTAAAAAGTTGTGAAACCTCATTCGTGAGTAATGAGTACTTGGTCTTTAAAAGAATAAGTTATCTTGATTTCGGAAATGAGAGTAGTTGTCCTTGGTTGGTTTAAAACATAAAGTGTTATAATAGCTTTATGAGAAGTTAGTTATAACGACTTTATGAAAATAAAAGAATGGTTTTATTATTGGATTTAAAATGGTAACTTGACTTTAAAAGGAGAAGTGTTTTTATTTAAAAAGAAGGCATGGTATTGTCTTGATTTGGTTTAAAAAGAAGGCATGGTATTGTCTTGGTTTATTTAAAAGAAGGTATGGAAATTGTTTTGGTTTACTTAAAATAATAGTTACTCTATTTTGGATACTACGAGTGTTAGTATCATATGACTTTTGTGAAAGAAATGGATCTTTTTAAAGAGTTAAAGTACGTAGTACGTTGGGGTTAAAACCCGGATTTTTGACATAAAATGAAAGTACCTTGAGTGTGAGTAACTTGCCTATGTTTGCTTGTGATAGCCTTGTTGTGCAAGTGTTGTATCCTTATGTTACCGCGTCTCTCGATGGATGGTCCACGGGTATGCGGCTATGATGAGGGTTCGTTTCCCTGTTGATAGTGTTATTCCATGGACTAGCTCTCCATGAGGTTTACTGATACGGCTTGGTATCTGGTAGTTGGTTTTCGTACTTGCCCCCGTCATTGGCGTGACACACGAGGTATCTGGTAGTTAGCCTTCTTACTTTCCCTGTTCAGTTTTGTGGCGAAGTCTCGTGATGCTGGTGGTATCTGGTAGTTGGTCTTCGTACTTGCCCCGGTCAGTTGATGATGCAGGTTGTTTCTGGTAGCTATGCCTTCGTACTTGCACCATACGGTTCTTATGACACAGGTGGGACCTGGTGTTCATGTGTACTCCTTGGTATTGTTATATCATAGACTGCCGGCAGTGACGAAGGAATTCCACGGGCATGATTGATATTGTGGGCGTGGGACCCATGGTTATATTTGGAGTGATGACTTTGAGGGCGTGAGTCCCTGACTTGACATGACTGCTTATATGTTGTGTACTGTAGTTTGGCTATCATACATGTCTCCTGCTTTATATAGACGGTTATGATTTCATTACAATATTTTTCAGTTTCACATACTTGGTACCTGTTGTACTAACCTCCTTCGGGGGTTGCGTTCATGCCGCAGGTAGAGGTACACCAGTTGTTGATCCTCGCTCTTAGGATCACGGTTCTGCGTATTGGGAAGCTCCGTTTCTCCGAAGACTTATCTTTTGGTATGATTCCCTGAGTTTGTAGGTTCTTGTACATTCAGGGGTATGGCGGGGCCCTATCCCGTCGTAGTTGTTATAAAAACTCTTAGAGGTCTGTAGTACTGTTGTGGGCAGGGTTTGTAAAGGATGTAACTGTTCGGTTTTGATATATATATACAGGAAGGTGACCGTTTTGGTTAGCCTGTTTCTTATTTTATATCTTGTTTCATGTTTAAGTTTTTATTTCCGCTGATTTTCTCTGATGTTGTATCACTAGGGTGCCCGGGGTAAGGCACCAGTCGCGGGCCCGAGGTCGGGACGTGACAGGAAATCGATCCCGAATTGTGATAGAATTCAAAGCTCGGTATTCGACACAAAATCTCCAAGTTTCGTCCTTCTTATGAACTAATAATACTGGGGAGGAGTAATGACTTTTACTTGGTCAAATCACTCATTCTTCCAGCATTTCTTCAATGAGCTTCGTCATAATCTCCTTCTGGTAATGAGGGTATCAATAGGGTCGGACATTGACTGGTTTGGCATTAGGTTGTAGATGGATTTGATGGTCGTGCTCTCGGTTGGGTGGGAGTTTTGTGGGATTTTTAAAAAGGTGGTTGTATTTGGTTATTAGTTGTTGCAGTTCTGGGGAAATGTTGTGATGGTTGGGTTCGGGATTTGAATAAAAAGGGTTGATCTCGGGAATTATGGCATGTAAGGACAACATTAAACATGTAGTGATCATTCGATTCAGCTGGACTGGAGTTGACAAACTTAATGAGGGCTCATTGGTTAACTGGATTACATTTCCGTTGTGATTGAAACTTATTTGTGGTATGGAAAAATCAGCCGTAAAGGCCCCTAAAGTGCTTAACCATTGGACTCCGAGAACTTTACGTCGGCTCCTTGGATAGGTAAAATTAGAAAAGGAATAAGGAATTCTTATCCTTTTAACAACACATTCACCTCGAGGCAGTGGCCTGTGCAATCCAGTAACTCTCCATTCCCCACCATCACCTTGGATTTAGGTCTATTGCTTATGTCCGATTTGCTGAGGCTAGCTTGACTTCACTCACTTCAGAGAGAGAAAAAAACATTTGAAAGTGTTAGCACAGTCAACCCAAGTTGCTCCACAAGCCATGGTTGTATAATATATGGGTACTCCCGGAGTCTACCAAGGCAGTAAATTCCCTCCCTTTAATAGCACAGTGGGCTCGGAGGGTCCGTGGCATTGAGATTCTTAAATAGGCTGTCATGGATAGATGAAAAGTCCCTTCCAGTTGCTCCTGCTGAAGGACATCTGTTTCGCCAGATTCGTCATCTCATGCTTCTCTCTTTTCTTCCTCTTTTATGATCTCCATGCTTGAGAATGTATGATAAGTAATTTTATTCACCACAACGATGAGGAATTGTGGTTTCTTACTGTTATACCCCGTAGTTCTGGCCATGCGTATGAGAGCATACGAAAGGGATTAAGACTTAAAATTTTCGAAAGATAGGTTGACGGATTGTTTCGGACGAGTTTTTAGTCAACTTTGAGGCGGTTTATGTCCAGTTGCATTATGAGTTCCTAGGTGTTTTAAAGGCCTAACACGTAGTTCTTTGATTCTAGTTCCCAACGCAACCAATCGTTCGTCGATAGGTCATCGGAGTAGAAAGTTATGGAAGTTACAAGTTCAGTGCGCAGTCGAGCCGAAAGGTGTATTCGGTCGGGGGACACAGTACGAATGGCCGCGCCGGATATTATGAGGGAGCGCTGAAGTTGCAGCGCCGGAAAGCAGGGCCGCGGCGCCGGAAGTTCTGTGAGGTGGCGGAGGTTTCAGCGCCGCGGCGCCGGCTGCAGGGCCGCGGCGCCGAGGCGGGATTTCTGGCGGAAAAACTGAGGAAAATCAGATTTCTTCTTTTAAAAAGGCCATGGGAGGGTGACAAGTGTCCCCCCCATCTGATTTTTGCATGTCTTATATATTGACCAAGTCTTGAAGACTTTGTCATCTTTAAAAGCTCTTCTCTCTCTCTAAATTAGAAGCTCTCCCTTCTCTCTAGAATTTCAAGAGGAAATCAAAGCTTGAGGAGAAATCTGAAAGTGTGGCAAGAAGGAAACTTGTTTACAAGCTTGTAGGGGTTATTGTGGTGGTGTTTTCGGAAAGGAGGCTAGCAAACTTTGTTGGATTAATTTGGCTAAAGCTCTAAGGTAACAATTCTTCTCTTGTAGCTAGTTTTTGGTGTTGCATGTAAAGAAGAAAGAACTTGTAGTTGGAAATATTGCTCTCAGATGAATTGCATGTAAGAAATATGGTTTGGATGTGAAAGAATTGGATAAGAAGGTTATGTAAGCATGTTATAACCTAAATACTACCTTAAACTTGTTAAGTTAGTTGTTGTACATTGTGGGGCAGAATTTTACATATCCAAGTTTAGGTGTGTAATCCCCTTTGAAATTTTTGGATTGTTGGGCCTTAAATGTGGCGTTTGGATGATGAATTCGGCCTTGAAAAAGGTGGAAAAGTATGTAGAAACAAAGGAAATGCTGCCCAATTTTTCTATAGAATTTAGTGACTTTGCACTTGGATTATTCTACGTTGAAGCTAGAGGTTAATAAACGTATTATGGTCATTATACGTTGACGTCCTACGTGCGGTATATTAGACTTAGCAAGTGGTTTGAGCCGAAGAGGTATGTGGAACCTTCTTATCTCTTGAGCATGAGTAGTTATACTATATAATACGGTAGACGTACGCGTTTTAAATGAAGTAAATCCATTTGTTATACTTGACTTGTTTTAAGAAAATGTCTAAGTTGGTTGGGTTAAGGAGTTAACCCACTTGTTCTTGAGGAATGGTTTATCCTAAATAAGGTAGACAAGGATTTCTTGATATGAAGAAGTATAGAGCACTTGGTGTGAAAGTATTGAGTATTGAATTATTCTAAGAATAAGAGACCTAATTTTTTAAGGTAAGAAACTTGTTTTATAAAGATAAGAGACTTGAAGTATTTTGAAAATTGTGTAAATTTGATTTGATGTATAAGTCTCTTGGTTAATAAAAGAACGAAATCATTTGAGATATAAGGAGTTATAACGGCTTTATGGGAAGTTAGTTATAACGGCCTTATGAAAGGATAAGAATGTCTAAAGTTTTAAAGCATAAAGTTAGTATAACGGCTTTATGGGGAGTTGGTTATAATAACTTTATGAAAGGTTAAAGAGTTGGGTTTCTTGAATAAGGTAAACATAGATGAAAGAAATGAAAGTCTAAAGAAGTTATGAGCTTACTTGGACGTACCGTCAGTGATGGAGGATTCCACGGGTATGCTTCCATTGTCTTAGTATGAGTTTACTTGGACGTACCGTCAGTGATGTGGGATTCCACGAGTATGCACCTTGGACATGCTTACGATGAGGGATTCCGAGGCATGCAGTATGAGGGGTAAGAGTATAAATGAGGGGTAAATCCCCAAGACGTTATACCACCTTCTTCAGGGTAAGAGTATAAATGAGGGGTAAACCCCCAAGACGTTATACCACCGCCTGGTGGTAAGAGTATAAATGAGGGGTAAACCCCCAAGACGTTATACCACCTGTTCCGTGGATTTGCTACCCACGATGCGAGGAATACCTCATGCGAGTCCGTTGAGGCTTATGCGGGTGAAATATTCCCATGCGGGTGAGTACAACCTATGCGAGGAATACCTCATGCGGGTCCACATGACCCATGCGGGTGAAATAGTCCCAGGAGTAGGAGTGCTTAATGATACTGCGGGCAGATGAATTGGCTTTGATCATGAGCTTCCTATTTTCATGCAGTATGGTATATACTTGATATTCTCATTGTTAGTAAGGCACTGTGTATTGTAAATTGATTATCATACATGTCTCCAGTTATTTTAGACTTATGAGTCATTTCCGGATTTTCCGCCGCATACTTGGTACTGTTATCGACCTCCCGGGCTGCGTTCATGCCGCAGGTTGAGGTACGTAGCTTGCTGATCCGCACTCTTAGGATCACTGTTCAGTTTTTGGGAAAGCTCCATTTCTCCGGAGGCTTTGTCTTTTGGTACGGTTCCCTGAGGTTGTAGACTTTTGTACATTCAGGGGGTATGGCGGCCCCGTCCCCACGCGATTGTTATTCTAGAGTGCAGAGTCACATTTGTGGTTTGGGCTGTAAAAACAAGTTGTACTGTTTTACTTTTGATTAAGTATATTCTATGGAAGGCGGCCTTGTCGGCTAGCCGGTGATGGTTACTATTTACAAGTTTATGTGTTATGTATGTTCCGCTGCTATTCTCTGATGTATACCTGACGGGGTTCCCCGGTAGGGCACCAGTCGCGGCCCCGGGGTCGGGTCGTGACACTTGCATACGTGCCCAGATTGCCATTTCTCCTCACAATTGAAACACAACCCTTTTGCTCGTCGTTGCTGGATTTCTGGTTGAGTGAGCCTCCTAACAGGCAGATTCTGATTTGGCCTTGAGGATGCAGTTATTTGGGGAATTGGTGGGGACTGTTTGATGGTTCTGTTTTCATTGGTGGGTGTCGGGTAATGTGAGTGGGGCAGGTAACGATGAATTGGATTTATTTTGGGTTTGGTTTCCTTCAGCTTGACCTCAATCAACTTGGCTAGTCCGATGGCGTCGGTGACTGTTTGTGGCTTTAAAACTACGAGTTCTTGCTGTATTTCCTCGCGCAGTCCAGGAATGAAGCAATTTAGAATTGCGACAGGTGACAAACCATCTACACAATTGCAGATTTTCTCAAACTCTTCTTGGAGCTCCATTACTGATCCTCTTTGCTTTAGTTTGAATAAGGACGCTTGATGGTTTTTATACGAACTTGGGCCGAATTGAATTTCCAAGTCTCTCGTGAATGAATTCCAGTCACCGAGTTGATGATTAGAGTACATCCACTTATACCAACTTAAGGCTGCTCCTTGCATACAAAATGAGGCCATCATTAGTCTTTGATCCGGAGGTATGTGATAATAACTCTAATAGTGTTCGGCTTGGAAAAACCAATCCAGTGGGTTAGTTCCATCGAAAACAGGAAGGTTTAATTTGGGTGTCTTTATGGGGGGGGGGGGGGGGGTACGGATTCTGGTAGTGACGGATATTGGGGTTGGTTGATGATTGTGGCCGAGAGTATGAGGTTCCTTCTTGGTAATATGGGTTCGTATGAATGGTGGGAGGTGGTGCGAAGGGGTTCATATCGTCGAGCCTGGCTTGAAGATCGTGTATGACTTCTGTGAGCGATGCTACCGAATCCTTAAGTGCATCGAATTCTTCAGTGGTAGGATTTTTGTTTTGTTTGGGAGTCATGGTACTCTAGATGAAAGCACCAAATTGTTGGGACGGTATTCCAAATTCGAGTGAGGAATGAACACTCCAAAATTACGTAAATAAAGTACGCAATGTTTTTTGCCAAACTAAAGATGAGCCTTTTCATTTATAACGCACACCTATTTATAAACATAATTAAGAGGTCTCCACTACTACCACTATCCACTACATGGAAGACTATCATCCCATGATATCCTAATCTGCCTACTAACCCACTAATAACAATACTGAAAATGTTGAATTAATGCTGAATAAAATATTGCAACTACTACTAAAAACTGCCTAATTAAAGAGTCCATTAGAGTTTAAAGTTCTTGACCCACTGTGGGGCTTTTCTATCTCGTATGGGCATGTTATTGCTCATTTTTGTTGGGCCTGTCTGAGCATCTCTGGTTTGGTCCATAACATAACTTACTAGATTTTGTATGCATTACACATGCATCTCGTGAGCGCTAAATTAATTTTTCCTTTTATAATGTTTTGTTATTCATGTAACAAATATATATATATATATATATATATATATATATATAATAAAAGAAAATGTAAAAATAAAAGTTAAAAAAATTGCAGCTCACTCTCTTTAAGAGAGTAAATCACGCGCCCCATGCCACATAGGTTTGGTAACATCAGTCCCGGCTCTGACAAATATCGTATTGTTCATAGTTCTGATCCTAAACCCGCTATTTATTTGACACTACCGATGAAGATAGCAGTATCGAACTCATTCATGAAGCCGGGGAATTGCATCACACTAGTTGATATCTATGATGCTAAGCTGTCTTTGTTTGATTCAATGAAAGCTTCCTTTCCAGAAATCACAAGTACACTCCTCCTCTTTCATATGACTTGGCTTCTTGGATGGTAAGCTAAACAAGAATAATAATAAAAAGTAAAGGAAAAAACTTACAGGGAGTTATACAATTGGAGTATCATAATACACAAAGAATAATGACCACCACATATATGTATAAATATTTATATGAATAATTGCAAACGTTCATATTTTGGATTTTCTCTCTAATTGTGTAAGAGTTAATTTCTCATATGATCACTCAACTACAGTATGTTGAAGAAAATAGGGAATCAAGAAAATATGTGACTTTATGAGATATAATATATATTACGTAGTTTAGTGACTATCTGAGAAATCAACACAATTGTGTAATGACATATTGAGTGCACCATGGTGAGATAAATAAGTCTGAAATGAGAAAATGAGCGTTTTCAGATGCAACATCCATCAGAACTGGATATGTTTGAACAAATAATAAGTGTTTCAAAGGGAAAGCAAATTGTGATACTTTTAGATTATGACGGCACTCTTTCACCCATTGTAGAGGAAACTGATCAAGCTTTCATGTATGATGATATATGTTTTCATATTTATCAACTTTATTACTTCTCTGTGAAGAAAAATCATCATTTTCATTAATTATTCCACCCACTTGTTTTTCATATATCAGAGAGAGCAACAATTAGAAAGCATGCTGGATACTTCCCTATTGCAATAGTGAGTGGGAGGTGCAGAGACAAGATAAACATCTTTCTTTTTTCCTTTCCATTTTATGAAATGGTCTTCTTCTTTTTTAATAAGATTTTTTTTTGTGATTGTATTATTATAGGTATACAAATTTGTACAATTGGAAGAGTTGTAATATACTGGAAGTCATGGAATGAATATAAAAGAGAGTTCAAAAAGATCAAAATACAAGAAAGTGAGTTAACTTGTCTTTCTACAGCATCTTCAGTTAAAGTTCTTTTTTTTACTTCTCCTAATTTAGTACAACAAGTGGTAGAAAAATTGAAATTGATTCAGGAATGGTTATTGACAACTCAAAATCAGCAGAAGTCTTATTTAGGCATACGACGCCGAGACTTTGAGTTTGCCATTAATGATTGGGTATTCTTGAAGGTTTCTCCTATGAAGGGCATTATAATATTTGGCAAGAAGGGCAAGCTTAGCCCCAGGTACGTTGGGCCATATAGAATTGTTCAGAAAATAGGCCGAGTAGTGTATGAGCTTGAGTTACCTCTCGAGTTAGAATCAGTTCATTCGGTCTTTCATGTGTCGATGTTACATAAGTGTATAGGAGTCCCTTCTCGTATCATGCCCGTAGAGGATGTACAAATTATAGAGGATCTATCTTACGAAGAGATTTCATTTTCCATCTTAGATTGTCAAAGAAGTTACGAATTAAAGAGATAGCCTCTGTTAAAGTATTGTGGAGAAATAATAATGCAAGAGATGAAAAGGAAAATATGAAGTCTATATATCCTCACCTATTTCAAATTGAAGGTTTATAACGATAATCATGCGATGTGTTCCTCTTATTCCTACTCTATAACGATAACCTTATCTTATGTACCGTGTTCAGGTGTTTATCATTGGGAAAATGTGATAAGTGCAGCCAAAGCTATGGAATAAAACACTTGAGGTGAGTTATGGATTATTATATATCTTTTATTTTTATTTTTTGGTGAAACGGTAAAAAGTGTATAAAGTAACCAGCACCAATCGAAGGCGAACCCATGGACAAAAGATATGGATGACGCTAGGAATATCGTGCATATACCACAAGTTGGGTAGTCACAATATTCATTAACGTCAAGCATATTACTCAAGCTAAACCCACAAGCCGGGAAGTCATGAGGACCCATGTAGGCGAAATGATGCTAAAAATCAAAATGCATATCCCACAAGTCGGGTAGTCATGTGATTCTTTTGCGTCATAACTAAAACTCAAGCGTTTCCCACAATTCGGGAGGTCAAGAGGGCCTAACCAGGTCGACCCTCGTCAATCCCTTATGTCAAAGAAACAGACATTAGGTTGCAGCCGCAGCCTCCGTAAACCCTTATTATGGTAAACCCAATGAGAAAAACCCATGATAAGGGAAGAGCGCCTAGCGTTATGCTGCTAGTGTGAATTATTGCCGAGTGCCAAATGTTCAAAACAAGAAGTAAAATGCGGAAATAAAGAAAACAAAATAGAATAGACAACAATTTTGATTTTGAAGACGATGGCCTCCTTATCCAGTCTGGCCCCTTCGAAAATCACTTTGTTGCGTTCCATCCAGATCTGGTAGATGGTGGAAGCAAGAGTTGTCCTTTTAGCCATAGCCTGCCAACCCGTGTCGCGCCCTTCCTTCCTAATATACTTCGGCGCACTATCAATGGTGCTCATGGTTCTGGTGATGCCCAACCAGTTCCTAATCCTCCGCTAGATGAAAGTGGAAGTGGCGCGTGTGAAGAACAAATGAGGTATGGACTCGTCGTCCCTACTGCACAACCCACACAGTCGAGTGGTGTCGATGTAAGTAATTCTGTCTTTTGCAAGGATTCCAAACGTCCTTCGACCAATAAGCTTTAACCCTCCGAATTTGAAGAATTCATAAGCCGCATGCGTACCGTTGATACCATTGTTGTCACGCTGCCAAGCATTGAAGGTGTCGACCACGAGTGTATGAGATCCAGTCCGTTCAATAATCTGGTCACGGATGCGAATAAGATGCTTTATAAGGGAGGAGCCACCCTTCTTAGACTCCCACGACCAGATATCACAGTTGGTTAAGTACTTCTGGTGAATCCAACGAACTCAAAGCGTGTCTTTTTCTCATGAATGTTCCAAAGACATTTGACCAATAATGAATGATTCCAAGTACGTATGTCCCTGAAACCTAAATCGCCCTCAGTTTTAGGGAGGCAGCAGGTTTTCCATGAAACAGGTGAATGATTCGAACGCCAAAGGAAGAACCTACAAAGTTTAATAATCTTGTCACAAACAGTCGACGGAATACGCATGATGGAAAGCCAGAAGCATTCGACGCCCTGCATAACCGATTTTATGAGCTCCATTTTCCCCGCATAGGAGAGATTGGCGCTGGTCCAAACGTTAATATAAGAAGTTACTTTATTAATGAGGGGCTCATAATGGATGACTTTAAGGGTACCAACATCCAAGGGAATTCCTAAGTAGCAAAACGGCAAGGTGCCGATTTGAAAATTAGTAATCCCCTTGATCTCGATCAATTCTTCTTCCGGAATACCAGCAGTGTACATATTAGACTTAAGAGCATTAGAGTTAAGACCTGAACAGATACCGAAAGTGTCCAAACAATCTTTGATGATGCGTACTGAATGGGAATCGCCTCTAGAGAGAAGTAGCAAGTCATCGGCAAACGCTAAGTGAGTGATTTTCACGACCCAACCCCGGGCCCGCAACTGGTGCCCTACCTGGGCACCCTTCTAATCATACAATACAAAATAACCACGGAAGATAAGTAACACATTTTTTTTAAAACAAAGGCAAAGCCGATAAGACTGCCATAATATAAATCACCCAAAAGGGCCTACACTATTCAATAATGTAATTACAACTCTAATCAGTCCAGCCTATATATGAATACATACCTCTAAGATTTTGGACCAATACTATGACGAGACAAGGCCCCGCCGTACCCCTGAATATACATAGTCATTATGACAAGCTCCGGAACATTGGAGCCATCTCAAAATGCTGAACCAGGATCCTAAGCCGCGGATCCACAACGGTGTACCTAAACCTGCGGACATGAACGCAACCCCCCGAAGGGGGTCAGTACACAGGTACCGAATATGGAACGGAAATCAGGTACAATAAATAAATCATAACTGTACAAAATAATGACAGGGGCAAGTATAAAAAGTAAATACCAGATCCTACCATGCCATTACAACTCATGAACTTAATCATACATTATTATTTTTTCCCATTTTTCAATAAGAGTTATAATCAAATTCTCACGTACATACTTAGGAAAAATCATCAAGTTCATTACCATATAACTTACTTATCTTGCATAACATAATTCGGCCCTTTATGGAGGGACGTCTTATTTTGGAGTTCACTTTGACTATCCATACGTAATAACGTAACCCGACCCATTTGCGGGACACGACGAAGTCATACAAAAGCCTTCTCACGAAGGTATACTGCCCGGCCCATTCTGGGACACGATAAAGCCACATAAGTCTGTCCATAAAGGTATACTGTCCGGCCCAATCTGGGACACGGTAAAGTCACATAAGCCTGCCCATAAAGGTATACTGTCCGGCCCAATCTGGGACGCGATACAGTCACATTAAGTCTGCCCATAAAGGTATACTGCCCGACCCAATCTGGGACGCGATAAAGTCACATACGTCTGCCCATAAAGGTATACTGCATAAAAATAGGAAGCTTATGATCAACTTAGGGCCACCTGCCCATAGTATTATTTGGCAATCCTACTCCTGGGATTATTTCACCCGCATAGGCCGTATGGACCAAGATCGTAATTTCCTCGCATGATCAGATCCGCGCATAGGTCGTATAGACCCGCATGAGGTAATCTCCTAGCATAGGACTGGTCCGCCCCGCATAGGACTATTTCACCCGCATAAGCCCTACGAACTCGCATGAGGTATTCCTCGCATTATGAAGAGCAAATCCACGGAATATGCAAATGCAACAAGCCCGGGGAATGACCCCGTAATGAAACAACACATCACTAGCACAACCGGCTATCATACATAACATAAGCACCACCGGCTTATCATACATAATATAATCACCACCGGCTTATCATACATAACATAAGCACTACCGACTTATCATAAATATCATAGCAAGTTAAGAAATTCCTTAACTTCTTATTAGCCTTAATTATTAAGCATTCTCATTTTATTTAACTTAAGGCACTAACATGTCATTAAAAATCCGGTAATTTAACCCAAGGTACTATGTACTTCCATTCTTTTCAAAAGACTCATTTTCATATAAAACCCTAAGATACTAACACCCGTAGTATCAAGACATGTCTACATTTCAAACAAGTCACTACATTTTTAGAAATACATTTCTAGGCTTCTAAATCAAGTGACCCTTACTTTAAAACTTTAAGCAATTGGTACCTTTAAATCAAATTGCCCTTCTTTATTTCAAGTAATTTCTTTGTTTACATTACTAGAGAAAACCATTCTTTTAACCTTCCATAAAGCTGTTATAACCAACTTCCCATAAAGCCGTTATACTAATTTTATGTTTTAGAGACTAAGACATCTTTAACCTTTCATAAAGCCGTCATAACTAACTTCCCATAAAGCCGTTATAACTCTTTTTGTCCAAGAAAAATTCATTCATTTTATAACCAAGAGACTTATACTTTCAAATCAAGTTACATAGCTTTCAAAAATACTTCAAGTCTCTTAACTTTTAAGAAATCAAGTTTCTTAACTTAGAATATCAAGTTATCAATGTTTTTCCCAAATCAAGTATTCTATACTTTTAAATCAAGTCATTCCTTCATTTAAGAATCAAGTCCCATGACTTGAAAAGTAAAGTCTCTTAACCTTTTAAGAATTCAAGGTTCATAGTCTTAAAACTTCATAACGTAAACTCTTTAAATTAAGTAGCATATACTTTTATGCGTTGTGAATAGGTTATCGCGTTTATAAATATCTTATTAAAGCAGCCATGATCTAGAAAATGTAATACAATTTTGTCTTATCTTAGTTTCTATGCATATGGAGAATTCTACTCATTTTAATATAATTGATTGTCGATACATTTTCTTTTATTAACGCTGCAATGGCTTGTTCGATACTTATTCTCATTCGTGCAGTAAATTAGCAAAGTCAACTCGACTCCAAATACTTCCTAACGACTCTTACCAACATCCCCCATAAGACTTGGTAAGAACTTAGGATAACTTAGACATGACTTTTACATAGAGTAAATCAACATACATATCTCTTAACTTCTAAGAGTAGAAGGGACCATGAAATAACACCACATGTATATTTCATACATAGAATCATGCCAAAAGAAGGAAGAGGTTCACATACCTCGCGACGATTATCGACAAGTAGCAAAATGCTCCAAAGTACTTCAACCTTGATAGCTATTCCATCATTTAAGTAGAATACGCTATACGTAGTACTTCAACCTATAATAACCATAACATGTCTATCAACTCCTAGCTTTCATCATGGAATATTTCTAAGTATAAGGACTCTTATTCTACGGAAAATCGGGCAGCACTTCCTTTATTTCTACGTACTTTTCTACCTTTTTCAAGGCCCGAAAATCAATAACCAAACGCCACATTTAAGGCCCAACAATTCAGCAATACTAAGGGGATTACACGCCTTACAATACGTATAAAATTCTGCCCCACAATCAATATAAAACTGCTCATTCCTTAATGCACATTCTCGGCAATAACAACATCCTTAACAATGTCAATTTCCGTTCAATTCCTTTTTAATCCAAGTTGTTATTCTAACATGTTATATACATAATAACAATTACAACAACTATAAATCTTTTCTTCCTTAACATGCGACGATTGTAACTATCGACCAAATTGATTACAACATTAATGACTAACTTGTCCATTCTCGGTTTTTAACATGTCGACATGATCCAAATCTTTTCAAACTTCATTCTATATACCACATGCTCATTTCTTAACTACTATAACATGTAATCTTCAATTACATTAAGAAGATGAATATTTTACCTCAATAAGCCCTAATAATGTCCAAGCGTAAAAGTCGATCCTTAGAAACTTTTAGCTCCTCTTCTTATGTTCCAATCCGCTCCAAGCACTCCTTAGAAGCTCATGAAGAACTCCTCTTCAAGTTCCATCTTCAAAGTTGAAGAACACCTTAGGGTTTCGCCTTGCGACTAACGTAAAACGCCGTTTTCCGAGATCTTTCAATTGAGATATCCTTACAATACCCCTAGGAACCTTGGGTTAAAGTCTTGTGACTAATGAACCACAAACGAAAATATTTTCTTGTTGTATCATGGCAAACCCGAGAGCCTCTCTTCAAGAACATCAAGTTCTTGATTTAATTCTAAGTGTAGAATTGTCTTGCACTAGTATAGGATATATACAACAACCAAGGGCCTAGATTAAAACACTTGTGTCGATGAGATGTGGTCAACAATATCAAGCCAAGTGGCTCTTGACTTGTCCTCAAATTTCCGCCCCACATGGGCACTTGGAGGGTGACACGTGTCGCCCTCCGGTTGGTCTAAAATATTTCATCTCCCGAAATTCCGATAAATTCTATAAGTCTCAAATATCAAATTCGGGAACCCAATTCTCATTAACGAATAATTTTTCTTCCCGAGGCTCGAAATCATATTCCTTAAGAAAATTTAAATCTTTCTTTCGTTCAAATTTATAAGTCTTGTGCTCTCGCGTCTATTCTCGTAAACACATGTCCTGGAATTACGGGGTGTAACAATGATCTTTAAGCTTCCGCATTTTGGATGATAGTTGAATTCCCTGTCAAGAGTGAACATCTTAATCAGTCTGAAAAAATACTCAAGGCAAATGACAAAGAGAGAGGGTGAAAGAGGGTCTCCCTGTCTTAAACCTTTCTGATATTTGAAGTGGTCATAGATACTGCCATTGACCGAAACATAGTATGGCGTAGTAGTGATACATTCCATGATGAGCTTGACGAAGCGTTCCGAAAAATTGAGCCCAAGTAAGACATCCTTCAAGAAGTCCTAGTCAACCGAGTCAAAAGCTTTCCTAAGGTCAACCTTCATCATGCACCGAGGAGAAATCCTCTTACGATTATAACTACGTAAGAGCTCTTGAGCAAGATGAATGTTCTCAATCATGCTCCTACCATGGACGAAGGCTGATTGAGCGTGATCAATAATGTAAGTCAGAACCGTCTTAACCCTTGAGGCAATGATCTTGGTAATGACCTTATAAATAATATTGCAGCATGAAATCGGCCTGTAATCACCCACCGATGAGCAATAGTGGGATTTGGGGATAATTGCGATAATAGTATGATTAATCTTCTTGAGAAGCTGGCCCGAACAGAAGAACTCCTTTACCGCGTCACAGAAATGCTTCCCCACAATGTCCCAAGACTTCTTATAGAAGGCTGATGTGAAGCCGTCAGGCCCCGAGGCCTTGTCATCTCCCATACCGAAAAGAGCACATTTAATTACAACATCAGTAATAGGACGAATTAGATCATCCCTTGCTCGCTTGACAGGCAGTACCCCGTATAAAGAATCAGTAGAATGCGGTTAACCTTCAGATTTTAAAATAATAATTTGATAATTATTTGATTTTAAAATAACAATTTGATATTTATTTGTCTAAATTGTTTGAAATATTGTATATAAAGTCATATCTTTTAAAATCATTTTTCGCCAAATAAATTCTTTTACACACTTTTTCTTTTCAAAGTAAAAACAAAACCATTTGAAAATCTTCTTGGAATATAAATTTTTATTTTTTTATCAAAAGGTAATTAAACTATTTGAGTTTTGTAAAAAAAGTAACTTTATATTGAAAATGATTTAGTAAAAATTATAACTTGTAGTAAAATGGGCTTTTTATTTAAAGAAGGTCAACCACGCTCTTTTCCTTTCTCAAACTTCAATTAGGAAATCCAATTTATTTAAGAAGTAATTGAAACTTGTTCTAAATTTCAATAAAATCATTTTTTAACAAAAGCTTTATTTAAAACATTTTTCATTTTTTAAAGC
Source organism: Przewalskia tangutica (assembly GCA_029844215.1). Lineage (NCBI taxonomy): Eukaryota > Viridiplantae > Streptophyta > Magnoliopsida > Solanales > Solanaceae > Przewalskia > Przewalskia tangutica. The sequence continues at coordinate 90,956,751 of CM056723.1, forward strand.
CAAGGTAAAACCACCTTTCTATTTTTTCTTAGCAAAGAAAACTAAACCAAAATTAAAGAAAGACAATTTCTTAAATAGAACCATTTGTAATTTTATTTGAGAAAATTAATTAAGGGTGCGAGACCATTTTTACTGCTTTGTATCAAGATTCGAGAAGGACACATTTTATTTACGGCTTTCTATGAAGGTCTTGGCCGAGATCATTTTTCGTTTTGCTTGTCTTTAATTCCTAGCTTAGCTATTAGTTCTCCTTAGGACATAGTACGCCATGTAATAACTATTAACTATCTTTAGGACATAATTCAATGTGTCGTGTAATAAAGAAGGGATGACTAGGTTGAGAAAGTCTTCCAAGGAGATGACTAGGCAGTCGTGTAAGAAGATAGGGTGACAAGGACAAGAAAAAATTAGAATGGAAGCTTCCAAACATATTCCAAGGAGAGAATTCACGAACTAACTAGTTCATGCACTTATCTACTTGTATAACACAAAGGGATGGCTTAGAAGATATGAAAGGTTGGTCGAGCAGCCCCCCCTTCCTATTCGGCAAAGGTACTTCAAGAACAAAAAACATTCATACATGCTCCAAGGAAATGATTCATGAACTAGCTAAGTTCATGCACTCCCCTACATTGAAGACATAAAAAAGTGGCCTAGAGAACTTGAAGAGTTTTTCTACTCCTTATCCCCGAAGTTAAGTCTAACCCTTTCCCATTTTGCCGAAATAGTACAAGTTAAAGTGTCCATTAAGTTGTCTTATAGAAGAGTCTATGTATTAGTATAAATAAGACCCATACTTGATGTAAAACAATATGAAAGGTTCATGAAAATTACTTGAGTTTTACTCAATTGCTACGTATTCAACTTGTGTGTTGTTTATCTTGGTTGGTCCTTATGTGGGCCTTCGATTCTTGTGTGAACCATCCGATCCTTTTGTGGGTCAAACCCTTGTTGCAAGTTTAGCTGGAACTTTTGTTATCTAGTTGAACCCAAGCTAAGGTTTCTTTCAGTGTAAGTTTGGTTAGAACTTGTGTCATCTAACTAAACCCAATCTTAGGATCCCCGTCGGTGCAAGTTGAAGTTGGAATTTTTGTGATCCAACCAAACCCAAATCAATGGCCTATCCGGTTACTATCACAAGGTCACCAGCCATCCTCACTTGGTTTGTTCTCGAGCTTGTACTTAGCAACCTCGGTCAAATCCTTGCCCAATTGGCCTACTTCACTTGGTGTCGACTCGAACCTGTAATTAGAAACCTCGTGTCTCTATCCTCGTCTATATCGACCGACCCTCACTTGGTTTGCATCCGAGATTACACCTAAAAACTCGTGTTCATTCCTTGTTCAAACTTTCATATTCTTTCCACCACCACATCACACAACACGTCACAAACACCCACACGAAAGGTCATCCACCGAAATTACCCAAACATACCCGTCCATCCTGAAAATACCAAACAGTCCACAAAACACCTCTTACCGATAATCTACTATCCAGATTTTCTGACACCTTTCCACCATCCAACCACCAAAACTCTACCATCAATACAACCCTCACCGTGTCTAGAACACCCCTACAAAATGCCTAAGCCTGAGTCTCCATGAGTCTACCCGTTTAAGCATCCGGACATCACACTGTCCGGCGGCAGAAATGTCCTACCCGACAGCCTACTTTCGATCCCCTTTTTTGGGTCGATCCATTTCCAACCAAGCTCCGACCCACCTACCCACTTATACCCCTCCTTATATATCAGTACTTCTTGATGGCTCACACCATAATTATCGCGATGTCAACTATTACAGATATTCTCTAAGTCATTGACCCATGTTTGGTTTATCTCAACCACTAGCCCATCGTAGCACCCGCTAATCGAGAAAATTAAAACAATCTTCTGATAATCTTACTAGAGTTACCAATTCTTTATTGCGGCAAAGACATAAGCTCATGGCTTGTACCTCTTTATAATCTCTAAATCTACTTCCTCTCACATTTTCTTTTACTCGACTACCAGCTTTATCATCTTATCATATTTTAGTTTATCATAATCACTTATTCTTTATATCTTATTTTTAGAACGTCTTATATCCTTTTATCAATCTCTTGCTTGCATTACTATTCCTTATCTTATTCTGGAACTCTAGCGAGGCATTCTTTAGCTTTTAGTTTCCTTCCGTCTCATCTGGTTTCTTTCTTGGGTCACCTCAAGTTCTTTCTTTACGGGAGATAGGAACCTCACTAAAATGAATACTACCCCCTATAGGGTTCAAACATCTATCCCCTAAATCTTCTACTCACTCGAGAGGTTACATCTGACTATACACTTTCAAGGGTTACTACCTAGGTGACTCCTAAAAGAACTATAAGTAGGTTCGTAATAAGACTCACTGAGGTCGTTTGATTCTAACAATCTGTATGTAACCCTGGGTTGCTCTAACCCTCACTAGATCTTGAATGTACATCCTTTTCCTAGGCTATATTGATTGATAGCTATAAATTATAAGTTGAAGTGGGTACAACTAACTGCACCTTTATTGCTACTAAAGATGGAAATCTGACACTTGCGTTCCTCTATCTGAACTCTAAATGTGCTATAATACTCTCTGCCTAGATGCCCTATACCTTCTTCTTCTTTCCTCTTTTACCATATAACACTCATACTTTACTTTCTGGTTCTCTAATATCACTTTTTACATACGTGGGTGTGTTAGATATTCACGTCTTAGGGCCTAAAACATAAAACTTGCACTTTTGGTGCCCCCATAACCAGTGGCGGATCCAGGAGACTATATTTGGTGGTGCAATTTTTTTTTTTAAATTTTTTATGCCTAGAAGAATTTTTTTTTTTTATGCCTAGAAGGCAAATTGTTTTGAAAAAATCTGGTGGTGCAACTGCACCACCCTGTTGCTAGTGCATCCGCCACTGCCCATAACCCTGATATGGCCTCAAACCGAGCCATCAACTGAAACTCTTTACTAGTTCTCACCTGCTGTTGTATTAGCTCTTTGACTATCTGTAGTCTTTGTTGGAAATTTACTAAATGTGAAATAAAAATTAATTCTATTACTCGAATAATTGGGGCCCCATACGTCGGAAACATGATTTCCACACACGTGCACATAAAGTATCAAAGATTGTAATTTTCTTAAATGAAAGAGATATTGATACGTATACGAATAGAGAATAGAAGGTTATTGGTCAAATGACAAATAGTTTCAAGTTGGTAAATGAAAGGAAGAAATGTGTAAGAGATGAAAAGAATCAGAAAAATCGCCGTGGAAATACTGAGAGGCACCGCGGTGCCACGCGATGTGGATCAGCGGTGCAAATTCGCTCGGTTCGGTGACTTCATCGAATTTAGGCACCGCGGTGCTCGACGCTTTTGAAGAACGTTGAGGCGAATTAAGCGCATTTTTGGTGACTTTGGAGCAATTAATCTCCATTATTTGGCTATTGATTTCAGCCATTACTAGGCTGAATTAACCTCAATATGAATGGTCATTACTTGACATTGATGGCCATTCATTTGGTTAATTGAGAAGACAAATTCATCTACCTATAAATTGATGTCTTTGGCACAATTGCAAAATACACATTTACTAAGCAATTCTCTAAAGTTTTCTTCCTCTCTTGCAATCACAAAACACTCAAAGATCTTTCTTCCTAAGCAAACACTTGAGTTTCATTTGCTCCTTTGTTTGATTGCTGTTTTATCTTGGGAGATAAGTTGTCATTACAACCGCTGAAAGGATATACGGGACAATATTATCTTAAGGATAGATCAAGAATTTGGTCGACTTAGCAAACCCTCTTATTTGATCATTTCCAGATTTCTAATTTGTTGTTGTTGTTATATTCTCATTTCCTTTATTTCTACATTTTATTCCAACAAGCTTAAGATAATATCGTTATTTCAACAACAACATGACTGGACAAGATCAATTCAACCAATTCAACACTGAAAATTCCACCGATGCTCAAGGCAATCTCATTGCCTCCAATCCCACTACTCAAGGCACTAACGCTGCCTTCAACTCCACTGTTCTTGGCACTACTAGTGTCACCACTGATAATGGCATTCCTAATATCTTTCAATCCACTACTTTTGACACTTTTAGTGCTAGCACTGCGTTTGGTACTTCAAGTGTCACCGCTGTTTTTGGCACAATTATGAGTGTATTTTATACACTGAGCCAACAAATTTCAGCTACTATATTTGCAAAGCCTCTGTAATCAGCCTCGACACTGGAGTGAGATAGGGTAGCCTGTCGCTTGGCAGACCAAAAAATCAGATTTTATTCTAAAAAAACACAAAAGCCGGAGGTGGAGCGTCGCGTGTCCGGACACCCTGCCCAATCTGCATCCATATATGAAAGCAACTTGTTTGGTGTAGAGGGGTATAGGTGTAAACCATAATCAAGAGTGCCCTTAATGTATCGAATAATACGCTTAAGAGCAGTGAAATGAGACTCCCTGGGGCATGCATGAATAAGCACACCTGCTGAATAACATAAGCTATGGCTGGCCTGGTGTTAGGTGTGTTTTTCTTTCATCTGTTTCACAGCGGTCATAAAGGAGAAGATACCAATTTTGAGGATGAAATAAGCTTAATTGATGATGAAAATTACACAAGCACAACCCATGGAATGAAGCCTAAGAAGTGCCAAGAAGAACAGAAGAAATCTGGCACAGTCCGGACAAAGATCACATAGGCACCGCGGTGCCTGGCCAAGCATCACCGCGATGTCATAGAACCGCGGTCAGAAGAATTAGTACTGAGGCGTAATATTTCCAGAAAGTCTGAAACTGAATCACCGTCGAAGGCACCTAGGTGTCTGACAGAGGAACCGGGGTGCCTGGCAGAGGCACCTAGGTGCCTGACAGAGGAACCGGGGTGCCTCCATTCCAGTAACTTCCAGTGATTTTGGCTGACGGCAGAGGAACCGTAGTGCCGACGCGTAATTTTCAGGTTTCTTTGGCCGAATTGGAGAGGGTTTTTGAGGTCCGAAAGGCAACTTTTCTCAGTTATAAAATCCCCTAAAACCCTGACCATATAACACATTCTATACCATATTCTAAACACAACTTTGGAGAGGAGAAAAGGAGGCAAGACACAATTGGAGACATCTCATTGTTCAAGTTATTTTCTTTCCTTTACTTTATTTCAGTTTATGTTGGATTGTAATTTAGTTCTTGACATGACAATGTTTAGGAGCTAAATACTTTACTAGGGTTTCCATCGAATCTTCTTGAAACTCTTTCATATAGTTAATGTATTGATTATTGATTTTTTCTTCAGCATATTAAGATCTATTCAATATTGTTATGATTCCTTGATAATTAACTAGCTATTAATTGTCATCACTTATATGATTTCGAATCAAAAGTCTGAAATGTGAGATTTGAATATGCTGTAATTGTCTAGACATAGGTTAAAATCGTGGACGAAAGTACCCCGATACTTATGTAGCATTTAAAGGTTATTGTTCTTAATCCTCTTGTGTGGTAAAACTTATCATAGAAATATAGAAGGTTTCTGCACTAGGTTGAGCTCTTATATGTCCTAACCGGAATATAATGACAGATTAGTTAACCTGCTATCTTAATAAGAAGAAGAATCATTAGCATTGCATTAACACGTGAAAGAGTGGATAGTTGAGGAGATTGGAACCCTATTTCCTTCATAATTGTTATAAACCCAAAGGCTTATAATCTTTAGTTTATTTCCTACAATTAGTCATAATTCTTAGTTATAATTCTCAAACTAAAGAACGTCAACCAAATAGATACCATAGGATAGATAATCAGTACTTAATAAACCAGTCTCTGTAGACGATAAACTCGGTCTTACAAACTATATTACATGGAACGATACGTACACTTGCGTAAGCACTTAGAAATATCGCAAAAAGTTTTTGGCGCCGTTGTCGGGGACTGACGTACTGTTAATATCAATTTATCTATTCTTATTTCAAATTTAGTTTTTTATTTTTAGATTATTTTTATTTTTGCTTTAGTGTTGTTTGCCGTGATCTGTTTGCTGTTTTTGATTAGTCTCAGAAACTTAGTTTATGCGAAGTAGGAGAGGAGCATACACTCATATCCCTCCGAAACCCTGAGATTGAAAGATTGTGCAGAAAGAACAGGAAAGAGAAAAGAGCAGTTGATTCCTTAGCAATGGAAGATCAAAGAAACAACAATTTGGTAGATGATGAGTTACGACTTGTCTTAAGACAAGTCCCTGCAGAAAAGAGCTTGGGGGACTATGTGATGCCTACTATTACAGGGGTGCAAACTTGCATCAGGCTTCCAGCTGTTGAAGCCAATAATTTCGAAATCAAACCAGCAATCTTGTACATGGTCCAAGGTTCAGTCCAGTTTGGGGGATTACCAACAGAAGATCCCTATCAGCATCTAGCAAACTTCCTGGAGCTGTGTGCAACCTTTAAATACAATGGCGTTACTGATGATGTCATTCAGTTGAGGCTCTTTCCATTCTCACTCAGGGAGAGGGCAAAATGCTGACTGAACTCATTACAGGTGAACTCCATCACTACATGGCAAGACTTAGCCCAGAAGTTTCTTTCCAAGTTATTTCCCCCAGCTAAGGCAGCAAAGCTCAGAGGTGAGTTGAATAACTTTTATCATTTGGAGGGAGAATCACTATATGATGCATGAGAGCGGTTTAAAGACTTGCAGAGAAAGTGTCCATATCATGGGATTGAGAAGTGGATGCTAGTCCACATATTCTACAATGGGCTGTGTGGTACAACTCGTACCATTATTGATGTTGCAGCAGGAGGCACGTTCATGAGAAAAAGTGTCAATGAGGCACATGATTTGCTAGAGGACATAGACACAAACAACCATCAGGGGGCCGATGAGAGAGCAGTGAATAGTAGAAAAGTGGCTGGGATTCATGGGCTAAATTCTATCACTGCATTGACTGCGCAGGTGGCCACTTTGACAAAGCAGATGCAGCAGAATACCATGTCCATTCAAGCTGTCCAGACACCTGTGAGTTGTGAAATTTGTGGGGGTCCCCATACTTTTGATAGATGCACAGCAGTGGACCCAAATAATGTGCACATGGAGCAGGTTCAGGCAGTGGGGAATTTTCAGAGGCCCTACAATAATGCATTCTCCAACACATATAATCAGGGGTGAAGAAATCACCCAAAATTTTCGTGGAAGAATTACCAAGACAACAACCACAATTTCAGGCCTCATCTTCACAATAATTCAGCCCACTAGCACCACCAGAGAGGTCAGATGAAATAAGAGAAATCAGATCAGCACTGATGACCTTGGCTAAATCCCAGACAGACTCCAACAACTCCCAGACTCAATTCATGAAGGAGACCACCCAATTCATGACTGAGACTAGTTCATCCATCAGGAATTTGGAAACACAAGTAGACAAATTGGCGACACACCGATGAGAGAACAAGGTAATCTTCCCGAATCTGATTATCAACCCAAGGGAGCAATGTCAGGAAATCAGCTTGAAAAGTGGGAAGCATTTAGAACAGGTTGCACTTAAATCAGTGGCTGAAAAAGAGAGAGAGTTAGAGAAAGCAGCTGAGGCAGAGAAGGAAGGGGGTTACTGATGACCACCCTATTTTAGAGAAGGCTCCACCCGCAGTGATGAGGGAGTATACTGACAAAATACCTTACCCTTAAAGATTGCAAAAGCAGTCCTTGGACAAGCAATTTTCCAAATACCTAACCTGACGATCGATTATTGCTATGGGAATCTCCTCATACGATAAACCCTCGGTCACCTGGACATCGTCAATCGGATGCACTCTAGATGGATCCCCGATACATCTTCTCAGCATAGAAACATGAAACACCGGATGCACTGCCTCCAGATCGGACGGCAGATCCAACTCATAGGCAACCTTGCCTACCCTGCGGACAATCTGATACGGCCCAATGTACCTTGGACTGAGTTTCCCTTTCTTCCCGAATCTCATCACACCCTTCATGGGTGACACCTTCAGGAAAACCCAATCATCAACCTCGAACTCCAGATGCCGACGACGATGATGCGCATATGACTTCGCCGACTCGAGCCGCCAAGAATCGCCTCGGATAAGCTTCACCTTATCCATCGTCACGCACCAGATCTGGTCCCACTAATCGCACTCGCCTACATCAAACCAGCCTATCGGCGTCCGCACTTCCTCCCATACAAGGCCTCATAAGGCGCCATCCGAATACCGGAGTGGTAGCTATTATTATACACAAACTCAACTAGAGGCAAATGATCCTCTCACTACCTGAAAGTCAATAACACGGGCTCGCGGATATCCTCAAGAGTGCGGATAGTGCTCACCGTCCGTCAATGCTCGTGGATGGAATGCAAGATGTGCTCACCAAGGCCCCTAAACTCTTCGAAAGACCTCCGAAGTTAGCCGTGAACTGGCTCTCTGCATCGATATGTTCAAATAGGGACTCCATGCACCGACGATCTCTTGGATATAAAGTCCGCATAATCCTCACCAAAAGTCGCCCCGACGGGAAGAAAGTGGGCTGATTTCACGACTGTCGGCGATAACCCATATAGAATCATGTCTCCTCCGAGTGCGAGGTAATCCCGTGATAAAGTCCATGTTGATCACCTCCCACTTCCGGTCGGGATCTCTATCGTCGCAACAAACCACCGTGCCTCGTGCTCTATCTTCACCGCCGACAACACGCACCGAGCTACAAACTCGCAACGCCCTCTTCAAGCCATCCCACCAATACGCAGATCTAAGGTCGTGGTACATCTTGGTCGACCACGGATGGAGTAACGCCGCGCCGCGTGTGCTTCCTAGAACTCGCCGCCAAGTCACGCAATATCCGGAACACACAACTCGCCCTCAAACCTTAGCACCCCATCGTGCTACCTCAAAAGGACCCTTTCTCACGGCGGCCAGATCACGCATCCGCCAAAATCGATCCTCAAACTGTTGCCTCTTCACCTCCTCGATGATGGAAGACTCGGCAACCTCTCGAACTCGGACCCCATTGGTATCAGAATCAATCAAACGGACACCAAGGCTCGCTAACTGATGCAAATTGCGAACCATGCCCCTCTTCTCCGGCTGCACATCTGATAGGCTACCCATCGACCTACGACTAAGGGCATCTGCCACAACATTGGCCTTCCCCGGGTGGTACAGGATATCAACATCATAATCCTTAAGCAACTCTAACCACCGTCTCGCCGTAAGTTCGGCTCCTCTGGCCGAAGATATACCGAGGCTCTTGTGGTGCGTATAAATATCCACATGAACCCCATACAAGTAGTGCCTCCGCATCTTGGCGTGAATCACCGCCGCCAACTCCAAATCATGGGGGTAGTTCCTCTCATGCTTCTTAAGCCGCGGGATGCGTGACGCTTATAACCTTGCCCCGCTGCATCAACACACATCCCAACCCGATGCCCGACGATCACAATACACGACATAGCCGTGGACCTCCGGAAGAGTAAGAACGGGGCGCCGTCCGTCTCTCCTTCCGAATCGGAAACCCCGCCACAAGCATCGCCCATCAAAACTTAGTTGCCTTTCTCGAGTCAGCCTAGTCAATGGTGCAGAGATAGAAGCAAACTTCTCCATGAACCGCCGATAGTAACCTGCAAGGCCCAGAAAACTGCGCACCTCTGTCGGAGTAGTAGGTCTAGGCCAACTCCTGAATGCCTCGATCTTGGCCGTATCCACCCGAATGACATCACCACAATATGCCCAAGAAAAGCCACCGGTTAACCAAAACTCACATTTGGAAAACTTGGCGTACAATCGCTAGTCTCGAGAACTCTCAAAGACAGCCTCAAATGCTCGCATGCTCCTCGCTCGAGCGAGAATAAACCAAGATATCATCAATGAACACTATCACAAACGTGTCAAAAATGGCTTGAACACTCGGTCATCAAATCGATGAATACCACGAGCATTGGTCAACCCGAAAGACATGACCACGAACTCATAATGCCCGCATCGTCGGAATGCACCCTAGGGACATCCGCCTCTCGACTGCACTGATGATAGCCCGATCGCAGATCAATCTTGAGAAACATCTCGCACTGCACTGGTCGAACAAATCATCAATCACGGGAAGGGGTATTTGTTCTTAATAGTCACCTTGTTCACCGCTGTAATCAACACACATGCGCGGCCCCATCCTTCTTCTTCACGAACAATACCGCGCTCCCGGGGAGAAACACTGGGCTGATGAAGCCCTTTCTCCAAAGAAATCCTCACCTGGTCCTTCAACTCTCTCAACTCGGCGGTGCCATTCGTATGGCGAATGGAAATAGGTCGAGTGTCCGCAAAGACATCGATACAAAACTCTATCTCCCTCTCAGGAGGGATACCCGGGAGGTCGTCTGGAAACACGTCTGGGAACTCTCTGACTACAGAAACTGACTGAAAATCTGGTACCGCAGCCTCAGTATCGAACACCCGAATAAGATGGTAGATATACCCCTTCTGCACCATCTTCCTAGCCTTGAGGTAGGAAATAAACCTACCCCTGGCGTCTGAGTTGTTCTCCCACTCAACAACCGGCCTCGTAAAACCGAACCGTACCACTCTCTCCCTGCAGTCTACATTGGCGTAGCAAGAAGCTAGCCAATCCATACCCATGATCATATCGAAATCAGTCATGTCCAACTCTATCAAGTCGGTTAGGGTCTGACGACTGCAAATGGTCACTGGACAAGCCTTATATACCCGCCGAGCTACCACCGAATCACCCACTGGCGTAGCTACCTCGAAAGGGTCTATAGATTCAGGCTCTATCCCTATCCTACTAGCAATAAGGGGAGATATATAGACAGTAGTAAACCCGGATCTATCAAGGCATATACATCGAATCCGTGAACCGATAAGGTACCGTGGCGACATCGTGAGGCCTCACGATCCCGCCTACCGACAAGGCATAAATGCGATTCGAGGACCGCTAGAACCGACCCGCGCCACGACCTGCGCCGCGACTGGCCGCCCATGAGTACCTTGCCCCGGCGAGTAAATCAGAGGAGATGAAGACCCGCGAAAGAACTCAGAGTGACCCTACCATCGATGCCCTTGGCCTGACGCCGCAGTGACCTGCTGCCACAATCAGAACAAACTCCGTAGCAGCACCACAATTCCCGAAGTGGGATCTACCGCATCGGCCACACTGAGGGGGGTGGTCCCGACGGCGACTCACGATCCGACGCTCAAGTCCCGCCCCGGTGCGCCCTCGAATATCTCCGCCGCCCCGAGGACGGTGTAGAGTGCTCGAGCCGTGGTGCAAATCTAGACTGCTGCTGAGGCCGCCCACCACGATAGCTACCAAAAGACCCCGCGCCCCGTCCTTCTTCGCTGTCACAACCCGTCGGCCTCTACGCTCCTCGCATCCAAGTGCATGATCCTGCATGCGGGTAATATCCATGCCTGGCTGAAGAGCCACACCCGCACAAGACTCGCCATATAATCATCAAGCCCGGTGACGTAGCGATGCACCCTGTCCTCCATATCTTCTACCAACGCAGGGACATATCGAGCCAACGAATCAAACTCAACGTTGTACTCCCTAATCAGGCGCCTCTCTGTCTCAAAGAACAAAATATGCCGCCCGTGCCTCTCATCCGTGAGGCAAGAAATGAGTGAGAAAAGCCTCCGAGAACTCGCCCAAGTAGGCGGGATGCGCACTCCGGGATAACTCCCACGAATCAAACCAATCATTGCGGTATCACGCAGCCTATGGGAACCAAGATCACGGACTCGGTCTTCAAGCCTTGATCACTCGCGTGATCCTTCAGAATCGACGGATGAACTCCTCGCGGGTCATCCTCGGGCCTCGACCGTAGAACTCGCGGCGGCTACAACTCGAGAAAATCCCGTAGCCGCAAATCGCTCGATCTCGGTGAACCACGTGTATCGCTGAGCTGAATCGTGATCCAGCCTATCTCATGTTCGCCACGATCACCGCCAAGAATCGCCATCTCTCAGAACCCATCTCGCTCGCTTCCAGCCGTGGATGGAGGTGTAGGTACTGCGTGGTCTCATCGCCCATCGCCGCGCCCTAAACCTCTCTCGGGTCGGCGGCCGTGGAACTCGCCGCCTCTGCATAGATCGGGCTGTGCCCTCGTGACTCTAGGTGTCCCACTAGCAGCTCACTCGGCTGCCTTGCCCTTCTGGGCCCGGGTTGCCTTACGTGGAGGCATAACTGTTAAAGAAAGGAAATACGTTAGAGGGGTCCAACTTATAACACAGCTCTAAGGCACGATCTCAGAGTGAGAAGAATGGAAACCAATCCTAAATATCCTATAGCCTCCTGATTATTGGTGTGGTGCACAACACACCGATAATCAAGACATACTAGATACGGTCTGTAGACACCTTCCGAGGATTAACTGCTCTGATACCACTTTTGTCACGACCCGTTCCGGGGCCCGTGACTGGTGCCTTACCCGGGCACCCAAGCAGTCATACATCAGAGAAAATCAGCGGAATATAAAAACATAAGACATGAAACAATTGTAAAAGAGACACATTTTATCTGAGAAAAGGGCGCCTTTCGGCATATATATATATATATCAAAATCTGGCAGTTTACATCCCAACTGTACAATAGGACTACATACCTCTAAGGAAATAAACAACTATGGCGACAGTGGCCCCGCCATACCTCGATCAGATAAAACTATCTACAACAGAGAGATCATACCCAAAAGTCGAGCCTCCGGAGAAGATGGAACTCCTGACACCAACGCAAAATATCCTAAGGATGCGGATCTAGCACCTGCTTGCCCTTACCGCGCAGATGAACGCAGCCAAGGAGGTCAAGACAACAGTACTAAGTATGTGAAATCAGAAAGTACTTAAATGAAATCATATCATTTTAAAACCAATTTTACAAATATGCATTAAACATCCAATGTAACCGCACATAGTGCCACATCATAAACAAGAGCAATAATAGTTAAAGTGTAACAGGTCTTTTCTAGGCTGCGAATGATCGAGCAGGCCAATCGCCCATAGTATCATTATGCAAGCCTAATCTCGACTCCGTAGTCCGCATAGGCCAGTCACATAGGCCCGCATGAGGTATTCCCCGCATCGAGGGTAGCTACTCCTCGACATCGTCCTGGACTCGTAGTCCGCATGGCCACATAGACCGCATAAGGTATAACCCCGCACACTAACCTGGAACTCTCGTAGCTCCGCATAGGTCCCCTGGACCCGCATGAGGTATTCTCGAATCATGGTCCCAGACCGCCTGAGTCTACCCCGCATCGGAGGGCAGCTTTGTTATACCCCGTATTTCCAGAGTATGTACGTGAGCGCGTACGTATTATAATTTGAGCCTTAAAGTTGGCTAGTTTCGAAATTTGGGCACAAGTGCCAAAAAGAATCGTTTTTCGACGAAACGTTTTACTAAACTTGCGAAGGGAAAATTCCGGCTATGTCATTTTTAATTTTTGCGGATTTTTCCGAGAGACGAAACATTTTGGACCAACGGGAGGGTGACATGTGTCACCCTCACATTGGAAGCTTGAGTGGGCGGTAATGGACGATTGGGTCAAGGGGGGTTGGTAGGATATTTTGTGCAAGTTGTGTGGTAGATGGATAAGGTCCACATGGTTAAAATATAGCCCTACACTTGCACCACACTTGTCTTCATCTTGGCCATTGGTTGGCCTTTGGTTAGCCTATAAATACTCCCCTTACTTGAAGACTTTATTCATCCAAAACTTGAGCAATCTATCTAAGTCTCAAAATACTCCCTCCCTCTCAAAGATCTCGTCCAAAGCCCCCCCTCCCCCTTTGAGAAGGCCCTTTGGCCGAGAGATTCCCCCTCCCCCTTTGTAGTGGTTAGCCGTGGGGTACCCCCCCCCCCCCCTATCCTAGTTGCCTCGTATAAATACCCCCCTTTTTGTGGTATAGAAATACTCTCCAAGTATTGTTATAATGCCCAAATACCTTGGCCCAAATACCTTGTAGTATTCCCAAGCTTACACTTATACAAAAGCCCAGAAAATACTATTATACTTCCTCACCACAAAACGAAACCCAAGGAAAACCTTCATAGTCGGTTGAAGTGTTTAAGTAGAAGTTGAGAACTTCTAAGGGTTGTTTGGAGCGGATTGAGCGCTCGAGTAGTGAGCTAAACATTGTTCAGATCGACATTTAACTTGGATAATTTTGGGGTTATCGAGGTAAACACTCTTGACCTTACATTTGTAATTGGAAATTACATGTTGTAGGAATATATAGTTAAAGTATACTATATATAGAATTGAACATAGTTGTGCGGCAATGTCTTTTGACTTAAGCCTGAATAATACTTACGGCAATGTCTTGCGACTTAAGCCTGAATTTAAATAAGAGAATCGAATCAGTAATTACATAGGATCAGACAAGAGACTTGTGTAGCATTGCGGTGTAGTAGAATTGTACACGTCCGGTTAGACGTGCAAACCCCCTCAGGAGTTGTTGGCTCATAGCGTGCCTCGATAGAGGAGATTTTACGCCATGTGGGGGGAGGTGCCGAATTTTCTGTAGAATACTTATACATTGAGCTCCAGATGTTAATAGACGCCTTGTGGCCTCTATAGGTTGAAGTACTACGTGTGGCGTGATCTACTTGGCTTAAGGTGGAGCCGACGATTTGAGTTACTTGGAGCGTTTTGCTATTAGTCGATAATCGTCGCGAGGTATGTGAACCTCTTCCTATCTTTTCCAGCATGATATGTGTATAACTATGTAGTACGGTAGACGTACATGTGTTAAATGTATTTGATTGGTTACAACAGCTTTATGTAGGTAAGAAAATGCCTGTGGTTTTAAAAGGTAACTGATTTGACTTCTAACTGACTTGATGTGTGATAATAAGGAACTTGAAGTATGTCAAAAGTTAAGAAACCATTTTTGGAAGAAGAGTAACACTTGGTTTTAAAAGGTTTTAAAAAGAGTTATACTAAGCTTTATGGGGAGTTAGGTATAACGTCTTAAGAGAGGTAAAGAAAATGGTTTACTGATTTTAGAAGTTAAGAGAATTGATCTTATAAGATAAGAGACTTAACTTAATTAAATTAATATGAATTTTGTGTGAAACCTCATTCGTGAGTAATGAGTACTTGGTTTTTGAAAGGAATAATGTTTTACTGATTTCGGAAATCAGAATGTGTATCGACAAACCACTACAAATTAATAAAGGAAAATGTATTGAATAATGAAGTATTATTAAAACCGTAGAAACCTCCATCCGCATAAGCTAAGATGAGACAAAATGATATTACATTTTCTAGATCATGGTCGCTTAATAAGATTGATTATGAACAAGAATAACCTACTACTTTATGGCATATGTTACTCAATTGTTTTAAAAGGGATTAAGACATTGAACTATGAAACTTTTCTAAAAAGAGACTTGTGTAATTGAAATTAGGCAACCGGAACTTTAGGAAAAGAAAGGCATTGTGTTGTCGTAAAATGGTTTAAGACATAAAGTGTTATAACAGCTTTATGGGAAGTTGGTTATAACGACTTTATGAAAACAAAAGAAGGGTTTTATCAT
Organism: Przewalskia tangutica; assembly: GCA_029844215.1. Lineage (NCBI taxonomy): Eukaryota > Viridiplantae > Streptophyta > Magnoliopsida > Solanales > Solanaceae > Przewalskia > Przewalskia tangutica. Next base: position 90,972,307 of record CM056723.1, read on the forward strand.
TGGTTTTAATGTGGTAACTTGACTTTAAAAAGAGAAGTGTCTTGGTCCAAAAAAGAAGGCATGGTGTTGCCTTAATTTGGTTTTAAAAAGGAAAGTATGGAAGTTGTTTCGGTTTACTTAAAAGATATAAGTCACTCTATTTTTATACTACGGGTATCGGGTGACTTTTATAAAAGGGAATGGATCTTTAAAAAGGAACTTAACGTACGTAGTACTTTAGGGTTAAAACCCGGACTTTGGCATGAAATGAAAGTACCTTGAGTTGTGTAACTTGCCTATGCTTGTTGTTGTGTAACTTGCCTATGCTTGTTGTTGTGTAACTTGCTTATGCTTGTGGTGATAGCCTTTGTTGTGCAAGAATTGTGTTCTATATAACCGCGTCTCTCAATGGAGTGCCGGTTGACTTGTTGAGGACTTACTTGGACGTACCGGCAGTAACGGAGAATTCCAAGGGTATGCTCCTGTTGATAGTGTTATTCCATGGACTAGCTCTCCATGAGGTTTCTTACTGTTCGGCCTTGGTACCTGGTGGTCGGCCGTGATTGCCCCGCTTCGTGGTGATTCGGCCTCGTACTGGTAGTTAGCCCTCGCACTTGCCCCGTTCATTGTAGTGGCGAAGTCTCGTGATACGGCCTTGGTACCTGGTGGTCACCAGATTGCCTCCGGCCGCCACGTGACCGCCTTGGTATCCGTAGTCGGCCGTGACTTGCCGTGTCGCCTTCGTGGTTTGGTTGTATTGTATTGTTATTACGCTTTGGCATCGGTAGGACTTGGTGTTCAGTGTACTTTGATGTTATCATATCATGATCGCCGAAATGGCGAAGGTATTCCACGCATGATCGATGTTGTGGCGTGAGACCCATAATTATATTTGAGTAAATGACCGGAGGCGTGAGACCGACTTGATATAATCGTTATATATGTATCGTAGTTTGGTTATCATACATGTCTCCCGCTTTATATAGACTATTATGATTTCATTTACGATTTTCTGATTCACATACTTAGTACAATTGCAGATCGACCTTCCTGGGCTGCGTTCATGCCGCAGTAGGTACATCTACCGCCGATCCCCGCTTAGGATCACATTTCAGCGTGTTGAAGCTCCGTTCCTTCTGAGGCTTATCTGTTGGTATGTTACCACAATCTGCAGGTTCTTGTACATTCGTGGGTATGGCGGGCCTGCCTGGCCATAGTTGTTGTATAAATCTTAGAGGTGCAGAGTAAGCTGCGGGTGTAAGGATTAGAATCGCTCGGATGTTTATATATATATGTTGGAAGGCAACCGCTTTTGGTTGACCTATTTTCTTTATTTATCATGTCTCTTGTTTCATATTTATGTTTTATGTTCGCTGATTTTCTCGACGAGTGACTACTTGGGTGCGGGTAAGACACGATCCACGGCCCGCTCGGTCGTGACAAAAGTGGTATCGAGCGATTAGTCCTCGTAAAAGTGTCTACGCACCGCGTCTAGTAGAGTCTTGATTATCGATGTGTTGTGCACCACATCTATAATCGTGAGGTTGCAGGACATTTAGGATTGGTTTCCATTCTTCTCATTACGAGATCGTGCCTTAGAGCCGTGTGATAAGATTGGACCCTCCGACATACTTCGTTTTACCGCTTATGCCTCGCGTAAGGCAACCCGCCCTGGCGGCAAGGCAAAGCGAGAGGAGCTGCGAGTAAAAGCGGCAGAGACCAATAACCGAGCCTCCATCCCCGATGGAGCAGAGGAGATGAGTCACAAGGAGTGGGCCCAGTTAATGGCCAGGGTTGTGGCCAGACTTGAGGATAGGCTGGACGCAGCAGTTCCAGTAACACCAGTGGTTCACCCTAGATCAGATAGTTCGAGGCTACGGGATTTTCTGAGTTGTAGGCCGCCAGAGTTTTATGGGTCGAGGCCTGAGGATGATCCGCAGGAGTTCATCCGACAGTTACAGCGGATCATGAGAGTAATCAAGGCATCGGAGACCGAGTCAGTGGTCCTAGGTTCACATCAACTGCGTGATACCGCAGTCGACTGGTTTGATTCGTGGGAGCTGTCCAGGGGAGAGCATGCACTTCCACTTTATGGGACGAGTTCTCGAGGCCTTTCTTGCACATTTCTTGCCTCCACGATGAGGAGGGCTCGGGCCGATTTTTGGTGTTGCGCAGAACCGCGACGGTTCGGGAGTACAATGTGGAGTTCGACTCATTGGCCCAGACGCCCTCGCGTTGGTAGCTAGTATGGAGGATCAGTGCACCGATATGTTACAGGGCTCGATGATCACCTAGCCGAGAGTTGTTCGGGTGTAGCTCTTCAGCCGGGCATGGACATTGCCCGCATGCAGGCGTATGCACTTGGATGTGAGGAGCGGATAAATCGACGGAATGACCAGGGTCAGCAGAAGAGGGCCAGAACAGCAGGGTCCTTTGGTGACTTTCGAGGCGGACCGCCTCAGCAGCAGGCCAGTTATGTACCCCCGCCAGTACAGAGTGGTCCTCCGCAGTCTTCGGGACCTTTGGGATATTCAGGAGCAGGTCAGGGCTCCCAGGTTTCAGATTTTCAGGGGAGTAGGAGTGCTCGCCGGATGAGGTTGCCCTTGTCTCAGTGTGGCCGTTGTGGAAAACTTCATAAGGGAGAGTGTCGTACTGACTTGGGAGATTGTTATTCTTGCAGTCAACAGGGCCATTTGGCAAGAGACTGTCCGACCAGGGGTAGCACTGGTAGGATAGCACAGACTACTAGAGCAGTTGCGGGTTCTTCACCTTCCATAGCCAGGCAGGATGTTCGACACTACCAGCCCCAGAGGTCGCGGTGGGAGTTCCCGCTTTAGCGGTCCTTTGAACCGCCTATTTTCAGGTATATCCTTAACCCTCTAGAGACTTATATATATTGATGTTGATGATGTGTTTAGTGTTATGTTCGGATAGCTTTGCACTAAAATGTGATTTAGAAACCTGGTTAGAAAAAAAAGGGTAAGTCCCTGGGTAGTGTGAAATGGAAGTGGTAGCTTTCATGACCTGTATAGGTAAGATTGTTCCGGATCGGGGAACAAGAGCTTGATGCGTTAAGTGGGTCGGGTTGGGGCCATGCGCGCCAACCCGCGCCTGCTTCGAGGTAGGTCACCGGGTGGTCCCGCCAGGTGGTAGGGTCACGAGGGTGCTAGGCCCAAGTCTAGATGACCATCGTGTGAGTTCGTGGATGTGTTCGACCAGAAGCAGACCGTGAAGGCCGGGAATGGCCTTAAGGAAGATTGAGGCTAGTAAGATGACCAAGTTTGGGAGTGATGACTCTAAAGTTTTGGAAACTGAAGCGATGACTGAAGTGTGGTACGTATACTAGAAGAGTTCAAGTGTTCAAGAAGGGCACGACAAGTAAGGAAAGAAGAGAACGTGTGTTATTTCGTGGCCAGGTGTGGCGTTGGCAACCTGTTAGAAGAACTTCATCGTTATCCGTCTTGAGAAGGAACATTCGGGACGAATGTTTCTAAGGAGGGGAGAATGTTATACCCCGTATTTCCAGAGTATGTACGTGAGCGTGTACGTATTATAATTTGAGCCTTAAAGTTGGCTAGTTTCGAAATTTGGACACAAGTGCCAAAAAGAATCGTTTTTCGATGAAACGTTTTACTAAACTTGCGAAGGGAAAATTCCGGCTATGTCATTTTTAATTTTTGCGGATTTTTCCGAGAGACGAAACATTTTGGACCAACGGGAGGGTGACATGTGTCACCCTCACATTGGAAGCTTGAGTGGGCGGTAATGGACGATTGCGTCAAGGGGGGTTGGTAGGATATTTTGTGCAAGTTGTGTGGTAGATGGATAAGGTCCACATGGTTAAAATCTAGCCCTACACTTGCACCACACTTGTCTTCATCTTGGCCATTGGTTGGCCTTTGGTTAGCCTATAAATACTCCCCTTACTTGAAGACTTTCTTCATCCAAAACTTGAGCAATCTATCTAAGTCTCAAAATACTCCCTCCCTCTCAAAGATCTCGTCCAAAGCCCCCCCTCCCCCTTTGAGAAGGCCCTTTGGCCGAGAGCTTCCTCCCCTTTGTAGCAGTGGTACCCCTAGCCTAGTTGCCTCGTATAAATACTCCCTTTGTGGTATAGAAATACTCTCCAAGTATTGTTATAATGCCCAAATACCTTGGCCCAAATACCTTGTAGTATTCCCAAGGTTACACTTATACAAAAGCCCGTAAAATACTATTATACTTCCTCACCACAAAAACGAAACCCTAAGGAAAACCTTCATAGTCGGTTGAAGTGTTTAAGTAGAAGTTGCGTAGAACTTCTAAGGGTTGTTTGGAGGCGGATTGAGCGCCACGAGTAGGAGCTAAACGTTGTTCAGATCGACATTTAACTTGGATAATTTTGGGCTTATCGAGGTAAACACTCTTGACCTTCATTGTAATTGGAAATTACATGTTGTAGGAATATATAGTTAAAGTATACTATATATAGAATTGAACATAGTTGTGCGGCAATGTCTTTTGACTTAAGCTCGAATAATACTTACGCAATGTCTTGCGACTTAAGCCCGAATTTAAATAAGAGAATCGAATCAGAATTACATAGGACCGTATTACAAGAGACTTGTTTAGCATTCTGTAGTAGAATTGTACACGTCCGTTAGGCGTGCAAACCCCCTCTGGGAGTTGTTGGCTTTAGCGTGCCTCGATAGAGAGGAGATTTTACGCCGTCATGCGGGTGTCGCTAATTTTCGTAATACTTCTACATTGAGCTCCAGATGTTAATAGGCGCCAGGGCCTCTATAGGTTGAAGTACTACGTGTGGCGTGATCTACTTGGCTTGGTGGAGCCGACGATTTGAGTTACTGAGCGCTTTGCTATTAGTCGATAATCGTCGCGAGGTATGTGAACCTCTTCCTATCTTTTCCGTGATATGTGTATAACTATGTAGTACGGTAGACGCATACGTGTTAAATGTATTTGATTGGTTACAATGACTTTATGTAGGTAAGAAAATGCGTGGTTTTAAAAGGTAAATCGATTTGACTTATAACCGACTTGATGTGTGATAATAAGGAACTTGAAGTATGTCAAAAGTTAAGAAACCATTTTGGAAGAAGAGTAACACTTGGTTTTAAAAGGTTTTAAAAAGAGTTATACTAAGCTTTATGGGGAGTTAGGTATAACGTCTTAAGAGAGGTAAAGAAAATGGTTTACTGATTTTAGAAGTTAAGAGACTTGATCTTATAAGATAAGAGACTTAACTTAATTAAATTAATATGAATTTTGTGTGAAACCTCATTCGTGAGTAATGAGTACTTGGTTTTGAAAGGAATAATGTTTCCGATTTGAAATCGAATGTGTATCGACAAACCATCGCAGCGTTAATAAAGGAAAATGTATTGAATAATTAAGTATTATTAAAACCAGTAGAAACCTCCATCCGCATAAGCTAAGATGAGACAAAATGATATTACATTTTCTAGATCATGGCCGCTTAATAAGATTGATTATGAACAAGAATAACTGCTACTTTATGGCATATGTTACTCAATTGTTTTAAAAAAGGATTAAGACATTGAACTATGAAACTTTTCTAAAAAGAGACTTGTGTAATTGAAATTAGGCAAACTGGAACTTTAGGGAAAAGAAAAGCATTGTGTTGTCGTAAAATGGTTTAAGACATAAAGTGTTATAACAGCTTTATGGGAAGTTGGTTATAACGACTTTATGAAAACAAAAGAAGGGTTTTATCATTGGTTTTAATGTGGTAACTTGACTTTAAAAAGAGAAATGTCTTGGTCCAAAAAAGAAGGCATGGTGTTGCCTTAATTTGGTTTTAAAAAGGAAAGTATGGAAGTTGTTTTGGTTTACTTAAAAGATATAAGTCACTCTATTTTTATACTACGGGTATCGGGTGACTTTTATAAAAGGGAATGGATCTTTAAAAAGGAACTTAACGTACGTAGTACTTTAGGGTTAAAACCCGGACTTTGGCATGAAATGAAAGTACCTTGAGTTGTGTAACTTGCCTATGCTTGTTGTTGTGTAACTTGCCTATGCTTGTTGTTGTGTAACTTGCTTATGCTTGTGGTGATAGCCTTTGTTGTGCAAGAATTGTGTTCTATATAACCGCGTCTCTCAATGGAGTGCCGGTTGACTTGTTGAGGACTTACTTGGACGTACCGGCAGTAACGGAGAATTCCACGGGTATGCTCCTGTTGATAGTGTTATTCCATGGACTAGCTCTCCATGAGGTTTCTTCGCTCGCCTTGGTACCGGAGGTCGGCTTCAGATTGCCCCGTTTCGTGGTCGATTCGGCCTTGGTACGGTAGTTAGCCCTCGCACTTGCCCCGCTTCGGTGTAGTGGCGGTCTCGTGATACGACCTTGGTACCGGTGGTCACCAGACTTGCCCCGGCCACCACGTGACCGCCTTGGTATCCGTAGTCGGCTCGCACTTGCCCCGTGTCAGCTTCGTGGTTTGGTTGTATTGTATTGTTATTACGGCTTTGGCATCAGGTAGGACTTGGTGTTCAGGTGTACTTCTTGATGTTATCATATCATAGACTGCCGGAAGTGAGGAAGGTATTCCACGGGCATGACTGATGTTGTGGGCGTGAGACCCATAATTATATTTGAGTAAATGACCGAGGCGTGACACCGACTTGATATAATCGTTATATATGTATCGTAGTTTGGTTATCATACATGTCTCGCTTTATATAGACTATTATGATTTCATTTACGTATTCTGATTTCACATACTTGGTACTGTTATCGACCTCCTTGGGGCCGCGTTCATGCCGCAGTAGAGGTACATCTATCGCCGATCCCCGCTTTAGGATCACATTTCAGCGTGTTGGAAGCTCCGTTCCTTCGAGGCTTATCTGTTGGTATGTTACCCGAGTGCAGGTTCTTGTACATTCGAGGGTATGGCGGGCCCCGTCCGTCATAGTTGTTGTATAAATCTTAAGGTGCAGAGCAATGTTGGGCAGGTGTAAGGATTGTAACTGTTCAGATGTTTATATATATATGTTGGAAGGCAACCGTTTTGGTTGGCCTATTTTCTTTTATTTATCATGTCTCTTGTTTCATATTTATGTTTTATGTTCCGCTGATTTTCTCTGATGAGTGACTACTTGGGTGCCCGGGTAAGACACCAGTCACGGGCCCCGGTTCGGGTCGTGACAAGCTTAACCCCCGGTATCATGTCAAGAGGTGAGTGATATAATACTAACATAACAGCTTATCGTTAAACAACATAAGCACAACAAGAATACCCTTTTATACAAACGTTACAAGACACTAACACATATAGCATCATATTATGTCTACTTATCAAACCATCTTATTATACTTTCCATAAATCAATATAAGTCTTTTATAAACACATAAGTAAACTGTTCCTTTTATCATTCTTAAGTCGTTATACTTAACTTCCCATAAAGCTAGTATAACTCTTAAGCTTCTTGTTTTAAAAACAAATATTCTTCTTCTTTCAAAACTGATTTATAATTCTTTTGAAAGACTTTAAGATATTTATTATTCAGGCTTAAGTCAAAAGACATTGCCGTAAAGCTACGTTCAGTTAACACACGTACGTCTACCGTACTATATATATACTTTAAAATATCATGCTCAAGAGTGTAGGAAGAATCACATACCTTCTCGGCGAAATCCACCTGCCAAGTCGAATATGTCGCGCGCAGAGTAACAACCTATAATAGTCAAAGACGTCTATCAAAGTCTAGACTGCTCTGTAGGACATTCTAAACAGAGGGTTCTCTATTCTACGGAAAATCGGGCAGCACTTCCCTACCCGGTAAACTATACAAGTTCATCAGAATACAAATTCTATGTAAGTACAGTTTAATTCTTCTTCTGTTAAACCCTTCTATTGTGATTACAGTTCAATTCTATTCTTTAATATCCTTCTATATCTTATACTCAAGTCTTAACTATTCTTATATGCAATATCCGATTACAATAGAAGGACAAGAGTATTTAACTCGATAAGCCCAAAAATTATCCAAGTTATATGTCGATCCTGAGCAAGGTTTAGCTCCTAATTTGCACGCTCCGATAGCTCCAAGAAACCCTTTAGAAGTTTCTAACAACTTCTACTTTCTACTTCAACCAACAATGAAGTTTCTCTTAGGGTTTCGTTTAGTGACAATGGAGATAAGATAGTATTTCTAGGCTTTTTAGTATAGAGGTGACTTGGAAATACAACAAGGTATAGGCTAAAGTATTTTGGAGATAATAACAATACTTGGAAGACAACTTCCTACCAAGGGGGGGGGGGGGGGTAGCTCTCGGCTAGAACACCACAAAGGGGGAGGGGGGTGGTTTCGGCAAAAGCCTTTTCAAGATGGAAGGGGGAGGCTTGGACGAACACAACACAAAGGGGGGGGGGGGGGGGAGAGGGATTTTAGACTTGGAAAGTTTGATTTGTGGATGAAGAACTCTTCATCAAGGGGGGGGGGGTATTTATAAGGCTTTTAAGGGCTAGGATGAGGGCAAGTGGATGGTGGGGATTTGCACAAGTGCACCCTAACCTACTCCACAAATCCCTCACAAAACATTGACCCAAGAATTAAGCCCCAAAATAATGCCATCCGTGGCCTCTCTTGCCGTCCAATGAGGGTGACAAGTGTCACCCTCTCGGTGGTCCAAAATATTTCGTCTCTCGGAAAAATCCGCAAAAATTAGAAATGGCATAGCCGGAATTTTCCCCTCGCAAGTTTTGTGAAACGTTTCGTCGGAAAACCATTCGTTTTGTGAGTTGTGCCCAAAATCGTCCATAATGCCTAACTTAAGGCTAAACTTTTGTACGTACGCCCTTACGTACATACTCTGGAAATACGGGGTATAACACTTATACTGACCTGTCACATATAATCCGATTGGATCCAAGAATAATATAAAACATTGTGTACTCTCTGTCACGACCCGAACCCCGGGCCCGCAACTGGTGCCCTATCTGGGTACCCTTCTATTCATACAACACAAGTAACCTACATAAGCTAAATAACACTTTTTTTTCCGAACAAAGGAAAAACCGGCAAAGCTGCCATCACATATATAACAACAAAAAAGAAACCACATCTGTACATAAGTCCAACCCACATATGAATATAGACCTCTAAGAGTTTGGACACTTAACTGTGACGGGACAAGGCCCCGCCGTACCCATGAATATACATAAAACCATGATACAACTCCGTACCAACATGGAAAACTCCGAAATAATAGAGCTACCTCACTGAAAGCTGATTGGAGATCCTAAGCTCGCGGATCACCCAACTGAGTACCTAATACCTGCGGGCATGAACGCAGCCCCCCGAAGGGGGTCAGTACAACAAGGTACCAAGTATGTAAACATGAAGTACAGTAGACATGATCATAACTGTACAAAGAATGACAGGGACAAGTATGAAAATTAAATACCAGATCCAACCGTGCCATAATAAATAAGAGCCAACTGTACCTTTTAAAATATGCCTTTTTAAAAGTGAGACCAACCGTGTCATTTCAAATTATGAAATCAATACTATTTCAAAATATGAAATCAATCGTACCTTTTAAATTCGAGTCATAACAACATCATGAATGCTTACTCAGGGAATCATCAAGTTCATACACATATAGATAACGTATCTCATATAACATAAACCGGTCCTTTATTGAGGGACTCGATGGAATCATCAATATAACGTAACCCGACCCATTTTGGGGCTCGATGTAATTATCAATATGTGTGACGTAACCTGGCCCATTTGCGGGACTCGGTGTATGCTTCAACATGTGACGTAACCCGACCCATTTGTGGGACTCGGTGTAATGATGCAATATATGATATAACCCGACCCATCTGTGGGACTCGGTGTGATGATACAATATGACGTAACCCGGCCCATTTATGGGACTCGGTATATGCAACAATATAACGTAACTCGGCCCATGATGGGACTCGGTGTATGCATCTACATGACATAACCCAGCCCATTATGGGGCTCGGTGTAATCTTTTGTATAACGTAACCCGACCCATCTGTGGGACTCGGTGTAATGATCTTTATATGACGTAACCCAACCTATTTGCGGAACTCGGTGTATTGCATCTATAACATAACCTGGACCGTTGTGGGACTCGGTGTATTAATGCAATCGAATGAAATTTAAAAACATCTTTTGACTCTCCATATAATAAAATGAATGAACTATCATTTTAGAAAACTCAAGGCATTATCATGTCATGTAAAATTAGGGAAATTGAACCCAAAGTACTATGTACATCCATTCTTATAGAAAGAATCATATCATGAAATATAAGGGAGTTGAACCCAAAAGTACTACGTACGTTCACCATACCTTCTTTCCTTTATAAAACCCCGAGATACTAGCACTTGTAGCATCAAGGCACTTTCACTTTTAAAATCAAGTTACTTACACTTTTAAACTCAAGTAACCCATACCTTTAAATCAAGTTACCTCTTCTCTTTAAATCAATCAAGTCATTTCCACTTATAAAATCAAGCAACTTATACTTTCAAAACCAAGTAACATATACTCTTAAAACCAAATACTTATACTTTCAAAACTAAGTAACTCATACTCTTAAAATCAAGTAACATATACTTTTAAAACCAAGTACTTATACTTTTAAAACTAAGTAACTCATACTCTTAAAATCAAGTAACATATACTCTTAAAACCAAGTACTTATACTTTTAAAACCAAGTAACTCATACTCTTAAAATCAAGTAACATATACTTTTAACATCAAGTAACTTCTTTCATATACTAAAAGGAATCCGATTTCATTTAAAACAAGTACGTCCACCGTACACACAATTTATAAGGTTCATGCTCAAAGAAAGATAGGAAGATTTCCACATACTAACACTTGTCGTCTGTACCAACTCGACACCAAAACTTACTAAAAACTCTTACCAACATCTCCCATAAGACTTGGTAAGGACTTAAGAATAATTCAGACATGCCTTTAGCATATAATCAACAACATGAATACTCCTTAACTTCTAAGAGTAGAATAACTTTTGAAACAATACCACAGTTATGGCTCACACGTAGAACATGCCAAATGAGAGAAAGAAGAGGTTCACATACCTTATCGTTCTTTTACCAATCCGTTAAGTGGAATACGCCTCACGTAGCTTCTACCAATATGCTAAGAAGAATACATCTCCCGTAGCACTTTAACCTATAATGATAATAGCATGTCTATCAACTACATGCCTTTAAGGGCAGGTTATGGACTAAGTAAAGTTCCCATTTCTATGAAAAATTGGGCAGCACTTCCTTTGTTTCTACGTATTTTTTTACCTTTTCCAAGGCCCAATTTCAACAACCAACAAGCCCCGACTAAGGGCACAATCCATACAACAACCAAAGGGTATTACACGCCTACTAGACGTGTAAAATTCTGCCCCACAATCATATATAAACAGTCTATAAATGTCACGACCCGTTCCGGGGCCCGTGACTGGTGCCTTACCCGGGCACCCAAGTAGTCATACATCAGAGTAATCAGCGGAATATAAAAACAAGACATGAAACAGTTGTAAAATGAGACACAGTTTTATGTGAGAAAATGTCGCTTTCGCATATATAAATAAACATAGTTTTTGCTACATCCCAACTGCATAATAGACTACGCACTTCAAGAAGATAAACAACTATGGCGGACATTCCCGCCATACCCTCGATCGTACAAAACTATCTACAACAGGGATATCATACCCAAAAGTCGAGCCTCCGGAGAAGATGGAGGTCCTGACACCAACGCAAAGAGATCCTAAGGATGTGGATCTAGCACTGCCGCCTTACCGCGGCATGAACGCAAATTTCAAGGAGGTCGATAACAGTACTAAGTATGTGAAATCAGAAAGTACTTAAATGAAATCATATCATTTTAAAACCAATTTTATAAATATGCACTAAACAACTAATGTAACCGCACATAGTACATCATAAACAAGAGAAACAATAGGTAAATCAGAATGTGTCTTTTCTGGCCGCGAATGATCGAGGCAGGGCCAATCGCCCATAGTATCATTATGCAAGCCAAATCCTGGACTCCCGTAGTCCGCATAGGCCACTCACATAGGCCCGCATAGGGTATAACCCCGCATCGAGGGTAGCTACTCCTCGGCATCGTCCTGGACTCGTAGTCCGCATGGCCACATAGACCGCATGAGGTATAACCCCGCACACTAACCTGGAACTCGTAGCTCGCATAGGTCCCTGGACACGCATGAGGTATCCTCGCATCATAGTCACACATTCTGCCTGAGGTATACCCCGTATCGGAGGGCAGCTTAACCCCCGGTATTATGTCAAGAGGTGAGTGATATAGTACTAACATAACAACTTATCGTTAAACAACATAAGCACAACAATAATACCCTTTTATACAAACATTACAAGACACTAACACCCATAGTATTATGTCTACTCATCAAACCATCTTTTTATGTTTTCCAGAAAGCAATATAGTCTTTTGTAAACACACAAGTAAACCGTTCCTTTTATCTTTCTTAAGTTGTTATACCTAGCTTCCCATAAAGCTAGTATAACTCTTAAGCTTTTTGTTTAAAAACCGATTAGTTCTCTTCTGTTAAAAATGATTCAGTATTCTTTTTGAAATGCATCAAGATTCTTATTATTCAGGCTTAAGTCAAAAGACATTGCCGTAATTATTATTCAGGCTTAAGTCAAAAGACATTGCCGTAGTTATTATTCAGTTAACACATGTACGTCTACCGTACTATATATATATTTTAAAATATCATGCTTAAGAAGAATCACATACCTTCTCGGCGAAATCCACCTGCCAAGTCGAATATGTCGCGCGCAGAGAATCACCTATAATAGTCAACACGCCTATCAACGCCTAGACTATTCGCATACGATTCTAAGTAGAGGGTTCTCTATTCTACGGAAAATTGGGCAGACTACCCTACCCGTGAGCTACTCAAGTTCATCAGGAAAACAAATTCCATGTAAGTACTTTGATTAATCTTCTTTTAAACCCTTCTACTGTGATAACAGTTCAATTCTATTCTTTAATATCCTTCTAAGTATTTATACTCAAGTCTATACTATTCTTATATGTAATATCCAATTACAATAGAAGGACAAGAGTATTACCTCGGTAAGCCCAAAATTATCCAAGTTAAAAGTCGCTTCCCGAGCAAGGTTTAGCTCCTAATTTGTACGCTCAGATAGCTCCAAGAACCCTTAGAAGTTCTTCACAACTTCTACTAAGTACGGCGGATTTGGGCTAGGTATTTAGGAATAGTAACTACACTTGGAAGACAACATTTCTACCAGGAGGGGGTAGTGTTTCGCCAGGCTTCCTTTATGGGGGGTATTCGCCAAGGCCTTCACAAGGGGGAGAGGAGTGTTGACGAAAAGCTTTGAGAGAGGGGGAGGGATTTTAGACTTGGAAAGTTTGTTTTGTGGATGAAGAACTCTTCATCTTAAGGGGGGTATTTATAGGTCAAGAAATGGCCAACCAATGGCCAAGATGATGCCAAGTGCAAGGCAAGTGTAGGGTGGAGATTTAGGCAAGTGTCCTTATTCATCTACTACACAAATATCCTATCAACTCCTTGACTTTGTGCAAGGCACAAAAAACGTGCCAAACCTTGCCCACTTTGGCGTCCAATGAGGGTGACAAGTGTCACCCTCCCGTTGGTCCAAAATGTTTCGTCTCTCGGAAAAATCCGCAAAAATTATAAATGACATAGCCGGAATTTACCCTACGCGAGTTTAGTAAAACGCTTACGAAAAAACGATTCTTTTTGAGTGTTGTGCACAAACTTTTTCGTCCATAATGCCTAACTAAGGCTAAGCTTTCGTACGTACACTCCCACGTACATACTCTGGAAATACGGGGTATAACATTCTCCCCTCCTTAGAAACATTTGTCCCGAATGTTCCTTCCCAAGACAGATAACAATAAGGTTCCTCATAACTTAAACAGTTTGCAAATGCCACATACGACCACAAAACAACACTTAGGCATATATGACAATGAAAATTTACAAGTAGGAAAGTGAATTACCTGGAGGTGTGGGGAATAAGTGAGGATACTTCTGCCTCATGTCCTCCTCAGCTTCCCACGTCATCTCCTCCCTGAGCTCGTTCCGCCACAGAACTTTGACGGAAGCCACGTCCTTGGTCCGCAGACGCCTAACCTGACGATCGACTATCGCTATGGGAATCTCCTCATACGATAACCCCTCGGTCACCTGAACATCGTCAATCGGGTGTACCCTAGATGGATCCCCGATACATCTCCTCAGCATAGAAATGTGAAAAACCGGATGCACTGCCTCCAGATCGAACGGCAGATCCAACTCATAGGCAACCTTGCCTACCCTGTGGACAACTGACACGCCCAATGTACTTGGCCGAAGTTTCCTTTCTTCCCGAATCTCATCACACCCTTCATGGGTGACACCTTCAGGAAAACCCAATCATCAACTGCGAACTCCAGATGCCGACGACGATGATCTGCATATGACTTCGCCGACTGTTTGTCGCCAAGAACCGCTCCTGGATAAGCTTCACCTTATCCACTGCATGCTGCACCAAATCTGGTCCCACTAACTGCACCTCGCCTACATCAAACCAACCTATCGGCGATCTGCACTTCCTCCCATACAAGGTGTCATGACCCGAACCCGGGCCCGTGACTGGTGCCTTACCCCGGGCATCCTAGTGATACAACATCAGAGAAAATCAGCGGAGATAAAACATGAATATGAAATAAGAGATATTATAAATAAACAGGCCAACCAAAACAGTTGCCTTCTGTACATACATAAAAACCCGAACAGTTATCCTTTTACAAACTCGCCACCACAAATACATGCACTCTAAGAGTTTTATAACAACAACTATGACGGACAGGCCCCGCCATACCCCGAATGTACAAGAACCTACTGACTGTGGTAACATACCAAAGATAAGCCTCCAAGGAATGGAGCTTCCCAATACGCTAAAAGGTGATCCTAAAATGGATCGACACCGATGTACTTACTGCGGCATGAACGCGGCAAGGAGGTCAAGATAACAGTACCAAGTATGTGAAATCAGAAATATCGCAAATGAAATCATAATAGTCTATATAAAGCAGGAGACATGTATGATAACCAAACTACAGTTCACAACATAAAAGCAGTTATGTCAAGTCAGGGACTCACACCCTCAAAGTCATCCCGTATGCCCGTGGAACTCCTTCATCACTGCCGGCAGTCTAGGTACAAATCATGTGATACGTATAACATGTCTCGGCCCATCTCATGGACCCAGTATAGAAACGTGTGGAATACAATCCCGCTCATCTCGAACGCGAGTCGAGTGAAATACATTCGGCTCATCCTACTTAACGCGTGGTCGAGTGAAATACATTCCCGCTCATCCTACGAACGCGTAGTCGAGTGAAATACATTCGGCTCATCCCATGAACGCGTAGTCGAGTGAATACATTCGGCTCATCTCACGAACGCCAGAATGAGTGAAATACATTCCCGCTCATCCTACGAACGCGTAGTCGAGTGAAATACATTCCTGCTCATCCATGAACGCGGTAATCGAGTGAAATACAGTACTTGCACAACAAAGCTATCACACGCAACATGGTCAAGTTACACACAACTCAAAGTACTTTCATTTTATGCCAAAAACCAGGTTTTAACCCTAAAGTACTACATACGTTAAATCCCTTTAAAAGATCCATTACTTTTACCAAAGTCACCTGATACCCGCAGTATAAAGTGACCCACATTTATAAACCAACCCACATTCTTTTTAAAGTCAAGTAACAACATCATTTTCCTAACGTTCCAGTTTGCCTAGTTTCAATTACTCAAGTTCCATTTGAGAGATTTCATAGTTCAAAGTCTTAATCACGTAATTCCTTTTTAGAGCAATTGAGTAATATAAGTCTTATGTTTGAGTAGGTTATTCATAACAATCTTATTAAAGCAGCCATGATCTAGGAAATGTAATATCATTTTGTCTCATCTTAGCTTCTATGTAGATGGAGGTTTCTACTGGTTTTAATAATACAATTCATTAGTCAATACATTTCCTTTATTAACGCTGCAGTGGTTTGTTCGATACTTGTTCTCATTTCCGAAATCCATATAACATTCTTAAGCCGTTATACCTAACTTCCCATAAAGCTAGTATAACTCTTAAGTTTTCAAAAACCAAGTATTACTCTTCTATCAAAATGATTCATAAATCTTTTGAAATACTTCATGTTCTTTATTATCACACATCAAGCCAGTTATAGTTCAAATCAGTTACCTTTTAAAAACCACAAAGCATTTTCTTACCTACATAAAGCTATTATAACCAACTTCCCATAAAGTCGTTATAACACTTTATGTTTTAGACCAATCAAATACATTTAACACACGTATGCGTCACCGCACTACATAGTTATACACATATCATGCTAGAAGAGATAGGAAGAGGTTCACATACCGCGACGAGTATCGACTAATAGCAAAACGCCCAAGTACTTCAAACCGCTTCGGCTACCTTAAGCCAAGTAGATCGCGCCACACGTAGTACTTCAACCTATAAAGGCCACAAGGCACCTATTAACATCTAGGTCTCAACGTAGAATATTCTACAGAAAATTCGGCAGCACCTCCCCCCCCCCCCACCCCCCGCAACAGCGTAAATCTCCTCCTCTATCGAGGTCGGCTACCAAGCCAACCGGGGGGGGGGGGGGTTACACGTCTAACCTGTTATACCCCGTATTTCCAGAGTATGTACGTAAGGACGTACGTAGAAAATTTGAAACTTGTATTAGGCTTGGCCGAATTAATTTTTGTTCACAACACCCGTTTAGAGTCGTGTTTCGACGAAACGTTTTCACAGCTTTCGTAGGGAAAATTCCGGCTATGTCATTTTTAATTTTTACGGATTTTTCCGAGAGACGAAACGTGTTGGGCCAACAAGAGGGCGCCACTTGGCACCCTCCCATTGGCGGACGTAAGGGGGGCGGATTGGACGAATTGAAGAGGGGGGAGTTGGTAGGATATTTTGTGTGTTAGTTGGTTAAGGACACATGGGTGAATCTTGGCCCTACACTTGCATGCACTTGGCTAGATTCGCCATTGGTTGGCCTTGGCTTGTGCTATAAATACCCCTTAGGATGACTTCTTCATCCATTCCAAATATTTCCTAAGTGTTAGAAATCCTCCCTCCCTTGAAAGAGTTGTTCTCGTCCTCCCTCCCCTCGTCCGAGAGTCCCCTACTGGTAGGCCGAGGGTATACACCCACCCTAGCCTAGTTGCTTTGATAATACCCCCTCTTGGTAGAAATACTCTCAAAAGTATTGTTATAATGCCCAAATTACCTTAGCCGTATACCTTGTAGTATTCTAAGGTTATACTTATACGAAAAGCCTAGAAATACTATTATACTTCCCTTCAGTCACAAAACCGAAACCCTAAGTAAATCTTCACCCGTAGTTGAAGTTATAAGTAGAAGTTGGTTAGAACTTCTAAGGGTTGTTTGGAGCGGGTCGGAGCGCACGGAGTAGGAGCTAAACCTTGCTCAGGAGCGACATTTAAACTCGGATAATTATGGGCTTATCGAGGTAAATATCTTGTCCCCCTATTGTAATTGGAAATTACATGTTGTTAGATTATATAGTTGAAGTATACTATATATAGTACTGAACGTTGTTATCGGCAATGTCTTTTGACTTACGCCTGAATAATAAGAAACCTTTTCGAAAGAAGAGTACCGAATCAGATTTACATAGGATCAGACATGAGACTTGTGTAGCTTTTGGTGAGGTAGAATTGTGCACGTCCGATTAAACGTATAACCCCTGGTTGGCTTGGTAGCCACCCGATAGAGAGGAGATTTACGCCATGGGGAGGTTTGCCGAATTTTCTGTAGAATGTTCTACGAAGGATCTAAATGTTAATAAGCGCGCGTGGCCTTATAGGTCAAGTACACGTATGGCGCGATCTACTTGGCTTAAGGAGCCGACATTGGAGGTACTGAGCGCTTTGCTATTAGTCGATACTGTCGCGAGGTATGTGAACCTCTTCCTATCTCTTCTAGCATGATATGTGTGAACTATGTAGTACGGTAGACGTACATGTGCTAAATGTATTTGATTGGTTTAAAACATAAAGTGTTATAACGGCTTTATGGGAAGTTGGTTATAACAACTTTATGTTGGTAAGAAAATACTTGTAGTTTTTAAAAGGTAACTGATTTGAACTATAACTGGCTTATTATGTGTTAATAAAGAACTTGAAGTATTTCAAAAGATTTTTGAATCATTTCGAAAGAAGAAGTAATACTTGGTTTTTGAAAACTTAAGAGTTATACTAGCTTTATGGGAAGTTAGGTAATAACGGCTTAAGAATGTTTTACTGATTTCGGAAATCAGAATGTGTATCGACAAACCACTGCAGCGTTAATAAAAGGAAATGTTTTGACAGATTAAGTATTATTAAAACCAGTAGAAACTTCCATCTGCATAAAAGCTAAGATGAGACAAAATGATATTTCCTAGATCACGGTCATTGTAATAAGATTGTTATAAACAAGAATATCCTACTCACATATAAGGCTTATGTTTCTCAGATAGCTTAAAAAGAGAATTATATTCTTAAATGAATAAGACTATGAACTACGAAACCTTTCTAAAATAAGAAACTTGAACATTGGAAATTAGGCAAACTTGAACATTGGAAAAGAAGGTTGCTACTTGATTTTACAAAGAGAAGTAATTGATTTACTTTAAAAAGATAATCACTCTATTGTTATATACTACGGGTATGGTGTGACTTTTGTGAAAGTAACATATCTTTAAAGAGTTATTGTATAAAGTACTTTGGGGATAAAAACCCGATCTCATTAATCATATAGTAGAAAGTACCTTATGTGTGAATAACTTGATTGTATTGGTTTGTGATAGCCTTGTAATACCTTCGTGTTGATTTGGTAAGTAATCATATTAGGATGCTACGTGTGTTAGTATTCTGTGATGTTTGCGTAAAGGGGTTTTCCCTTGATTGTGCTTATGTTGTTTAAACGATAAACTGTTATGTTGGTATTATACCACTCACCGTGTTTCCGGGTTAAGCCGCCTCCGACGCGGTAGACTTCAGCGGTCCGGGACCATGATTCGAGAATACCTCACGCGGTCCCGGGCCTATGCGGAGCTACGAGTTCCGGTGTTAGTGTGCGCGCCTTTATGGTCATGCGGTCTATGTGGCCATGCGGATCGCGAGTCCGTGACGACGGGAGTAGCTACCTCGACGCGGGGTTATACCTCACGCGGCCTATGAGATTGGCCTACGCGAGTCGCGGAGTTCTGTGGCTAGACGCGACATTTGATATTGCGGGCGGCGACCAGCTTTGATCATGCGACGGTGCAGACAGATATCATGATACGCTTTATGACCTTGTTAGTACTGGCGTTAGTAGTCGCTATGCCTTCGCATTTACCTGCATCGCTTTTATTTGACACAGCGTGGACCCGCTGTTCATGTGTATTTCTTGGTGCTTTTCTATCATCGATCACGCAGCGTGAGGAAGGTATTCCACGGGCATGATTGATGTTGGGCGTGAGACCCATTGTTATATCGAGTGATGACTTCGAGGCGTGAGTCCCGACTGCATACGATCGCTATTTATCAGGAATCGTAGTTTGGTTATCATACATGCTCCCGCTTATAGACTACTATGATTTCATTTACGTGATTTTCGCCACATACCTGCACTGTCAGATCGACCTCCTTCGGGCCGCGTTCATGCCGCAGTAAAGGTACACCGCCGTTGATCCTCGCCTTGTGGTCACATTCAGCTTGGGAAGCTCCGTTCCTCCGAGGCTTATTCGTATAGTCCCCTTGTTGTAGGTGCATTCGTGGTATGACGGGCCCCGTCCCGTCGTTGTTGTCATATCATTCGTAGAGGTCTCAGAGTAATCTTGCCAGTGTGGTTTGTAAAGAAAGGATTAAACTGCTCATTTTGAAAGAGTTGTTATTATTATTTACGCCGAAAGGCAACTTTCTTCGATATCCGTGTCTCAATTTATACTGCTTTCATATCTTGGTTATTTTATATTCCGTGATTACTCGATGTATGACTCATTGGGTGCCCGTAAGGCACTACCACGCCCCGAACGGGTCATGACAAAAGTGGTATCGAGCGCTTAATCCTCGGAAAGTGTCTACGCATCAGATTCAAGAGTTCGATTATCGGTGTGTTGCACCACACCAATAATCGTGAGGCTATAGGATATTTAGGATTGGTTTCTATTTCTTCTCACTCGAGATCGTGCCTTAGAGTCGTGTTGTAAGTCGACCTCTAACGTATTTCTTTCCTTACCGCTATGCCTCCGCGCAGGCAACCCGCCAGAGGGCAAGGCGCAGGAGCTGCGAGTAGAGTTCAGAGGGTTACGAGGGCACAGGCCCAATCATCACCTGGGGTGGTGCTTCTTTTGGGGAGTTCTGCGACGTCACTAGCCCCAGCAGAGTTTAGCACGGCGGCAGTTCCTACTGCGCCATGATATTTGAACCTTCAGTTCCACGACCGGGAACAGAGAATATAGATTTCAAGGAGGCGACCCTGTTACTAACTATGGATTTGACTACCAGAGAGTATACCGATGTACCGCGAGTCTTGATGACTACCTAAGAGAAGGTTGTGCAAGAGTAATTCTTCAGTTAGGCTTGAGCATGGCCTGTGTACGGGCCTATGCACAGCAGGCCGAGAAACGTAGAGATCGACGGGTTAACGGCGACAAGTAAGAGGCCGAGCAGCAAGGTCCTTTGGTAACTTTCGAGGCGAGTCACCTCACTAGCGGATTAGATTATGCACATCCACCAGTGCAGAGAGGACCTCCACGGGTTCGTGGACGCTCGTATGCAGGAGTTGGTCAGAACTCCAGGGCTTCCGGTTCACAGTGACAGACGTCATCCCAGGGAATGTCGTCTTTTGGTTGGTACTTGTCATCGGCGACCGCCGTGGTCCGTGTCGAAAGAGTGTCTGGTAGGAGGACTTAGCCTTCAGATCGGGCGGTAGTTCGTCACCTTCCTTAGCTGCGCTCACGGGCAGGTTTGATTAGAACGACTAAGGAGTGAAGCAGAGATACAGATAGATCTTTAACCTCTGTGGTTTAGTATGTGTGATAAGCGAGTATACCTTAAGTGTTTATTCTGATAGCATTGTGTAAATGGTGATTAGAAATCTTGGTTAGTTAACCAAGTAAGATTTGGGGGATAGAGAAAGTGTGAGCCTTAGAGTGTTATACGTAGAGACCTTAGAGGTAAGGCCATTGTCACGACCCGTTCCGGGGCCCGTGACTGGTGCCTTACCGGGGCACCCAAGTAGTCATACATCAGAGTAACCAGCGGAATATAAAACAAGACAGGAAACAGTTTATAAAATAAGACACGCTTTATTCGATGAAAGTGTGACGCCCAACTCGGCCCACATCGTGCCTTACCCTGGCACCCTAGTGATACAACATCGAGAAAACCAATGGAAATAAAAACTTTACACAAGAAATAAGAGATATAATAAATAAACAAAGCAACCAAAACAGCTTGCCTTCAAGATATACATAAAACCGAACAGCTTTAATCTTTACAACCCGCCCACAACAAGATTACATGCACTTCTAAGATTTATACAACAACTATGACGACAGGGCCCCGCCATACCCCGAACGCATAAGAACTTACGGACTGTGGTAACATACCAAAGATAAGCCTCCGACGGAACGGAGCTTCCCAAAACGCTGAAATGAGATCCTAAACGCGGATCGACAATGATGTACCTCTCGTCACAGATTTAACGCACTTCGGGCGAGGTCAAGATAACAGTACTAAGTATGTGAAATCAGAATATCAGAAATGAAATCATAATAGTCTATATAAAGCAGAGACATGTATGATGACCAAACTACGATATAACATATAACCGCTACATCAAGACAGTGGACTCACGCCTCCAAATTATCACTCGTGCGTGGAATTTCTTCCTCACCGCCATAGCTTTATGATATAACCATACCAAGGATTATACATGAACACCATGTCCCACCTGTGTTATAAAACCGCATGACAGACAAGTATAACTACCAGATCCGACCGCACCAATAATACAATGCAACCAAAACACGGCCGATACGGCAAGCGAGAGCCGACTCATCGGATAAGGCCGGCCACGCACCGACCGGGCACGTAGGGTCGACCACCAGGACCAAGGTCAGATCACGAAACTTCGCCACTATACCGAACGGCAAGTGCGAGGGTCGACTACCGATACCAAGGCCGAATCACCACGACGGCGGCACGCAGAGCCGACCACCGATACCCAGCCGAACAAGAAGAAACCTCACGGAGAGCTAGTCCATGGAATAACACTATCAACAGGAGCATACCCGTGGAATTCTCCATCACCGCCAAAGATGTCCAAGTAAGTTCTCAACAAGTCGACCGCCTCATCGAGACGCAGAATACGTAAATACCACACTTGCACAACAAAGGCTATCATCACAAGCATAGGCAAGTTTCACAACAACAAGCATAGCAAGTTTCACACAACTCAAAGTACTTTCATTTTATGCCAAAGTCCGGTTTTTAACTCCAAACTACTACATAACTTAAGTTTTTTTAAAAGACATCCATTACAATTATAAAAGTCACCCGATACCCGTAGTATTAGAATGACCAACACAAATTCCTTGTCAAAATCAAGTAACAACATTCTTTCCTAAGTTCCGCTTGCCTAGTTTCAATTACTCAAGCTTCTCATTTTCAAATGGTTTCATAGTTCATAAACTTAATCATTTGATTCCTTTTAGAACAATTGAGTAATATATGTTTCACGTAAGAGTAGGTTATTCTTGTTTACAACATTCTTATTACAAAGACCATGATCTAGAAAATGTAATATCATTTTGTCTCATCTTAGTTTCTATGCAGATGGAGGTTTCTACCGGTTTTAATACAATTCATCATTATTCAATACATTCCTTTATTAACGCCGCAGTTGGTGCTGTCGATACACATTCGATTTCCAAAATCAAGAAACATTATCCCTTTAAATAAAACCAAGTACTCATTACTCACGAATGAGGTTTCACACAAACATTCACATTAAACAAATAAGTTAAGTCTCTTATCTTATAAGATCAAGTCTCTTAACTTCAAACATTAGTAAACCATTTCTTTACCTCTCTTAAGACATTATACCTAACTCCCATAAAGCTAGTATAACTCTTTTTTTAAAACCTTTAAAACCAAGTGTTACTTTCCTTCAAAACGATTTATAAATCTTTTGAAATACCTCAAGTTCTTTATTATAACAAGCCGCTTATAATTCACATCGCTTACCTTTTAAAACCACAAAGTATTTTCTTATCTACATAAAGTCGTTATAACCAACTTCCCATAAAGCCGTTATAACACTTTATGTTTTAAGAACAATCAAACACGCTTAACACACGTACGCTCACTGCATCACATAGTTTACACATATCATGCTAGAAGAGATAGGAAGAGGTTCACATACCGCGACGAGTATCGACTAATAGCAAAACGCCCAAACAATGGCTACTCCTTAAGCCAAGTAAATCGCGCCACACGTAGTACTTCAACCTATAAGGCCACAAGCGCTTATTATCATCTAGACCACAACGTAGAATATTCTACGTAAAATTGGCAAAGATCTCCCGCCACAACAGAAATCTCCTTCTCTATCGAGGCCGGCTACCAAGCCAAACAGAGGGGGGGGGTTTCACACGCCTAACCGGACGTGTACAATTCTACTACACAGTAATACTACACAAGTCTACTGTAATACAGTTCAGTTCAGTTCTTAATTCTTCAGGCTTAAGTCAAAAGACATTGCCACAGTACTAAGTATAGTTCTATATATAGTATACTTCAACTATATATTCTTACAACATGTAATTTCCAATTACAATAGAAGGACAGTAGTGTTTACCTCGATAAGCCCAAAATTATCCGAGTATAATGTCGCGCCTGAGCAAGGTTTAGCTCCTACTCCGAGTGCTCCAAACAACCCTTAGAAGTTCTATCCAACTTCTACTCCAAAACTTCAACCAACTATGAAGATTTCCTTAGGGTTCTGGCTTTGAGACTAAAGGACAAAAGGTAGTATTTCCTGACTCTACGATAGAGGTAACTTTGGAATACTACAAGGTATAAGGCTAAGGTATTTTGGGCATTATAACAATACTGGAGGAGTATTTTAATACCACAAAGTGGTACCACACGAGAACAACACCCTAAGGAGGGGTGTTCTCGGCTTTGGCTCACAAAGGGGGAAGGTTTCGCCAAAAGGCCTTCACAAGGGGAGAGGGCTCTTGGACGAGAGTCAACAAGAGGAGGGGAGGGTTCTCAAGACTTAGGCAAGTGAAGAGTGGATGAAGAAGTCTTCCAAGAGAGGGGTATTTATAGCAAAACCAAAGGCCAACCAATGGCCAAGATCCATCCATGTGTTAGGCAAGTGTAAGGCCAAGATCAAGCCAAGTGCACCCACAAAACACTCCACAAAACACTCCACAAAACAAGCCACAAAGCAAGGCACAAAAGAGGAGCCAATCGCCAAGGCCAAGCCCTCACTTTGCTGTCCAACGAGGGTGACAAGTGTCACCTCCCGCTGGTCCAAAAATGTTCCGCCGCCTAAAAATCCGCAAAAATACTAAATGACATAGCCGGAATTTTCCCAACGTAAG
Organism: Przewalskia tangutica; assembly: GCA_029844215.1. Taxonomy (NCBI): domain Eukaryota; kingdom Viridiplantae; phylum Streptophyta; class Magnoliopsida; order Solanales; family Solanaceae; genus Przewalskia; species Przewalskia tangutica. Next base: position 90,997,058 of record CM056723.1, read on the forward strand.
TCGTGGAAACGCTTTCGTCGAAAAACGACTCTTTCGGCACTTGTGTACAAATTTCAAACTATGCCTACTTAAGGCTCAAATTGTACACGACGCCCTCACGCATATACTGAAATACGGTATAACATTCTTCCTTAGAAACATTCGTCCGAATGTTCCTTCTAGGTCTCAAAACAACAGCGCCAAGATAGTCTTCACCGCTATACGCATTTAAAACAATCATGCCACACCGCCACAAAACACACGCTCACTTCTCCCTTCTCGTAGTACTCGCCACGAACACCGAACTCGCTCTAGTATCCGTATCACACTTCTTTCAACGCTCGCTTTCCAACCCTCGAGTCACTACCTCCCAACTTGGTCATCTCACTAACCTCGATTTCCCTAAGGCCATTCCCGCCTTCCGAACTGATTCTGGTCGAACACACCCACGAACTCATACGATGGTCAACTAAACTTGGGCCTAGCACCTCGTGACCCTACCACCGGCGACCACCTGCAACCGACCCCACCCCAAACCGGGTTACTGGTTGACCCGTAAATGGTCCTCAACCCGACCCCAACCGGCCAACTCTTGTTCCCGATCCGAACAATCTTACTATTTCACATCATGAAAGCTACCACTTCCATCTCACACTACCTGTGGACTTACCCTTTTCACTAACTGTGTTTCTAAATCACATTTTAGCACAAAGCTATCCAAACATAACATTAAACATATCAAGAACATCAATACAAACAAAACTCTGAGGTTAAGGATATACCAAACTAGGCGGTTCAAGGACCGCTAAAACTGAACTCCCATCGCGACTTCTACCGGCCTTCCGGTACAAACATCCCGCTCGCTACGGAAGGTGAAGAACCCGCAATCGCTTCTAAGTAGTCCATGCTATCCTACGGTGCCACTCGGCCTGGACAGCCTTCTGCCGACGGCCCCGCTGGCCGCAAAATAACAATCTCCCGAGTTAGTACGACACTCTCCCTTATGAAGCTTTCACAACGGCCGACCGAGACAAGGGCATCTCATCCGGCGAGCACTCGCTTCTCAAAATCTGAAACTCGGGAGCCCCGACCGCCTCGAATATCCCGGCGTCCCAAAATCGCGAGGACCACTCAGATCGACGAGGTACATAACTAGTTCGGCCGAGGCGGTCCGCCTCGAAAGTCACTAAAGGACCTCGCTGTTCGCCTCTTCGCTGACTTTGGTCATTCCGTCGATTTATCCGCCTCACATCCAAGTGTATACGCTGACGCGGCAATGTCCATGCCCTACCAAGAGCTACACCAACAACTCTGCAAGGCAATCATCGAGCCCTCAGAACATATCGGTGCACTCGATCCTCCATACTAGCTACTAACGCGGACGACGCCAATGAGTCGAACTCACATTGTACTCCCGAACCGCACGCCTGCTCGCCAGAACACCAAAAATCGTTTACCGAGCCCTCTCATCCGGGAGGCAAGAAATGTGCAAGAAAAGCCTCCGAGAACTCGCTCCATACCGCTGGAAGTGCATGCTCTCCTCGACAGCTCCCAAGAATCAAACCCGATCATCGCGGTATCACGCGATTGATGTGAACCTAGTGGCCACCGACTCGACTCCGATGCCTCGATCACTTACGATCACAGAATCGCTTGATGAACTCTCGCGATCATCCTCGTGCCTCGACCCATAAAACTCGCGCCTACAACTCGTAAAAATCCCGTAGCCTCGAACTATCTCGATCTAGGGTGAACCATCTGCATCGAATCGCTGTGGTTCACTTATCCTCAAGTTCGCCACAACTCGCCATTAATCGCCCACTCAGTAACTCATCTCCTCGCCTGCATCGCGGATCGAGGCTCAGTCTTGTGGTCTCGCCGCCGCTTTACTCGCAGATCCTCTCACGCTTTGCCCTTCGGGCCCGGTTGCCTTCGCAGAGGCATAATCGTAAAAACGAAACACGCCGAGGGTCCATCTTATCACTCACTTCTAAGGCACGATCTCGTAATGAGAAGAATGGAAACCAATCCTAAATGTCCTATAGCCTCACGATTATAGATGTGGTGCACAACACATCGATAATCAAGACTCTACTAGACACGGTTCAGAGACACTTTCCGAGGATTAATCGCTCGATACCATTTCAGGACGCCCCAACTCGCCCACATCGGTGCCTTACCCGCACCCTAGTGATACAACATCGAGAAAACCAATGAAATAAAAACTTTACACAAGAAATAAGAGATATAATAAATAAACAAAGCAACCAAAACAATGCCTTCAAGATATACATAAAACCCGAACAGCTTTAATCCTTTTACAACCCCGCCACAACAAAGATTACTGCACTTCTAAGATTTATACAACAACTATGACGGACAGTGGCCCCGCCATACCCCGAACGCATAAGAACTTACATGCACTGGTAACATACCAAAGATAAGCCTCCGACGGAACGGAGCTTCCCAAAACGCTGAAATGAGATCCTAAACGCGGATCGATAGATGACTTACCTCACTGCAGATTTAACGCAGCCTTCAAGCGAGGTCGATAACAGTACTAAGTATGTGAAATCAGAACATCAGAAATGAAATCATAATAGTCTATATAAAGCAGAGACATGTATGATGACCAAACTACAAGATATAACATATAACCAAGCATCAAGACAGTGGACTCACGCTCCAAATTATCACTGTGCGTGGAATTTCTTCCTCACCGCTAGCTTATGATATAACCATACCAAGGATTATACATGAACACCATGTCCCAATTGTGTTATAAAAACCGTGACAGACAAGTATAACTACCGATCCGACCGCACCAATAATACAATGCAACCAAAACACGGCCGATACGGCAAGTGCGAGCCGACATCGGATACCAAGGCCGGCCACGCACCGACCGGGCAAGTACGAGGGTGACCACCAGTGGACCAAGGTCAGATCACGAAACTTCGCCACTATATCGAACGGGCAAGTGCGAGGGTCGACTACCGATACCAAGGCCGAATCACCACGAGACGGCAAGTACGAGCCGACCACCGATACCCAGCCGAACAAGAAGAAACCTCACGGAGAGCTAGTCCATGGAATAACACTATCAACAGCGAGCATACCCGTGGAATTCTCCATCACCGCCAAAGATGTCCAAGTAAGTTCTCAACAAGTCGACCGCCTCTATCGAGAGACGCCAGAATACGTAAATACCACACTTGCACAACAAAGGCTATCATCACAAGATAGGCAAGTTTCACAACAACAAGCATAGGCAAGTTTCACACAACTCAAAGTACTTTCATTTTATGCCAAAGTCCGGTTTTAACTCCAAAGTACTACATACGTTAAGTTCTTTTAAAAGAGATCCATTACTTTTATAAAAGTCACCCGATACCGTAGTATTAGAATGACCAACCCACATTCCTTTTCAAAATCAAGTAACAACATTCTTTTCCTAAGTTCCAGCTTGCCTAGTTTCAATTACTCAAGCTTCTCATTTTCAAATGGTTTCATAGTTCATAAACTTAATCATTTGATTCCTTTTAGAACAATTGAGTAATATATGTTTCACGTAAGAGTAGGTTATTCTTGTTTACAACATTCTTATTACAAAGAAACATGATCTAGAAAATGTAATATCATTTTGTCTCATCTTAGTTTCTATGCAGATGGAGGTTTCTACCGGTTTTAATACAATTCATCATTATTCAATACATTCCTTTATTAACGCCGCAGTGGTCCTGTCGATACACATTCCGATTTCCAAAATCAAGAAACATTATCCCTTTAAATAAAACCAAGTACTCATTACTCACGAATGAGGTTTCACACAAACATTCACATTAAACAAATAAGTTAAGTCTCTTATCTTATAAGATCAAGTCTCTTAACTTCAAACATTAGTAAACCATTTCTTTACCTCTCTTAAGACATTATACCTAACTCCCATAAAGCTAGTATAACTCTTTTTTTAAAACCTTTAAAACCAAGTGTTACTTTCCTTCAAAACGATTTATAAATCTTTTGAAATACCTCAAGTTCTTTATTATAACAAGCCGCTTATAATTCACATCGATTACCTTTTAAAACCACAAAGTATTTTCTTATCTACATAAAGTCGTTATAACCAACTTCCCATAAAGCCGTTATAACACTTTATGTTTTAAGAACAATCAAACACGCTTAACACACGTACGCTCACCGTACCACATAGTTTACACATATCATGCTAGAAGAGATAGGAAGAGGTTCACATACCTCGCGACGAGTATCGACTAATAGCAAAACGCCCAAACAAATCGGCTACTCCTAAGCCAAGTAAATCGCGCCACACGTAGTACTTCAACCTATAAGGCCACAAGGCGCTTTATTATCATCTAGACCACAACGTAGAATATTCTACGTAAAATTCAAAAGATCTCCCCGCCACAACAGAAATCTCCTTCTCTATCGAGGCCGCTACCAAGCCAAACAGAGTGGGGTTTCACACGCCTAACCTGGACGTACAATTCTACTACACAAGAATACTACACAAGTCCATCAGAATACGATTCTGGGCTTTAATTCTTCAGCTTAAGTCAAAAGACATTGCCACAAGATTAAGTATAGTTCTATATATAGTATACTTCAACTATATATTCTTACAACATGTAATTTCCAATTACAATAGAAGGACAGTAGTGTTTACCTCGATAAGCCCAAAATTATCCGAGTATAATGTCGCGCCTGAGCAAGGTTTAGCTCCTACTCCGAGTGCTCCAAACAACCCTTAGAAGTTCTATCCAACTTACTCCAAAACTTCAACCAACAGTGAAGGTTTCCTTAGGGTCTGGTTTGAGACTAAAGGACAAAAGGTAGTATTCCTGACTCTACGATAGAGGTAACTGTGGAAGACTACAAGGTATCAGGCTAAGGTATTTTGGGCATTATAACAATCCTTGGAGGAGTATTTTAATACCACAAAGGGGGGGTACCACACGAGAACAACACCCTAAGGGAGGGGGGGGTGTTCTCGGCTTGGCTCACAGTGGGAAGGTTTCGCCAAAAGGCCTTCACAAGGGAGAGGGCTCTTGACGAGAGTCAACAAGAGGGAGGAGGGGTTCTCAAGACTTAGGCAAGTGAAGAGTGGATGAAGAAGTCTTCCAAGAGAGGGTATTTATAGCAAAACCAAAGGCCAACCAATGGCCAAGATCCATCCATGTGTTAGGCAAGTGTAAGGCCAAGATCAAGCCAAGTGCACCCACAAAACACTCCACAAAACACTCCACAAAACAAGCCACAAAGCAAGGCCCAAAAGAGGAGCCAATCGGCCAAGGCCAAGCCCTCACTTTGTTGCCCAACGAGGGTGACAAGTGTCACCCTCCCGCTGGTCCAAAAATGTTCCGCCGCCTAAAAATCCGCAAAAATACTAAATGACATAGCCGGAATTTTCCCAACGTAAGTCGTGGAAACGCTTTCGTCGAAAAACGACTCCTTTCGGCACTTGTGTACAAATTTCAAACTATGCCTACTTAAGGCTCAAATTGTACACGCACGCCCTCACGCATATACTGGAAATACGGTATAACAAAAGCTTGCCTTTCGCATAATATAAATAACTCAAGTTTTGCGCTACATCCCAACCGCCCAATAGTACTACTGCACTTAAGGAAGTAACAACTATGGCGGACGGGGCCCGCCATACCCCGATCAGATAAAACTATCTACAATACAGGAGATCATACCCAAAAGTAGAGCCTCCGAGAAGATGGAGCTCCCGACACCAACGCAAAGATCCTAAGGATGTGGATCTAGCACTGCCGCTCTTACCGCAGATGAACGCACTCCGGCGAGGTCAAGATAACAGTACCAAGTATGTGAAACTATAAAGTACTTAAAATGAAATCAAAGTATTTAAAACCTTTTCACAAATACAATCACCAATTGCACATAGTGCCACATCACAAACAACAACAAGAATAGAAAAGCGTAATGTGTCTATTCTAGGCCGCGAATGATCGGCAAGGCCAATCGCCCATAGTATCATTCTCAAGGTGCCTAGTCCTCGACTTCCGCACTCGCATAGTCCCACTGCACTGCATGAGATATTTCTCGATCGGGGCAGCTAACCCCAAGATCCGCCTAGGCTCCCGCAGCCGCATAGCCTCAAAAGACCGTGATAGTCTCAACAGACCGCACAGTGAGTCTCTCGCATCAGCAAACGCTCGAATGATCAATCTCGAGCATACCGCTGCTCCGCATAGTCTCACAGACCGTGATAGCCGTATAGACCAGATCGAGGCAAGCCTCGTATAACAAATGAGGGTAGGTGATACAATAACAAGATACAATGGACTTACCGGTTAGCAACGTAAGCACAGAAGAATGACCCCTTACACAAAGATTACAAGACACTAACACGTAGCATCATAACATGTCTACTTATCAAACAATCTTACTACACTTAATGTAAATCAATACAAGGCTTTTATAAACAAACAAGTAAACATTTCCTTTATCTTTCTTAAGTCATATACCTAACTTCCCATAAAGCTAGTATAACTCTTAAGCTTTGTTTTAAAACCAAGTATTTATCTTCTGTTAAAAATGATTCAAGATTCTTTTGAAATGTTTTCATTTTTTGTTATTCAGCTTAAGCCACGAGGCATCGCCATAAGTATTATTCAGCTTAAGCCGAGGCATTGCCGTAAGTATTATTCAGCTTAAGCGTGAGGCATTGCCATAAGTATTATTCGGTTAACACATGTACGTCTACCGCACTATATATTGTAAAATATCATGCTTTAGGAAGAATCACATACCTTCTCAAATAAAACCACCGCCAAGTCAATATGTCGCACAGAGAGTCACTCATAATAGTCACAGATATCTATCAAAGATCGCCTCGAGGGTCATTCTAAACAGGGGTTCATAATTCTACGGAAAGTCGGGCAGCACAACCCTACCCTGAGCTATGTAAGTTCATCGTGAAAACAAATTCTATGTGAGTACGCTCAATTATTCTTCTTTAAACCCTTCGACTGTGATAACAGTTAAATTCTATTCTGTGATATTCTTCTAAGTATCCAATACTTATTCTAATACTACAACAGTAAGTATTCTCTAATTCAAAAGAGGGTTAGGATTAGTTACCTCGGTAAGCCCAATAATATCCTAGATAAAGTCGCGCCTGAGCAAGGTTTAGCTCCTAAGTTGTACGCTCCCAGAGTCTAAGAAACCTTAGAAGTTCTTCACAACTTCTACTAAGGACTAAGGGATTTGGGCTAGGGTATTTTGGGCATTATAACGGTACTAGAAGACAACTTTTCTACCAAGGGAGGGGGGGTAGATTTCGGCTAGCTAGGGGGGGTAGGCCTCGCCAAGCTTCTCCGGAAGGGGGTGTTGGACGAATTGCTAACAAAGGGAGAGGGAAGGATTTTGAGACTTGGAAAGCTTTTGTGGATGAAGAACTCTTCATCTCAAGAGGGGTATTTATAGCTCAAGCCTTGGCCAACCAATGGCCAAGATGAAGACAAGTGCAAGGCAAGTGTAGGGTGAGGATTTAGGCAAGTGTCCTTGGCCAACTTGCACACAAAAATATCCTACCAACTCCAAGACAAAAGAAGCCAACCCAATCGGCCCTATTGCCGTGTCAAGTCCACCAATTGGAGGGTGACAAGTGTCGCCTCCCGCTGGTCCAAAATGTTTCGCCTCTCGGAAAAATCCGCAAAAATACTAAATGACATAGTCGGAATTTTCTACGAAAGCTGTGGAAACGTTTCGTCGGAAAACGATTCTTCTAGTGTGTTGTGCACAAATAAAACGTCCAAGGCTAACTTTAAAGCCAAACTTTTTGTACGTATTCCCTTACGTACATACTCTGGAAATACGGGGTATAACATTCTCCCCTCCTTAGAAACATTCGTCCCGAATGTTCCTTCTCAAGACGATTATCGAAGCTTAAACAGCTTAGCAAATGCCACACACGGCCACAAAACAACACTTAGGCATAAATGATAATGGAAATTTACAAGTAGGAAAGTGAATTACCCGGAGGTGGGGAATAGGTGAGGATACTTCTGTCTCATGTCCTCTCGGCTTCCCACGTCATCTCCTCTCTCGAGCTCGCTCCGCCACAAGACTTTGACGAAGCCACGCCCTTCGTCCGCAGACGCCTAACTCGACGATCGACTATCGCATGGAATCTCTCATACGATAACCCCTCACACCGACATCGCCAATCGGGTGTACCACTAGATGGATCCCCGATACATCTCCTCAAAGATAGATACGTGAAACACCGGATGCATCGCCTCCAGACGGACGGACGGCAGATTCAACTCGTAGCAACCTTGCCTACCTCGCGACAATCAAACGACCCAATGTACCTTGGGCCGAAGCCCCTTCTTCCCGAATCTCATCACACCCTTCACGGGTGACACCTTTAGAAAACCCAATCATCTATCGTGAACTCCGGATGCCGACGACGATGATCCGTGATACGACTTCGGCCGACTCGAGTCATTAATAGTCGCCTCGGATAAGCTTCACCTTATCCATCGCCGCTGCACCAAATCCGTCCCACTAGCCGCACTCGCCCACATCGAACCAACCTATAGGCGACCGCACTTCCTCCCATACAAGGCCTCATAAGGCGCCATCCGAATACCGAGTGGTAGCTATTATTATACGCAAACTCAACTAGAGGCAAATGATCCTCCCAACAACCATCGGTCAATAACACAGCTCGCAGATATCCTCAAGAGTGCGGATAGTGCGCCGCTGTCCGTCTGCTGTGGATGAAATGCAGATTGTGCTCACCGCGTCCCTAAACCTCTTCGAAAGACCTCCGAAGTTAGCCAGAACCGGGCTCCTCGCCGATATGATCGAAATAGGGACTCCATGCACCGACGATCTCTGATGTAAAGTCCGCATAATCCTCACCAAAAGTCGTCCGACGGAAGAAAGTGGGCTGATTTCGCACCGCCGACGATAACCCATATAGAATCATGTCCTCCGAGTGCGAGGTAATCCCGTGATAAAGTCCATGTTGATTACCTCCCACTTCCGTGTCGATCTCAATCGTCAGAATAAGCCACCGTGCCTCGTGCTCTACCTTCACCGGCCGACAACACGCACCGAGCTACGAACTCGCAACGTCTTTCTTCAAGCCATCCCACCAATACACGATCTAGCGTCGTGGTACATCTTGGTCGACCGGATGGATAGAGTAACGCTACCGTGTGCTTCCCAAGAACTCAAGTCTCAAACATCCGAACACATACCGCCAAACCTTAGCACCCCATCGTGCTACTCAAAAGGACCTTGCCTCACGAAGAGTCAGATCACGATATCGAATCAAAGCCGATCCTCGAATCGTTGCCTCTTCACCTCCTCGACGATGGAAGACTCGCAACCTCACGAACTCTAACCCCATCGCTATCGTAATCAATCAAACGGACACCAAGGCTCGCTAATCGATGCAAATCACGAACCATGTCCTCCTCTCTAGCCGCACATCCGATAGGCTCCCATCGACCTACGACTAAGAGCATCCGCCACAACATTGGCATTCCCGGTGGTACAGATATCAACATCGTAATCCTTAAGCAACTCTAACCACCGTCTCGCCGTAAGTTCAGCTCCTCCGGCCGAAGATATACCGAGGCTCTTGGTCTGTATAAATATCCACGTGAACCCCATACAAATAGTGCCTCCAGATCTTCAAAGCGTGAATTACTACGCCAACTCCAAATCATGGGGGTAGTTCCTCGTGTTTCTTCACCGTCGGGATGCATATGCTATAACCCCGCCATGCCGCATCAACACACATCCCAACCCGATGCCCGACGATCACAATACACGACATAACCGTCGACTCTGCGGAAGAGTAAGAACGGGCGGTCGCCTTCTTTTCAAGAATCGAAACCCCGCCACAAGCATCACCATCAAACTTGGCCGCCTTTCCGAGTCACCTAGTCAATGGTGCAGATAGAAGCAAACTTCTCCACGAACCGATAATATCTCGCAAGGCCCGTAAAATCGCGAACCTCTCGGAGTAAGAGTTCAGGCCAAGTCCTCGATCGCCGATTCGCCAGATCCACCGAATGCCATCACCCCGACAATATGCCCAAGAAACGCCATCAAGTCAACCAAAACTCACATTTGGAAAACTTGGCGCATAATCTGGTCCCGAGAATCACAAGACGGCCTCAAATGCTCCGTGACGCCTCGCCTGGCGAGAATAAACCAAGATATCATCAATGAACACTATCACAAACGTGTCCAAAAATGGTTTGAACACTCGGTTCATCAAATCCATGAATACCGCCGAGCATTGGTCAACCCAAAAGACATGACCGAACTCATAATGCCCGCACGGTCCCGAATGCAATCTAGTGGACATCCACCTCTCTCGACTCGCACTGATGATAGCCCGATCGCAGATCAATCTTGAGAAACATCTCGCACTCGCAATCGGTCGAACAAATCATCAATCCCGGAAGCGGGGTATTCGTTTAATGGTCACCTTGTTCACCGCTCAGATCAACACACATGCGCAGCTGGCCCCGCCCTTCTTCTTCACGAACAAAACCGGCGCTTCCCTGGGAGAAACACTAGGCCCGATGAAGCCCTTTCTCCAAAGAAATCTCTAAGCCGATCCTTCAACTCTCAACTCGGCAGTGCCATTCTGATGGCGGAATGGAAATAGCCGAGTGTCCGCAATATGTCAATACAAAACTCAATCTCTCTCGGGAGGGATACCCGGAGGTCATCCGAAACACGCCCGGGAACTTCGACTATCGAATCGATCAAAATCTGGTACCGCAGCCTTCAGATCAAACACCAACGAGATGGTAGATATACCCTTCCGCACCATCTTCCTAGCCTTGAGGTAGGAAATAAACCTACCCCTGGCGATACCGCGTTCTCCCACTCAACAACCGGCCTCAGAAACTGGAACCGCATTACTTCTCTCTCTCAGCCTACATTGGCGTAGCAAGAAGCTAGCCAATCCATCCCCATAATCACGCCGGTCAATCATCTCCAACTCTATCAAGTCGGCCAGGGTCCGACGATCGTAAATGGTCACAGACAAGCTCTATATACCCGCCGAGCTACCACCGAATCACCCACTGGCGTAGCTACCGAAAGGGTCTATGGACTCAGGCTCTATCCCTATCCTACTAGCAATAAGGGGAGATATATAGGACAGAGTAGAACCCAGATCTATCAAAGCATACACATCAAACCGAACCGATAAGGTACTGACGATTTACATCGTGAGGCCTCACGATCCCGCTTACCGGACAAAGCATATACGCGGTTCTCGAGGACCGCTAGAATCGACTCGCCACGACCTGCCGCGACCGCTGATCCATGTGTACCTTGCTCTCCGGGCGAGTAATCGTCGGGATGAAGAAGCGGCAATGCACTCGTAGGCCGAGCCCTACCACCACGCCCGGCCGGACAACTCGCAAAGTGACCTGCCGCCACAAGTATAGCAAGCTCGAGTACGCCTCGTAATGGTATCCGCCACAACGGGCACACCGAGCGCACCTCGACGGTTAACACCCTCGCTACTCGAAATCAAGTCCGGGCCCCGACCGCCTCGACCGCCTGGCCAGGCTGAATGAGGTAGAGCGCTCTACTGGCCGTGGTGCAACCGACTTCACGATGCCGCCACCCCGAGGACCACCAAAAGAACCGGCCGCTCGCCTTCTTCTCGCTGCCGATATCGCTTACCCGCGGTCTCTACGCCTCACAACCCAGGCATGAGCTCGCATACGTTATGTCCATGCTCGTGAAGGGACACACCCGCACAAGACTCGCCATGTAATCATCTAGCCCATGACATAGCGATGCACCGCCCTCCATCTCGCTACTCGCATGGGACATATCGAGCCAAAGAATCAAACTCGACATTGTACTCCTCACCGCGCGCCCTCCTGTCTCAAAGAACAAGAATCTATCACCTCGTGCCCTCCTCATCCGCGAGGCAAGACGTGTGAGAAAAGCCTCAAAACTCATCCCATACTGCTGGAGGTGCATGCTCTCCCGAAAGCTCCCATGAATCAAACCAATCGATCATGTATCACGCACCGATGCGAACCGAATGTCACGGCCTCGCCTCGAAGCCACGTCACCCGCATAATCCTCTGCGGACGGATGAACTCCTCGCGATCATCTTCCGCCGACCGAAAAACTCGCGGGCTACAACTCAAGAAATCTCGTAGCCTCAAACTATTCGCCTCGTGCACTACGGTGCGATCGAGCCGAGCCGAACTGCCGTGATCCAGCCTCTCCTCGTATCGGGCCACAACTTTAGCCAATAGTCGGGTATCTCCTTGTACTTAACTCTCCGCCCCAGCCGTGGGACGGGCGTGGGTACTGTGGTCTCGCTGGGCCAAGGCGTCATAGAACTCGCTGCCTCGTATAGATCGGGCACGAGCCCTCGTAACTCGGGTGTCTCGCTAGCAGCCTCCTCCGCTTTGCCTTACGGGCCCGGTTGCTTTACGTGAGGCATAATCATACAGAAAGGAATTGCAGAGGGGTCCAACCTATAACACACTCTAAAGCACGATCTCGAATGAGAAGAATGGAAACTAATCCTAAATATCCTATAGCCTCACGATTATTGGTGGTGCACAACACACCAATAATCAAGACTCTACTAGATACGGCCTCAGACACTTTCCGAGGATTAATCGCTCGATACCACTTTTGTCACGACTGCCCGGTTCGTGGATCGTGCCTTACCGGCACCCAAGTAGTCATACATCGAGTAACCAATGAATATAAAACAAGACAGAAACAGCTTTATAAAATAAGACACGCTTTATCGATGAAAAGCTTGCCTTTCGATAATATAAATAACTCAAGTTTTGCGCTACATCCCAACCGCCCAATAGTACTACAGACCTCTAAGGAAGTAAACAACTATGGCGGACAGGCCCCGCCATACCCCGATCAGATAAAAAACTATCTACAATACAGGGAGATCATACCCAAAAGTAGAGCCTCCGGAGAAGATGGAGCTCCTGACACCAACGCAAAGATCCTAAGGATGTGGATCTAGCACCTGCTTGCCCTTACCTGCGGCATGAACGCAGCCCCCCGAAGGAGGTCAGTACAACAGGTACCAAGTATGTGAAACTATAAAGTACTTAAAATGAAATCAAAGTATTTAAAACCTTTTCACAAATACAATCAGCTCAATTGCACATAGTGCCACATCACAAACAACAACAGTAATAGGAAAACTGTAACAGGTCTATTCTAGGCCGCGAATGATCAAGCAAGGCCAATCGCCCATAGTATCATTCTCGTGCCTAGTCCCGACTTCCGCACCGCATAGGTCCCACATGCACCGCATGAGATATTTCGCATCGGGGCAGCTAACCCCGATCCGCCTAGGCTCCCGCACTCGCATAGCCTCAAAAGACCGCATAGTCTCAACAGCACCGCATAGGAGTCCCCGCATCGGCAAACGCCCGAATGATCAATCTCGAGCATACCGCTGCTCCGCATAGTCTCACAGACCGCATAGTCCGTATAGACCCGCATCGGGGCAAGCCTCGTATAACGATCGAGGGTAGGTGATACAATAATAAAGACAATGGACTTACCTGTTAGCAACGTAAGCACAAAGAATGACCCTTACACAAAGATTACAAGACACTAACACGTAGCATCATAACATGTCTACTTATCAAACAATCTTACTACACTTAATGTAAATCAATACAAGGCTTTTATAAACAAACAAGTAAACAGCCTTTTATCTTTCTTAAGTCATATACCTAACTTCCCATAAAGCTAGTATAACTCTTAAGCTTTGTTTTAAAACCAAGTATTTATCTTACGTTAAAAATGATTCAATATTCTTTTGAAATGTTTTCGCTTTGTTATTCGTAAGCTTAGCGTGAGGCATTACCATAAGTATTATTCAGCTTAAGCCAGGCATTGCCGTAAGTATTATTCAGCTTAAGCCGTGAGGCATTGCCATAAGTATTATTCGATTAACACATGTACGCTCACCGTACTATATATTGTAAAATATCATGCTTTAGGAAGAATCACATACCTTCTCAAATAAAAACCACCGCCAAGTCAATATGTCGCGCAGCAGAGTCACCATAATAGTCACAGATATCTATCAAAGACTGCTCTGAGGGTCATTCTAAACAGGGGGTTCATAATTCTACGGAAAGTCGGGCAGCACAACCCTACCCGGTGAGCTATGTAAGTCTACTGTGAAAACAGTCCTATGTGAGTACAGTTCAATTATTCTTCTTTTAAACCCTTCTACTGTGATAACAGTTAAATTCTATTCTGTGATATTCTTCTAAGTATCCAATACTTATTCTAATACTACAACAAGAAGTATTCTCTAATTCAAAAGAGGTTAGGATTAGTTACCCTGAAGCCCAATAATATCCTAGATAAAGTCGCACCGAGCAAGGTTTAGCTCCTAAGTTGTACGCTCCCAGAGTCTAAGAAACCTTAGAAGTTCTTCACAACTTCTACTAAGGACTAAGGGATTTGGGCTAGGTATTTTGGGCATTATAACGGTACTCGAAGACAACTTGTCTACCAAGGGAGGGGTAGATTTCGCCAGCTAGTGGTAGGCCTCGCCAAGCTTCTCGGGAAGGGGTGTTGGACGAATTGCTAACAAAGGGAGAGGGAAGGATTTTTAGACTTGGAAAGCTTTTGTGGATGAAGAACTCTTCATCTCAAGAGGGGTATTTATAGCTCAAGCCTTGGCCAACCAATGGCCAAGATGAAGACAAGTGCAAGGCAAGTGTAGGGTGAGGATTTAGGCAAGTGTCCTTGGCCAACTTGCACACAAAAATATCCTACCAACTCCAAGACAAAAGAAGCCAACCCAATCGGCCCTATTGCCGTGTCAAGTCCACCAATTGGAGGGTGACAAGTGTCGCCCTCCCGTTGGTCCAAAATGTTTCGTCTCTCGGAAAAATCCGCAAAAATACTAAATGACATAGTCGGAATTTTCTCTACGAAAGCTGTGGAAACGTTTCGTCGGAAAACGATTCTTCTAGTGTGTTGTGCACAAATAAAACGTCCAAGGCTAACTTTAAAGCCAAACTTTTTGTACGTATTCCTTTACGTACATACTCTGGAAATACGGGGTATAACAGCCATCTCGAGTAAAAGATGTATTGTTTATGTTTGACCCTTATAGGAGTGCATAGTGCACGTGAGTTATGTTTGTGGGATTAGTCCCTGAGTAGTGTGGAATGAAAGAGGGTAGTTGAGCTAAGAAGACCGCTAGGTTTTCGAAACGTGATTAGTAAGATTGTTCCGGATCGGAGCTAGTATTGCGGCGTTCTGGGTCGGGTTGAGGCCCGTTGCGGGTCAACCCGCGTAGTTTTGGTGCGGGTCAGTTGTGGTGGTCCCGCCGTGTTAGGGTTGAGGGTGTTAGGCCCAAATTTAGTTAACCAACAGACGAGTTCGTGGATGCGTCGACCGGTGGTCGGGCCGATGGGGCAGCCCATCGCGTGTTCTTCGGCCGACCGTTCACTCGGCAGATGTTGATTTATCGTAAAGGTTGTAAGGTCGCACGGGTGCCTACCTTCACCTTATGGCGGCAGTGGAGCCAGTGGTACGATCGCTTTGTTTCTGAAAGTTTTACCAGGCAGGGTTAAGAACTCAGGTGAGTCTCAGAATCGCATTCGCCCTCGGGCCAGTGTGTGTATTTCAGGGGTAGTTGTGAGGATTGTTGTCTCCTATAGAGGGAGCGTTTAAGCTACCATTTCAGTGTTCGGATGTCACCTTTTGAAGCCTTGTAGGGGCGGAAGTGTAAGTTGCCGGTCGATTGGTTCGACGTTGGCAAGGTTCAGATCGTTGGTTCAGGCTTGTTCCAGCAGACTGTGGATAGTGAGAAGCTTGTCTAGAAGAAGTTCTAGCAGCTCAGAGGAATCGTGCGGATAATCGGCGACAACGCTTAGAGTTCAGGTTGATGGTCGGTCTTCTTAAAAGTACCACCCCGGGTTGGGTGTGACGAGTTTTGGAATACAGAGGGAACTTAGCCCGAGTTACTTTGGGCCTTTGAGTTCATGTGAAGAATAGGCCAGGTTGCCTATATGTTAGCATTTGCCGTCCGACTTAGGAGGCAGTGCGTCCAGTCTTTCGTGTTATGTTCGAGAAGGAAATCAGAGATCCATCCAGAGTATTCCCAGCTAATGATGACCAAGTTGAAGATGATAACCCCGAGTTTTGAATCGGGCGATATCGAAATGTAGTAAGAGTTCGAATGCACGATACCGGTGATCGCACGCACCGGTACCATTTGTTGGGTCGCTTGAGAAGGTTAATGCCTCAGGCAAAGTGACAAAAGTGGTATCATTTTGGTGATGTTAGAGGTGTTTCCTCGTGGACTTGGATGTAAGCATTTTGCGCAAGTTGTTTCTGTGGCCAGGTGTGGCAGGATTGATTCTCGTAAGTATAGTAGTGAAGACTATCTCGCACGTTTGTTTTGAGACTTAGAAGGAACATTCGGGACGAATGTTTCTAAGGAGGGGAGAATGTTATACCCCGTATTTCCAGAGTATGTACGTAAGGACGTACGTAGAAAATTTGAAACTTGTATTAGGCTTGGCCGAATTAATTTTTGTTCACAACACCCGTTTAGAGTCGTTTTTCGACGAAACGTTTTCACAGCTTTCGTAGGGAAAATTCCGGCTATGTCATTTTTAATTTTTACGGATTTTTCCGAGAGACGAAACGTGTTGGGCCAACAAGAGGGCGCCACTTGGCACCCTCCCATTGGCGGACGTAAGGGGGCGGATTGGACGAATTGAAGAGGGGGGAGTTGGTAGGATATTTTGTGTGTTAGTTGGTTAAGGACACATGGGTGAATCTTGGCCCTACACTTGCTATGCACTTGGCTAGATCTTGGCCATTGGTTGGCCTTGGCTTGTGCTATAAATACCCCCCTTAGGATGACTTCTTCATCCATTCCAAATATTTCCTAAGTGTTAGAAATCCTCCTCCCTTGAAAGAGTTGTTCTCGCCCTCCTCCCCTTGCCGAGAGTCCCCTAGTGGGTAGGTCGAGGGTATACACCCACCCTAGCCTAGTTGCTTTCGTATAATACCCCCCCTCTTGGTAGAAATACTCTCAAAAGTATTGTTATAATGCCCAAATTACCTTAGCCGTATACCTTGTAGTATTCTAAGGTTATACTTATACGAAAAGCCTAGAAATACTATTATACTTCCCTTCAGTCACAAAACCGAAACCCTAAGTAAATCTTCACCCGTAGTTGAAGTTATAAGTAAGTTGGTTAGAACTTCTAAGGGTTGTTTGGAGCTGGCCTGAGCGCACGAGTAGAGCTAAACCTTGCTCGGGAGCGACATTTAAACTCGGATAATTATGGGCTTATCGAGGTAAATATCTTGTCCTCATTGTAATTGGAAATTACATGTTGTTAGATTATATAGTTGAAGTATACTATATATAAGATCTTGAACGTTGTTATCGGCAATGTCTTTTGACTTAAGCCCAATAATAAGAAACCTTTTCAAAGAAGAGTACCGAATCAGATTTACATAGGATCAGACACAAGAGACTTGTGTAGCTTTTCGTGAGGTAGAATTGTGCACGTCCGATTAAACGTATAACCCCTCGGTTGGCTTGGTAGCCTACCGATAGAGAGGAGATTTACGCCGCCATGTGGGGTGCTTCCAATTTTCAGAGAATGTTCTACGAAGGGATCTAAATGTTAATAAGCGCCTTGTGGCCTTATAGGTTGAAGTACTACGATGGCGCGATCTACTTGGCTTAAGGAGTAGCCGACGGTTGGAGGTACTTGAGCGCTTTGCTATTAGTCGATACTCGTCGCGAGGTATGTAAACCTCTTCCTATCTCTTCTAGCATGATATGTGTGAACTATGTAGTACGGTGACGCATACGTGCTAAATGTATTTGATTATTTAAAACATAAAGTGTTATAACGGCTTTATGGGAAGTTGGTTATAAACTTTATGTTGGTAAGAAAATAGTTGTGGTTTTTAAAAGGTAAATCGATTTGAACTATAATCGCTTATTATGTCTTAATAAAGAACTTGAAGTATTTCAAAAGATTTTTGAATCATTTCGAAAAAAGAAGTAATACTTGGTTTTTGAAAACTTAAGAGTTATACTAGCTTTATGGGAAGTTAGGTAATAACGCTTAAGAATGTTTTATCGATTTCGGAAATCGAATGTGTATCGACAAACCACCGCAGTTAATAAAAGGAAATGTTTTGACAGATTAAGTATTATTAAAACCAAGAGAAACTTCCATCTGCATGAAGCTAAGATGAGACAAAATGATATTTCCTAGATCACGGTCGCTTTGTAATAAGATTGTTATAAACAAGAATATCCTACTCACATATAAGGCTTATGTTTCTCGATAGCTTAAAAGAGAATTATATTCTTAAATGAATAAGACTATGAACTACTAAACCTTTCTAAAATAAGAAACTTGAACATTGGAAATTAGGCAAACTTGAACATTGGAAAAGAAGGTTGCTACTTGATTTTACAAAGAGAAGTAATTGATTTACTTTAAAAAGATAATCACTCTATTGTTATATACTACGGGTATGGTGTGACTTTTGTGAAAGTAACATATCTTTAAAGAGTTATTGTATAAAGTACCTTGGGGATAAAACCCGATCTCATTAATCATATAGTAGAAAGTACCTTATGTGTGAATAACTTGATTGTATTGGTTTGTGATAGCCTTGTAATACCTTCGTGTTGATTTGATAAGTAATCATATTAGGATGCTATGTGTGTTAGTATTATGTGATGTTTGCGTAAAGGGGTTTTCCCTTGATTGTGCTTATGTTGTTTAAACGATAAACTGTTATGTTGGTATTATACCACTCACCGTGTTTCCGGGTTAAGCCGCCTCACGCGGGTAGACTCAGCGATGCAGGACCATGATTCGAGAATACCTCACGCGGTCCCGGCCTATGCGAGCTACGAGAGTTCCGTGTTAGTGTGCGCCTTTATGGTCATGCGGTTCATGTGGCTACGCGGATCGCGAGTCCGTGACGACGCCGGAGTAGCTACCCTCGATGCGGGTTATACCTCACGCGCCTACGAGATTGGCCTACGCGAGTGCGGGAGTTCCGTGTCAGACGCCGCACATTTGATATCGGGCGAGCGACCAGCTTTGATCATGTGACGGTCTAGACAGATATATCATGATACGCTTTATGACCTTGTTAGTACCGCTGGCGTTAGTAGTCGGCTATGCCTTCGCATTTACCCCGCATCGCTTTTTATTTGGACACAGTGGACCCGCTGTTCATGTGTATTTCTTGGTGCTTTTCTATCATTGATCGGCAGTGAGGAAGGTATTCCACGCATGATTGATGTTGTGGGCGTGAGACCCATTGTTATATCGAGTGATGACTTCGAGGTGTGAGTCCCGACTAGACATGACCGCTTATTTATCAGGAATCGTAGTTTGGTTATCATACATGTCTCCCGCTTTCTATAGACTACTATGATTTCATTTACGTATTTTCGGGCCACATACTGCACTGTTATCTTGACCTCCTTCGGGGCCGCGTTCATGCCGCAGTAAAGGTACACCGCCGTTGATCCTCGCCTAGTGGTCACGATCAGCTTGGAAGCTCCGTTCCTCCGAGGCTTATTCGTATAGTCCCCTGTTGTAGGTGCTTACATTCAGGGGTATGACGGGGCCCTGTCCCGTCGTTGTTGTCATATCATTCGTAGAGGTCTCTGTAGTACTGTTGTGGGCAGGGTTTGTAAAGAAAGGATTAAACTGTTCATTTTGAAAGAGTTGTTATTATTATTTATGCCGAAAGGCAACTTTCTTCAGATATCTGTGTCTCAATTTATACTGTTTCATATCTTGGTTATTTTATATTCCGCCGACACTCGATGTATGACTACCGGGTGCCCGGTAAGGCACTACCACGGCCCCGAACGGGTCGTGACATAACCGGACGTGTACAATTCTACTTCTCAGTAATGCTACACAAGTTTATTGTAATACAGTCCTATGTAATTACAGTTCAGTTCTCTTCTTTATTATTCAGGCTTAAGTCAAAAGACATTGCCGCAAAATTATGATCAGTTCTATATATAGTATACTTCTACTATATATTCCTACAACATGTAATTTCTAGTTACAATAAGGGGACAAGTTTAGTTACCTCGATAAGCCCAAAATTATCCAAGTTTAAAGTCGATCCTGAGCAAGGTTTAGCTCCTACTCCGTGCGCTCCAATCCGCTCCAAGAAACCCTTAGAAGTTCTACGCAAATTCTACTTATAACTTCAACTACGGGTGAAGATTTTCCTTAGGGTTTCGTTTAGTGGCTAAAGGGAAGTATGATAGTATTTTCCGGGATTTTCGTATAAAGGGTACTTTGGAAAGTACTACAAGGTATTAGGGCTAAAGTATTTAGGCATAACAACAATACTTGGAGAGTATTTCTTTACCAAGGGGGTAGTATTTCACTAGCACAACTAGGCTAGGGAGGGGTTCTCGCCAGAACCACTAGGCAAGTGGGTTCGCCGAGGCCTTCTGGGGAGAGGTGGTGTTTGGACGAGAACAAGCAAGAGGGAGAGGGAGGGATTTTTCAAGACTTAGGAACATTTGTGGATGAAGAAAACCTTCAAGCAAGGGGAGTATTTATAGGCTAACCAAAGGCCAACCAATGGCCAAGATGAAGCCAAGTGCATAGCAAGTGTAAGGCTAAGATTTAGCCATGTGCTACCTTATCCATCTACACAAAATATCCTACCTAACGGGGTATAACATTCTTCCCCCCTTAGAAACATTCGTCCCGAATGTTCCTTCTCAGTCTCAAAACATACACGTGCAGGTATAGCCTTCACTACTATACTTACGAAACCAAACATGCCGCACCTGGTCACAAAATAACACACGCACAAAATACGTAATCCCAAGTCCACGAGGAATTACCTCGAAGATATAAAACAATATAACTCTCGCTCCTGGTCCAAAGGACACGTCCCTCCATCTTCACTTCACAAAAGAAATGATCACTTCCGTTCCCGTAACACATGTTCGCTTCCCTCCTTCCTCGTCGCACCCTTCTCGAACACCCGAACTCTTTCTAGTACATGTTCCACACTTCAGTCAACGCTTCTGTTTCCAACCCTTGGAGTCACTACCTCCAAACTTGGTCATCTCACTAGCTTCAAATTCCTTTAAGGCCATTCCCGGCCTTCACGATCCGATTCTGATCGAACATACCCACGAACTCACACGATGGTCAACTAAACTTGGGCCTGGCGCCCTCGTGACCCTACCACCTGGCAGGACCACCTCGAACTGACCCCACCCCAAACCGGGCTGCGGGTCGACCCGCGAACGGTCCTCAACCCGACCCACAATCGCGCCAAACTCTTGTTCCCCGATCCGGAACAATCTTACCTATTCAAGTCCTGAAAGCTACCACTTTCATCTCACAGAACCCAAGGAATTTCCCACAATACATTTTACGCATACCAAGTATTTCAACAAAGACTAACCGCAAGAATCTCTTATTCAAGACGACCTTACCTCTAAGGTCTCAACATGAAATATTCTAAGGTTCACACTTCCCATGCCCCCATACATATCCTTTCAACTAACCATGCTTTCCAACTCATAACCAACATAATGTTATCCGTACATAGCACACAATAATAAGGTCATCATATCATGCATACAAATCTCTAGAGGGTTAAGGATATACCTGAATCTACCGCGCCACTCTAATCATAGGCCACGCAGGCGCATAATCAGAGGCGATGAACCCGCCATCGATCCGGCAGGTCGCGCTGCCGCCGTGCCCTCCTATAAGCACGCCTCTCGTCACATGGCCCTCGACGGCCGCAGTGAAACAAGCACCGCAAAAAAGACGACATTCCGGGATGACGTCGCCACATCGCACACCGAGGGGACATGAATCTCGCTGCTAGAACTCACGATACCGCGGAACTGAAGCCCTCGAGCTCGCCAGCCCCGAATACCCCAACGCCCCAAGATTGTGGAGGACCACTCTGTACTGGAGGAGGTACATAACTAGCCTGCTGCTGAGGCGGTCCGCCTCGAAAGTTACCAAAGGACCCTGCTGTCCTGGCCCTCTTCTGCTGATCCCGGTCATTCCGTCGACCTCTCCGTGCCTCACATCCTAGTGCATGAGCTTGCATGCTGTTACACCCCGAAATTTCAGGATATGTTTATAAGGTAGTACGTAAGAACTCACAAGTGTTAAGATTTGAGACTTGAAAAATTTATCGGAATTATGGATTTGTCGGAAAACGAATTATTGTGACGAATGGGAGGGCGACATGTGTCACCCCCCTTATAATGTCTTGGACGAAAATTACATGGGCAAAAGGGTCACTTGACCATTGTTTAGATCACCAAGTCTTGCAAGTAGAGAGCTTGACAATGTTGACTTAGTCAATGGGACCAAAGTCTTGATATTTAAAAGAGTTTCATCCTAACCACACATATGTGCAAATATTGAACCTCCATTGAACTATATAGTAGTACTAGTAGCAAGACTTGTCATAACACTTAGAATTTTTTTTAGAGAATTGGAGCTTAGGCATTAGGAGCTCTCGGCTTTGAGCTCATTTGAACAAGAAATTTTTTTGTTTGTTGTCCAATAATCTTCCCACTTTAAACCAAGGTTCTTGAGTATATTGTAAGCATATCTCAATAGAAAATCCTTAAAAAGAGAGTTTTCGTATTAGTCGCAAAGTGAAAACCTAGTGGCTTTCTAGGTTTTGGATTGGAAGTTGAAGGAAAGTTGTTGGTATGGTTCTAAGGGTCTCAAGGAGCGGATTGAAGTGTCTTGAAGAGGCTCTAGATTGCTAAGGAGCGACTTCGGATTTGAAGATTTGGATTAAGATTCGTTGAGGTATAATCTTGTCTTTTAAGGTGTTACAAGACTATTTATTTATTTTGTTGTTGTTGTTAGCTTTACATGTTGATAGCATGAAGTTGGTATGTTGAAGTTTATAAGTATTATGGATTGCTTGTAGCTTAATCCGGAATGTTGTGCAAGCCACTTGAAAGTTAGATTACAATTTTAGTCGTTATGTTGAATCGTCGCATGTTGACCTACTTGAGGATTGTAGTAGTTGTAATCAAAGGCGACTTGATATCATGTTATGCTACCAATTTGGATTGAAATGGAAATTTGATAAGAATTGGTATGGTTGAACTCAAGGTGGCCGAATTTGGACTTTTAGTTTGTTATTCATTTGTATTGGACTACTTTCTAAATTGTGAGCCAATTGGGGCTGTTTAGTTATTCATTGTATTGGACTACCTTCTATATTGTTGTGAGCCAATTGGGGCTGTTTGGTTATTGTATTCGACCTTGAAAAAGGTGGCAAGTGAGTAGAAACAAAGGAGGTGCTGTCCGATTTTCCGTAGAATTTAGTGACTTAGCACCTAGGATATTCTACGTTTGAAGTAAGAGGTTAATGGACGTATGGTGACCATTATAGGTTGAAGTACTAAGTATAGCGTATCCTACTTGAAGAATGGAATAGCTCAAGGTTGAAGTACTTTGGAGCATTTTGCTACTTGTCGACAATCGTCGCGAGGTATGTGAACCTCTTCTTTCTTTGGCATGATCCTACGTATGAAATATCCATGTGATAACATTTTAAGATTCCTTCTACTCTTAAAAGTTAAGAAGTATCCACATTGTTGACTCTAAATTAAGTATGTTAAATTGTCCTAAGTCCTTACCAAGCCTTATGGGAGATATTGGTAAGAATGGTTAGGAAATTATGAGATTTGATTTCAAGCTATGTATCTTGATTTATTTAAAGTAAGTATGTAAGTTGATTTTTATGTTTGAAAATGACTTGAATTTATATGTGAAAAGGGGATTGGTTTTAAAAGTGTAGATGACATGATTTTACAAGTATAAGTAAATGGACTTTAAAGAATGTATGTTATGAAGTTTTAAGACTATGAACTTTGATTTTCTTTAAAGGATTATGAAACTTTATTTTTCAAGTTATGGGACTTGATTTCTAAAGTATAAGCGACATGATTTGAAAGAGTGTATGCTATGAGGTGTTAAGGCTATAAGCCTTGATTTTATAAGTGGAAATGACTTAATTTTACAAAGTATGGCTTCTTAATTTATTTCAAAGGTTAAGAAGATGGCTTCCAAAAGAGTATGTGATTTGAGCTTTAAAAAGAAAGGAGTTCTATGATTCTTTTTAAGTATGTATGTATGTAGTATTTTTGGATCTAGTTTCCTAATGTTGTAAGAATAAAAGTGTCTTAAGTTCTCTAAAATGAAAGGTTGTTATAATAGCTTTATGGGAAGTTGTTATGACGACTTAAGAAGAAGTGAAAAGATGGTTTGAAAATGTTATGTAAGGAAAATCACACCGAGCCTACAAATAGGCCGGATTACGTTATGAAATACACCGAGCCTACCAATAGGCGGATTACGTTATGAGATACACCGAGCCTACACGTAGGCGGATTACGCCATATTACCCCGAGCCTTCACATAGCCGTTACGTCATCTTACACCGAGCCCCACCGGCGGGCCGGATTATGTTATATGATTCCACATTACACCGAGCCCCACAGGCGGGCCGGATTATGTTATATGATTCCACAGTACACCGAGCCCCACAGGCGGGCCGGATTATGTTATATGATTCCACAGTACACCGAGCCCCACAGGCGGGCCGGATTATGTCACATGATTCATCAGTACACCGTTTCCCGCAAATGGGCCGGATTATGTTATGTAAGATATGTATGTTATGTGAAAAAGGCTGGATTAAACTCTTAAGTAAGTATGTAAGAATATGTTGTTAAATCTTATCGAAAGAAGGAAAGGAACGGTTAATATATGATTGATTTGGGAGTTAAAATGACATTCTTTATACGTATATGATTTGGTTATTGCATTTTATTTACATTCCATACTCGCATTGTAATCGACTTCTTCGGGCCGCTCATGCCCGCAGGTTTTAGGTACCCAGGTTGGTGATCCTTGCTCTTAGGATCTCTGTTCCGTTTTTGGAAAGAAGCCCCTTTCACTCCGGAGGCTTGTCTTTTGGTACGATTTCCCTGATGTGGTAGACTTATGTACATTCAGGGGTATGGCTGTTATACCCCGTAGTTCCAGGGTATGTATGCGAGGACGTACGTACGAGAATACGACAGAAAGATTGGAAAGGAAGAAAGAGGTGAATTTTTCCACGGAAAAGTTTCCGGTTTTTGTGAAGGAAAAAGGTTCGTTAATGGGAATTGGATTCCCATATTTGGTTTTTGGACTTCTTGGATTATATTAGAATTATGGAATTTTATTTTCGGAAATGGTCACGTGGGGCCCACGGGAGAAATTTACTGATTTTGTGGGCCCGCTTTGATTTTGAGATTTTGGCCGTTATAGATATTTTCTAAGACGAAATATTTTGATTTAATCGGGGGGCGACACGTGTCACCCCCATGTGGCACCCTTGGGCCGAAATATGTTTGTGCACAACACCCGGTTAGAGTCGTGTTTGGACGAAACCGTCTACCAAACATAAGAAGGGTAAATTACGGCTATGTCATTTAGTATTTTTGCGGATTTTTCCGAGAGACGAAACGTTTTGGACCAACGAGAGGGCAACACTTGGCACCCTCTCGTTGGTGGACTTGAAGGGGCGTTAGGGCCGATTGAATGAGCAAGTCTTGGTTGATTTTTTGTGTAGATATTTGTGAGGGTTTTAAGGAGTAGGGTCTAGGGGGCACTTGGGTGAATCTTGGCCTTACACTTGCTATACACTTGGCTAGATCTTGGCCATTGGTTGGCCTTGGCTTGTGCTATAAATACCCCTCTCCTTTGATGAACTTCTTCATCCTAAATATTTCCTAAGTGTTAGAATCCTCCCCCTCCCTTCCTTATGGTTTCGTCCCTCCCCTCTTCCTTTGTGAGGCCTTGGCCGAGGGGTGCACCCCCCTCCTAGAGGCCTTGGCCGAGGGGTACACCCCCCCTCCTAGTAGTGTGGCCGTGGGGTACCCCCCCCCCTAGCCTAGTTGCTTTCGTATAATACCCCCCCCCCTTTGTGGTGTAGAAATACTCTCAAGTATTGTTATAATGCCCAAATTACCTTAGCCGTATACCTTGTAGTATTCTAAGGTTATACCTATACGAAAAGCCCAGAAATACTATTATACTTCACGTCAGTCAAAAAAACGGAAACCCTAGGAAAATCTCCATAGTCCGTTGTAGTATTGTGTAGAAGTTGGTTAGAACTTCTAAGGGTGGTTTAGATCGGTCGAGCGCCGGAGTCGAGCTAAACGACTGCCCAGGATCGCCATTAAAATCGGAGAATTATGGGCTTATCGATGTAAATATCTTGTGCCACTATTTGTAATTGGAAATTACATGTCGTTAGATTATATAGTCAAGTATACTATATATATATAATCAACATAGCTTGTGGCAATGTCCTCGACTTAAGCTCAAGAATCGAATCAGTAATTACATGGGACCGTACATGAGACTTGTAGTAGTACCGTGGAGTAGAATTGTACCGTTAGGGTTAGATGTATAACCCCCTGGTTGGCTTGGTAGCGCCTCGTTAGAGAGGAGGTTTACGCTGTTGCGTGGGAGTCGCCGAATTTTCTGAGAATGTTCTACGATGAGATCTTAATGTTAATAAGCGCCTTGTGGCCTTATAGGTTGATGTACTCACGTGTGGCGCGATCCACGTGGCTTAAGGGGTAGCCGACGTTTGGAAGTACTTGAGCGTTTTGCTATGAGTCGATACTCCGCGAGGTATGTGAACCTCTTCCTATCTCTTCTAGCATGATATGTGAAACTATGTAGTACGAGACGATACGTGCTAAATGTGTTTGAGTGGTTTAAAACATAAAGTGTTATAACGGCTTTATGGGAAGTTGGTTATAACGACTTTATGTTAGTAAGAAAATACATGTGGTTTTTAAAAGGTAATCGATTTGAACTATAATCGGCTTGTTATATGATAAGAAAGAACTTGAAGTATTTCAAAAGATTTTGAATCATTTTGAAAGGAGAAGTAATACTTGGTGTTTGAAAACTTAAGAGTTATACTAGCTTTATGGGAAGTTAGGTATAACGGCTTAAGAATGCTTTATCGATTTGGAAATCGAATGTGTATCGACAACCCACCGCAGTTAATAAAAGGAAATGTTTTGAATAATTAAGTATTATTAAAACCAGTAGAAACTTCCATCTGCATAGAAGCTAAGATGAGACAAAATGATATTTCCTAGATCATGGCTGCTGTAATAAGATTGTTATAAACAAGAATATCCTACTCACATATAAGGCTTATGTTTCTCAGATTGTTTAAAAGAGAATTATATTCTTAAATGAATAAGACTATGAACTGCGAAACCTTTCTAAAATAAGAAACGTGAACATTTGAAATTAGGCAAACTTGGACGTTTGGAAAATAATGTTGTTACTTGATTTTACAAAGGTAAGAGTTTTGGTTTTCTTAAAAGGACAGTCACTCTATTTTATACTACGGGTATTGTGTGACTTATGTGAAAGAAACAGATCTTTTTTTAGATTTTAATGTGTAAAGTACTTTGGGGATAGATACCCGAACTTGTTAGTAGAAAGTACCTTGTGTGAATAACTTGATTGTATTGGTTTGTGATAGCCTTGTAATACTTTCTTGTTACCTTGATAATTAAACGTGTTAGGATGCTACGTGTGTTAGTATCTTGTGATGTTTGTGTAAGGGGGTTTCCCTTGATTGTGCTTATTAACTATCAGTCGTTATGATAGTATTGTGGCATTCATCTCTTGAGATGATTCCGGGGGTTAAGCGCCTCCGACGCGGGTAGACTCAGCGATGCAGGACCATGATTCGAGAATACCTCATGCGGTCCCGGGGCCTATGCGGAGCTACGAGAGTTCCAGGATAGTGTGCGTCCTTTATGGGCATGCGGTCCTTGTGGCCATGCGGACTCGAAAGTCCAGGACGATGCCGGGGAGTAGCTACCCTCGATGCGGGGAATACCTCGCGGCCGATGAGATTGGCCTACGCGAGTCTGCGGAAGTTCCGGACTAGACGCGCGACATTAGATCTGCGGGCAAGTGGCGGCTTTGATCATGTGACGGTGCAGACAGATCTTATGATACGATTTATGACCTTGTTGACTGTAGGTGTTAGTAGTCGGCCAGGCCTTCAGACTTACCTGCATGCTTTTTTTAGGACACAGTGGGACACGTGTTCATATGTATTCCTTGGTGCTTGTATATCATAAATCGCGGTGAGGAAGGTATTCCACGCACGATTGATGTTGTGGGCGTGAGACCCATTG
This sequence comes from Przewalskia tangutica, assembly GCA_029844215.1. Taxonomy (NCBI): domain Eukaryota; kingdom Viridiplantae; phylum Streptophyta; class Magnoliopsida; order Solanales; family Solanaceae; genus Przewalskia; species Przewalskia tangutica. The sequence continues at coordinate 91,025,382 of CM056723.1, forward strand.
TTAAATTGAGTGATGACTTGAGGTGTGAGTCCCCGACTTGACATGATCGCTTATTTATGGTGAATCGTAGTTTGGTTATCATACATGTCTCCCGCTTTGTATAGACTACTATGATTTCATTTACGATTTATCTTTAGTTTCACATACTTTGCACTGCATCGACCTCCTTCGGGCCGCGTTCATGCCGCAGTTGAGGCACATCGATCGTTGATCCTAGCTCTCGTGGTCACGGCGTTTGGGAAGCTCCGTTTCTCCGAGGCTTATCACGGGTATAGTCCTGCCGTCGTAAGTGTTTACATTCGTGGTTTGGCGGGCCCCGTCCCGCCATTGTGGTCGTATCATTCTTAGAGGTCCGTAGTAATCTTGTAGGCGGGGTTGGTAAAAGGATTGCCGTTCATTTGTAAAAGAGTTGATGGTTATATATATGCGAAAGGCAAGTTTTCATGATTATTGTTTTATATTTCGTTATCTCATGTTGTTGTTTTATGTTCCGTGACACTCGATGTTGTGTCACTAGGGTGCGGGCTAAGGCACCGCCACGCCCGCCGGTCGTGACAAAAGTGGTATCGAGCGATTAATCCTCGGAAAGTGTCTACGCATCGTATCCATGCAGTCTTGATTATCGGTGTTGTGCACCACACCAATAATCGTGAGGCTATAGGATATTTAGGATTGGTTTCTATTCTTCTCACTCGAGATCGTGCCTTAGAGCCGTGTTGTAAGTTGGACCTCCGACGAAATTCATTCCTTATCGTTATGCCTCCGCGTAGGCAACCCGCCCAGAGGCGGCAGCCGAGGGAGCTGCGAGTTGAGTTCAGAAGGTTGCGAGGGCACAGGCCCAATCATTACCTAGGGTAGTGCTTCATTCGGGGATTTCTGCGACGTCACTAGCCCCAGCAGAGTTTAGCACAGTGACGGCAGTTCCTACTGCGTCCACGATATTTGAACCTTCAGTTCCACGACCGGGAACAGTGAATATAGATTGCAAAGAGGCGACCCTGTTACTAGCTATAGATTTGGCTACCAGAGATTATACCGATGTACCACGAGTCTTGATGACTACCTAAGAGAGGGTTGTGCAAGAGTAATTCTTCAGTTGGGCTTGAGCATGGCCTGTGTACGGGCTTATGTACAGCAGGCCGAAAAACGTAGAGATTGACGGGTTAACCAAGGACAGCAGAAGAGGGCCAGAGCAGCAAGGTCCTTCGGTAACTTTCAAGGTGAGTATACCTTAAGTGCTATGTTCTGATAGCAGCGTGGTAGTTGTGATGAGAAATCATGGTGGGTTAACCGAGTAAGATTTTGGGGAATAGAGAAGGTGTGAGCCTTAGAGTGTTATACGTACAGACCTTAGAGGTAAGGCCATCTCGAGTAAAGGTGTAGTGTTATGTTTGATCCTTATCAGAGTGCATAGTGCACGTGAGCTATGTTTGGGATAGGTCCCTAAGTGGTATGAAATGAAAGAGGGTAGTTGAGCTAAGAAGACCGTTAGGTTTTCGTAACGTGTTTAGTGAGATTGTTCCTTCGGGGAGCTAGTGTTTTGCGCAATGCCGGGTCGGGTTGAGGCCATGTTGCGGGTCAACCCGCGGCATGTTTGGTGGTGGGTGCAGTTGTGGTGGTCCCGCCTTGTGTTAGGGTCACGAGGGTGTTAGGCCCAAGTTTAGTTGACCACAGACGAAGTTCGTGGATGCGTTCGACCAGTGGTCGGTCGATGGGGGCAGCCCATCGTGTTCTTCGGTCGGGACCGTTCACTCGGCAGTGTTGATTGGTCAGAACGGTTGTAAGGCTGCACGGGGTGCCTACCTTCACCTTATGGCGAGCAGTGGAGCCCGTGTTACGGCTGTTTTGTTTGGAAGTTTTACGAGCAGGTTAAGGACTGGTGAGTCTCGACCGCATTCGCCTCGCCGGTGTGGATTTCAGGGGAAGTTGCGAGGATTGTTGTCTCCTGTGGAGGGAGCGTTTAAGCTACCATTTCAGTGTTCGGATGTCGCCTTACGAAGCCTTGTTGGGGCAGAAGTGTAAGTTGCCGGTCGATTGGTTCGATGTTGGCAGGGTTCAGATAGTTGGATCAGGCTTGTTCCAGCAGACTGTGGATAGGGTAAAGCTCGTCTAGAAGAAGTTCTGGCAGCTCAGAGGAATCGTGCGGATGATCGGCGACGACGCTTAGAGTTCAGGTTGACGGTCGGTCTTCTTGAAAGTACCACCCCGGTCAGGGTGTGACGAGTTTTGGAAACAGAAGGAACTTAGCCCGAGTTACTTTTGGGCCCTTAAGAGTTCATGTGAAGAATAGGCCAGGTTGCCTATATGTTAGCTTTTGCCGTCCGACTTAGGAGGCAGGACGTCCGGTCTTTCGTATTGTTATGTTCGGGAAAGTATCGAAGATCCATCCAGAATGTTCCCAGTTAATGATGCCCACGTAAAGAGATAGTAACCCCGAGTTTTGGAAACTAAAGCAGTATCAGAAATGTGGTAAGGGTTCGAGTGTACGACAGCTTCAGTGATCGCATGCAGCCCGGTACCATTTGTTGGGTCGTCGGAGCAAGGCTCGCAACAAAGTGACAAAAGTGGTATTATTTGTGGTGATGTTAGAGGTGTTTCCTCGTAGACTTGGATATAAGTATGTTGCGCAGGTATTTCTGTGGCCAGGTATGGCAGAATTGTTTCGTAAGTATAGTAGTGAAGACTATCTTGGCGACGCTTGTTTTGAGACTTAGAAGGAACATTCGGGACGAATGTTTCTAAGGGGGGAAGAATGTTATACCCCGTAGTTCCAGGGTATGTATGCGAGGACGTACGTACGAGAATACGACAGAAAGATTGGAAAGGAAGAAAGAGGTGAATTTTTCCACGGAAAAGTTTCCGGTTTTTGTGAAGGAAAAAGGTTCGTTAATGGGAATTGGATTCCCATATTTGGTTTTTGGACTTCTTGGATTATATTAGAATTATGGAATTTTATTTTGGAAATGGTCACGTGGGCCCACGGAGAAATTTACTGCTTTGTGGGGCCCGCTTTGATTTTGAGATTTTGGCCGTTATAGATATTTTCTAAGACGAAATATTTTGATTTAATCGGGGCGACACGTGTCACCCCATGTGGCACCTCGGGCCGAAATATGTTTGTGCACAACACCCTTGCTAGAGTCGTTTTCGACTAAACGTTCTACCTAACTTTGAAGGGTAAATTACGGCTATGTCATTTAGTATTTTTGCGGATTTTTCCGAGAGGCGCAAACGTTTTGGACCAACGAGGGCAACACTTGGCACCTCTCGTTGGTGGACTGAAAGGCGTTAGGCCGATTGAATGAGCAAGTCTTGGTTGATTTTTTGTGTAGATATTTGTGAGGGTTTTAAGGAGTAGGGTCTAGGGGGCACTTGGGTGAATCTTGGCCTTACACTTGCTATACACTTGGCTAGATCTTGGCCATTGGTTGGCCTTGGCTTGTGCTATAAATACCCCTCTCCTTTGATGAACTTCTTCATCCTAAATATTTCCTAAGTGTTAGAATCCTCCCCCTCCCTTCCTTATGGTTTCGCCCTCCCTCTTCCTTTGTGAGGCCTTGGCCGAGGGGTGCACCCCCCTCCTAGAGGCCTTGGCCGAGGGGTACACCCCCCCTCCTAGTAGTGTGGCCGTGGGGTACCCCCCCCTAGCCTAGTTGCTTTCGTATAATACCCCCCCTTTGTGGTGTAGAAATACTCTCAAGTATTGTTATAATGCCCAAATTACCTTAGCCGTATACCTTGTAGTATTCTAAGGTTATACCTATACGAAAAGCCCAGAAATACTATTATACTTCCGTCACTACAAAACCAAACCCTAGGAAAATCTCCATAGTCAGTGAGTATTGTGTAGAAGTTGGTTAGAACTTCTAAGGGTGGTTTAGAGCGGTTGAGCGCTCGGAGTTGAGCTAAACGATTGCCCAGATCGACATTAAACTCGGATAATTATGGGCTTATCGAGGTAAATATCTTGTCCTCTATTTGTAATTGGAAATTACATGTCGTTAGATTATATAGTTGAAGTATACTATATATATATAATCAACATAGCTTGTGGCAATGTCCTTGACTTAAGCTCAAGAATCGAATCTGTAATTACATAGGATCAGACATGAGACTTGTGTAGTAGTACCGTGGAGTAGAATTGTACCGTTAGGGTTAGATGTATAACCCCTGGTTGGCTTGGTAGTCGGCCTCGTTAGAGAGGAGGTTTACGCCGCGGGGAGAGTCGCCGAATTTTCGGGAGAATGTTCTACGATGAGATCTTAATGTTAATAAGCGCCTTGGGGACTTATAGGTTGATGTACACGTGTGGCGCGATCTACGTGGCTTGGGGTAGCCGACGTTTGGAAGTACTTGAGCGTTTTGCTATGAGTCGATACTCGTCGCGAGGTATGTGAACCTCTTCCTATCTCTTCTAGCATGATATGTGTGAAACTATGTAGTACGGTGACGTCACGTGTGCTAAATGTGTTTGAGTGGTTTAAAACATAAAGTGTTATAACGCTTTATGGGAAGTTGGTTATAACGACTTTATGTTAGTAAGAAAATACATGTGGTTTTTAAAAGGTAATCGATTTGAACTATAATCGCTTGTTATATGATAAGAAAGAACTTGAAGTATTTCAAAAGATTTTGAATCATTTTGAAAGGAGAAGTAATACTTGGTGTTTGAAAACTTAAGAGTTATACTAGCTTTATGGGAAGTTAGGTATAACGGCTTAAGAATGCTTTCTCGATTTGAAATCGAATGTGTATCGACAACCCACTGCGGCGTTAATAAAAGGAAATGTTTTGAATAATTAAGTATTATTAAAACCAAGAGAAACTTCCATCTGCAGAAGCTAAGATGAGACAAAATGATATTTCCTAGATCATGGTCAGTAATAAGATTGTTATAAACAAGAATATCCTACTACATATAAGGCTTATGTTTCTGATTGTTTAAAAGAGAATTATATTCTTAAATGAATAAGACTATGAACTACGAAACCTTTCTAAAATAAGAAACGTGAACATTTGAAATTAGGCAAACTTGGACGTTTGGAAAATAATGTTGTTACTTGATTTTACAAAGGTAAGAGTTTTGGTTTTCTTAAAAGGACAGTCACTCTATTTTATACTACGGTATTGTGTGACTTATGTGAAAGAAACAGATCTTTTTAGATTTTAATGTGTAAAGTACTTTGGGGATAGATACCCGAACTTGTTAGTAGAAAGTACCTTGTGTGAATAACTTGATTGTATTGGTTTGTGATAGCCTTGTAATACTTTCTTGTTACCTTGATAAGTAAACGTGTTAGGATGCTACGTGTTAGTATCTTGTGATGTTTGTGTAAGGGGTTTCCTTGATTGTGCTTATTAACTATCGGTCGTTATGATAGTATTGTGGCATTCATCTCTTGAGATGATTCCGGGTTGTCGCCTCCACGCGGTAGACTCGGCGATGCAGGACCATGATTCGAGAATACCTCATGCGGGTCCCGGGGCCTATGCGGAGCTACGAGTTCGAGGATAGTGTCGTCCTTTATGGGCATGCGGTCCTCAGGCCATGCGGACTCGAAAGTCGGTGACGATGCCGGGAGTAGCTACACTCGATGCGGGAATACCTCATGCGCCGATGAGATTGGCCTACGCGAGTGCGGGAAGTTCCAGGACTAGACGCGCACATTAGATATCGCGGGCAAGTGGCCGCTTTGATCATGTGACGCCAGACAGATCTTATGATACGATTTATGACCTTGTTGGTACTGTGGTGTTAGTAGTCGGCTAGCCTTCGTATTTACCCCGCATGCTTTTTTAGGACACGTGGACACGTGTTCATATGTATTCCTTGGTGCTTGTATATCATAAATCCGCGGTGAGGAAGGTATTCCACGCACGATTGATGTTGTGGGCGTGAGACCCATTGTTAAATTGAGTGATGACTTGAGGTGTGAGTCACGACTTGACATGATCGCTATTTATGGTGAATCGTAGTTTGGTTATCATACATGTCTCCCGCTTTGTATAGACTACTATGATTTCATTTACTGATTTATCTTTAGTTTCACATACTGCACTGTTAGATGCGACCTCCTTCGGGGCTGCGTTCATGCCGCAGTTGAGGCACATCGATCGTTGATCCTAGCTCGTGGTCACGATTCAGCGTTTGGGAAGCTCCGTTTCTCGAGGCTTATCGGTGGTATAGTCCACGTGCGTCGTAAGTGTTTACATTCGGGGTTTGGCGGGCCCCGTCCCGCCATTGTGGTCGTATCATTCTTAGAGGTCCGTAGTACCTTGTGGCGGGGTTGGTAAAAAGGATTAAGCTGTTCATTTGTAAAAGAGTTGATGGTTATATATATGCCGAAAGGCAAGTTTTCACAGATTATTGTTTTATATTTCTGTTATCTCATGTTGTTGTTTTATGTTCCGCTGATTACTCTGATGTTGTGTCACTAGGGTGCCCGGGCTAAGGCACCAGTCACGGGCCCAGTTTCGGGTCGTGACAATGGCGGGGCCCTGTCCCGCCGCAGTTGTAATTCTTAGAGGTCTGTAGTCACATGTTGTGGGTCGGTTTGTAAAAAAGAAAGGGATGTAACTGCTGTTGTTATGTTTATGTATATGTGTCCAGGAAGGTAGCCTTATCGGCTAACCTGTGGTTTAATTTCTCGTTATTTTATTTTATAAGTTTCATGTATGTTCCGCTGCTATTTCTCTGATGTATACCTGAACAGGGTGCCCAGGTAGGGCACCAGTCGCGGGCCCGGGGTCGGGTCGTGACAAAAGTGGTATCAGAGCAGTTAGTCCTCGGAAAGTGTCTACAGACCGTGTCTAGTAGAGTCTTGATTATCGGTGTGTTGTGCACCACATCTATAATCAGGAGGCTGCAAGACATTTAGGATTGGTTTCCATTCTTCTCACTCTGAGATCGTGCGATAGAGCTGTGTTGTTAGGGTCGTCTCTCCCTAACGAGTTATGTTGATTGCAGCTACGAGAAAGGCAGCAGTGACCCAGGAAAGACTATGTGGATTTCGTATCCAGGTTGGTAATGATTGTAGTATAGTTGGTATTGTGACATACATCTATACGGAGTTATGTATGAGGGTCAGACGCGTGTTGCCTAGAATGATGTTAGATTTCCAGGAATTGGTAAAGACTAACTAGATACCGGGAAGGTATGGAATAGTTAATAAATTCTCGCCAAGATCTTATGTTTTATTTGAGATAATTGGGAAAGGATGAGCTGTCTGATAGGGTAGTGAACCCTTAAGAAGCCATGTTAAGGAACCTAACGGAATGTCATGTTAATAGATTAAGCTGCGTAGTAGGCTTAAGAGAATTGTACGGATGAGGTCCGTATAGAGTAAGTAATGGTTGTTGTGATCGAGACAACATGGTTTTGGTTTTATGAGAAGTTTTTGTACCCGTTTACTGGGGGACTGGTAAGGTAGGCTTGGAGCATGAAAATTTGCGAGCCTAAGAATATTGATTACTGCCGAGACCTTAGGTATATAAGGCTTTCTCTGGCAATAAGATTTTAAGTCAGACCAAGGATAAGAGTTAAGTGCGGCCCGAGTGGTTGAGGACATTCACGGGTCTCCCATGGCCTGAAATGGAGTGGGATCAGTTGGTAGTAGTTACGCGACGTGTGGTCACGAGGGTGCAAGGCCCAAGTCTAGTTAATTGTTTTACGGGTTCGTGGACGCGTTCCACCGGAACCAGGTCGTGAAAGCCGGAAATGGTCGTATATTGTCTTATAGAGTGACTCCAAAGATTAGAGGCCAGAATTGGTATGGAAGTTATGTATGTATGCTAGAAAGAGTAGGAAGTACGAAAAGATAACCTCTTTTGGGCTTATGATGGACAGATATGCGTGTGCAGGTATTAGGGCCATGTGGCATTGTTGGTATGTCGGGGTGGTGAAAGGAAACTATGTCGCTAATTATAAGTTTGACTCCGAAAGGACATTCGAGGACGAATGTTTCTAAGGGGGGAAGAATGTTACACCCCGAAATTTCAGGATATGTTTATAAGGTAGTACGTAAGAACTCACAAGTGTTAAGATTTGAGACTTGAAAAATTTATCGGAATTATGGATTTGTCGGAAAACGAATTATTGTGACGAATGGGAGGGCGACATGTGTCACCCCCCCTTATAATGTCTTGGACGAAAATTACATGGGCAAAAGGGTCACTTGACCATTGTTTAGATGACCAAGTCTTGCAAGTAGAGAGCTTGACAATGTTGACTTAGTCAATGGGACCAAAGTCTTGATATTTAAAAGAGTTTCATCCTAACCACACATATGTGCAAATATTGACCCTCCATTGAACTATATAGTAGTACTAGTAGCAAGACTTGTCATAACACTTAGAATTTTTTTTAGAGAATTGGAGCTTAGGCATTAGGAGCTCTCGGCTTTGAGCTCATTTGAACAAGAAATTTTTTTTGTTTGTTGTCCAATAATCTTCCCACTTTAAACCAAGGTTCTTGAGTATATTGTAAGCATATCTCAATAGAAAATCCGGAAAAGAGAGTTTTCGTATTAGTCGCAAAGTGAAAACCTAATGGCTTTCTAGGTTTTGGATTGGAAGTTGAAGGAAAGTTGTTGGTATGGTTCTAAGGGTCTCAAGGAGCGGATTGAAGTGTCTTGAAGAGGCTCTAGATTGCTAAGGAGCGACTTCGGATTTGAAGATTTGGATTAAGATTCGTTGAGGTATAATCTTGTCTTTTAAGGTGTTACAAGACTATTTATTTATTTTGTTGTTGTTAGCTTTACATGTTGATAGCATGAAGTTGGTATGTTGAAGTTTATAAGTATTATGGATTGCTTGTAGCTTAATCCGGAATGTTGTGCAAGCCACTTGAAAGTTAGATTACAATTTTAGTCGTTATGTTGAATCGTCGCATGTTGACCTACTTGAGGATTGTAGTAGTTGTAATCAAAGGCGACTTGATATCATGTTATGCTACCAATTTGGATTGAAATGGAAATTTGATAAGAATTGGTATGGTTGAACTCAAGGTGGCCGAATTTGGACTTTTAGTTTGTTATTCATTTGTATTGGACTACTTTCTAAATTGTGAGCCAATTGGGGCTGTTTAGTTATTCATTGTATTGGACTACCTTCTATATTGTTGTGAGCCAATTGGGGCTGTTTGGTTATTGTATTCGACCTTGAAAAAGGTGGCAAGTGAGTAGAAACAAAGGAGGTCTTTGTCCGATTTTCCGTAGAATTTAGTGACTTAGCACCTAGGATATTCTACATTTGAAGTAAGAGGTTAATGGACGTATGGTGACCATTATAGGTTGAAGTACTAAGTATAGCGTATCCTACTTGAAGAATGGAATAGCTCAAGGTTGAAGTACTTTGGAGCATTTTGCTACTTGTCGACAATCGTCGCGAGGTATGTGAACCTCTTCTTTCTTTGGCATGATCCTACGTATGAAATATCCATGTGATAACATTTTAAGATTCCTTCTACTCTTAAAAGTTAAGAAGTATCCACATTGTTGACTCTAAATTAAGTATGTTAAATTGTCCTAAGTCCTTACCAAGCCTTATGGGAGATATTGGTAAGAATGGTTAGGAATTATGAGATTTGATTTCAAGCTATGTATCTTGATTTATTTAAAGTAAGTATGTAAGTTGATTTTTATGTTTGAAAATGACTTGAATTTATATGTGAAAAGGGATTGGTTTTAAAAGTGTAGATGACATGATTTTACAAGTATAAGTAAATGGACTTTAAAGAATGTATGTTATGAAGTTTTAAGACTATGAACTTTGATTTTCTTTAAAGGATTATGAAACTTTATTTTTCAAGTTATGGGACTTGATTTCTAAAGTATAAGCGACATGATTTGAAAGAGTGTATGCTACGAGGTGTTAAGGCTATAAGCCTTGATTTTATAAGTGGAAATGACTTAATTTTACAAAGTATGGCTTCTTAATTTATTTCAAAGGTTAAGAAGATGGCTTCCAAAAGAGTATGTGATTTGAGCTTTAAAAAGAAAGGAGTTCTATGATTCTTTTTAAGTATGTATGTATGTATTTTTGGATCTAGTTTCCTAATGTTGTAAGAATAAAAGTGTCTTAAGTTCTCTAAAATGAAAGGTTGTTATAATAGCTTTATGGGAAGTTGTTATGACGACTTAAGAAGAAGTGAAAAGATGGTTTGAAAATGTTATGTAAGGAAAATCACATCGAGCCTACAAATAGGCCGGATTACGTTATGAAATACACCGAGCCTACAAATAGGCCGGATTACGTTATGAGATACAACGAGCCTACACATAGGCCGGATTACGCCATATTACCCCGAGCCTTCACATAGGCCGGGCTACGTCATCTTACACCGAGCCCCAGCGGGCGGATTATGTTATATGATTCCACAAGACACCGAGCCCCAGGCGGGCGGATTATGTTATATGATTCCACAAGACAAGCCCCACAGCGGGCGGATTATGTTATATGATTCCACAAGATGCCGAGCCCCAGGGCGGGCGGATTATGTCACATGATTCATCGACACCGTGTGTCCATAAATGGGCGGATTATGTTATGTAAGATATGTAAGTTATGTGAAAAAGCTGGATTAAACTCTTAAGTAAGTATGTAAGAATATGTTGTTAAATCTTATCGAAAGAAGGAAAGAGCGGTTAATATATGATTGATTTGGGAGTTAAAATGACATTCTTTTATCTGAGATATGATTTGGTTATTGCATTTTATTTACATTCCATACTAAATTTTGTTGTCTTGACCCCCGAAGCTGCGTTCATGACCGTAGGTTTTAGGTACCCGGTTGGTGATCCTTGCTCTTAGGATCTGTTCGATTTTGGAAAGAAGCCCTTTCACTCCGAGGCTTGTCTTTTAGTACGATTTCCACGATGTGGTAGAATTATGTACATTCAGGGTATGGCGGGCCTGTCCCTTGTGATTGTAATTCTTAAGTGCAGTAGTCACATGTTGTGGGTCGGTTTGTAAAAAGAAAGGGATGTAGCTGCTGTTGTTATGTTTATGTATATGTGTCGGGAAGGTAGCCTTATCGGCTAACACGTGGTTTAATTTCGTTATTTTATTTTATAAGTTTCATGTATGTTCCGCTGCTATTTCTCTGATGTATACCTGAACAGGGTGCCCAGGTAGGGCACCAGTCGCGGGCCCGGGGTCGGGTCGTGACACATGCGGGCAATGTCCATGCCCGGCTGAAGAGCTACACCCGTACAAGCCTCTTCCAAGTAATCATCTAGCCCGGTGACGTAGCGGTGTACTCTGTCCTCCATATCAGCTACTACAGCGGGGACATACCGAGCTAATGAGTCAAACTCCACATTGTACTCTCTAACCGTCCGCCCGTCCTGCCTCAACGTCAAAAATCCGTCGGCCCGAGCCCTCCTCATCTGTGGAGGCAAGAAGTGTGCAAGAAATGACTTTGAGAACTCGTCCCATATAGTTGGAAGTGCATTCTCTCCCCGGGACAGCTCCCATGAATCAAACCAGTCGACTGCGGTATCACGCAGCCGATGCGAACCTAGGACCACTGACTCGGTCTCCGATGCCTTGATCACTCTCATGATCCGCTGTAACTGCCGGATGAACTCCTGCGGATCCTCCTCAGGCCTCGACCCATAAAACTCTGGCGGGTTACATCTCAGAAAATCCCGTAGTCTCAAACATGCGCTCGGGGTGGACTACGGGTGCTCTTGGGGCTGAGGCTGCTGCATCTAGCCTATCCTCATATCGGCCCACGACCACGGCGATGGCGGGCCATCTCCTTGCCCCATCTCATGCTCCAGTGTGGGGTGGAGGCTCAGTCTTGTGGTCTCGGCAGCCACTCTGCGACTCTAAACTCTGCTGTGGCGGCGTCATAAAACTCGCCGTCGGAGCTTGTCTCAGTCTTGACCGGGCTGCGCCCTCGTACTCCTCTGTATCCACTAGCAGCTCCTCGGCTGCCTTGCCCTCTGGGCGGGGTTGCACTATGACTGGGCATAGCGGTAAAAACGAAATACGTCGAGAGGTCCAACTTATCACCGCGGCTACAGGGCACGATCTCGGAATGAGAAAAATGAAACCAATCCTAATGTCATATAGCCTCACGATTATAGATGTGGTGCACAACACACCGATAATCAAGACTCTACTAGACACGATGCGTAGACACTTTCCGAGACTAAGCGCTCGATACCACTTTTGTCACGACCGAACCGGGCGTGGTGGTGCCTACCGGGCACCCTAGTGATACAACATCAGAGAAAATCAGCGGAAATAAAACATGAACATGAAATAAGAGATATTATAAATAAACAGGCCAACCAAAACAGTTGCCTTCTGTACATACATAAAAACCCGAACAGTTATCCTTTTACAAACTCTGCCCACCACAGTGCTACAGACCTCTAAGAGTTTTATAACAACAACTATGACGGGACAGGGCCCCGCCATACCCCTGAATGTACAAGAACCTACAGACTCAGGGTAACATACCAAAGATAAGCCTCCGAAGGAACGGAGCTTCCCAATACGCTGAAAAGGTGATCCTAAAAGCGGGGATCGACAGCCGATGTACCTCTACCTGCGGCATGAACGCAGCCCCCCGAAGGAGGTCAGTACAACAGGTACCAAGTATGTGAAACTGTAAAATACTGTAAATGAAATCATAATAGTCTATATAAAGCAGGAGACATGTATGATAACCAAACTACAGTTCACAACATAAAAGCAGTTATGTCAAGTCAGGGACTCACGCCCTCAAAGTCATCCCGTATGCCCGTGGAACTCCTTCCTCACTGCCGGCAGTCTAGGTACAAATCATGTGATACGTATAACATGTCTCGGCCCATCTCATGGACCCAGTATAGAAACGTGTGGAATACAATCCCGGTTCATCTCATGAACGCGGTAGTCGAGTGGAATACATTCCCGGTTCATCCCATGAACGCGGTAGTCGAGTGAAATACATTCCCGGTTCATCCCATGAACGCGGTAGTCGAGTGAAATACATTCCCGGTTCATCCCATGAACGCGGTAGTCGAGTGAAATACATTCCCGGTTCATCCCATGAATGCGGTAGTCGAGTGAAATACATTCCCGGTTCATCCCATGAACGCGGTAGTCGAGTGAAATACATTCCCGGTTCATCCCATGAACCGGTAGTCGAGTGAAATACATTCCCGGTTCATCCCATGAACGCGGTAGTCGAGTGAAATACAGTACTTGCACAACAAGGCTATCACACGCAACATGGTCAAGTTACACACAACTCAAAGTACTTTCATTTTATGCCAAAAACCAGGTTTTAACCCTAAAGTACTACATACGTTAAATCCCTTTAAAAGATCCATTCCTTTTACCAAAGTCACCTGATACCCGCAGTATAGAGTGACCCACATTTATAAACCAACCCACATTCTTTTTAAAGTCAAGTAACAACATCATTTTCCTAACGTTCCAGTTTGCCTAGTTTCAATTACTCAAGTTCCATTTGAGAGATTTCATAGTTCAAAGTCTTAATCACGTAATTCCTTTTTAGAGCAATTGAGTAATATAAGTCTTATGTGTGAGTAGGTTATTCATAACAATCTTATTAAAGCAGCCATGATCTAGGAAATGTAATATCATTTTGTCTCATCTTAGCTTCTATGCAGATGGAGGTTTCTACTGGTTTTAATAATACAATTCATTAGTCAATACATTTCCTTTATTAACGCTTAGATGGTTTGTTCGATACTTGTTCTCATTTCCGAAATCCATATAACATTCTTAAGCCGTTATACCTAACTTCCCATAAAGCTAGTATAACTCTTAAGTTTTCAAAAACCAAGTATTACTCTTCTATCAAAATGATTCATAAATCTTTTGAAATACTTCATGTTCTTTATTATCACACATCAAGCCAGTTATAGTTCAAATCAGTTACCTTTTAAAAACCACAAAGCATTTTTTTACCTACATAAAGCTATTATAACCAACTTCCCATAAAGTCGTTATAACACTTTATGTTTTAGACCAATCAAATACATTTAACACATGTACGTCTACCGTACTACATAGTTATACACATATCATGCTAGAAGAGATAGGAAGAGGTTCACATACCTCGCGACGAGTATCGACTAATAGCAAAACGCTCCAAGTACTTCAAACCGTCGGCTACTCCTTAAGCCAAGTAGATCGCGCCACACGTAGTACTTCAACCTATAAAGGCCACAAGGCGCCTATTAACATCTAGGTCTCAACGTAGAATATTCTACAGAAAATTCGGCAGCACCTCCCCCCCCGCAACAGCGTAAATCTCCTCCTCTATCGAGGCCGGCTACCAAGCCAACCAGGGGGGGGGGGGTTACACGTCTAACCGGACGTGTACAATTCTACTTCTCAGTAATGCTACACAAGTCTACTGTAATACAGTCCTATGTAATTACAGTTCAGTTCTCTTCTTTATTATTCAGGCTTAAGTCAAAAGACATTGCCGCAAAATTATGATCAGTTCTATATATAGTATACTTCTACTATATATTCCTACAACATGTAATTTCCAATTACAATAAGGGGACAAGTTTAGTTACCTCGATAAGCCCAAAATTATCCAAGTTTAAAGTCGATCCTGAGCAAGGTTTAGCTCCTTCTCCGTGCGCTCCAATCCGCTCCAAGAAACCCTTAGAAGTTCTACGCAACTTCTACTTATAACTTCAACTACTTGTGAAGATTTTCCTTAGGGTTTCGTTTAGTGGCTAAAGGGAAGTATGATAGTATTTTCCGGGCTTTTCGTATAAAGGGTACTTTGGAAAGTACTACAAGGTATTAGGGCTAAAGTATTTAGGCATAACAACAATACTTGGAGAGTATTTCTTTACCAAGGGGGGTAGTATTTCGACTAGCACAACTAGGCTAGGGGGAGGGGGTTCTCGGCTAGAACCACTAGGCAAGGGGGGTTCGGCCGAGGGCCTTCAAGAGGGGGGGAGAAGGGTGGTGTTTGGACGAGAACAAGCAAGAGGGAGATGGAGGGATTTTTCAAGACTTAGGAACATTTGTGGATGAAGAAAACCTTCAAGCAAGGGGAGTATTTATAGGCTAACCAAAGGCCAACCAATGGCCAAGATGAAGCCAAGTGCATAGCAAGTGTAAGGCTAAGATTTAGCCATGTGCTACCTTATCCATCTACACAAAATATCCTACCTAACCCTTGACCAAGGGAAAGGCAAGAAATCGTCCAATCTAGCCCCATTTTGCCGTCCAATGAGGGTGACAAGTGTCACCCTCCCGTTGGTCCAAAATATTTCATCTCTCGGAAAAATCCGCAAAAATTATTAATGACATAGCCGTAATTTTCCCTACGCAAGCTGTGGAAACGTTTCGTCGGAAAACTATTCGTTTCGAGTGTTGTGCACAAATTTCGAACCTTGCCTAACTTTAAGGCTAAACTTTTATACGTACGCCCTCACGTACATACTCTAGAAATACGGGGTATAACACAAGGCCTCATAAGGTGCCATCTGAATACTGGAGTGGTAGCTATTATTATACGCAAACTCAACTAGAGGCAAATTATCCTCCCAGCTACCCCTGAAGTCGATAACACAGGCTCGCAGCATATCCTCAAGAGTCTGGATAGTGCGCTCAGCCTGTCCGTCTGTCTGTGGATGGAATGCAGTACTCAGGCTCACCTGCGTCCCTAAACCCTTCTGGAAAGACCTCCAGAAGTTAGCGTGGCGGGCTCCTCATGCGATATGATCGAAATAGGGACTCCATGCAGTCTGACGATCTCTCGGATATAAAGTCTGGCATAATCCTCAGCCGAAAAAGTCGTCCTGACGGGAAGAAAGTGGGCTGATTTTGTCAGCCTGTCGACGATAACCCATATAGAATCATGCCTCCTCTGAGTGCGAGGTAATCCTGTGATGAAGTCCATGTTGATCACCTCCCACTTCCAGGTCGGGATCTCCATCGTCTGTAACAAACCACCAGGCCTCTGGTGCTCTACCTTCACCTGCTGACAACACGGGCACTGAGCTACGAACTCTGCAACGTCCCTCTTCAAGCCATCCCACCAATACACAGATCGAAGGTCGTGGTACATCTTGGTCGACCCCGGATGGATAGAGTAACACGCGCTGTGTGCTTCTCCTAGAACCTGCTGCTGAAGTCCTAAAACATCTGGAACACACAACCTGCCCTCAAACCTTAGCACCCCATCAGGTGCTACCTCAAAAGGACCCTTCCCCTCACGAAGAGCCGTATCACGATAACGTGTCAAAACAGGATCCTCCAACTGTTGCCTCTTCACCTCCTCGACGATGGAAGGCTCAACAACCTCACGAACTCGAACCCCACTGCTATCAGAATCAATCAAACGGACACCAAGGCTCGCTAACTGATGCAAATCACGAACCATGTCCCTCCTCTCTGGCTGCACATCTGATAGGCTCCCCATCGACCTACGACTAAGAGCATCTGCCACAACATTGGCCTTCCCCGGGTGGTACAGGATATCCACATCGTAATCCTTGAGCAGCTCTAACCACCGTCTCTGTCGTAAGTTCAGCTCTCTCTGGCTGAAGATATACTGGAGGCTCTTGTGGTCTGTATAAATATCCACATGAACCCCATACAAATAGTGCCTCCAGATCTTCAAGGCGTGAATCACCGCTGCCAACTCCAAATCATGGGTGGGGTAGTTCCTCTCGTGTTTCTTCAGCTGTCGGGATGCATACGCTATAACCTTGCCCTGCTGCATCAACACACATCCCAACCCGATGCCTGACGCATCACAATACACGACATAACCGTCTGGACCCTCTGGAAGAGTAAGAACGGGGGCGGTCGTCAGTCTCTCCTTCAGTAACTGGAAACCCTGCTCACACGCATCAGTCCACTGAAACTTAGCTGCCTTCTGAGTCAGCCTAGTCAATGGTGCAGAGATAGAAGCAAACTTCTCTACGAACCGCCGATAATAACCTGCAAGGCCCAGAAAGCTGCGCACCTCTGTCAGAGTAGTAGGTCTAGGCCAAGTCCTGACTGCCTCGATCTTGGCCGTATCCACCTGAATACCATCGGCCCCGACAATATGCCCAAGAAAAGCCACCGAAGCTAACCAAAACTCACATTTGGAAAACTTGGCGTATAACTGCTGGGTCTGGAGAAGCATCGGCCTGATCTCAAATGCTCCGCATGCTCTGCTCTGGCGAGAATAAACCAAGATATCATCGATGAACACTATCACAAGCGTGTCCAAAAATGGTTTGAACACTCGGTTCATCAAATCCATGAATATGCGAGCATTGGTCAACCCAAAAGACATGACCACGAACTCATAATGCCTGCAGGGTCGGAATGCGATCCTAGGGACATCCGCCTCGACTCGCACTGATGATAGCCCGATCGCAGATCAATCTTGGAGAAACATCTCGCACCTGCGGTGGTCGAACAAATCATCAATCACGGGAAGGGTATCTGTTCTTAATGGTCACCTTGTTCACCGCTCAGTAATCAACACATGCGTGCGCGCCCTTCTTCTTCACGAACAATACAGCGCTCCCGGGGAGAAACACTAGGTCGATGAAGCCGCTTCTCCGGAAATCTCTCGGTGGTCCTTCACTCTCTCAACTCGGCGGGTGCCATTCGTATGGCGGAATGGAAATAGGCGAGTGTCCGCAACACATCAATACAAAACTCTATCTCCTCTCGGGAGGATACCGGGAGGTCGCAGGAAACACGCCGGGAACTCTCGACTCACTGGATGGAAATGCGCTGCAGCCTCGAGATCAAACACGAACGAGATGGTAGATATACCCCTTCTGCACCATCTTCCTAGCCTTGAGGTAAGAAATAAACCTACCCTCGGCGTCTGATGTTCCTCCCACACAACAAGGCTCGCCGAGCGGAGCCGTACTACTCTCTCCCTGCAGTCTACATTGGCATAGCAAGAAGCTAGCCAATCCATACCCTGCAGTCTGTAATCTCCTGACCTGGCGATCAAGTATGGCTATGGGGTTCTCCTCATAAGACAACCCCTCGGTAACCTGGACGTCATCAATAGGGAACGCTCTAGAAGGATCACCAATACACTTACGTAGCATCGATACGTGAAAAACTGGGTGTACTGCTTCCAAATTAGATGGTATATCCAACTCATAGGCAACCTTGCCTATCGTACGAATAATCTGGTAAGGCCCAATGTATCTCAGGCTAAGCTTCCCTTTCCTACCAAACCTCATCACACCCTTCATGGGTGATACATTCAAGAACACCCAATCATCAACCTGAAACTCCAAGTGTCGACGTCGATTATCTGCATATGACTTCTGTCGACTCTGGGCTGCTAATAATCTTTCCTGAATAAGCTTCACCTTATCAACAACTTACTGAACCAGATCTGGGCTGATCAACTTAGTCTCACCTACATCAAACCAACCAATAGGTGACCTGCACTTTCTCCCATATAAGGCCGCATACGGGGCCATATGGATACTAGAATGGTAGCCGTTGTTATAGGCAAACTCAATGAGTGGTAAATAATCATCCCAGCTACCTTTGAAGTCAATAATATAGGCTCTCAACATATCCTCTAGTGTCTGAATAGTACGCTCTGCCTGCCCATCTGTCTGGGGATGAAATGTTGTACTGAGACTCACCTGTGTCCCCAATCCCTTTTGGAATGATCTCCAAAAGTTAACTATAAACTGAGCTCCTCTGTCCAATATAATAGATGTGGGAACCCCGTGTAGTCTCACTATATCCTGATGTATATCCTAGCATAGTCCTCAGCTGAGTAAGTAGTCCTGACTGGAAGAAAATGAGATAATTTCGTCAGCCTATCCACAATAACCCATATGGAGTCACACTTCCGCTGAGTGTGAGGTAAGCCTGTAATGAAGTCCATATTGATCACTTCACACTTCCAAGTCAGGATCTCTATCTCCTGCAATAATCCACCAGGCTTCTGATGTTCAACCTTAACCTGCTGACAATTCGGGCACTGGGCAACAAACTCTGCTATGTCTCTTTCATGTCGTCCCACCAATACAATCATCTAAGGTAATGGTACAACTTTGCTGACCTTGGATGAATAGAATAACAAGCGTTGTGTGCCTCACCCATAACCTGGTGTCGTAGCCCCGCAACATTCGGTACACATAGCCTACCTTCATACCTTAGCACACCATCAGGTGCAACCTCAAATAGAGTCTTCTCCTTTTGGAGAGATGCATCTATATACCATGCCAGAACATGATCCTCATACTGATGTCTCTTTACCTCTTCTACAATAGAGGACTCAACAACTTCTCGAACAAGAACCCCACTATCTCCCGAATCCGCCGACCGGACTCCAAGACTAGCTAGCCTGTGTATCTCACGAACCATCTCCTTTCTGTCTGGTTGCACATCCGTCAAGCTACCCATAGATCTACGGCTAAGAGCATCTGCTACAACATTGGCTTTCCCTGGGTGGTATAGAATATCTACATCATAGTCCTTTAGCAACTCTAGCCACCGTCTCTGCCGTATGTTCAACTCCTTCTGCTTAAAGATATATTGGACTCTTATGATCTGTAAAAATGTCAACGTGAACACCATATAAGTAATGTCTCTAGATTTTCAAGGCATGAATCACCGCCGCTAACTCCAAACCATGAGTAGGATAATTCTTCTCATGCTTTCTGAGCTGTCGAAAGGCATAAGCTATAAATCTGCCATGCTGCATCAAAACACACCCCAACCCAATACCTGAAGCATCACAATAAATGACGTAACCATCCGGTCCATTAGGAAGAGTCAGAACTAGAGCCGTAGTCAACTTGTCTTTCAACAACTGGAAGCTGTGCTCACAAGCATCGGTCCACTGGAACTTAGCTCCCTTCTGGGTTAACCTAGTCAAAGAAGCTGAGATCGAGGCAAACTTCTCCACAAACCTCTTGTAATACCCTGCTAGCCCCAGAAAACTGCGTACCTCAGTAGGTGTAGTAGGTCTGGGCCAAGTCTGTACCGTCTCAATTTTCTGTGTATCCACCCGAATACCATCAGCTCCGATAATATGCCCCAAGAATGACACTGATGTCAACTAGAATTTACACTTAAAAAACTTGACATACAACTGATGGTGCTGGAGGACCCTAAGTAATGTCCTCAAATGGTCTGCATGCTCCTGCTCTGAACGGGAATAAACCAGAATATCATCAATGAATATAATGACGAACATGTCTAAGAACGTCCTGAATAGCCGGTTCATCAAATCCATAAACACTAATGGAGCATTGGTTAGCCCAAAATACATCACTCTGAACTCATAATGTCTGTATCGGGTCCTGAATGATGTCTTCGGAATATCCGCCTCCCTTACCCACACCTGATGATAACCTGACCGCAAGTCTATCTTCGAAAAACACTTAGCACACTGCAACTAGTCAAATAAATCATTAATTCTGGGGAGGGAATACATATTCTTTATGGTTACCTTGTTCAGCTGTCTGTAATCAATACACATCCGCAACGATCCATCTTTATTTCTCACAAATAGTATCGGTGCTCCCCAAGGTGATGTACTAGACCTGATGAAGCCTTTTTCTAAGAAGTCTCTCAGCTGCTCCTTCAATTCCTTCAACTCTGCAGGTGTCATTCTATAGGGAGGAATAGATATAGGCTGGGTACCTGGAGGTACATCAATAGTGAACTCTATCTCCCGCTCTGGAGGAAGACTTGAGAGATCATCTGGGAATACATCTGGGAATTCACTGACTACCGGAACTGACTGAAGAGCCGGTACCTCAGCTTCCGATCATGTACCCGAACCAAATGATAAATATAACCCTTTCTGATCATCTTCTTTGCCTTGAGGTATGAAATAAACTTTACCCATCGGCGATGTTGTATTCCCCTTCCATTCTATAACTGGCTCGCCTGGAAACTGAAATCGAACCAACTTCTCTCTACAATCAACGTTGGCAAAACAAGAAGCCAACCAATCCATACCCATGATAACATCAAAGTCAGTCATATCTAACTTTATCAAATCTGCTATGGTATGACGACTATATATCACCATCGAACAATTTTTATATACACACTTAGCTATGACTGAATCTCCTACCGATGTAGTTACCTCAAATGGTTTTATCGACTCAGGTTCTACCATGATTCTACTAGCAACAAGGGGAGATATGTATGATAAAGTAGAACCTGGATCTATCAATGCATATACGTCCCAGAAAAAGATCGATAATATACCTGTAACCACATCCGGCGACGCCTCCTGATCATGCCTACTAGCCAAGGCATAAATGCGGTGCGAGGGACCGCTAGAACTGGAAACTCCACCACGACATCTACCACGGCCTACTGGCATATGAACACCCTGCCCTATGGGGCGCATAGCTATGGAAGAAGACGAACCAGCAACCGACCCAGTAGGCTGAGCCATACCACCCGCACCTCTTACATAAGGATCACACGACTCGGGCATGGCGGTGCCTACTGGCACCCTTACAGGTATACATCAGAGATAATCAGCGGAACATACATGAAACTTATAAAATAAAACAACAGAAGTAAAACAACAGGTTAGCCGATAGGGCAACCTTCCTGTACATATATATATACAACCGAAAGCAGTTGCCTCCTTTCCTTTACAAACTGACCCACAATATATGACTACAGACCTCTAAGAGTTTTAACATAACAATCGTGGCGACAGGCCCGCCATACCCCTGAATATACATGAATCTACAACCTCAGGGAAAACCGTACCAAGAGATAAGCCTCCGGAGCAAATGGAGCTTTTTCCCAAAAACTGAACCGAGATCCTAAGAGCAAGGAACACCAACCTGGGTACCTAAAACCAGCGGGCATGAACGCAGCCCCCCGAAGGTCGATAACAACAGTGCAATATGGAACAGAAATAACGTCTGATGAAATGATCATAATCGTACAAAAGAAATGACAGGGACAAGTATAAAAAGTACATACCAGATCCTGCCGTGTCATTACCACTTATGAACTTAATCGTACCTTATTATCTTTTCCCATTTTCAATAAAAGTTATAGTCACATTCTTACGTACATGATTAGGAAAAATCATTAAATTCATTACCATGTAACTTACTTATCTTTCATAACATAATCCGGCCCTTTAAGGAGGGACGCATATACTACCCGGCCCAATCTAGGACGCGATCAAGTCACACAAATATCAAAGCGTGCCCGTGGAATCCCCCATCACTACCGAAGCGGTATAAGTGTAAAATATGACCATGTGACGCGCGTGGCATCCCACCTCACGTCGGCATACACAACACATATATATCTCTCCGCGTGGAATCCACATCACCGCCGACGGTAGTAGGTGTAACATATAACCGTGTGTCGATGCCCGAAATCCCACATCGTATAAGCATGGCCATGGAGTAATAAAACGCGGGCATCTAACGCGATCTCCGCTGCATGCCGGCATCCTCATCGTATAAGCATGGCCAAGATCAATCACAATGGAAGCATACCGTGGAATCCCCGTCACCGCCAGACGTCCAATAAAATGTCTGGCATCTAACCCGTCTCGGTCACATGCCGGAATCCCACATCGTATAAGCATGTCCAAGGATCAATCATGATGGAAGCATACGTGGAATCCCCGTCGCTGCCAGACGTCCAAGTAAACTTATAACAAGACAATGGCCCTCCAACCGTGAGTCACTAACGTAACATATAATACTTGCACTTAAAGCTATCACAAGCAAATACAGCAAGTTCATTAAACCTTTAGACTTCCATTTTATAAACTCATGGCACTTCCGTTTCACACATAAAAATCAGAATTTAACCCAAGTACTACATGCTTACATTCTTTTCAAAAGATTCCTTTTTCATATAAAACCCCAAGATACTAACACTCGTAGTATCAAGGCTTGTGTACATTTCACATAAGTCACTATACTTTAGAAATACATTTCTCGGCTTCTAAATCAAGTGACCCTTACCTTAAAGCTTTAAGCAAGTGATACCCTTAAATCAAATTGCCCTTCCTTAATTCAAGTTATTTCTTTGATTACTTTATTAGAGAAAACCATTCTCTTAACCTTCCATAAAACCGTTATAACCAACTTCCCATAAAGCCGTTATAACCCTTTATGGTTTTAGACAAACCCATTCCTTTTATAACCAAGAGACTTATACTTTTTTAAAACCAAGTATTATATATTTTCAAATCAACTCTCTTAACTTTCAAAGTACCATTAGTCTCTTAACCTTTAGAAATCAAGTGACTCCTTTTATTATAAAACCTTAGGCAATTCATGCCTTAAAATCAAGTTGCCTTTTCACTAAAATCAAGTCATTTATCTTTCCATAAAGCAAATATAACCAACTTCCCATAAAGTCGTTATATTCACTTTATACCTTAGCCAAAATATAATTTCCTATCCAAGGGACTTATACGTTTAAAACGGAACAAGTATCACATACTTTAAAACTCTTCAAGTCCCTTAACTTAATAAAACTTAAGACATCCTTTATTCTTTCAAAGAAGTGAGTTAATCTCCTAACTCACCCGACTAGGCTATTCATAAAACTAGTAAAGGATATCAAGGTGGTGTACGTCTACCATACTACATACGTGCAACTAGTCATGCTCAAAAGATAGGAAAAGTTCTACATAGAGTAAATCACACAACTAACTCTTAACTTCTAAGAGTAAAAGGAAACATGAAATGATACCACAGGTATATTCCATACATAGAATCATGCCAAAGGAAGGAAGAGGTTCACATACCTCGCGACGATTATCGACAAGTAGCAAAATGCTCCAAAGTACTTCAACCTTGATAGCTATTCCATCCTTCAAGTAGGATACGCTATACTTAGTACTTCAACCTATAATGGTCACAATACGTCCATTAATCTCTTACTTCAAACGTAGAATATTCTAAGTGCTAAGTCACTAAATTCTACGGAAAATCGTACAGCACCTCCTTTGTTTCTACTTACTTTGCCACCTTTTTTAAGGCCGAATACAATAACCAAACACGCCACATTTAAGTCCCCAAACAATGCAATCAACAATAGGGGATTACACGCCTACTAGACGTGTAAAATTCCGCCCCACAATAGATATCAAACTAACACAACTACTAGTCCAATTTCGGCCATATTGAGTACCACAATACCAATTCTTATCCAATTTCCATTTCAATCCAAATTGTTAGCATAACATGATATCAAGTCGCAATCGATTATAACTACTATAATCTTCAAGTAAGTAACATGCGACGATTTCTAATAAACGACCAATTAGTAATCCAACTTCAAGTGGGTAATATAACATTTCGGATTTAAGCTACTAGCAATCCATAATACTTATGAACTTCAACATATCAACTTCATGCTAGCAACATGTAAAGCTAACAATAACAATATATATTTAATCTTGTAACACTATTAAGAGACAAGATTATACCTCAACGAATCTCAATCCAAGTCCAAATCCGAATTTGCTCCTTAGCAACTTAGAGCCTCTTCAAGACGCTTCAATCCGCTAGTTGAGACCCTTAGAACAACACCAACAAACTTTCTTCAAATCTCCAAACAAAACCTAGAAAGACAACTAGGTTTTCGCTTTGCGACTAACCCGAAAACTATCTTTTTCCGAGATTTTTCTATTGAGATATGCTTACAATACACTCAAGAACCTTGGTTTAAAGTGTGGAGCTTAGGACAAGGAACAAAAAATTTTTCTTTTCAAATGCAAGGAACCCGAGAGCTCTTTGTGAGTTTCATCCAATTTCTTGAAATTTTTTCTAAGTGTTGGGCTCTCTCTTGCTACTAGTAGTATTATATAGGGACATGGAGGGTCAAGATGTAACCAAATGGGTGGCTAGGATGAGGTTCTCTTAAATATCAAGCTTGTGGTCCCATTGACCAAGTCAATTATCTCAAGCTCTACTACTTGCAAGACTTGTCTTCCTAACAAGGGTCAAATGACCCTTGCGCCCTTGTGATTTCGTCCAAGACCTCAATGAGGGGGGGTGACACGTGTCACCCTTCCATTCGTCACAATATTACGTTTTCCGACAATTCCATAATTCCGATAATTTTTTTTACAAGTCTCAAATCTTAATACTCGTGAGTTCTTACGTACGTTCTTACAACATGTCCTGCACAAACGGGGTGTAACATTCTTCCCCCCTTAGAAACATTCATCCCCGAATGTTCTTTCAGAGTCAAACTTATAAGTAGCGACATAGTTTCCTTTCACAACCCCGACATACCAACAATGCCACACATGGCCCTAATACCTCGCACACGCATATCTGTCCATCATAAGCCCAAAAGAGATTATCTTTTCGTACTTCCAACTCCTTCTAACATATACATAGTCTCAATATAATCTGTTCATGAAACTTAAACATACCACAACTTTATCATGCATACAAGTTTCTAAAGGGCCAAAGACATACCTGAAATCATATAGGCGGTTCAAAGGACCGCTAAAATCGAACTTCCACCACTGTCACGGCCACGTGCATAAACATCCTGCCTAGCTATGGAAGGCGAAGAACCCGCAACTGATCCAGTAGACTGCGCTATCCTACCAGTGCCACCTCTGGTCGGACAGTCTCTCACGAAATGGCCCTGCTGGCCACAAGCATAACAAGCTGTCGAAGTAGTACGACACTCCCCAAAATGGAATCTACTACAGTGACCACACCGGGGCAAAGGTGGCTTCCCTTTGCTAGTATTCTCGGACATCTGCAACTCAGAGCCTGGAGCCCTGACCTGCTCCCGAATATCCCCGGCGACCAAACCTCCGGCCAGAAGACCGGGAAGGAGCACTCTGTGCCGGCTGAGATGTAGACCTAGTCTGCAGTTGAGGCTGTCCACCTCGAAAGTTACCCTGGAATCCTGCCGTCCTGGCCCTCATGGGCTGGCCTGAGTCTAGCTGACCCTCTCTCTCTCTGTCCTCTATCCCCTGCGCATAAGCTTGCATCCTGGCAATATCCATATCGGGATGAAGGGCCACTCCCAGGCATGCAGTAATCATATAATGGTCTAGCCCCATCACATAACGGTGAACTCTGTCCGCCATATTAGCCTCAATAGTGTGCGCATACCTGGCCAACGAGTCAAACTCCAGGTTGTATTCCCTGATGGTCCTCCCATTCTGCCTCAATAACAAAAACCTATCAACACGGGCTCTCCTCATTTCAGGAGGCAAAAAGTGATCAAGAAAGGCCTCCGTGAACTCATCCCAAACTGCCGGACGAGCACCCACACCCCTCGACAACTCCCAAGACTCAAACCAGTTCAACGCAATATCGCGTAACCGGTAAGAAGCTAACACAACTGACTCTGTCTCCGAGGCCCTAAGCACCTGCATAGTCCGCTGTAGCTGCCGAACGAACTCTTTAGGATCATCCTCAGATCTCGAACCATAAAATTCGGGTGGACTACAACCCAGAAAATCCCGAATCCTCAAACTGTCGGCTCTAGGGTTAGCTACCTGTTCCTGTCGGCGCTGCCCTACCACTATGCTAGTCAATAGCCTGATCTGCTCTCCATAATCTCTAAACTCGCTCAGCTACAGAATGGAGGCTCGGTGCAGGAACCTCTGGAGCTACTGCCACTCTCGGCTCCTCTAATACCGCCGGCGTGGCTGAGTTCGCCGATCCGCCTACTACCTTAGGCATAGTATGTGCCTGAGTCCGTGTAACCCTCTGAGTAGCGCTAGCGCCTCTGCCGCTTTGCCCTTGCCTCGGGCCTGGTCGCCGTGGAGGCATAATCATACATAAGAAGGGGTCGAGAGGATTCAACCTACTAGACGGCTCTCATCGCGATCTCAAAGAGAGAAGAATGGAAACCAATCCTAAATGTCCCGCAACCTCACGATTATAGATGTGGTGCACAACACACCGATAATCAAGACTCTACTAGACACGGTGCGTAGACACTTTCCGAGGACTAATCGCTCGATACCACTTTTGTCACGACCCGACCGGGCATGGCGTGGTGCCCTACACAGGCACCCTTACAGTATACATCGAGATAATCAATGAACATACATGAAACTTATAAAATAAAACAACAGAGTAAAACAACAGGTTAGCCGATAGGGCTATCTTCCTGGACATATATATATACAATCGAAACAGTTGCCTCATTTCCTTTACAAACTGACCACAATATATGACTACAGACCTCTAAGAGTTTTAACATAACAATCGTGGCGGGACAGGGCCCGCCATACCCTGAATATACATGAATCTACAACCTCGGGAAAACTGCACCAAGAGATAAGCCTCCGAGCAAATGGAGCTTTTTCCCAAAATCAACCGAGATCCTAAGAGCAAGGATCACCAACAGGTACCTAAAACTGCGGGCATGAACGCAGCCCGAAGGGGTCGATAACAAAAGTGCGAATATGGAATGTAAATAACGTCTGATGCAGATCATAATCGTACAAAAGAAATGACAGGGACAAGTATAAAAGTACATACGGATCCCGCCGTGTCATTACCACTTATGAACTTAATCGTACCTTATTATCTTTTCCCATTTTCAATAAAAGTTATAGTCACATTAAATGCGTACATGATTAGGAAAAATCATTAAGTTCATTACCATATAACTTACTTATCTTTCATAACATAATCCGACCTTTGGGAGGGACGATATACTACGGCCCAATCTAGACGCGATCGAGTCACACAAATATCAAAGCGTGCCCGTGGAATCCCCCAACACTGCCGACAGCTATAAGTGTAAAATATGACCATGTGACGCGCCCGTGGCATCCCACCTCACTGTCGGCGTACACATACACAACACATATATATATCTCCTGCCCGTGGAATCCCACATCACTGCCGACAGCCGTAGGTGTAACATATAACCATGTGTCGCATGCCCCGAAATTCCACATCGTATAAGCATGGCCATGGAGTAATAAAATGCGCGGGCATCTAACCCGCATCCTGGCTGCATGCCCCGTCATCCCTCATCGTATAAGCATGGCCAAGATCAATCACAATGGAAGCATACCCGTGGAATCCCCCGTCACTGCCGGTACATCCAATAAAATGTCCAGGCATCTAACCCGCATCCTGGTCACATGCCCCGGAATCACACATCGTATAAGCATGTCCAAGGATCAATCATGATGGAAGCATGCGTGGAATCCCAAATCGCAGACGCCCAAGTAAACTTATAACAAGACAGCCGGCCCTCCAACTGAGAGTCACGACAACATAACATATAATACTTGCACTTAAAGCTATCACAAGCAAATACAGGAAAGTTCATTAAACCTTTAGACTTCCATTTTTATAAACTCATGGCACTTCCGTTTCACACATAAAAATCCGGGAATTTAACCCCAAGTACTACATGCTTACATTCTTTTCAAAAGATTCCTTTTTTCATATAAAACCCCAAGATACTAACACCCGTAGTATCAGGCTTGTGTACATTTCACATAAGTCACTATACTTTAGAAATACATTTCTCGGCTTCTAAATCAAGTGATACCCTTAAATCAATTTGCCCTTCCTTAATTCAAGTTATTTCTTTGATTACTTTATTAGAGAAAACCATTCTCTTAACCTTCCATAAAGCCGTTATAACCAACTTCCCATAAATCCGTTATAACCCTTTATGATTTTAGACAAACCCATTCCTTTTATAACCAAGAGACTTATACTTTTTTAAAACCAAGTATTATATATTTTCAAATCAATTCTCTTAACTTTCAAAGTACCATTAGTCTCTTAACCTTTAGAAATCAAGTGACTCCTTTTATTATAAAACCTTAGGCAATTCATGCCTTAAAATCAAGTTGCCTTTTCACTAAAATCAAGTCATTTATCTTTCCATAAAGCAAATATAACCAACTTCCCATAAAGTCGTTATATTCACTTTATACCTTAGCCAAAATATAATTTCCTATCCAGGACTTATACGCTTAAAACGGAACAAGTATCACATACTTTAAAACTCTTCAAGTCCCTTAACTTAATAAAACTTAAGACATCCTTTATTCTTTCAAAGAAGTGAGTTAATCTCTAACTCACCCGACTAGGCTATTCATAAAACTAGTAAAGGATATCAAGGTGTTGACGTCTCAGTACTACATACGTGCAACTAGTCATGCTCAAAAGATAGGAAAAGTTCTACATAGAGTAAATCACACAACTAACTCTTAACTTCTAAGAGTAAAAGGAAACATGAAATGATACCACAGGTATATTCCATACATAGAATCATGCCAAAGGAAGGAAGAGGTTCACATACCTCGCGACGATTATCGACAAGTAGCAAAATGCTCCAAAGTACTTCAACCTTGATAGCTATTCCATCCTTCAAGTAGGATACGCTATACTTAGTACTTCAACCTATAATGGTCACAATCGCCCATTAATCTCTTACTTCAAACGTAGAATATTCTAAGTGCTAAGTCACTAAATTCTACGGAAAATCGTCTGACACCTCCTTTGTTTCTACTTACTTTGCCACCTTTTTGGGCGAATACAATAACCAAACACGCCACATTTAAGTCCCCAAACAATGCAATCAACAATAGGGGATTACACGCCTACTAGACGTGTAAAATTCCGCCCCACAATAGATATCAAACTAACACAACTACTAGTCCAATTTCGGCCATATTGAGTACCACAATACCAATTCTTATCCAATTTCCATTTCAATCCAAATTGTTAACATAACATGATATCAAGTCGCAATCGATTATAACTACTATAATCTTCAAGTAAGTAACATGCGACGATTTCTAATAAACGACCAATTAGTAATCCAACTTCAAGTGGCTAATATAACATTTCGGATTTAAGCTACTAGCAATCCATAATACTTATGAACTTCAACATATCAACTTCATGCTAGCAACATGTAAAGCTAACAACAACAATATATATTTAATCTTGTAACACTATTAAGAGACAAGATTATACCTCAACGAATCTCAATCCAACTCCAAATCCGAATTTGCTCCTTAGCAACTTAGAGCCGCTTCAAGACGCTTCAATCCGCTAGTTGAGACCCTTAGAACAACACCAACAAACTTTCTTCAAATCTCCAAACAAAACCTAGAATGGGTGGCTAGGATGAGGTTCTCTTAAATATCAAGCTTGTGGTCCCATTGACCAAGTCAATTATCTCAAGCTCTACTACTTGCAAGACTTGTCTTCCTAACAAGGGTCAAATGACCCTTGTGCCCTTGTGATTTCGTCCAAGACCTCAATGAGGGGGGATGACACGTGTCGCCCTCCCATTCGTCACAATATTACGTTTTTCGACAATTCCATAATTCCGATAATTTTTTTTACAAGTCTCAAATCTTAACACTCGTGAGTTCGTATGTACGTTATTACAACATGTCCTGCACAAACGGGGTGTAACAAGGACATTCTCTCCTCACATGGCCTTGACGGCCGCAGGAAAAAAAAGCACCAATAGCAAGACGAAATTCCCCAGGATGATGCCTTCCACACTGTGAACACCGAGGGAAAAGTGACCTCGACTGGCTAGAACCTCTGTTCATCTGTGAACCTGAAGCCTGAGAGCTCTGACCGGCTCCTGAATACCCTGGATGGTCAAATCTCCTACCTGTGAACTGTAGGGGAGCACTCTATGCTGGCTGGGATGAATATCTAATCTGATGCTGAGGCTGCCTGCCTTGAGACTCACCAGAATAACCGGCCGACCTAGCCCTCTTATGCTGGTCCCTATCTGGCTGCCACCCTCTGTGTCGGTCATCAACCCTCTGCGCATATGCCTGTATCCGAACAATATCCATACCCGGCTGAAGAGCCACTGCCATACACCCATCGATCAAGTAGTGATCTAGCCCCATCACATAGCGATGCACCCTGTCTTCCATATCCGCTACAATAGTGGGTGTATATCTGGCCAATGAATCAAACTCAAGGTTGTACTCTCTAATGCTCCTACCGTTATGCCTCAAGTGTAAGAACTTGTCAACTCTGGCCCTCCTCATCTATGGAGGTAGAAAGTGGTCAAGGAAAGCCTCTGCAAACTCATCCCACACGGCTGGAGGAGTACCCTCGCCCCTAGATAGCTACCACGACTCATACTAGTTAACAGCTACGTCACGCAACCGATATGAAGCCAACTCGACTGACTCAGTCTCTGAAGCCTTTATTACCCTCAACGTACGCTGTATCTGTCGGATGAACTCCTGTGGATCATCCTCAGGCCTTGACCCGAAAAACTCTGGGGGACAACATCTCAAGAAATCACGAACCCTCAAACTATCAGATTTGGGGTCAACTCCTGGTCTCTGTCTGTGGGTCTGCCCTGCCACTAATCTAGTCAGCAGCTGAACCGCATCTCTCATGGCTCTTTTCTCACGACCCGACCCTGGGCACCCCTCACAGGTATACATCAGAGAATAGTAGCGGAACATACATACAACTCAAAAAGAAATAAATAACAGGTTAGCCGATAATGCCACCTTCCAAAAGTATACACATAACCCAAAAAACAGTTACCTTTTTTTTCTTTACAACCCAATCCACAAGATATGATTACAGACCTCTAAGAATTTTTACATAACATCTGTGACGGGACAGGGCCCCGCTATACCCCTGAATGTACAACAACCGACAATACCAAGGATCTGAACCAAAGATAAGCCTCCGGAGAAATGAAGCTTCTCAACAGCTGAACAGTGATCCTAAGAGTGAGGATCAGCAACCTGTATAACTCTATCTACGACATGAACGCAGCCCCCCGAAGGAGGTCAGTACAACAGGTACCAAGTATGTAAAACTGAAAGTACTGTAATGAAATCATAATAGTCTAAAATAAAGCCGGGGACATGTATGATAACCACATTAACAGTACACTATGCCTTACTAACAATGAGAGTGGACAAGAATAAACTTTGTCAGTTTTAAAACAGGAAGCTCATGATTAACCTAGGGCCATACGCCCGTAGTATCATTCTGCAATCCTACTCCTGGGACTATTTCACCCGCATAGGCCGTATGGACCCGCATGAGGTAATTTCCTCGCATAGACTGTATCCGCCCGCATAGGTCGTATGGACCCGCATGAGGTAATCTCCTCGCATAGGACTGGTCAGCCCCGCATAGGACTGGTCCACCCCGCATAGGACTATTTCACCCGCATGAGCCCTACGGACTCGCATGAGGTATTCCTCGCATCGTGGGGATCAAATCAACGGAATATGCAAATGCCACAAGCCCGGGAAATGACCCCGTAATGAACAATACATCACTAGCACAACCGACTATCATACATAACATAAGCACCACTGACTTATCCTACATAACATAAGCACCACCGACTTATCATAATTATCATAAGCAAGTTAAGACATCCCCTAACTTCTTATTAGCCTTAATTATCATGCACTCTCATTTTATTTAACTTAAGGCAATAACATGTAATTAGAAATCCGGGAATTTAACCCAAAGTACTACGTACTTCCGTTCCTTTAAAAAGAACCCTCTTTATATAAAAACCCCAAGATACTAACACCCGTAGTATCGAGGCTTGTCTACTTTTCAAAAACAAGTTACTACACCTTTAGAAATTCATTTCAAGACTTTGACACTAAGTAACTTCTACATTCACAACCTAGGCAACTCATGCCTATAAATCAAGTAGACACTCTCTTAACCTTCCATAAAGCCGTTATAACTAACTTCCCATAACCGTTATAACTCTTTATGTTTTAGACAATTATATTCTTTTTGAAACCAAGAGACTTATACTTTTAAAACCAAGTATTATATACTTTCAAATCAAGTTTCATAACTTTCAGAATACTTCAAGTCTCTTAACTTTAGAAATCAAGTTTCTTAACTTTAGAATAGTTCAAGTAATCAATACTTTTCAAACAAAGTATTTTATACATTTTCAAGTCAAGAAATCTTTGTTTACCTTATTAGAATAAACCATTCTTTTAATTTCCCATAAAGTTGTTATAACCAACTTCCCATAAAGCCGTTATACTAATTTTATGCTTTAGAAACTAAGACATCTTTAACCTTTAAAACAAGTGAGTTAATTCTCTAACTCAACCAACTTGGACATTCTTAAACAAGTCAAGGATATCAAATGAAACTAAATTCATTTAAATCTCGTACGTCGACCTTACTATACATTTATAGCTACTCATGCTCAAGAGATAAGAAAAGTTCCACATACCTCTCCAGCTCAATCCACCTGCCAAGTTGAAAACGCCGCACGTAGAATGTCAACCTATAATGACCATAATACGTCCATCAACTACTAGCTTTCAACGTAGAATATTCCTAAGTATAAGACTCTTAATTCTACGGAAAATCGGGCAGCACTTCCTTCATTTCTACGTACTTTTCCACCCTTTTCAATGCCCAAAAATCAATAACCAAATGCCACATTTATGGCTCAACAATTCAGAAATTCAAAGGGGATTACACGCCTAACAGGATGTGTAAAATTCTGCCCCACAATTAATATAAAATTGTCCAACAACTTAAGTCATTCTCGGCTACCATCAATATCAACAACAATGTCAATTTCCGTTCAATTCCTTTTTAATCCAAGTTGTTATTCCAACATGTTATATACATAATAACAATTTCAACAACTATAAATCCTTTCTTCCTTAATATGCGACGATTGTATCTAACAATTAAATTAAATTACAAACTTAATGGCTAACATGTCCAATTTCGGTTTTCAACATGTCGACATGATCCAAATCTTTTCAAACTTCATAATATGTATCACATGATCATTCCTAACTTATCATAACATGGAATCTTTAATCACATTAAGAAGACGAAGATTTTACCTCAATAAGCCCTAATAATGTCCAAGCGTAAAAGTCGATCCTTAACAACTTTTAGCTCCTCTTCTTACGTTCCAATCCACTCCAAGCACTCCTTAGAAGCTCATGACCAACTTCCTTCAATTTCCAACTTCAAAGTTGAAGAACACCTTAGGTTTTCATCTTGCGACTAACGTGAAAACGTAGTTTTTCCGGGATCTTTCTATTGAGATAACCTTAGAATACCTTTAGGAACCTTGGGTTTGAATATTGGGAATTATGGAGCAAGATTGCAAAAATTTTCTCTTATTTTCTTGCTATTGCCGAGAGCACCTAGATGGAAAACCTAAAGTTCTTGAAAAATTTCTAAGTGTGGAATTCATCTTTACTAATAGTAGTAGTATGTATTTATAACACCATCAAGGTCTAAGATTGAACCAATTGGATGGCTAAGATTGGTCCACTATGTCAAGCCTCAACTTGCCCTTTGACTTGGTCCATTTTATCAAGCTAATATTTGCTACACTTAGCCATATATTTCATCCAAGATGATACATGTGGATGGTGACACGTGTCTCCCTCCCATTGGTCCATAATATTTCGTTTTCCGAAATTTCCCTAATTGGTCAAAATATCGGAAACCACGTGGGCCCCACAAAAACATAAAATTTCTCGGGTGGGCCCCACGTATCCAACTCTGTAAATAAACTTCCATAATTCCGATAAATTCTAAAAGTCTTAAATAACAAATTTGAGAACCCAATTCTCATTAACGAACAATTTTCCTTCCCGAGGTTCGGAAAACAATTCTTTCTTTCGTTCAAATTTTTAAGTCTTGTGCTCTCCCGTCGATTCTCGTATACATGTCCTAGAATTTACGGGGTGTAACATTCTCCCATCCTTAGAAATATTCGTCCCCGAATGTTCCTTCGAGGTTCCATCTAAACGTATATTGGCATAGTCCCTTGACTACACCCAACATAATCACACTTGCCACACATGGCCACATAACAATACTTATACTAAAACGTCAACCTGAACTCCAAGTGTCGACGTCGGTTATATGTATAAAGCTTGTATCGACTCTGAGCTTGCTAATAATCTTTCCTGGACAAGCTTCGCCTTATCCACAGCCCGCTGAATCATGTCTGGCCCAATTAACTGAACCTCGCCTACGTCGAAACAACCAATCGGCGAATCTACACTTCCTTTCATACAAAGCCTCATACAGGGCCATCAGAATACTGGAAGGGTATCTGTTATCGTACGTAACTCAGCAAGAGGCAAATAATCCTCCCAACTATCTCTGAAATCAATAACAAAGACCCGCAACTTATCCTCAAGTGCCTGGATAGTACGCTCTGCATGTCCGTCGATCTGAGGGTGAAATGCAACACTGAGACTCACCTGTGTCCCTAATCCCTTTTGGAAAACCTCCAGAAGTTATCCGTAAACTGAGCTCATCCGTCTGACATCATATATGTAGGAACCCCGTGCAGTCTCACAGTCTCCCTGCTATATAATCTAGCATAATCCTCAGTCGAGTAAGTGGTCCTGACCGGAGGAATATGGGCTGATTTCGTCAGCCTGTTTACTATGACCCTCAGGGAGTCACACTTCCTCTGAGTACGATGCAAACCTGTAACAAAATCCATATTAACCACCTCCAATTTCTAAGTCGGGATCTCAATTGCCTGTAATAGCCCACTGGCCTTCTGGAGCTCAACCTTGACCTGCTACTAATTCGGACACTAAGCAACAAACTTTGCTACGTCCCTCTTCAGGCCATCTTACCAATACATGCATCTGAGGTCATGGTACATCTTAGTCGACCCCGAACAAATTGAGCAATAAGCACTGCGTGCCTCCCCTAAAACCTGCTGACAAGTCCTGCAGCATCGGGCACACACAATCTATCCTCATATCCCAGCACCCTATCCAGTGCTACCCAAACAGGTCCTTCTCCTCTTGGAGAGCCGTATCTCAAATTCGCCCTAGAACTGGATCCTTATACTGTCGCCTCTTCACCTCCTCAACGAGGGAAGACTCGGCAACCTCTCGAATCTGAGCTCCACTAGCATGCTCCCGTAGCGGCCGGGAAATATAGGTTGTTACCTTATCGTGTTTCATCCGTACACAACCCAGCGAAATACTCAAAGTCTTACCATAATAACCTAACCCTCTAGTCGCTCAGGCCTCAAGAGGGATTTGAACTGTAGTCGTAGTCAGCTTATCTTCCAATAATTGGAAGCCTGTCTCATACTTCCGAAATATGCGGGGATATAATCTTAATTATGATTCCTGTTTCCATTTCTCTGTTGCAACCAAACTTGGTCACTATACTTAGATTCGATTCCTTTGCTTGTCTCATGGCTAAGACTTCCTACCAATCACAATTTAGGGGGAGATTTCCTTGATCTCGCCAAATAGTGATCCTATTATTCTCTTCCAGCTCATAGAGCTTATAGTCAGGTGTTCAACCTCAATTCATGGTATTACATAATCCAATGGCTTGCCAAGATTTCTTATCATTCGAGTGTCTACTCGTCTTACCTTTATTTTTCATTTCAAGTTGCCCTGGTGTCTCTTACCTCCCCGTATATATACGGTCTGGCCCGTCATTACAGGCTTGCCACCTTATAATCATATAGATTTTCAAAACCTACCAACGATGCCTTCTGTTTTTCCACAGGCAGTACTTGCACTTATCTTATTCCTGCCTCGCGTATTTTTCCTGAAACCATTCGGAATGTCGTGGCCCTGACTGCCACACTAAACCAACTCCAAGTACCTCCAAGGGCACTTAACATGAACTTTTTCAATGACCGTACATTTCCATTTCTATCTCTAAACTCTTCAAATTCAACTATTCCATAGTTCTACATCCATTTATCCCAATGAACAAGTCACACAGACTTACCAATTAATGATGCCAAAGAAGGAAGGATAATTCACTTGTTACAATCGCTTCTCTTCCTCTCCTCTCGATAACCGGCTTACCAGAAAACTGGAATCGAACCAATCTCTCTATGTAGTCACCATTGGCATAGAAGAAGCCAACGAGTCCATACCCATAATGACCTCAAAGTCTGACATGTCCAACTCTACCAGGTCTACTAGGGTCTGACGACTTTATCATCACCGGGCAATTATCATATACCCGCCCAGCTACCACCCAAACACTCACGGTGTAGCTTCTTTGAAAGGTTCTTATGGATTCAGACTCTATTCTTTTACACTTGGCTGCTCTCTTTCTTCCCGGTCATACTATTTCCGTACTTCCCAACTTATTCTAAAATACGTACATAACCTCCATACTGATTATGGCCTCCAATATTTGGAGTTACAATATCGAACAATTTAAGGCCATTTCCGGCTCTCACGACCTAGTTCCGGTGGAACGTGTCCACGAACCCGTAAAATGATTAACTAGACTTGGGCCTTGCACCCTCGTGACCCTGTCACATAGCGGGACAACCCTTAACTGACCCTGCCTTACTACAGGCTATGGGTCGACCCATAATAGGTCCATAACCCGCCTCGGCGTCGCACTTAACTCTTGTCCTTGGTTTGACTTAATTTTGTTTTCTACCCGAGAAGGCCTTATATACCCAAGGTCTCGGCGGTTATCAAAATCCTTAGGCTCGCAATTTCTATGCCCCAAGCCTACATTATCCTTCCCCGCATACGGGTAAGATATATTCTCATAAGCTCTTAATCATGTTGTCTTAATCATAACAACCATACTTACTCCATACGGATCTCATCCGTACTATTCTCTTAAGCATACTACGTAGCTTAATCTATTATCATAGTCTTCCATTAAGTCCCTTTATTAAGATTTCTTAAGGGTTCATTACCTTCTCAGACAACTCATCATCTCCTAATTATCTCAAATTAGTACGTAAAACCTTGATGAGAATTCATTAAACTGTTTCATACCTCCCCGGTATCTATTTAGTCCTTACCAGTCCTTGGTAATCCAAAATCATTCTAGGCAACCCGCGTCTGACCCTCATACATAAATACGTATAGCCGTACATCATTATACCAACTATACAATAAGTGTTATCAACCTGGATACGCAATCCACATAATCCTTCCTGGGTCACTGCTGCCTTTCTCATAGTTGCAATCAACATAACTCTTTAGGGAGAGACGACCCTAACAACACAGCTCTATCGCACGATCTCAGAGTGAGAAGAATGGAAATTAATCCTAAATGTCCTGTAGCATCATGGTTATAGATGTGGTGCACAACACACCGATAACCAAGACTCTACTAGACACGGTCTGTAGACACTTTCCGAGGACTAACTGCTCTGATACCACTTTTGTCACCACCCGACCCCGGGTCCGCAACTGGTGCCCTACATGGGCACCCCTCACAGGTATACATCAGAGAATAGTAGAGGAACATACATACAACTCAAAAAGAAATAAATAACAGGTTAGCCGATAAGGCCACCTTCCAAAAGTATACACATAACCCAAAAAACAGTTACCTCTTTTTTCTTTACAATCCAATCCACAAGATATGACTACAGAACTCTAAGAATTTTTACATAACATCTGTGACGGGACAGGGCCTCGCCATACCCCTGAATATACAACAACCGACAATACCAGGGATCTGAACCAAAGATAAGCCTCCGGAGAAATGGAGCTTCTCAACAGCTGAACAGTGATCCTAAGAGTGAGGATCAAGAACTCAGTATAACTCTACTGCGGCGTGAATGCAGAAGGAGGTCAAGATAACAGTACCAAGTATGTGAATGAAATCATAATAGTCTAAAATAAAGCCGAGGACATGTATGATAACCACATTAACAGTACACTATGCCTTACTAACAATGAGAGTGGACAAGAATAAACTTTGTCGGTTTTAAAACAGGAAGCTCATGATTAACCTAGGGTCATCCGCCCGTAGTATCATTCTGCAATCCTACTCCTGGGACTATTTCACCCGCATAGGCCGTATGGACCCGCATGAGGTAATTTCCTCGCATAGACTGTATCCGACTATCATACATAACATAAGCACCACTGGCTTATCATACATAACATAAGCACCACCGGCTTATCATAATTATCATAAGCAAGTTAAGACATACCCTAACTTATTATTAGCCTTAATTATCATGCACTCTCATTTTATTTAACTTAAGGCACTAACATGTAATTAGAAATCCGGGAATTTAACCCAAAGTACTACGTACTTCCGTTCCTTTAAAAAGAACCCTCTTTATATAAAAACCCCAAGATACTAACACCCGTAGTATCAAGGCTTGTCTACTTTTCAAAAACAAGTTACTACACCTTTAGAAATTCATTTCAAGGCTTTGACACTAAGTAACTTCTACATTCACAACCTAGGCAACTCATGCCTATAAATCAAGTAGACACTCTCTTAACCTTCCATAAAGCCGTTATAACTAACTTCCCATAAAGCCGTTATAACTCTTTATGTTTTAGACAATTACATTCTTTTTGAAACCAAGAGACTTATACTTTTAAAACCAAGTATTATATACTTTCAAATTTAGTTTCATAACTCTCAGAATACTTCAAGTCTCTTAACTTTAGAAATCAAGTTTCTTAACTTTAGAATAGTTCAAGTAATCAATACTTTCCAAACCAAGTATTTTATACATTTTCAAGTCAAGAAATCTTTATTTACCTTATTAGAATAAACCATACTTTTAACTTCCCATAAAGTTGTTATAACCAACTTCCCATAAAGCCGTTATACTAATTTTATGCTTTAGAAACTAAGACATCTTTAACCTTTAAAACAAGTGAGTTAATTCTCTAACTCAACCAACTTGGACATTCTTAAACAAGTCAATGATATCAAATGAAACTAAATTCATTTAAATCTCGTACGTCTACCTTACTATACATTTATAGCTACTCATGCTCAAGATATAAGAAAAGTTCCACATACCTCTCCAGCTCAATCCACCTGCCAAGTTGAAAACGCCGCACGTAGAATGTCAACCTATAATGACCATAATACGTCCATCAACTACTAGCTTTCAACGTAGAATATTCCTAAGTATAAGGACTCTTAATTTTACGGAAAATCGGGCAGCACTTCATTTGTTTCTACGTACTTTTCCACCTTTTTGAACGCCCAAAAATCAATAACCAAATGCCACATTTACGGCTCAACAATTCAGAAATTCAAAGGGGATTACACGCCTAACAGGACGTGTAAAATTCTGCCCCACAATTAATATAAAATTGTCCAACAACTTAAGCCATTCTCGGCTACCATCAATATCAACAACAATGTCAATTTCCGTTCAATTCCTTTTTAATCCAATTTGTTATTCCAACATGTTATATACATAATAACAATTTCAACAACAATAAATCCTTTCTTCCTTAATATGCGATGATTGTATCTAACAATTAAATTAAATTACAAACTTAATGGCTAACATGTCCAATTTCGGTTTTCAACATGTCGACATGATCCAAATATTTTCAAACTTCATAATATGTATCACATGATCATTCCTAACTTATCATAACATGGAATCTTTAATCACATTAAGAAGACGAAGATTTTACCTCAATAAGCCCTAATAATGTCCAAGCGTAAAAGTCGATCCTTAGCAACTTTTAGCTCCTCTTCTTACGTTTCAATCCACTCCAAGCACTCCTTAGAAGCTCATGACCAACTTCCTTCAATTTCCAACTTCAAAGTTGAAGAACACCTTAGGTTTTCATCTTGCGGCTAACGTGAAAACGTAGTTTTTCCGGGATCTTTCTATTGAGATAACCTTAGAATACCTTTAGGAACCTTGGGTTTGATTATTGGGAATTATGGAGCAAGATTGCAAAAAATTTCTCTTATTTTCTTGCTATTGCCGAGAGCACCTAGATGGAACACCTAAAGTTCTTGAAAAATTTCTAAGTGTGGAATTCATCTTTACTACTAGTAGTAGTATGTACTTATAACACCATCAAGGTCTAAGATTGAACCAATTGGATGGCTAAGATTGGTCCACTATGTCAAGCCTCAACTTGCCCTTTGACTTGGTCCATTTTATCAAGCTAACATTTGCTACACTTAGCCATATATTTCGTCCAAGATGATACATGTGGAGGGTGACACGTGTCTCCCTCCCATTGGTCCATAATATTTTGTTTTCCGAAATTTCCCTAATTGGTCAAAATATCGGAAACCTCGTGGGCCCCACAAAAATGTAAAATTTCTCGGGTGGTGTCACGACCCGAACCCGGGCCCGTGACTGGTGCCTTACCCCGGGCACCCAAGTAAACATACATCAGAGTAATCAGCGGAATATAAAACAAGACATGAAATATGAAACAGTTATCTGAGAAAAGTTGTCTTACGGCATATATAAATAAAAAACATAAATCCGAACAGTTACATCCTTTTTACAACTCTGCCCACAACAGTACTACAGACCTCTAAGAATGATATGACAACAATGGCGGGACAGGGCCCCGCCATACCCCTGAATGTAAGTACCTACAACTACACGGGACTTTACCACTGATAAGCCTCCGGAGAAACGGAGCTTCCCAAATGACGTGATCCTAAGAGCGAGGATCGACGACTGGTGTACTTCTTCCTGCGGTATGAACGCAGCCCCCCGAAGGAGGTCAGTACAACAGGTACCAAGTATATGGCGAAAAATCGTAAATGAAATCATAGTAGTCTATATAAAGCGGGAGACATGTATGATAACTAAACTACGATTCAATAAATAAGCAGTCATGTCAAGTCAGGGACTCACGCCCTCAAAGTCATCACTCAAATACAACCATGGGTCTCACGCCCACAACATCAATCATGCCCGTGGAATACCTTCCTCACCGGCGATCTATGATATAAAAGCACCAAGGAACACACATGAACACCGTGTCCCACGTGTCATAATAAAACCGCACGGTAAGTACGAAGGCATAGCCGACTACTAAAACCCACAGTACCAACAAGGTCATAAATCGTATCATGAGATCTGTCTAGACCGCCACATGATCGGCCGCCACTCGCCCGCAGATCTAATGTCGCGTCTAGTCCGAACTTCCCGCACTCGCATAGGCCACTCCAATGGCCCGCATGAGGTATTCCTCGCATCGAGGTAGCTACTCCCCAACGCCCCGACTCGCGATCCGCATGGCCACATAGACCGCATGACCATAAAGGCCGCACACTAACACGGGACTCTCGTAGCTCGCATAGGTCACACGCACCGCATGAGGTATTCTCGAATCATAGGTCACGGACGCTCCGAGTCTACCCGCGGAGGCGACAACCCCTAATCATGTCAAGAGGTGAGTGATATAATACTAACATAACAACTTATCGTTAAACAACATAAGCACAACAAGGGAAACCCCTTTACACAAACATCACAAGATACTTAACACACCTAGCATCCTAACATGTTTTACTTATCAAATCAACAAGAAAGTATTACAAGGCTATCACAAACCAACACAATCAAGTTACTCACACAAGGTACTTTCTACTTTATGTTAACAAGTTCGGGTTTTTATCCCCAAAGTACTTCATACATTAACTCTTTAGAAGATCCGTTTCTTTCACAAAAGTCACACAATACCCGTAGTATAAAAATAGAGTGACTATCTTTTTAAGTAAACCAAAACACTTTCCTTTGTAAAATCAAGTAACAACATTATTTTCTAAACGTTCAAGTTTGCCTAATTTCAAATGCTCAAGTTTCTCATTTTCGAAAGGTGTCATAGTTCATAGTTTTAATCACTTACTGATATAATTCTCCTTTAAAACAATTTGAGAAACATATGACTTATATGTGAGTAGGTTATTCTTGTTTATAACAATCTTATTAAAGCAGCCATGATCTAGGAAATGTAAT
Source organism: Przewalskia tangutica (assembly GCA_029844215.1). NCBI lineage: Eukaryota > Viridiplantae > Streptophyta > Magnoliopsida > Solanales > Solanaceae > Przewalskia > Przewalskia tangutica. The sequence continues at coordinate 91,068,054 of CM056723.1, forward strand.
ATCATTTTGTCTCATCTTAGCTTCTATGCAGATGGGGTTTCTCGGTTTTAATAATACTTAATTAGTCAATACATTTCCCTTATTAACGCCGATGGTTTGTTCGATACTTATTCGATTTCAAATCGAAAACATTATTCCTTTTAAAACCAAGTACTCATTACTCACGAATGAGGTTTCACACTTTTTAACAAAACTCATATTAATTTAATTAAGTCAAGTCTCTTATCTTTTAAGATCAAGTCTCTTAACTTCTAAAATCAATAAATCATTCTTTTTATCTCTCTTAAGCCGTTATACCTAACTTCCCATAAAGCTAGTATAACTCTTAAGCTTTTAAAACCAAGTATTACTCTTCTTTAAAAAAGGTTTCTTAACTTTCTTGAAATACTTCAAGATTCTTATTATTCAGGCTTAAGTCAAAAGACATTTCCGTAAAACTACGTTCAGTTAACACACGTACGTCTACCGTACTATATATATTGTTATACCCTGTATTTCCAGAGTATGTACGTAAGGACGTACGTAGAAAAGTTTGGGCTTTTATGTTATACCCCGTAGTTGCAGGGTATGTATGTGAGGACGTACGTACGAGAGTACGGCAGAAATTTTGAAAAGAAAGAAAGATGTGAGTTTTCGACGGAAAAGTTTCCGGTTATTTGTGAAGAAAAAGGTTCGTTAATGGGAATTGGATTCCCAGATTTGGTATTTGGACTTCATATATTATATTAGAATTTTGAGATTTTATTTTCGGAAATGGTCACGTGGGGCCCACGGGAGAAATTTACGGTTTTGTGGGGCCCACTTTGTTTTCGAGATTTTGGCCATTGTGGATATTTTTCGGAAGACGTTTTTTGAGGGCCAATAGGAGGGTGACACGTGTCACCCCGCCTAGTGGCTTAGCCGAATGACATTTGTGCACAACACCGGTTAGAGTCGCTTTTGAAACGCTTTACATAACTTGCGAGGAAAATTCGGCTATGTCTTTTCTTATTTTTGCGGATTTTTCCGAGAGACGAAACATTTTGGACCAACGGGAGGGTGACATGTGTCACCTCACACGCGATGGAAAGCAAGTGGGGCGTGGCGGGTGGCAAGAGTTGTGGTAGATATTTGTGAGGTTTTAAGGAGTAGGGTCTAGGGTGCACTTGGCTTGATCTTGGCCTTACACTTGCCTTGCACATGGCTTGATCTTGGCCATTGGTTGGCTTTTGGTTTTGCTATAAATACCCCTTGGCGAAGACTTCATTCATCCAAATATGTTCCAAGTCTTGCTATCCTTCCTCTCCTCTTGTTTGACTCTCGCCCAAGAGCCCCCCCCTAGTAAAGGCCCTTGGCCGAGAAACCCCTCCCCTTTGAGTGGCCTTTGTGGCGAGAGCCCTCCCCCCTTTGAGGTACCACCCTAGCCTAGTTGTTTCGTATAATACCCTTTTTGTGGTATAGAAATACTCTCTAGTATTGTTATAATGCCCAAAATACCTTAGCCTTTACCTAGTAGTATTTCAAAAGTTACCTCTATACGTAGAGTCAGGAAATACTACCTTTTGTCCTTTTGTCTCAAACCAAACCCCAAGGAAATCTTCATACTGGTTGAAGTATTTGAGTAGAAGTTGGTTAGAACTTCTAAGGGTTGTTTGGAGTGGTTTGGAGCGCACAGAGTGGAGCTAAACCTTGCTCAGGATCGACATTATAACTTGGATAATTATGGGCTTATCGAGGTAATTATCCTGTCCCTCTATTGTAATTGGAAATTACATGTTTGTTAGAATATATAGTTGAATTATAATATATATGGAAATATACTTAGTATTCGCAATGTCTTTTGACTTAAGCCCAAGAATAAAGAATCAATCGAATCAGTATTTACATAGGGATCAGTATTGTGAGACTTGTGTAGTATTCGAGTAGAATTGTACACGTCAGGTTAGGCGTGTAAACCCCTGGTTGGCTTGGTAGCGGCCTCGATAGAGGAGGAGATTTACTGCCATGTGCGGGAGGTCTTGAATTTTACGTAGAAGATAGAAACTTGTGCTTTGGGGTTAATAGACGTTTGTGACCTTTATAGGTGAAAGTACTAAGAGTAGCGTATTCTACTCGGAGTGGAAAGGGCTAGCAAGGTTGTAGTACTTGGAGCATTTTGCTTATTGTCGATAAATCGTCGCGAGGTATGTGAACCTCTTCCTATCTTTTCTAGCATGATTGTTGTGAACTATGTAGTGCGGTAGACGCACATGTGCTAAGTGATTTGGTTGGTTTAAAACCTAGGGTGTTATAATAGCTTTATGGGAAGTTAGTTATAACGACCTTATGTAGTGAAAATGGTTTATCGATGTTAGAAGTTAAGAGACTTGATCTTATAAGATAAGAGACTTAACTTATTTGTTTTAATGTGGATGTTTGTGTGAAACCTCATTCGTGAGTAATGAGTACTTGGTTTTAAAGGGATAATGTTTCTCGATTTGGAGATCAGAATGTGTATCGGCAGACCATTGCAGCGTTAATAAAGGAAAATGTATTGAATAATGATGTGTTGTATTAAAACGTAGAAACCTCCATCTGCATAGAAGCTAAGATGAGACAAAATGATATTACATTTTCTAGATCACGGTCTTTGTAATAAGATCGGTATAAACAAGAATAAACTACTCACATAGATGACAGATGTTACTCAAGTGTTTTAAAAGAGATTAAGACTAGGCGTTATGAACCCTGTCTATAATAAGTGACTTGAGCCTTTGAAAATGAGAGCTTGAGTAATTGAAACTAGGCAAACCGAACTTAGGAAAAGAATGTTGTTACTTGATTTTGAAAAGGAATGTGGGTTGGTCATTCTAATACTACGGGTATAGGGTGACTTTTATAAAAGTAATGGATCTCTTTTAAAAAGAACTTAACGTATGTAGTACTTTGGGGTTAAAAACCCGGACTTTGGCATAAAATGAAAGTACTTTGAGTTGTGTGAAACTTGCCTATGCTTGTTGTTGTGAAACTTGCCTATGCTTGTTGTTGTGAAACTTGCCTATGCTTGTGATGATAGCCTTTGTTGTGCAAGTGTGGTATTTACGTATTCTGGCGTCTCTCGATAGAGGGCCGGTCGACTTTGAGAGAACTTACTTGGACTTGCAGGCAGTGATGGAGAATTCCACGGGTCTGTTTCCATTTTGATTACTGTCTTGTTATTGATGTCACATGGACATGTCTACAGATGAAGTATTCGGGGCATGCGGCCCGTGCGGTCGGGTTGATTACGATATATTGTTATTGTGGTTACATGGACATGTCTACACCGAGGTAGAATTCCGGGGGCATGTGGCCATGCGGCAGGGTTGATCACCCAGTATATTATTGTTGATGTCACATGGACGTGTCTACACCGAGGTAGAATTCCGGGGGCATGTGGCCATGGGCATTGGTATTATTGTTGCATCATGGACATGTCTACACCGGCGCAGACTCGGGGCACGCGCCGTGATGCGAACATGATTGATGTTGTGGGCGTGAGACCCATAGTTATATTTGAGTGATGACTTGAGGGCGTGAGTCCCTGACTGGACATGACTGCTTTTATGTTGTGAACTGTAGTTTGGTTATCATACATGTCTCCTGCTTTATATAGACTAGTATGATTTCATTCTGATATTTACTGATTTCACATACTTGGTACTGTTATCGACCTCGCCCGAGCTGCGTTCATCTGCGCGGTAGAGGTACATCGGCCGTGGATCCTCGCTCTTAGGATCTCGCCAGCGTTTTGGGAAGCTCCGTTTCTCCTGAGGCTTATCTTTTGGTATGTGTTCCACTGAGTTGTAGGTTCTTGTACATCTGAGGTATGGCGGCCCCGTCGTCATAGTTGTTGTAAATCTTAGAGTGCATGAAATCGTTGTGGCGGGGTTGTAAAAGGATTAAACTGCTCGTTTTGAAAGAGTTGTATTTATTTATGTTATTGGAAGGTAACCGTTGGGTTGGCCTGTTTATGTTCATATATCTTGTTTCTTGTGTAAAGTTTTATTTCCTGGTTTTCTCGATGATTGTATCACTAGGGTGCCCGGATAAGGCACGATGAAGGCCGAACGGGTCGTTACAAAAGTGGTATCGAGCGCTTAATCCTCGGAAAGTGTCTGAGCCGTGTCTAGTAGAGTCTTGATTATCGGTGTGTTGTGCACCACATCTATAATCGGAGGCTATAGGACATTTAGGATTGGTTTCCATTCTTCTCATTACGAGATCGTGCCTTAGAGTCATGTTGTAAGTTGGACCTCCGACGTATCTCGTTTTACCGCTTATGCCTCGCAAGGCAACCAGAGCCGAGAAGGGCAAGCGGCGAGGGTGCTGCTAGTGAGATCTGAGAGAATGCGAGGCGCAGTCGGACAAGACTGAGTTGTGCTTGACGGCGGGTTTTGTAGCGCCGCCATTTCAGCAGAGTTTAGAGCGCAGCGGTCGCCGAGACCACGATGCACGAGCCTCCGTCCAGCGATGCAGGCGAGAGAGATGGGTTACAAGCGAGATGGCCCGATTCTGGCGAGTCGTGGCAGATATGAGGATAGGATCGGCGGATTCAGTTCAGCGGCTGTGGTGCACCCGAGAGCGAATAGTTTGAAGCTACGGGACTTTACGAGTTGTAGCCCGCGAGTTTTATGGGTCGAGGCACGAGGATGATCCGAGGAGTTCATTCGGCGATTCTGGATCACGCGGGTGATCAAGGCTTGAGACCGAGTCTGTGACCTTTGGTTCGCATCGGCCGCGTGATACCGCGATCGATTGGTTTGATTCATGGGAGCTTTCGGGAGAGCATGCACCTCAGCAGTATGGGATGAGTTTTGGGGCTTTCTCACTCACTTCTTGCCTCCGCGGATGAGGAGGCACGCCGGCGATTTTTGATGCTTAGACGAGCGGGCGTGCGGTTCGGGAGTACAATGTGAGTTCGACTCATTGGCGTGACGTCCCAGCGTTGGTAGCTAGTATGGAGGATCGAGTGCACCGATATGTTCTGAGGCTCGATGATTACATGTCGAGGCATGTTCGGGAGTAGCTCTTCACCGGCATGGACATTGCCGCACGCAGCTCACGACCGGGATGTGAGGCGCGGAGAGGTCGACGGAATGACGAATCGGCGAAGAGGGCGAGAACAGGGTCCTTTGGTGACTTTCGAGGCGGACCGCCTCGAAAGATACTAGTTTTGTACCTCCGCCCGGCAGAGTGGTCCTCCACAACCTTCAGAGTATTCGGAGCGGTCGTGGCTCGAGGTTGAGTTTCGAGGAAGTAAGGGTGTTGGCGGATGCGGTCACCCTACCTCGGTGTGGTCGATGTGGTAGACCGCATTTCGGGAGTGTCGTGGTGCCAGGAGCTTGTTATTTTGCGGCCAGCGGGCCATTTTGCGGAAACGTCCGACCAAAGGGTAGCACGGATGTTACGACTCGACCCACCGGATCGATGGCTGGTTCATCGCGCCTATTATATGCGCCTGCAGTGTGCCTATGATTAGAGTGGGCGGTAGCTTGGTATATCCTTAACCCTCTAGAGTTTTGGTATGCTTGTTATGATGGTCTCATTATTATGTGCTATGTACGAATATCGTTGTGTTAATTGTGAGTTAGAAAACATGCTTAGTTGGGAGAATACGATTGGGGGCATGGTAAGTGTGAACCTTAGACTATGTCACGACTGAGACCTTAGGGGTAAGGTCGTCTTGAGTTAAAGATTTATTTTTGACCCTTATCAGAGTAGTAGTATACGTGGGATTTATTTGTGTGATAAGTCCGTGGGTAGTGTGAGATGGAAGTGGTAGCTTTCATGATGTGAATTAGTAAGATTGTTCCGGATCGGGGAACAAGAGTTTGGCGCGGTTGGGGGTCGGGTTGAGGACCATTTGCGGGTCAACCCGTAACCCGGTTTGGGGTTGGGTCAGTTCTTGGTTGTCCCGCGGTGGTAGGGTCACGAGGATGCTAGGCCCAGTTTGTGTGACCAACGATGAGTTCGTGGACGCGTTCGACGAAGCGGTTCGTAAAGGCCGGAATGGCCTTAAGGAAGTTTTAGGTTATTAATATGACAAAGTTTGTAGGTAGTGACTCGGAGATTTTCGAACGGAGTAATGACTGAAGTATGGTACGTACTGGGAGAGTTCAAGTGTTCGAGAAGGGCACGACGAGTAAGGAAAGAAGAGGACGTGTGTTATTTCGTGGCCAAGCTGTGGCGTTGGCAACTTGTTAGAGGAACTTCATCGTTATCCGTCTTGAGAAGGAACATTCGGGACGAATGTTTCTAAGGAGGGGAGAATGTTATACCCCGTAGTTGCAGGGTATGTATGTGAGGACGTACGTACGAGAGTACGGCAGAAATTTTGAAAAGAAAGAAAGATGTGAGTTTTCGACGGAAAAGTTTCCGGTTATTTATGAAGAAAAAGGTTCGTTAATGGGAATTGGATTCCCAGATTTGGTATTTGGACTTCATAGATTATATTAGAATTTTGAGATTTTATTTTCGGAAATGGTCACGTGGGGCCCACGGGAGAAATTTACGGTTTTGTGGGGCCCACTTTGTTTTCGAGATTTTGGCCATTGTGGATATTTTTCGGAAGACGTTTTTTGAGGGCCAATAGGAGGGTGACACGTGTCACCCCCGCCTAGGTGGCTTGGCCGAATGACATTTGTGCACAACACCCGGTTAGAGTCGTCTTTTGACGAAACGTTTTACATAACTTGCGAGGGGAAAATTCCGGCTATGTCTTTTCTTATTTTTGCGGATTTTTCCGAGAGACGAAACATTTTGGACCAACGGGAGGGTGACATGTGTCACCCTCACAATGGAGGCAAGTGGGGCGGCACTTGGCCGATTGGGGGGGGCAAGTTGTGGTAGATATTTGTGTAGATATTTGTGAGGGTTTTAAGGAGTAGGGTCTAGGGTGCACTTGGCTTGATCTTGGCCTTACACTTGCCTTGCACATGGCTTGATCTTGGCCATTGGTTGGCTTTTGGTTTTGCTATAAATACCCCCCTTGGCTTGAAGACTTCATTCATCCAAATATGTTCCAAGTCTTGCTATCCTTCCCCTCTCCTCTTGTTTGACTCGCCCAAGAGCCCTCCCTAGTAAAGGCCCTTGGCGAAACCCTCCCCTTTGAGTGGCCTTTGTGGCGAGAGCCCCCTCCCCTTTGAGGTGCTAGCCAGTGGGTACCCCTACACTGCTAGTTGTTTCGTATAATACCCCTTTTTGTGGTATAGAAATACTCTCCTAGTATTGTTATAATGCCCAAAATACCTTAGCCTTTACCTAGTAGTATTTCAAAAGTTACCTCTATACGTAGAGCCCGGAAATACTACCTTTTGTCCTTTTTGTCTCAAACCGAAACCCTAAGGAAATCTTCATAGTTGGTTGAAGTATTTGAGTAGAAGTTGGTTAGAACTTCTAAGGGTTGTTTGGAGTGGTTTGAGCGCGCTGAGTGGAGCTAAACCTTGCTCAGGATCGACATTATAACTTGGATAATTATGGGCTTATCGAGGTAATTATCTTGTCCCTCTATTGTAATTGGAAATTACATGTTTGTTAGAATATATAGTTGAAGTATACTATATATGGAACTATACTTAGTATTCGGCAATGTCTTTTGACTTAAGCCTGAAGAATAAAGAACTGAACTGAACTGTATTTACATAGGACTGTATTGCAGTAGACTTGTGTAGTATTACTGAGTAGAATTGTACACGTCCGGTTAGACGTGTAACCCCCGGTTGGCTTGGTGGCAGCCTCGATAGAGGAGGAGATTTCTGTCATGTTGCGGGGAAGTCTTCGAATTTTCTGTAGAAGATAGAAACTTGTGCTTTGGGGTTAATAGACGTTTGTGACCTTTATAGGTGAAAGTACTAAGAGTAGCGTATTCTACTCGAGGAGTGGAAAGGGCTAGCAAGGTTGTAGTACTTGGAGCATTTTTCTTATTGTCGATAAATCGTCGCGAGGTATGTGAACCTCTTCCTATCTTTTCTAGCATGATTGTTGTGAACTATGTAGTGCGGTGAGCGTACATGTGCTAAGTGTTTGGGTTGGTTTAAAACCTAGGGTGTTATAATAGCTTTATGGGAAGTTAGTTATAACGACCTTATGTAGGTGAAAATGGTTTACTGATGTTAGAAGTTAAGAGACTTGATCTTATAAGATAAGAGACTTAACTTATTTGTTTTAATGTGGATGTTTGTGTGAAACCTCATTCGTGAGTAATGAGTACTTGGTTTTTAAAGGGATAATGTTTCTTGATTTGGAAATCGAGAATGTGTATCGACAGGACCATTGCAGCGTTAATAAAGGAAAATGTATTGAATAATGATGTGTTGTATTAAAACCAGTAGAAACCTCCATCTGCATAGAAAGCTAAGATGAGACAAAATGATATTACATTTTCTAGATCATGATCTTTGTAATAAGATCGTTATAAACAAGAATAAACTACTCATATATGACATATGTTACTCAATTGTTTTAAAAGAGATTAAGACTATGAGTTATGAAACCTTTCTAAAATAAGTGACTTGAGCATTTGAAAATGAGGAGCTTGAGTAATTGAAACTAGGCAACCGGAACTTAGGAAAGAATGTTGTTACTTGATTTTGAAAAGGAATGTGGGTTGGTCATTCTAATACTACGGGTATAGGGTGACTTTTATAAAAGTAATGGATCTCTTTTAAAAGAACTTAACGTATGTAGTACTTTGGGGTTAAAACCCCGGACTTTGGCATAAAATGAAAGTACTTTGAGTTGTGTGAAACTTGCTATGCTTGTTGTTGTGAAACTTGCCTATGCTTGTTGTTGTGAAACTTGCCTATGCTTGTGATGATAGCCTTTGTTGTGCAAGTGTGGTATTTACGTATTCCGCGTCTCGATAGAGGCGGTCGACTTGTTGAGAACTTACTTGGACGTGCTGGCAGTGATGGAGAATTCCACGGGTATGTTTCCATTTTGATTACTGTCTTGTTGTTGATGTCACATGGACATGTCTACACCGATGAAGTATTCCGGGGGCATGCGGCCATGCGGCCGGGTTGATTACCCGATATATTGTTATTGTGGTTACATGGACATGTCTACACCGAGGTAGAATTCCGGGGGCATGTGGCCATGCGGCAGGTTGATCACCCAAGATATTATTGTTGATGTCACATGGGCGTGTCTACCCGAGGTAGAATTCGGGGCATGTGGCCGTGGGCATTGGTATTATTGTTGCATCATGGACATGTCTACACCGATGCAATTCCGGCACGCGGCCGTGATGCGAACATGATTGATGTTGTGGGCGTGAGACCCATAGTTATATTTGAGTGATGACTTGAGGCGTGAGTCCTCGATCGACATGATCGCTTTTATGTTGTGATCGTAGTTTGGTTATCATACATGTCTCCTTTATATAGACTAGTATGATTTCATTCTGATATTTTCTGATTTCACATACTTGGTACTGTTGTCGACCTCCTTCGGGCTGCGTTCATCTGCGCGGTAGAGTACATCGGCCGTGGATCCTCGCTCTTAGGATCTCGATTCGGCGTTTTGGGAAGCTCCGTTTCTCGGAGGCTTATCTTTTGGTATGTGTTCCACGAGTTGTAGGTTCTTGTACATTGGGGTATGGCGGAGCCACGTCCGTCATAGTTGTTGTAAATCTTAAGTGCAGTAATCTTGTTGTGGCGGGGTTGTAAAAGGATTAAAGCATTCGTTTTGAAAGAGTTGTATTTATTTATGTTATTGGAAGGTAGGTTGGGTTGCTTTGTTTATGTTCATATATCTTGTTTCTTGTGTAAAGTTTTATTTCATTGGTTTTCTCGATGATTGTATCACTAGGGTGCGGGATAAGGCACGATGCAGAACGGGCAGGTCGTTATATTTTAAGTGGCTTGGCGATTTTATTTTTGTGCACAACACGGGTTTGAGTCGTTTTTAACGAAACGTTTTACACAACTTGCGAAGGGAAAATTCGGCTATGTCATTTTTATTTTTTGGATTTTTCCAGAGGCGAAACATTTTGGACCAACGAGAGGCGACACTTGGCACCCTCTCATTGGTGGAGTGTGAGGCGGTAAAGGGGCGAATTCCTTGGCTTTTTGTCAAGTAGTTGGTAGGATATTTTGTGGTAGATGGATAAGGTGCACATGGATGAATCTTGTCCCTACACTTGCCTTGCACTTGGCATGATCTTGGCCATTGGTTGGCCTTTGCTTGACCTATAAATACCCCTTTGAAGACTTCTTCATCCATTCCTAAACTTTCCTAAGTCTTGAAAGCTCTTCCCCCTCCCTCTAGATTTCTCGTCCTTCCCCTCCTTGTGAGGCTTTAGCCGAGAGCACCCCTCCCCTGGCAGAGTACCCACTCTAGTGGGGTTGGTAGGTATACACCCCCCTTGTGGTGTTGTCTCGTATAAATACCCCCCTCTTGGTAGAAATACTCTCCAAAGTATTGTTACTATACCCAAAATACCTTGGCCCTAATACCTTGTAGTATTCCAAGGTTATACCTATACGAAAAGCCCAGAAATACTATTACACTTTCCGTCAGTCACAAAAATGAAACCCTAAGGAAAATCTCCATAGTTAGTTGGAGTATTACGTAGAAGTAGGTTAGAACTTCTAAGGGTGGTTTGGAGCGGGTTGGAGCACCCGTAGTAGGAGCTAAACATTGCTAAGGACCGACATTTATACTTGGATAATTTTGGGCTTACCGAGGTAAATATCTTGTCCCCCCTATTGTAATTGGAAATTACATATTGTAGGAATATATAGTTGTAGTATACTATATATAGAACTGAACTTAGTTTTGCGGCAATGTATTTGGACTTAAGCCTGAATTTAAAGAAGAGAATTGGACTGTACTTACATAGGACTGTATTACAGTAGACTTGTGTAGTTTGACGGGTAGGGAAGGGCTGCCCAAATTTCCGTAGAATCTTGTATCTAGATTTATTCTACCGAGTAGTCTAGACTTTGATAGACTTGTATAACCTTTATAGGTTGAATGTTCTGTGAGTAGCATGTGCTACTTGAAAGGTGGACCAGGCTAGCCGGGTTATAGCCGTGGAGCGATTTGCTTATGGTCGATAATCGTCGCGAGGTATGTGATTCTTCCTATACTCTTGAGCATGATATTTTAAAAGAATATATATATATATATAGTACGGTAGACGTACGCGTGCTAATTGAACGTAGTTGTACGGCAATGTCTTTTGACTTAAGCCCGAATAATAAGAATCTTGAAGTATTTCAAGAGACTTAAGAACTGTTTTTGAAAGGAGAGTAATACTTGGTTTTAAAAACTTAAGAGTTATACTAGCTTTATGGGAAGTTAGGTATAACGGCTTAAGAGAGATAAAATGAATGATTTATTGATTTTAGAAGTTAAGAGACTTGATCTTAAAAGATAAGAGACTTGACTTAATTAAATTAATATGAATTTTGTGTGAAACCTCATTCGTGAGTAATGAGTACTTGGTTTTTAAAAGGAATAATGTTTCTTGATTTGGAAATCGAATGAAGTGCAAACAAACCAACTGCAGCGTTAATAAAGGAAATGTTTTGATTAATAAAGTATTATTAAAACCAGTAGAAACCTCCATCTGCATAGAAGCTAAGATGAGACAAAATGATACTACATTTCCTAGATCATGGCTGCTTAATAAGATTGATTATGAACAAGAATAACCTACTCACATATAGGGCATATGTTTCTCAGATTGTTTAAAAGAGAATTATATTCTTAAATGAATAAGACTATGAATTACGAAACCTTTCTAAAATAAGGAACGTGAACATTTGAAATTAGGCAAACTTGGACGTTTGGAAAATAATGTTGTTACTTGATTTTACAAAGGGAAGTGTTTTAGTTTACTTAAAAAGATCACCCTATTTTATACTACGGTATTGTGTGACTTACGTGAAAGAAAGCAGATCTTTTAAAGAGTTAATGTATGAAGTACTTTGGGGATAGATACGAACTTGTTAGCATAAAGTACCTGGTGTGAATAGATTGATTGTGTTGGTTTGTGATAACCTTGTAATAATTTCTTGATGATTTTATAAGTAAACATTTTATGATGCTACGTGTGTTAGTATCTTGTGATTGATAGGTAAGGTGGTCATTCTTGTTGTGCTTATGTTGTTAAACGTTAAGCCCGTTATACTGTTATTGTATCACATACCCCCTTGACTTATTATACCGAGGGCTTGCCACTTGATGCGGGTCTATACGGCTATCACGGTCTATGAGACTATGCTGAGCATCGGTATGCTCCAGTATTGATCATTCAGGTTGTTTATCACGATTAGTGGGATGCACTAAGCGCTCTTTGAGGGACTATGCGGTCTTTGAGTTACTATGCGGGCTGCGGAAGTCCAGCGGATACGGGGTTAAGGCGCCTCCGTCGCGGTATACCTCGGTGATGCAGGACCGTGATTCGAGGAATACCTCATGCGGGTGCGTGTGTGACCTATGCGGGCTGCGGTAAGTTCGAGGATAGACGGCGCCGCGGTGATCTGCGGGCGAGTGGCGGCCGTTCATGTAGTGCGATGCAGAAAGACCTCGTATGTCGCTTTATGGTATTTGTGGTGCTGTGGGTCTTAGTAGTCGGCTATGCCTTCGTACTTACCGTGCGGTTCTATTGTGATGACTTTGAGGCGTGAGTCACGACTTGACATATCGCTTATTTATTGTGAGCGTAGTTTGGTTATCATACATGTCTCTTGCTTTATATAGACTACTATGATTTCATTTCTGATTTATTTTGATTTCACATACTCGGTACTGTTATCGACCTCGCTTGAAGTGCGTTCAATGCGCGAGTAAAGGTACACGATCATTGATCCTCGCTCTTAGGGTCACAGATTCAGCGTTTGGGAAAGCTCCGTTCTCGGAGGCTTATCTTGGTATAGTCCCTGTATTGTAGGTGCTTACATTCGAGGGTATGACGGGGCCTGTCCGTCGTTGTTGTCATATCATTCGTAAGTGCATGAAATCTTGTTGTGGGCGGGGTTGTAATGTGATGTAACTATTCAAATTGATATTTATATATCTTGAAGGTAAGTTTTGGTTGCTTTGTCTTCTTATTTCACCGTCTTATTACATTGGCTTCATGTTATTGTTTTATGTTCGCTGATTTTCTACGATGTATGACTACTTGGGTGCGGGTATGGCACGATCCACGAACCGAGCAGTCGTGACAAAAGTGGTATCGAGCGATTAATCCTCGGGAAGTGTCTACGGCCGTATCGATGAAAGTCTTGATTATCGGTGTGTTGTGCACCACACCATAATCGGAGGCTATAGGATATTTAGGATTGGTTTCTATTCTTCTCACTCGAGATCGTGCCTTAGAAGCGTGTTGTAAGTTGGACCTCTAACGTATTTCTTTCCACTTACCGTTATGCCTCGCGTAGGCACACGCCCGGGCGGGAGAGCGGCGGCCGAGAGGCTGAGTAGAGTACAGAGGGTTACGAGGGCAGAGGCCCAATCATTACCTAGGGTAGTGCTTCATTCGGGGAGTTCTGCGACGTCACTAGCCCAAAGCGAGTTTTAGCACGGCGGCGGCAGTTCCTACTGCGGCCATGATATTTGAACCTTCAGTTCCACGACCGGGGACAGAGAATATGGAATGCAAAGAGGCGACCCTGTTACTAACTATGGATTTGGCTACGGAGAGTATACCGATGTCTGCGAGTCTTGATGACTATCTAAGAGAGGTTGTGCAAGAGTAGTTCTTGGTTAAGCTTAAGCATGGCACGTATGCGGGCTTATGCGCGGCCGAAGATGTAGAGATCGACGGGTTAACAGGGGCGAGAAGAGGCGAGAACAACAGGATCCTTTAGTAACTTTCGGCGAATCACCTCGCGCCAGATTGATTATGCACATCCACGGTCTGAGTGGTCCTCCGCGGGGTTCGGGGCGTTCGGGGTATGCAGAGTTGGTCGAGCTCGGATCTTAGGTTCACGGTGTGGACATCATCCCGGGGAATGTCGTCTTTTAATTGGTACTTGCTTTACTGCGGCCAGCGGGGCCGTATGCGGAAAGGATGTCCTAGTAGGAAGGATGCTAGTAGGAGGACTCGACGCCGAGGATCGGTGGGTAGTTCGTCACCTTCCTTAGCTATGTGCCCTACGGGGCAGGTTTGGTTAGAACGACTAAGGGGAGTGAAGAAGTAGATACAGGTATATCCTTAACCCTCTAGAGATCAATATGTGTGATAAGATGGGTATATCATAAGTGCTATGTTCTGATAGCAGTGTGTTAGTTGTGATTAGGAATCATGGTTAGTAACCGGGAGAGATTGGGGGGATAGGAAAAGTGTGAGCCTTAGAATGTTATACGTAGAGACCTTAGAGGTAAGGCCATCTCGAAAGAAAGATTTATTTTGTGTTTGACCCTTACCAGAGTACATAGTGCACGTGGGATATATTGTGTGACAAGTCCCTGAGTAGTGTGGAATGAAAGAGGGTAGTTGAGCTAAGAAGACCGCTAGGTTTTCATAACATGATTAGTGAGATTGTTCCGGATCGGGGAGCTAGTATTTTGCGCGTTGCCGGGTCGGGTTGAGGCCACGTTGCGGGTCAACCCGCGGCCTGTTTGGTGGTGGTCGGTTGTGGTGGTCGCCTTGTGGTAAGTCACGAGGGTGTTAGGCCCAAGTTTAGTTAACAGTGACTGAGTTCGTGGATGCGTTCAACCAGTAGTCGGGCCGATGGGGGCAGCCCATCGTGGTTTTTGGTCGGAACCGTGTACTCGGTAGTAAGTTGCGAGATGATTATTTTAGGAAAGGTTGTAAGGCTGCACGGGGTGCCTACCTTCACCTTATGACAGACATTGGAGCCCAGGGTACGGCTGTTTCTTTTTCTGGAAGTTTCACCAGGCAGGGTTAGGAACTCAGGTGAGTCTCCATATCGGATTCGCCCTCGGGCCAGTGTTTGGATTTCAGGGGTAGTTGTGAGGATTGTTGTCTCCTGTTGGGGAAGTGTTTTAGCTACCATTTCAGTGTTCGGATGTTGCCTTATGAAGCCTTGTAGGGGCGGAAGTGTAAGTTGCCGGTCGATTGGTTCGATATTGGCAAGGTTCAGATAGTTGGTTCAGGCTTGTTCCAGCAGACTGTGGTTAGGGTGAAGCATGTCTAGAAGAGGTTTTGGCAGCTCAGAGAAATTGTGCGGATAATCGGCGACGACGCTTAGAGTTCAGGTTGACGGTCGGTCTTCTTGGAGGTACCACCCCGGATAGGGTGTGAGTTTTGAAAGCTGGCGAATGAAATGTGGTAAGTTATGAGAAAGAGTTCGAGTGTACAAGAAAGGTACGACACGTAAGGGAAGAAGCGAGCATGTATGGCGAGCATAGATGTGATCATTTCTTGTGTAAGGAGAATGTGCAAAGGAAGTATATTTTAGACCCCGGAGAGAGGTGTTTGTGGTGATGTTAGAGGTGTTTCCTCGTGGACTTGGATGTAAGTATTTTGCGCGGGTGTTTCTGTGGGCAGGTGTGGCAGGATTGTTCTCGTAAGTATAGTGGTGAAGACTATACTGGCGCGCGTTCGTTTGAGAATTAGAAGGAACATTCGGGACGAATGTTTCTAAGGAGGAGAATGTTATACCGTATTTCAGAGTATGCGTGGGGCGTGCGTAGAAAAGTTTGGGCTTTTAAGTGGCTTGGCCGATTTTATTTTTGTGCACAACACCCGGTTTGAGTCGTTTTTCGACGAAACGTTTTACACAACTTGCGAAGGGAAAATTCCGGCAATGTCATTTTTATTTTTTGCGGATTTTTCCGAGAGACGAAACATTTTGGACCAACGAGAGGGCGACACTTGGCACCTCTCATTGGTGGAGTGTGAGGCGGTAAAGGGGCCGAATTCCTTGGCTTTTGTCAAGTAGTTGGTAGGATATTTTGTGGTAGATGGATAAGGTGCACATGGATGAATATTGGCCTACACTTGCCTTGCACTTGGCATGATCTTGGCCGTTGGTTGGCCTTTGCTTGACCTATAAATACCCACGGCTGAAGACTTCTTCATCCATTCCTAAACTTTCCTAAGTCTTGAAAGCTCTTCCTCCTCTAGAGTTCTCGTCCTTCCCCCCTTGTGAGGCTTTAGCCAGAGCACCCTCCCCTGGCGAGAGTACCCACTCCTAGTGGGGTTGGCGAGGGTATCTCCACTTGTGGTGTTGTCTCGTATAAATACCCCTCTTGGTAGAAATACTCTCCAAAGTATTGTTACTATACCCAAAATACCTTGGCCCTAATACCTTGTAGTATTCCAAGGTTATACCTATACGAAAAGCCCAGAAATACTATTACACTTTCCGTCAGTCACAAAAAACGAAACCCTAAGGAAAATCTCCATAGTTAGTTGGAGTATTACGTAGAAGTTGGTTAGAACTTCTAAGGGTGGTTTGGAGCTGGTTGGAGCACCCTGAGTAGGAGCTATACGTTGCTAAGGACCGCCATTTATACTTGGATAATTTTGGGCTTCTCGAGGTAAATATTCTTGGCGCCGTATTGTAATTGGAAATTACATGTTGTAGGAATATATAGTTGTAGTATACTATATATAGAACTGAACTTAGTTTTGCGGCAATGTCTTTTGACTTAAGCCTGAATTTAAAGAAGAGAATTGGACTGTACTTACATGGGGTGTATTCTGATGAACTTGTGTAGTTGTGGTGTAGGAAGAGTGCCCAAATTTCCGTAGAATCTTGTATCTAGATTTATTCTCAGAGTAGTCTAGACTTTGATAGACTTGTATAACCTTTATAGGTTGAATGTTACGTGAGTAGCATGTGCTACTTGAAGGTGGACCGTGCTAGCGGGTTATGGCCGTGAGCGATTTGCTTATGGTCGATAATCGTCGCGAGGTATGTGATTCTTCCTATCCTCTTGAGCATGATATTTTAAAAGAATATATATATATATATATAGTACGGTAGGCGTCTGGCGTGCTAATTGAACGTAGTTGTACGGCAATGTCTTTTGACTTAAGCCCGAATAATAAGAATCTTGAAGTATTTCAAGAGACTTAAGAACTGTTTTTGAAAGGAGAGTAATACTTGGTTTTAAAAACTTAAGAGTTATACTAGCTTTATGGAAAGTTAGGTATAACGGCTTAAGAGAGATAAAATGAATGATTTATTGATTTTAGAAGTTAAGAGACTTGATCTTAAAAGATAAGAGACTTGACTTAATTAAATTAATATGAATTTTGTGTGAAACCTCATTCGTGAGTAATGAGTACTTGGTTTTTAAAAGGAATAATGTTTCTTGATTTGGAAATCGAGAATGAGTGCAAACAAACCAACTGCAGCGTTAATAAAGGGAAATGTTTTGATTAATAAAGTATTATTAAAACCAGTAGAAACCTCCATCTGCATAGAAGCTAAGATGAGACAAAATGATACTACATTTCCTAGATCATGGCTGCTTAATAAGATTGATTATGAACAAGAATAACCTACTCACATATAGGGCATATGTTTCTCAGATTGTTTAAAAGAGAATTATATTCTTAAATGAATAAGACTATGAATTACGAAACCTTTCTAAAATAAGAAACGTGAACATTTGAAATTAGGCAAACTTGGACGTTTGGAAAATAATGTTGTTACTTGATTTTACAAAGGGAAGTGTTTTGGTTTACTTAAAAAGACAGTCACCCTATTTTATACTACGGGTATTGTGTGACTTCTGTGAAAGAAACGGATCTTTTAAAGAGTTAATGTATGAAGTACTTTGGGGATAGATACCCGAAATTGTTAGCATAAAGTACCTTGTGTGAATAACTTGATTGTGTTGGTTTGTGATAAGTAAACATGTTAGGATGCTACGTGTGTTAGTATCTTGTGATTGTTATGTAAGGGGGTCATTCTTGTTGTGCTTACGTTGTTAAACGTTAAGCCCGTTGTACTGTTATTGTATCACATACCCCCTTGACTTATTATACCGAGGGCTTGCCACCCTTGATGCGGGTCTATACGGCCTATGCGGTCTATGAGACTACGCGAGCAGCGGTATGCTCGATTGATCATTCCGGCGTTTAGCGTCACGAGATGCCTATCACGGTCTTTGAGGGACTATGCGGTCTTTGAGGGACTATGCGGGCTGCGGAAGTCCAGGCGGATACCGGGGGTTAAGCTGCCTCCGATGCGGGGTATACCTCAGGCGGTCTGGGACCATGATTCGAGGAATACCTCATGCGGGTCTGTGTGTGACCTATGCGGAGCTGCGGTAAGTTCCAGGGATAGACGCGCACAGTGATACTGCGGGCGAGTGGCCAGCTTCGTTCATGTGGTGCGGTCTAGAAAGACCTCGTAATACAGTTTATGGTATTTGTGGTACTGTGGGTCTTAGTAGTCGGCTATGCCTTCGTACTTACCCCGTACGGTTCTATTGTGATGACTTTGAGGGCGTGAGTCCCTGACTTGACATGACTGCTTATTTATTGTGAACTGTAGTTTGGTTATCATACATGTCTCCTGCTTTATATAGACTACTATGATTTCATTTACAGTATTTATTTTCAGTTTCACATACTCGGTACCTGTTATCTTGACCTCGCCGGGGCTGCGTTCATCCGCGAGTAAAGGTACACGATCATTGATCCTCGCTCGTATGGTCACAGTTCAGCGTGTGGGAAAACTCCGTTTCTCCGGAGGCTGCTCTTGGTAAAGTCCCCTGTTGTTGTAGGGGCTTACATTCAGGGGTATGGCGGAGCCTGTCCGTCGTTGTTGTCATATCATTCGTAGAAGTGCGTAATCTTGTTGTGGGCAGGGTTGTAATGGGATATGCTGTTCAAATTGATATTTATATATCGAAAGGTAACCGTTTTGGTTGCTTTGTCTTCTTATTTCAACTGTCTTATTACATTGGCTTCATGTTATTGTTTTATGTTCGCTGATTTTCTCGATGTATGACTACTTGGGTGCGGGTAAGGCACGATCCGAACCGGGCAGGTCGTGACATATATATTCTTTAAAATATCATGCTCAAGAGGATAGGAAGAATCACATACCTCGCGACGATTATCGACTATTAGCAAATAGCTCCAAAGTACTGTAATCCGGCTAGCCTTTTCCACCCTTCGAGTAGAATATGCCACTCGCAGTACTTCAACCTATAACGGTTACACAAGTCTATCAAAGTCTAGACTACTCGGTAGAATAAATCTAGATACAAGATTCTACGGAAAATTGGGCGACTTCCTACCACAAACTTCACAAGTCTCAGTAAATACAATCCTATGTAAGAAATCTGATTCAATCTTCTACTTAATATTCTTCTGATGTGATTTCAGTTCGAGTCTTATCTGTAATATCCTTCTATTACAGTTCAATTCTCTTCTATGAATCTTATATTCATTTCTATACTACTACAGTATGTAATTTCCAATTACAATATAAGGACAAGAGTATTTACCTCGATAAGCCCAAAATTATCCAAGATTTAATGTCGATCCTGAGCAACGTTTAGCTCCTACTCTGGGCGCTCCAACCCGCTCCAAACAACCCTTAGAAGTTCTACGCAACTTCTTCTTAATACTTCAACCAACTGTGAAGATTTTCCTTAGGGTTTCGTTTGTGTGACTGAAGGGAAGTATAGTAGTATTTCTGGGCTTTTAGTATAGGTGTAACCTTGGAATACTACAATGTATTTGGGCCAAGGTATTTTGGAATAGTAACAATACTTGGAGAATACTTTTCTACCAAAGGGGGAGGGGGTATTTATACGAGACAACACTCAAGAGAGGGGGGGGTACTCTCGGCCGAAAGGCCTCACAAAGGGGGAGGGGTTTCGGCCAAAGACCTTCTCAAGGGGGAGGGGGTGCTCTTGGACGAGAGCTTCAAGAGGGAGGGGGAGGATTTCAAGACTTAGAAAGTGAGGAGTGGATGAAGAAGTCTTCAACTAAGGGGGGTTATTTATAGGCCAACCAATGGCCAAGATTGAGACAAGTGGGAGGCAAGTGTAAGGTGTGGATTTGGACAAGTGTTGTGTGGGTCCCACTTACTCATCTACCACACAAATATCCTACCAATCATTGACCAAATGTTTAAGGCAAAATAAATACAAAAAATGTGCCAAAGATTTCCCTCACCAACCGTCCACTTGAGGGTGACAAGTGTCGCCCTCTCGTTGGTCCAAAATATTTCATCTCTCGAAAAAATCCGCAAAAATTATAAATGACATAGCCGTAATTTTCCCTTCGCAAAGTCCGGAAAACGTTTCGTCGGAAAACGATTCTTTTCGCTAGTTGTGCCCAAAATTTTCGGTCCTTGCCTAACTTAAGGCTTAAACTTTTATATGTACGCCCTCACGTACATACTCTGGAAATACGGGGTATAACATTCTCCCCTCCTTAGAAACATTCGTCCCGAATGTTCCTTCTAAGTCTCAAAACATACCTGCGCCAGTATAGTCTTCACTACTATGCTTCCGAAAAACAATCATGCCACACCTGGCCATAAAATAACACACGCGCAAATACTTAATTCAAGTCCACGAGGAATTACCTCTAACATCACAAAAACTCCCACCCAAGGGCTAAAAGATACTCCCTTCGCACCTTCACTTTATAAAAGAAATGATCACATCTATGTTCTTAATACATGCTCGCTTCTTCCCTTACTCGTCGTACCCTGCTCGTACACTCGAACTCTTTCTTACCACATTTCTGTTACTGCTTCTGTTTCCAAAATCTCTGGGTTACTACCTCCAACTTGATCATCATTAACTGGGAATACTCTGGATGGATCTCCGATACTTTTCCGAACATAACAACATGAAAGACCGGACATACTGCCTCCTACGTCGGACGACAAAGCTAACATATAGGCAACCTGGCCTATTCTTCACATGATCTGAAAAGGCCCAAAGTAACTCGGGCTAAGTTCCCTCTGTTTTCCAAAACTCGTCACACCCTTTCCGGGGTGGTACCTTCAAGAAGACCCACCGTCAACCTGAACTCCAAGCGTCATCGCCGATTATCCGCATGACTTCTGTTGACTCTGAGCTGCCAATAACCTCTTCTGGATAAGCTTCACCCTATCCACATCCTGCCGAAACAAGTATGAACCAACTATCTGAACCTTGCCAACATCGAACCAATCGACCGGCAACTTACACTTCCGCCCCTACAAGGCGTCATAAGGCGATATCCGAATACTGATATGGTAGCTTATTATAATACACACTCAACCAAAAGGCGAATAATCCTTACAGCTACCTCTGAAATCAAAAACACCGGCCCGAGGGTGAATGCGATACTGAGACTCACCTGAGTTCCTAACCCTGCCTGGTAAACTTCCAGAAAAAGAAATAGCCGTAACACAGGCTCCATCACGCCATAAGGTGAAAGTAGGCACCTCATGCAGCCTTACAACCTTCCTGATATAACATCTCGCATAACCCTCTGCCGAGTAAACGGTCTTGACTAAAAGACAAGATGGGCTGACCCCATCGGCCCGACTACTGGTCGAACGCATCCACGAACTCGTACGATGGTTAACTAAACTTGGGACTAACACCCCCGTGACTACACCACCTGGCGGGACCACCTCGAACTGACCCCACCACAATGCAGGTCGCGGTTTTACCGTGTCGGTCCAAGACCGACCCGCTATCGCGCAAAACTCTTGTTCCCCGATCCGGAACAATCTCCTCATCGAGCCACGAAAACCTAGTGGTCTTCTTAGCTCAACTACCCTCTTTCATTTCATACCACTCAGGGACTTATCACACAAACATATCTCACGTGTACTATGCACTCCGATAAGGGTCAAACATAAAAATACATCTTTTACTCGAGATGGCCTTACCTCTAAGGTCTCTACGTATAAAACTCTAAGGCTCACACTTTCCCTATCCCCAATATTACCCTTTTAACTAACCATGATTTATGATCACAATTAACACAATACTATCTGAACATAGCACTTAAGATACACTTATCTTATCACACATATAATCTCTAGAGGGTTAAGGATATACCTGAATCTACTGTTTCACTCCCTTCTGTCGTTCTAATCAATCCTGCCCTGTTGGGCGCATAGCTAGGGAAGGTGATGAACTGGTCACTGGTCCTGAATGCTGAGTCTCTACATCCGCGCCACCTCTGGCCGGACAATTTCTCGCGAAATGGCCCTGCTGGCCGCAAGCATAACAAGCGGTCGAAGAAGCATGACACTCCCCACAATGACACCTACCACAACGGCCACATTGTGAATACTGAGGAAGAACTGAACTCGGCTGGCTAGAACCTACGTGTAGCTGTGACCCGGAAGCCCTGGAGCTCTGACCGACTCCTGCATACGAGCATACGAACCACAGCGGAGGACCACTGCTGCTGGCGGAGGCGCATAACTAGTCTGCTGCTGAGAAGGTCCGCCTCGATAGTTACCAAAGGACCCTGCCGATCTGGCCCTCTTCTGCTGATTTTGGTTAACCCGTTGATCCCTACGTTTCTCGGCCTGCTGCGCACAAGCCCGTACACAGGCCATGCTCAAGCCTGACTGAAGAGCTACTCCTGCACAACCCTCTCTTAGATAGTCATCAAGACCCGTGATAAATCGGTACATCATATACTCTCTGGTAGCTACATCCTTAGCTAGTAACAGGGTCGTCTCTTTGCAATCTATACTTTACGCTCGGTCGTGGGCGAAGGTTCCACTATCATAACATGATGGAAGCTGCTGTTGTGCTAAACTCTGCTGTGGCGGCGTCGCAGAACTCCCGAATGAAGCACCACGGTGATGATTGGGTGCGTGCCCTCGTAACCCTCATGCTCTACTCGCAGCTCCCTGTTGCGCCTTGCCATACGGGCGGGTTGCCTTATGCGAGGCATAGCGGTGAGGAAAGAAATACGTTAGAGGGTCCAACTTATAACACGACTCTAAGCACGATCTCGAGTGAGAAGAATGAAACCAATCCTAAATATCCTATAGCCTCCGATTATTGGTGTGGTGCACAACACACCGATAATCAAGACTCTACTAGATACGGTCTGTAGACACTTTCCGAGGATTAATCGCTCGATACCACTTTTGTCACGACCGAACCGGGCGTGATCGTGCCTACCGGGCACCCAAGTAGACATACATCAGAGTAATCATCGGAATATAAAACAAGACATGAAATATGAAACAGTTATCTGAGAAAAGTTGTCTTACGGCATATATAAATAAAAAAACTTAAATCCGAACAGTTACATCCTTTTTACAACTCTGCCCACAACAGTACTACCGACCTCTAAGAATGATATGACAACAATGGCGGGATAGGGCCCCGCCATACCCCTGAATGTAAGTACCTACAACTACAGGGGACTTTACCACTGATAAGCCTCCGGAGAAACGGAGCTTCCCAAACGCTGAACTGTGATCCTAAGAACGAGGATCGGCGATCGTGTACTTCTTCTGCGGCATGAACGCAGCCTCGAGGAGTCGTCACAACAAGTACCAAGTATATGAAATGCGTAAATGAAATCATAGTAGTCTATATAAAGCGGGAGACATGTATGATAACTAAACTACGATTCATGATAAATAAGCGATCATGTCAAGTCGGGGACTCACGCCTCAAAGTCACTCAAATACAACTATGGGTCTCACGCCCACAACATCAATCATGCGTGGAATACCTTCCTCACTGGCGATCTATGATATAAAAGCACCAAGGAACACACATGAACACGAGTCCCACGTGTCATAATAAAACCGTCTGGGGTAAATGCGAAGGCATATCCGACTACTAAAACCCACAGTACCAACAAGGTCATAAAGCGTATCATGAGATCTGTCTAGACCGCCACATGATCAGCCGCCACTCGCCGCGAGTATCTAATGTCGCGCGTCTAGTCCCGGAACTTCCGCGACTCGCGCATAGGCCACTCCAATGGCCGCGTGAGGTATTCCTCGCATCGAGGGTAGCTACTCCCGACAACGTCCTGGACTCGCGATCGCGTGGCCACATAGACCGCATGACCATAAAGGCCGCACACTAACACGGAACTCGTAGCTCGCGCATAGGTCACATGCACCGCATGAGGTATTCTCGAATCATAGGTCACGCAGACCGCTGAGTCTACCCGCGTGGAGGCGGCTTAACCCCCGGAATCATGTCAAGAGGTGAGTGATATAATACTAACATAACAGCTTATCGTTAAACAGCATAAGCACAACAAGGGAAACCCCTTTACACAAACATCACAAGATACTTAACACACGTAGCATCCTAACATGTTTTACTTATCAAATCAACAAGAATGTATTACAAGGCTATCACAAACCAACACAATCAAGTTACTCACACAAGGTACTTTCTAATTTATGTTAACAAGTTCGGGTTTTTATCCCCAAAGTACTTCATACATTAACTCTTTAGAATATCCGTTTCTTTCACAAAAGTCACACAATACCCGTAGTATAAAAATAGAGTGACTATCTTTTTAAGTAAACCAAAACACTTTTCTTTGTAAAATCAAGTAACAACATTATTTTCCAAACGTTCAAGTTTGCCTAATTTCAAATGCTCAAGTTTCTCATTTTCGAAAGGTGTCATAGTTCATAGTTTTAATTACTTACTGATATAATTCTCCTTTAAAACAATTTGAGAAACATATGCCTTATATGTGAGTAGGTTATTCTTGTTTATAACAATCTTATTAAAGCAGCCATGATCTAGGAAATGTAATATCATTTTGTCTGATCTTAGCTTCTATGCAGATGGGGGTTTCTACTGGTTTTAATAATACTTAATTAGTCAATACATTTCCCTTATTAACGTTGCAGTGGTTTGTTCGATACTTATTCTGATTTCCGAAATCAGTAAAACATTATTCCTTTTAAAAACCAAGTACTCATTACTCACGAATGAGGTTTCACACTTTTTAACAAAACTCATATTAATTTAATTAAGTCAAGTCTCTTATCTTTTAAGATCAAGTCTCTTAACTTCTAAAATCAATAAATCATTCTTTTTATCTCTCTTAAGTCGTTATACCTAACTTCCCATAAAGCTAGTATAACTCTTAAGCTTTTAAACCCAAGTATTACTCTTCTTTCAAAAAGGTTTCTTAACTTTCTTGAAATACTTCAAGATTCTTATTATTCAGGCTTAAGTCAAAAGACATTGCCGTAAAACTACGTTCAGTTAACACACGTACGTCTACCGTACTATATATATATTCTTTAAAATATCATGCTCAAGAGGATAGGAAGAATCACATACCTCGCGACGATTATCGACTATTAGCCAATAGCTCCAAAGTACTGTAATCCGGCTAGCCTTTTCCACCCTTCGAGTAGAATATGCCACTCGCAGTACTTCAACCTATAACGGTTACACAAGTCTATCAAAGTCTAGACTACTTGGTAGAATAAATCTAGATACAAGATTCTACGGAAAATTGGGCAGCACTTCCCTACCCGTCAAACTTCACAAGTCTACTGTAAATACAGTCCTATGTAAGTACAGTTCAATCTTCTACTTAATATTCTTCTGATGTGATTTCAGTTCGAGTCTTATCTGTAATATCCTTCTATTACAATTCAATTCTCTTCTATGAATCTTATATTCATTTCTATACTACTACAGTATGTAATTTCCAATTACAATATAAGGACAAAAGTATTTACCTCGATAAGCCCAAAATTATCCAAGATTTAATGTCGATCCTGAGCAACGTTTAGCTCCTACTCTGGGCGCTCCAACCCGCTCCAAACAACCCTTAGAAGTTCTACGCAACTTCTTCTTAATACTTCAATCAACTGTGAAGATTTTCCTTAGGGTTTCGTTTGTGTGACTGAAGGGAAGTATAGTAGTATTTCTAGGCTTTTAGTATAGGTGTAACCTTGGAATACTACAATGTATTTGGGCCAAGGTATTTTGGAATAGTAACAATACTTGGAGAATACTTTTCTACCAAAGGGGGGGTATTTATACGAGACAACACTCAAGAGAGGGGGGGTACTCTCGGCCGAAAGGCCTCACAAAGGGGGAGGGGTTTCGGCCAAAGGCCTTCTCAAGGGGGAGGGGGTGCTCTTGGACGAGAGCTTCAAGAGGGAGGGGGAGGATTTCAAGACTTAG
Source organism: Przewalskia tangutica (assembly GCA_029844215.1). Lineage (NCBI taxonomy): Eukaryota > Viridiplantae > Streptophyta > Magnoliopsida > Solanales > Solanaceae > Przewalskia > Przewalskia tangutica. The sequence goes on from CM056723.1 coordinate 91,094,109, forward strand.
AAAGTGAGGAGTGGATGAAGAAGTCTTCAACTAAGGGGGGGTATTTATAGGCCAACCAATGGCCAAGATTGAGACAAGTGGGAGGCAAGTGTAAGGTGTGGATTTGGACAAGTGTTGTGTGGGTCCCACTTACTCATCTACCACACAAATATCCTACCAACCATTGACCAAATGTTTAAGGCAAAATAAACACAAAAAACGTGCCAAAGATTTCCCTCACCAACCGTCCACTTGAGGGTGACAAGTGTCGCCCTCTCGTTGGTCCAAAATATTTCATCTCTCGGAAAAATCCGCAAAAAATATAAATGACATAGCCGTAATTTTCCCTTCGCAAAGTCCGGAAGTCGGAAAACGATTCTTTTCGCTAGTTGTGCCCAAAATTTTCGGTCCTTGCCTAACTTAAGGCTTAAACTTTTATACGTACGCCCTCACGTACATACTCTGTAAATACGGGGTATAACAGGTGGGCCTCACGTATCCAACTCTGTAAATAAACTTCCATAATTCCGATAAATTCTAAGAGTCTTAAATAACAAATTTGAGAACCCAATTCTCATTAACGAACAATTTTCCTTCCCGAGGTTTGGAAAACAATTATTTCTTTCGTTCAAATTTTTAAGTCTTGTGCTCTCCCGTTTATTCTCTTATACATGTCCTGGAATTTACGGGGTGTAACATTCTCCCATCCTTAGAAACATTCATCCCCGAATGTTCCTTCGAGGTTCCATCTAAACGTATATTGGCATAGTCCCTTGACTACACCCAACATAATCACACTTGCCACACATGGCCACATAACAATACTTATACTAAAACGTCAACATGAACTCCAAGTGTCGACGTCGGTTATCTGTATAAAGCTTCTATCGACTCTGAGCTTGTTAATAATCTTTCCTGGATAATTCTCGCCTTATCCACAGCCCGCTGAATCATGTCTGGGCCAATTAACCGAACCTCGCCTACGTCGAACCAACCAATCGGCGAATCTACACTTCCTTTCATACAAAGCCTCATACAGGGCCATCAAAATACTGGAAGGGTATCTGTAATCGTACGTAACTCAGCAAGAGGCAAATAATCCTCCCAGCTATCTCTGAAATCAATAACACAGACCCGCAACTTATCCTCAAGTGCCTGGATAGTACGCTCTGCCTGTCCGTCGGTCTGAGGGTGAAATGCAACACTGAGACTCACCTGTGTCCCTAATCCCTTCTGAAAAACCTCCAGAAGTTATCCGTAAACTGAGCTCATCCGCCTGACATCATATATGTAGGAACCCCGTGCAGTCTCACAATCTCCCTGCTATATAATCTAGCATAATCCTCAGTCGAGTAAGTGGTCCTGACCGGAGGAATATGGGTTGATTTCGTCAGCCTGTTTACTATGACCCTCAGGGAGTCACACTTCCTCTGAGTACGATGCAACCCTGTAACAAAATTCATATTAACCACCTCCAATTTCTAAGTCGGGATCTCAATTGCCTGTAATAGCCCACTGGGCTTCTGGAGCTCAACCTTGACCTGCTACTAATTCGGACACTAAGCAACAAACTCTGCTACGTCCCTCTTCAGACCATCTTACCAATACATACATCTAAGGTCATGGTACATCTTAGTCGACCCCGAACAAATAGAGCAATAAGCACTGCGTGCCTCCCCTAAAACCTGCTGACAAGTCTTGCAGCATCGAGCACACACAATCTATCCTCAAATCCCAACACCCTATCCGATGCTACCCAAACAGGTCTTTCTCTTCTTGGAGAGCCGTATCTCAAATTCGCCCTAGAACTGGATTCTTATATTGTCGCCTCTTCACCTCCTCAACGAGGGAAGACTCGGCAACCTCTCGAATCTGAGCTCCACTAGCATGCTCCCGTAGCTGCCGGGAAATATAGGTTGTTACCTTATCGTGTTGCATCCGTACACAACCCAGCGAAACACTCAAAGTCTTACCATAATAACCTAACCATTTAGTCCCTCAGGCCTCAAGAGGGATTTGAACTGTAGTCGTAGTCAGCTTATCTTCCAATAACTGGAAGCCTGTCTCATACTTCCGAAATATTCGGGGATATTGTTATACCCCGTAGTTGCAGGGTATGTATGTGAGGACGTACGTACGAGAGTACGGCAGAAATTTTGAAAAGAAAGAAAGATGTGAGTTTTCGACGGAAAAGTTTCCGGTTATTTGTGAAGAAAAAGGTTCGTTAATGGGAATTGGATTCCCAGATTTGGTATTTGGACTTCATAGATTATATTAGAATTTTGAGATTTTATTTTCGGAAATGGTCACGTGGGGCCACGGAGAAATTCTGGTTTTGTGGGGCCCACTTTGTTTTGAGATTTTGGCCATTGTGGATATTTTTGGAAGACGTTTTTGAGGGCCAATAGGAGGGTGACACGTGTCACCCCGCCTAGTGGCTTAGCGAATGACATTTGTGCACAACACCCTGGTTAAGTCGTCTTTTGACGAAGCGTTTTACATAACTGCGAGGGAAAATTCGGCTATGTCTTTTCTTATTTTGCGGATTTTTCAGAGGCGAAACATTTTGGACCAACGGGAGGGTGACATGTGTCACCTCACAATGGAAGGCAAGTGGGCGTGACACTTGGCGATTGGAAGCAAGTTGTGGTAGATATTTGTGTAGATATTTGTGAGGGTTTTAGGAGTAGGGTCTAGGGTGCACTTGGCTTGATCTTGGCCTTACACTTGCCTTGCACATGGCTTGATCTTGGCCATTGGTTGGCTTTTGGTTTTGCTATAAATACCCCCTTGGCAGAAGACTTCATTCATCCAAATATGTTCCAAGTCTTGCTATCCTTCCCTCTCCTCTTGTTTGACTCGTCCAAGAGCCCCCTCCTAGTAAAGGCCCTTGGCGAAAACCCTCCCTTTGAGTGGCCTTTGTGGCGATAGCCCTCCCCCTTTGAGGTGCTAGTGGTACCCCACGACTAGTTGTTTCGTATAATACCCTTTTTGTGGTATAGAAATACTCTCTAGTATTGTTATAATGCCCAAAATACCTTAGCCTTTACCTAGTAGTATTTCAAAAGTTACCTCTATCGTAGAGCAGGAAATACTACCTTTTGTCCTTTAGTCTCAAACCGAAACCCTAAGGAAATCTTCATAGTTGGTTGAAGTATTTGAGTAGAAGTTGGTTAGAACTTCTAAGGGTTGTTTGGAGTGGTTTGGAGCGCACGGGGTGGAGCTAAACCTTGCTCAGGATCGACATTATAACTTGGATAATTATGGGCTTATCGAGGTAATTATCTTGTCCCTCTATTGTAATTGGAAATTACATGTTTGTTAGAATATATAGTTGAAGTATACTATATATGGAACTATACTTAGTATTCGGCAATGTCTTTTGACTTAAGCCTGAAGAATAAAGCGAATCGAATGTATTTACATAGGTTTGTATTGCGGTAGACTTGTGTAGTATTCGAGTAGAATTGTACGTCAGGTTAGGCGTGTAAACCCCACGGTTGGCTTGGTAGCCTCGATAGAGGAGGAGATTTCTGTTGTTGCGGGAGAGTCTTTCAATTTTACGTAGAAGATAGAAACTTGTGCTTTGGGGTTAATAGACGTTTGTGACCTTTATAGGTGAAAGTACTAAGAGTAGCGTATTCTACTCGAGGAGTGGAAAGGGCTAGCAAGGTTGTAGTACTTGGAGCATTTTGCTTATTGTCGATAAATCGTCGCGGTATGTGAACCTCTTCCTATCTTTTCTAGCATGATTGTTGTGAACTATGTAGTACGGTGAGCGCATGTGCTAAGTGATTTGGTTGGTTTAAAACCTAGGGTGTTATAATAGCTTTATGGGAAGTTAGTTATAACGACCTTATGTAGGTGAAAATGGTTTACTGATGTTAGAAGTTAAGCGACTTGATCTTATAAGATAAGAGACTTAATTTATTTGTTTTAATGAGGATGTTTGTGTGAAACCTCATTCGTGAGTAATGAGTACTTGGTTTTAAAGGGATAATGTTTCTTGATTTGGAAATCGAGAATGTGTATCGACAGGACCATTGCAAGCGTTAATAAAGGAAAATGTATTGAATAATGATGTGTTGTATTAAAACCGGTAGAAACCTCCATCCATAGAAGCTAAGATGAGACAAAATGATATTACATTTTCTAGATCATGGCTGCTGTAATAAGATCGTTATAAACAAGAATAAACTACTCACATATATGACATATGTTACTCAATTGTTTTAAAAGAGATTAAGACTATGAGTTATGAAACCTTTCTAAAATAAGTGACTTGAGCATTTGAAAATGAGGAGCTTGAGTAATTGAAACTAGGCAAACTGGAACTTAGGAAAAGAATGTTGTTACTTGATTTTGAAAAGGAATGTGGGTTGGTCATTCTAATACTACGGGTATAGGGTGACTTTTATAAAAGTAATGGATCTCTTTTAAAAAGAACTTAACGTATGTAGTACTTTGGGGTTAAAAACCCGGACTTTGGCATAAAATGAAAGTACTTTGAGTTGTGTGAAACTTGCCTATGCTTGTTGTTGTGAAACTTGCCTATGCTTGTTGTTGTGAAACTTGCCTATGCTTGTGATGATAGCCTTTGTTGTGCAAGTGTGGTATTTCTGTGTTACCGCGTCTCTCGATAGAGGGCCGGTCGACTTGTTGAGAACTTACTTGGACGTGCTGGCAGTGATGGAGAATTCCACGGGTATGTTTCCATTTTGATTACTGTCTTGTTGTTGATGTCACATGGACATGTCTACACCGATGCAGTATTCCGGGGGCATGCGGCCATGCGGTCGGGTTGATTACCCGATATATTGTTATTGTGGTTACATGGACATGTCTACACCGAGGTAGAATTCCGGGGGCATGTGGCCATGCGGCAGGGTTGATCACCCAGTATATTATTGTTGATGTCACATGGACGTGTCTACTCCGAGGTAGAATTCCGGGGCATGTGGCCATGGGGCATTGGTATTATTGTTGCATCATGGACATGTCTACACCGATGCAGAATTCCGGGGGCATGCGGCCATGATGCGAACATGATTGATGTTGTGGGCGTGAGACCATAGTTATATTTGAGTGATGACGTGAGGGCGTGAGTCACATTGGACATATGATGCTTTATGTTGTGAGCAGTAGTTTGGTTATCATACATGTCTCTGCTTTATATAGACTAGTATGATTTCATTCTGATATTTTCTGATTTCACATACTTGGTACTGTTGTCTTGACCTCGCCCGGGGGTTGCGTTCATCTGCGGTAGAGGTACATCGGTCGTGGATCCTCGCTCTTAGGATCTCGATTCGGCGTTTTGGGAAGCTCCGTTTCTCGGAGGCTTATCTTTTGGTATGTGTTCCCTGAGTTGTAGGTTCTTGTACATTCGGGGTATGGCGAGGCCACGTCCCGTCATAGTTGTTGTAAATCTTAGAGTGCAGTAATCTGTTGTGGGTAGGGTTGTAAAAGGATTAAAGCATTCGTTTTGAAAGAGTTGTATTTATTTATGTTATTGGAAGGTAACCGTTGGGTTGGCGCTTTATGTTCATATATCTTGTTTTGTGTAAAGTTTTATTTCACTGGTTTTCTCACGATGATTTTATCACTAGGGTGCGGGATAAGGCACGATGCGGGCCGGGCAGTCGTTCTGAATATAATCTCAATTATGATTCCTGTTTCCATTTCTCTATTGCAACCAAACTTGGTCACTATACTTAGATTCGATTTCTTTCCTTCTCTCATGGCTAAGACTTCCTGCCAATCACAATTTAGGGGGAGATTTCCTTGATCTCGCCAAGTAGTAATCCTATTATTCTCTTCCAGCTCATAGAGCTTATAGTCAGGTGTTCAACCTCAATTCATGGTATTACATAATCCAATGGCTTGCCAAGATTTCTTATCGTTCGAGTGTCTACTCATCTTACCTTTATTTTTCATTTCAAGTTGCTCTGGTGTCTCTTACCTCCCCGTATATATACGGTCTGGCCCGTCATTACAGGTTTGCCACCTTATAATCGTATAGATTTTCAAAACCTACCAACGATGCCTTCTGTTTTTCCACAGGCAGTACTCGCACTTATCTTATTCCTGCCTCGCGCATTTTTCCTGAAACCATTCGGAATGTCGTGGCCCTGACTGCCACACTAAACCAACTCCAAGTACCTCCAAGGGCACTTAACATGAACTTTTTCAATGACCGTACATTTCCATTTCTATCTCTAAACTCTTCAAATTCAACTATTCCATACTTTCTACATCCATTTATCCCAATGAACAAGTCACACAGACTTACCAATTAATGATGCCAAAGAGGGAAGGATAATTCACTTGTTACAATCACTTCTCTTCCTCTCCTCTCGATAACCGGCTTACCGGAAAACTGGAATCGAACAAATCTCTCTATGTAGTCACTATTGGCATACAAGAAGCCAACGAGTCCATACCCATAATGACCTCAAAGTCTGTCATGTCCAGCTCTACCAGGTCTACTAGGGTTTGACGACTTTATCATCACCGGGCAATTCTCATATACCCGCCCAGCTACCACCCAAACACTCACGGTGTAGCTTCCTTGAAAGGTTCTTATGGATTCAGGCTCTATTCTTTTACACTTGGTTGCTCTCTTTCTTACTGGTCGTACTCTTTCCGTACTTCCCAACTTATTCTAACATACGTACATAACCTCCATACTGATTATGGCCTCCAATCTTTGGAGTTACAATATCGAACAATTTAAGGCCATTTCCGGCTCTCACGACCTGGTTCCGGTGGAACGTGTCCACGAACCCGTAAAATGATTAACTAGACTTGGGCCTTGCACCCTCGTGACCCTGTCACATAGCGGGACAACCCTTAACTGACCCTGCCTTACTACAGGCTATGGGTCGACCCATAATAGGTACATAACCCGCCTCGGCGTCGCACTTAACTCTTGTCCTTGGTCTGACTTAATTTTTTTTTTCTACCCGAGAAGGCCTTATATACCCAAGGTCTCGGCGGTTATCAAAATCCTTAGGCTCGCAATTTCTATGCCCCAAGCCTACATTATCCTTCCCCGCATACGGGTAAGATAGATTCTCATAAGCTCTTAATCGTGTTTTCTTAATCATAACAACCATACTTACTCCATACGGATCTCATCCGTACTATTCTCTTAAGCATACTACGTAGCTTAATCTATTATCATAGTCTTCCATTAAGGGTTCATTACCTTCTCAGACAACTCATCATCTCCTAATTATCTCAAATTAGTACGTAAAACCTTGATGAGAATTCATTAAATTGTTTCATACCTCCCCGGTATCTATTTAGTCCTTACCAGTCCTTGGTAATCCAAAATCATTCTAGGCAACCCGCGTCTAGCCCTCATACATAAATCCGTATAGCCGTACATCATTATACCAACTATACAACAAGTGTTACCAACCTGGATACGCAATCCACATAATCCTTCCTGGGTCACTGCTACCTTTCTCATAGCTACAATCAACATAACTCGTTAGGGAGAGACGACCCTAACAACACAACTCTATCTCACGATCTCAGAGTGAGAAGAATGGAAACCAATCCTAAATGTCCTGTAGGGCTACCTTCCTGTACATTTATATATACAACTGAAGTAGTTGCCTCTTTTCCTTTACAAACTGACCACACTCTGTGACTACAAACCTCTAAGAGTTTTAACATAACAACTGTGGCGGGACAGGGCCCCGCCATACCCCTGAATATACATGAATCTACAACCTCAGGGAAAACCGTACCAAGAGATAAGCCTCCGGAGCAAATGGAGCTTTTTCCCAAAAACTGAACCGATATCCTAAGAGCAAGGATCACCAACCTGGGTACCTAAAACCTGCGGGCATGAACGCAGCCCGAAGAAGTCGATAACAGTGCGAATATGGAACGGAAATAAGGTACATTAAACAAAACATATCTGTATAAAAGCATGACAGGGGTAAGTATAAAAAGGGTAAATACCTGAACCTACCATGTCATTACCATCACGTGAACTTAATCGTACCTTATTATCTTTTCCCATTTCAATAAAAGTTATAGTCACTTTCTTACGTACTTACTTTGGAAAATCATCAAGTTCACTACCATATAACTTACTTACCTTACATAACCTACTCCGACCCTTTATGGAGGGACGCTTTATCTTGCCGCCCAACTGGGACGCGATAAGGTCACATAGTCTGCCCATACAGGTATACTGCCCGGCCAATTTTTGGGACGATAATGTCATATAGTCTGCCCGTAAAGGTATACTGCCCGACCCATTTCTGGGACGATAATGTCATATAGTCTGCCCGTAAAGGTATACTGCCCGACCCATTTCTGGGACGATAATGTCATATAGTCTGCCCGTAAAGGTATCTCGCCCGCCCATTTCTGGGACGATAATGTCATATAGTCTGCCCGTAAAGGTATACTGCCCGGCCCATTTCTGGGACGATAATGTCATATAGTCTGCCCGTAAAGGTATACTGCCCGGCCCATTTCTGGGACAATAATGTCATATAAAATCCGGGAATTTAACCCAACGTACCACGCACCTCTACTTCTTTAGAAAGACTCTTTTTCAAATAAAACTTCTCAGATACTAGCAACTATAGTATCAAGTCCTATCCACCCTTTTAAGACAAGTCACAATACCTTTTTAGAAATACATTTACCGGCTTCTAAATCAAGTGACTTCTTTATTAAAAACCTTAAGCAATTGGTACCTTTAAAACAATTTGCCCTTCTTTATTTCAAATCATTTCTTTGCTTACATTATTAGAGAAAACCATTCTCTTAACCTTCCATAAAGCCGTTATAACCAACTTCCCATAAAGCCGTTATAACCCTTTATGGTTTTAGACCAACTCATTCCTTTTTATAACCAAGAGACTTCTACTTTTTCAAACCAAGTATTATATACTTTCAAGTCAATTCTCTTAACTTTCAAAAAAAATAATACAATTAGTCTCTTAACCTTTAGAACTCAAGTGACTCCTTTTATTATAAAACCTTAGGCAATTGATGCCTTAAACTCAAATTGCCTTTTCACTAAAATCAAGTCATTTATCTTTCCATAAAGCAAATATAACCAACTTCCCATAAATTCGTTATATTCACTTTATACCTTAGCCAAAAATATAATTTCCTATCCAAGGGACTTATACGTTTAAGACGGAACAAGTATCACATACTTTAAAAAAATCTTCAAGTCCCTTAACTTAATAAAACTTAAGACATCCTTTATTCTTTCAAAGAAGTGAGTTAATCTCCTCACTCACCCGACTTGGCTATTCATAAAACTAGTAAAGGATATCAAGGTGTTGTACGTCTACCGTACTACATACGTGCAACTAGTCATGCTCAAAAGATAGGAAAAGTTCTACATCGAGTAAATCACACAACTACCTCTTAACTTCTAAGAGTAGAAGGAAACTTGAAATGATACCACAGGTATATTCCGTACATAGAATCATGCCAAAGGAAGGAAGAGGTTCACATACCTCACGACGATTATCAACAAGTAGCAAAATGCTCCAAAGTACTTCAACCTTGATAGCTATCCCATCCTTCAAGTAGGATACGCTATACTTAGTACTTCAACCTATAATGGGCACAATACGTCCATTAACCTCTTTACTTCAAACGTAGAATATTCTAAGTGCTAAGTCGCTAAATTCTACGGAAAATCGGACAGCACCTCCTTTGTTTTTACTTACTTTGCCACCTTTTTCAAGGCCGAATACAATAACCAAACACACCATATTTAAGGCCCAATCAATGCAATCAACAATAGGGGATTACACGCCTACTAGACGTGTAAAATTCCGCCCCACAATAGATATAAAACTATATGTCCAATACGGCTACATTGAGTGCCATAACACCAATTCTTATCCAATTTCCATTTCAATCCAAGTTGTTAGTATAACATGATATCAAGTCGCAATTGATTAAACTACTATAATCTTCAAGTATGTAACATGCGACGATTCTAGTAAACGACCAAATTGTAATCCAACTTCACATGGATTACATTACATTTCGGATTTAAGGCTACAAGCAATCCAAAATACTTATAAACTTCAACATATCAACCTCATGCTAGCAACATGTAAAGCTAACAACAACAATATATACATAATCTTGTAACACTATTAAGAGACAAGATTATACGTCAACGAATCTCAATCCAACTCCAACCAAGTCGCTTAGCAACTTAGAGCCTCTTCAAGACACTTCAATCCGCTACTTGAGACCCTTAGAACCATACCAACAACTTCCCTTCAAACTTCCAATCCAAAACCTAGAAAGCAACTAGGTTTTCACTTTGCGACTAATCCGAAAACTATCTTTTTCTGAGATTTTTCTATTGAGATATGCTTACAATAAACTCAAGAACCTTGGTTTAAAGTGTGGAGCTTAAAGAACAAGAAACAATTTTTTTTCCTTTTGAAAGTTGTCACACCCCGAATTCCGGGCCCGTGACTGGTGCCTTACCCCGGGCACCCTAGTGACACAACATCAGAGAAAATCAGCGGAAAATAAAACTTTAAACATGAAATGAGAGACATGATAATAAAACAGGTCAACCAAACGGTTACCTTCCAATGAAATAAATATTACAACTATTTTCAAAACGAACAGTTTAATCCCTTTATACAAAACCACACAAGTACTCTGCACCTATAAGATTTACAACAACTATGACGGGACAGGGCCCCGCCATACCCCTGAATGTACAAGAACCTACAACTCAGGGAACACATACCAAAAGATAAGCCTCCGAAGGAACGGAGCTTCCCAATATGCTGAAAGGTGATCCTAGAGCGGGGATCGACGGCGATGTACTTCTACTGCGGCATGAACGCGGCCAAGGAGGTCGATAACAACGGTACCAAGTATGTGAATCGTAAAAGGCGTAAATGAAATCATAATAGTCTATATAAAGCGGAGACATGTATGATAACGGATGAAATCGTGACCGCCCGTCTCGTGGGACTCGGTGTAAAATCAGATGTGATACGTGACCGCCCATCTCGTGGGACTCGGTGTAATATCGGATGAAATACGTGACCACGCCCGTCTCGTGGGACTCGGTGTAATATCAAATGGAATACGTGCCCGCCCATCTCGTGGGACTCGGTGTATAATCAAATGGAATACGTGCTGCCCATCTCGTGGGACTCGGTGTATAATCGTTCATAACAAATCAACGCCCTCCATCGAGACGCGGTAACCGCGAAATACCACACTTGCACAACAAAGGCTATCATCACAAGCATAGGCAAGTTTCACAACAACAAGCATAGGCAAGTTTCACAACAACAAGCATAGGCAAGTTTCACACAACTCAAAGTACTTTCATTTTATGCCAAAGTCCGGGTTTTAACCCTAAAGTACTACGTACGTTAAATACCTTTTAAGAGATCCGTTTCTTTCACATAAGTCACACAATACCCGTAGTATTAGAATGACCAACCCACATTCCTTTTCAAAAGTCAAGTAACAACATTCTTTTCCTAAGTTCCCGTTTGCCTAGTTTCAATTACTTAAGCTTCTCATTTTCAAATGGTTTCATAGTTCATAAACTTAATCACTTTAATTCTTTTTTAGAAAGATTGAGTAATATATATCTTACGTGATAGTAGGTTATTCTTGTTTACAACATTCTTATTACAGCAACCATGATCTAGAAAATGTAATATCATTTTGTCTCATCTTAGTTTCTATGCAGATGGAGGTTTCTACTGGTTTTAATACAAGACTTCATTTATTCAATACATTTTCCTTTTATTAACGCTGCAGTGGTTTGTCGATACACATTCTGATTTCCGAAATCAGTAAAACATTATCCCTTTAAATAAAACCAAGTACTCATTACTCACGAATGAGGTTTCACATAAACATCCACATTAAAACAAATAAGTTAAGTCTCTTATCTTATAAGATCAAGTCTCTTAACTTCTAACATCAGTAAACCATTTTCTTTACCTCTCTTAAGACATTATACCTAACTCCCCATAAAGCTAGTATAATTCTTTTTAAAACCTTTAAAACCAAGTGTTACTCTCTTCAAAACGATTTATAAATCTTTTGAAATACATCAAGTTCTTTATTATAACAAGCCAGTTATAATTCACATCAGTTACCTTTTAAAACCACAAAGTATTTTCTTACCTACATAAAGCTGTTATAACCAACTTCCCATAAAGCCGTTATAACACTTTATGTTTCAAACTAATCAAATACATTAAACATGTGTACGTCTACCGTACTACATAGTTACACACATATCATGCTAGAAGAGATAGGAAGAGGTTCACATACCTCGCGACGATTATCGACAATAAGCAAAAAGCTCCAAGTACTATAACCTTGCTAGCCCTTTCCACTCTCGAGGTAGAATACGCTACTCTTAGTACTTTCACCTATAAAGGCCACAAACGTCTATTAAATCTTAAACACAAGTTTTCATCTTTCTACGAAAATTCTAAGCACCTCCCCATAAGCGTTAATCTCCTCTCTATCGAGGCCGCTACCAAGCCAACCGGGGGTTTGCACGCCTAACCGGACGTGTACAATTCTACTTCACGATAATGCTACACAAGTCTCATGTCTGATCTATGTGATTCTGATTCAGTTCTCTTATTTAAATTAGGCTTAAGTCGCAAGACATTGCCGTAAGTATTATTCGAGCTTAAGTCAAAAGACATTGCCGCACAATTATAACGTTCAGTTCTATATATAGTATACTTCAACTATATATTCCTACAACATGTAATTTCCAATTACAATAGAAGGTCATGAGTGTTTACCTCGATAAGCCCAAAATTATCCGAGATAAAAGTCGATCCCGAGCAAGGTTTAGCTCTACTCGTGCGCTCCAAACGCTCCAAGAAACCCTTAGAAGTGTCTACACAACTTCTACTTAATACTTCAACTACGGGTGAAGATTTTTCCCTAGGGTTTCGTTTTAGTAGTGAGGAAAGTATAATGGTATTTTACGGGCTTGTATAAGTGTAACCTTGGGAATACTACAAGGTATTTGGGCCAAGGTATTTGGACATTATAACAATACTAGGAGTATTTCTATACCACAACAAGGGGTATTTATACGAGACAACTAGGCTAGGGGTACCTCGGCTAGGAGCACCACAAAGGAGGAAGCTCTGCCAAGCTCTCAAGGGGAGGACTTTTGGACGATTTCAAGACAAGAGGAGGAGTATTTGAGACTTAGATAGATTGCTCAATTTTGGATGAAGAAAGTTCATCAACTAGAGGGTATTTATAGGTCAAGTGAAGGCCAACCAATGGCCAAGATGAAGACAAGTGTGGTGCAAGTGTAGGGCTAGATTTCCACCACGTGTACCTTATCCATCTACCACACCAACTTGCACAAATATCCTACCTACCACATGCCCCTTCGCCAAGCTTTACCGCCCACCACTTCCAATGTGAGGGTGACACTTGTCACCCTCCGTTGGTCCAAAATGTTTCGTCTCTCGGAAAAATCCGCAAAAATTAGAAATGACATAGCGAATTTTCCTACGAAAGCTGTGGAAACGTTTCGTCGAAACACGACTCCAATCGGGTGTTGTGTACAAATTTCGAAACTAGCCAACCTTTAGGCTTAAATTATTATACGTACGCCCTCACGTACATACTCTGGAAATACGGGGTATAACATTCTCCTCCTTAGAAACATTCGTCGAATGTTCCTTCTCAACAGAATAACGAAGAAGTTCCTTCAACAAGTTGTCAAAGCCACACCGCCACGTAATAACACACGTTCTCTTCTTCTTACTCGTGCCCTCGCCGAACACTTGAACTCTTCTAGTATCGTACCACACTTGATCATCGCTTTAGTTCCAAAACTTTGGAGTCACTACCTCAACTTGGTCATCTTACTAACCGCATCTCCTCGAGGCCATTCCCGGCCTTTACGATCCGCTTCTGGTCGAACATAAACACGAAATCATACGGTCATCTAAACTTGGGCCTAGCACCTCGTGACCCTACCACTGGCGGGACCACCCGAGCTGACCCTATTTTGAAACGGCGCGGGTTGGCCCTCAACATGGCTGACCCGATCCACTTACGCATCACGCTCTTGTTCCCGATCCGAACAATCTTACCTAACAGTCATGAAGCTACCACTTCCATTTCACACTTCCGAGGACTTACCCTTTTCACTAACCGGTTTCTAAATCACTTTTTAGCACGGCTATCCAAACATAACACTAGACACATCAACAACATCAATACATACAAAACTCTAGAGGGTTAGGGATATACCTGAATCTACCGCTCCTCTCTAATCATAGGCACGCAGTAGGGCGCATAGTATGAAAGCGATGAACACGCCACGATCCGTAGGTGATTCATTCTGTTTGCATCCTTCCTACTAGGACGGTTTCGTCACATGGCCACGGCGCGGAAAAACAAGCACCCGATAAAAGCGACATTCCGGGATGACGTTTGCCACATCGTGCACCGAGGAAAACTGAACCCGATGGCTAGAACCCGTATATCTGTGAACCGAAGCCTTGGAGCTCGACCAGCTCCGAATACCACGAGCGTCGACGATCGCGGAGGACCACTCAGTCTTGGCGGAGGTACATCACTAGCTCGCTTCAGGCGGTCCGCCTTGAAAGCTACCAGGACCTCGCTGTTCGCCCTCTTCTGGCGATCTCGGCCATTCCGTCGACTCTCCGTGCCTCACATCCTAGTGCATGAGCTGCGTGCGGGCAATGTCCATGCGGTGAAGGGCTACACGAACAAGCCTCGCCAAGTACTCATCGGCCCGGTGGCGTAGCGGTGTACTCATCCTCCATATCGGCTACTAACGCGGACGTCACGCCAATGAGTCGAACTCCACATTGTACTCCCGACCGCACGTCCGCTTCTGCGTAACACCAAAAATGCATGCGCGAGCCCTCTCATCCGTGGAGGCAAGAAATGTGCAAGAAATGCCTTGAGAACTCGTCCCCAAACTGCTGAGCGCATGCTCACCTCGGGGCGATTCCGTGAATCAAACCGGATCGCAGCGATCGCGCGGCCCGATGCGAACCGAAGGTCACGACTCGGTCTCGAAGCCTTGATCACTCTCGATCCGTCAATCCGTCGGATGAACTTCTGCGGATCATCCTCAGGCCTCGCCCCATCGACCTCTGGCGGGCTGCAGCTCAGAAAGTCCGGTTGCCTCAAACTATCTGCTCGGGGGTGAATTACGGGTGCTCCGGGTGAGGCTGCTGCATCCAACCTATCTAATATCGGCCCACGACCGCGGCGAATCGCCATCTCCTTGTACCCGTCTCATCTGCTTCCGGTGTGGGGTGGAGGCTCGTCTTGTAGTCTCGGCAGCCATCGCTGCGGCTCTAAACTCTCTTTGGCGTCCACGAAACCCGCCGTCGGAAGCACTTGTCTCAGTCTTGGCCGGGCTGCGCCTCGTACTCTCAGATCCCACTAGCAGCTCCCTCGGCTGCCTTGCCTGTCTGGGTCTGGGTTGCCTTACGCGGAGGCATAACTGGTAAAAATGAAATACGTCAGAGGGGTACAACTTATCACACGGCTCTAAGGCACGATTTCAGAATGAGAAGAAATGGAAACCAATCCTAAATGTCCTATAGCCTCCTGATTATAGATGTGGTGCACAACACACCGATAATCAAGACTCTACTAGACACGGTCTGTAGACACTTTCCGAGGATTAACTGCTCTGATACCACTATGTCACACCCCGAATTCCGGGCCCGTGACTGGTGCCTTACCCCGGGCACCCTAGTGACACAACATCAGAGAAAATCAGCGGAAAATAAAACTTTAAACATGAAATGAGAGACATGATAATAAAACAGGTCAACCAAACGGTTACCTTCCAATGATATACATATAACAACTTTTTTCAAAACGAACAGTTTAATCCCTTTTTACAAAACCACCGCCATTACAAGGCTGCACTTAAGATTTACAACAACTATGACGGGACAGGGCCCCGCCATACCACTGAATGTACAAGAACCTACAACTCAGGGAACACATACCAAAAGATAAGCCTCCGAAGGAACGGAGCTTCCCAATATGCTGAAAGGTGATCCTAGAGCGGGGATCGACAGCCAATGTACTTCTACCTGCGGCATGAACGGCCCCAAGGAGGTCGATAACAGTACCAAGTATGTGAAGCGTAAAGGCGTAAATGAAATCATAATAGTCTATATAAAGCAGGAGACATGTATGATAACCAGATGAAATACGTGACCCTGCCCATCTCGTGGGACTCGGTGTAAAATCAGATGTGATACGTGACCCTGCCCATCTCGTGGGACTCGGTGTAATATCAGATGAAATACGTGACCCTGCCCATCTCGTGGGACTCGGTGTAATATCAAATGGAATACGTGCCCCTGCCCATCTCGTGGGACTCGGTGTAAAATCAGATGTGATACGTGACCCTGCCCATCTCGTGGGACTCGGTGTATAATCGTTCATAACAAATCAACCGGCCCTCCATCGAGAGACGCGGTAACACAGAAATACCACACTTGCACAACAAAGGCTATCATCACAAGCATAGGCAAGTTTCACAACAACAAGCATAGGCAAGTTTCACAACAACAAGCATAGGCAAGTTTCACACAACTCAAAGTACTTTCATTTTATGCCAAAGTCCGGGTTTTAACCCTAAAGTACTACGTACGTTAAATACCTTTTAAGAGATCCGTTTCTTTCACATAAGTCACACAATACCCGTAGTATTAGAATGACCAACCCACATTCCTTTTCAAAAGTCAAGTAACAACATTCTTTTCCTAAGTTCCCGTTTGCCTAGTTTCAATTACTTAAGCTTCTCATTTTCAAATGGTTTCATAGTTCATAAACTTAATCACTTGATTTCTTTTTTAGAACGATTGAGTAATATATATCTTACGTGAGAGTAGGTTATTCTTGTTTACAACATTCTTATTACAAAGACCATGATCTAGAAAATGTAATATCATTTTGTCTCATCTTAGTTTCTATGCAGATGGAGGTTTCTACTGGTTTTAATACAAGACTTCATTTATTCAATACATTTTCCTTTTATTAACGCTGCAGTGGTTTGTCGATACACATTCTGATTTCCCTTTAAATAAAACCAAGTACTCATTACTCACGAATGAGGTTTCACATAAACATCCACATTAAAACAAATAAGTTAAGTCTCTTATCTTATAAGATCAAGTCTCTTAACTTCTAACATCAGTAAACCATTTTCTTTACCTCTCTTAAGACATTATACCTAACTCCCCATAAAGCTAGTATAATTCTTTTTAAAACCTTTAAAACCAAGTGTTACTCTCCCTTCAAAACGATTTATAAATCTTTTGAAATACATCAAGTTCTTTATTATAACAAGCCAGTTATAATTCACATCAGTTACCTTTTAAAACCACAAAGTATTTTCTTACCTACATAAAGCTGTTATAACCAACTTCCCATAAAGCCGTTATAACACTTTATGTTTCAAACTAATCAAATACATTAAACACGTACGCGTCACCGTACTACATAGTTACACACATATCATGCTAGAAGAGATTGGAAGAGGTTCAGATACCTCGCGACGATTATCGACAATAATCAAAAAGATCCAAGTACTATAACCTAGCTAGACCTTTCCACTCCTCGAGTAGAATACGCTACTCTTAGTACTTTCACCTATAAAGGCCACAAACGCCTATTAAATCTTAAACACAAGTTTTCATCTTTCTACGAGAAAATTCGAAGACCTCTCCCCATGAATGCGTTAATCTCTCTCTATCGAGGCCGGCTACCAAGCCAACCGGGGGTTTGCACGCCTAACCTGGGCGTGTACAATTCTACTTCACAAATGCTACACAAGTCTCATGTCTGATCCTATGTGATTACTGATTCGATTCTCTTATTTAAATTCAGCTTAAGTCGCAAGACATTGCCGTAAGTATTATTCAGCTTAAGTCAAAAGACATTGCCGCACAATTATAACGTTCATTCTATATATAGTATACTTCAACTATATATTCCTACAACATGTAATTTCCAATTACAATAGAAGGTCATGAGTGTTTACCTCGATAAGCCCAAAATTATCCGAGATAAAAGTCGATCTGAGCAAGGTTTAGCTCTCTCCGTGCGCTCCAAAACGCTCAAGAAACCCTTAGAAGTGTCTACACAACTTCTACTTAATACTTCAACTACGGGTGAAGATTTTCCCTAGGGTTTCGTTTTAGTAGTGAGGAAAGTATAATGGTATTTTACGGGCTTGTATAAGTGTAACCTTGGGAATACTACAAGGTATTTGGGCAAGGTATTTGGACATTATAACAATACTAGGAGAGTATTTCTATACCACAACAAGGGGTATTTATACGAGACAACTAGGCTAGGGGTACCCTGGCTAGTGCACCACAAAGGGGAGGAAGCTCTCGGCCAAGCTCTCAAAGGGAGGACTTTTGGACGATTTCAAGACAAGAGGAGGGAGTATTTGAGACTTAGATAGATTGCTCAATTTTGGATGAAGAAAGTTCATCAACTAGAGGGGTATTTATAGGTCAAGTGAAGGCCAACCAATGGCCAAGATGAAGACAAGTGTGGTGCAAGTGTAGGGCTAGATTTCCACCATGTGTACCTTATCCATCTACCACACCAACTTGCACAAATATCCTACCTACCACATGCCCCCCTTTCGGCCAAGCTTTACCGCCCACCACTTCCAATGTGAGGGTGACACTTGTCACCCTCCCGTTGGTCCAAAATGTTTCGTCTCTCGGAAAAATCCGCAAAAATTAGAAATGACATAGCCGGAATTTTCCCTACGAAAGCTGTGGAAACGTTTCGTCGAAAAACGACTCCAATCGGGTGTTGTGTACAAATTTCGAAACTAGCCAACCTTTAGGCTTAAATTATTATACGTACGCCCTCACGTACATACTCTGGAAATACGGGGTATAACAAAAGTGAGTGAACCCGAGAGCAATAGCTCTTGCTCTTCAATTTTTCTTGAAAATTTTCTAAGTGTTGGCACTAGTCTTGCTACTAGTAGTATTATATAGGGCAATGGAGGGTCAAGATGCAACCAAATGGGTGGGTTGGATGAGCTCTTAACAAAAATCAAGCCTTGTGGGTCCTTTGACTTAGTCAAGAATCTCAAGCTTGCTAATTGCAAGACTTAGTCATCCAAGACTATGGTCAATGACCAATTTGTCCATGACATTTTCGTCCAAGGAAACAACAAGGGGGGGTGACACGTGTCGCCCTCCCATTCGTCACAATAGTACGTTTTCCGACAATTCCAATATTTCCGATAATTTTTTACAAGTCTCAAATCTTAACACTTGTGAGTTCTTACGCACGTTCTTAAAACATGTCCTGTAAATACGGGGTGTAACATTCTTTTCCCCTTAGAAACATTCGTCCCCGAATGTTCTTTCGGAGTCAAACTTATAATTAGCGACATAGTTTTCTTTCACAATCCCGACATACCAATAATGCCACACAATGCCCTAATACCTCGCACACGCATATCCGTCCATCATAAGCCCAAAAGAGATTATCTTTTCGTACTTCCAACTCTTTCTAGCATATACATAGTCTCAATATAATCTGTTTATGACATTTAAACATACTACAACTTTATCATGCATACAAATTTCTAAAGGACCAAAGACATACCTGAAATCATATAGGCGGTTCAAAGGACCGCTAAAACTGGGAACTCCCACCACGACCTCTGCCACAGCCTATCGGTGTATGAACCTCCCGCTAGCTATCAAGGCGAAGAACCCGAATCGATCCAAAGAGACGGTGTTGTCCCACTAGGACCCCCTCTATAAGGACACTCTCTTAACATATGTCCTAGACGACCACAAGAAAAACAAGCACCCGTACCGGCGCGACATACCCCAGAATGTAACCTACCACACTGGGCGCATTGAGGCACAGGTGGCCTCGATCGACCGAACCCCATCTCCCGAGGCTCAAGCTCAGAGACTGACCGCCTGCATTCTCGGGTTGTAAAACCCTCCGCCGGAAAATCGTGAGGAGCACTTGCCGGGCCGCAATGTAGACCTAGTTCGCCGAGGCCGCCCGCCTCGAGAACTGCCCTAGACCCTGTTGTCCTGACCCTCTTGGGCTGGCCTGAGTCAATATGATCCTCCCTCTCTCTATCCTCTATCCCCTGCGCATAGGCCTGCATCCTAGCAATGCCCATACCGGGCTGAAGAGCCACCCCCAAGCATGCAGTAATCATATGACGGTCTAGCCCCATCACATAACGATGAACTCTATCCGCCATGTCAGCTACAATGGTGTGCGCATGCCTGGCCAAGGAGTCAAACTCCAAGCTATACTCCATGATAGTCCTCCCATTCTGCCTCAAGGTCTATCTACGCGGGCCCTCCTCATCTCAGGAGGCAAAAAGTGATCCATAAAGGCCTCCGTGAACTCCTCCCAAACAGCTGGAAGAGCATCATCCCTCTCACAAGACTCCATGACTCAAACTAGTTCAACGCAATATCGCAGAACCCAGAAGAGGCTAGCATAATGCACTCGATCTCTGAAGCCCTAAGAACTCGCATAGTCCGTCAGAGTGCCGAATGAACTCCTGCGGATCCTCCTCGGACCTCGAACCATAAAACTTCGGGCGATGACAACCCGTAAAATCTCGGATCCGCAAATCGCCGCTCAGGGTTACCGCCGCTCGCGGCGCCGCTCGCATTATGCCGTCAATAACCGGACCGCTCCTCGTAGTCTCTATACTCGGCTCGGCCGGGGTGGAGGCTCGTGCCGGAACCTCTGGAGCTACCGCCGCCTCGGCCTCTCTATCCGCTGGCGTGGCTGAACTCGCCGACCGCTTACTACCTCGTGCATAGTCCGTGCTCGAGCGCGAGTAACCTTCTGCGCACCACTAGCGCCTCGCCGCCGCTTTGCCCTTCGGGCCCCGCCGCTCCGTGAGGCATAATCGTTACATAAGAAGGGGTCGAGAGGATTCAACCTACTAGGATTTCATCGCACGATCTCAAAGAGAGAAGAATGGAAACCAATCCTAAATGTCCTGCAGCCTCTTGATTATAGATGTGGTGCACAACACACCGATAATCAAGACTCTACTAGACACGGTCTGTAGACACTTTCCGAGGACTAACTGCTCTGATACCACTTTTGTCACGACCCGACCCCGGGCCCGCGACTGGTGCCCTACCTGGGCACCCTTACAGGTATACATCAGATATAATCAGCGGAACATACATGAATGAAACAACAGAAATAAAACAACAAAGTTAGTCATAGGCTACCTTCCAGACATTTATATATACAATCAAGCAGCCTCTTTTCCTTTACAACCGACCACACTCTGTGACTCAGGACCTAAGAGTTTTAACATAACAATCGTGGCGGGATAGGGCCCCGCCATACCTGAATATACATGAATCTACAACCTCGTGGAAAACTGCACAAGAGATAAGCCTCCGAGCAAATTGAGCTTTTTCCCAAAATCAACCGAGATCCTAAGAGCAAGGATCACCAACCTGGTACCTAAAACTGCGGCATGAACGCAGCCCGGCGGGGTCGATAACAAAAATTTAATATAGAACAGAAATAAGGTACATTAAACAAAACATATCTGTATAAAAGCATGACAAGGGTAAGTATAAAAAGGGTAAATACCTGAACCTACCATGTCATTACCATCACGTGAACTTAATCGTACCTTATTATCTTTTCCCATTTCAATAAAAGTTATAGTCACTTTCTTACGTACTTACTTCGGAAAATCATCAAGTTCACTACCATATAACTTACTTACCTTACATAACCTACTCCGACCCTTTATGGAGGGACGCCTATACTGCCCGGTCCAATCTGGGACGCGATAAGGTCACATAGTCTGCCCATACATGTAACGCCCCGAACCCGGGCCCGTTACTGGTGCCTTACCCCGGGCACCCTAGTGATACAACATCAGAGAAAACCAGCGGAAAATAAAACACGAGTCATGAAACAAGAGATATAATAAATAAACAGGCCAACCAAAGCAAATTGCCTTCAAGATATACACAAAAACCCGAGCAGCTTGTCCTTTTACAAACCCCGCCACAACAAAGGCTGCACTTAAGATTTACAACAACTATGACGGACAGGGCTCGCCATACCCCGAATGTACAAGAACCTACAACTCGTGGAAACATACCAAAGATAAGCCTCCAAGGAACGGAGCTTTCCAACACGCTGAAATGAGATCCTAAGAGGGGATCCACGACCGATGTACTTACTGCGGCGTGAACGCACTTCAAGGAGGTCAAGATAACAGTACCAAGTATGTGAATCACAACATCAGAAATGAAATCATAATAGCCTAAAAAGGTGAGACATGTATGATAACCAAAATACAAGACGCAACATAAAAGATCCAAGTCGTGGACTCACGCCTCAAAGTCACCACTCAAATATAACTATGGGTCTCACGCCCACAACATCCATCATGTTCGCATCATGGCCGCATGCCGTGACGGCATACGTCCATGATCCGGTGTAGACATGTCCATGATGCAACAATAACAACAAGGCCGCACGGCCACATGCCCCGGACATCAGACGGTGTAGACATGCCCATGTAACCTCAATTCCAATATCCTGGGTGGTCAACCCTGCCGCATGACCACATGCCCGGAATCTTGACGGCAGACACGCCCATGTTGCGGTAATAACCATATATCGGGTAATCAACGGCCGCGTGGCCGCGATGCCCGAATCTTGACGGCAGAGACATGTCCATGTGACATCAACAACAAGACAGGAATCAAAATGGAAACATACCCGTGGAATTCTCCATCACTGCCAGCACGTCCAAGTAAGTTCTCAACAAGTCAACCGCCTCTATCGATAGACGCCAGAATACGTAAATACCACACTTGCACAACAAAGGCTATCATCACAAGATAGGCAAGTTTCCCAACAACACGCATAGGCAAGTTTCACTCCAGCACGCAGAGGCAAAGTTCACAACAACACGCATAGGCAAGTTTCACACCACCTCAAAGTAGTTTCAGTTTATGCCATAGTCCGGGTTTTTAACCCCAAAGTACTACATCGTTAAGTTCTTTTAAAAGAGATCCATTACTTTTATAAAAGTCACCCGATACCGTAGTATTAGAATGACCAACCCACATTCCCTTTTCAAAATCAAGTAACAACATTCTTTTCCTAAGTTCCAGCTTGCCTAGTTTCAATTACTCAAGCTTCTCATTTTCAAATGGTTTCATAGTTCCCAAACTTAATCACTTGATTCCTTTTAGAACAATTGAGTAATATATGTCTCACGCGAGAGTAGGCTATTCTTGTTTACAACATTCTTATTACAAAGACCATGATCTAGAAAATGTATATCATTTTGTCTCATCTTAGTTTCTATGCGGATGGAGGTTTCTACCGGTTTTAATACAATTCATCATTATTCAATACATTTTCCTTTATTAACGCTGCAGGTCCTGTCGATACACATTCGATTTCCAAATCAAGAAACATTATCCCTTTAAATAAAACCAAGTACTCATTACTCACGAATGAGGTTTCACACAAACATTCACATTAAAACAAATAAGTTAAGTCTCTTATCTTATAAGATCAAGTCTCTTAACTTCTAACATCAGTAAACCATTTTCTTTACCTCTCTTAAGACATTATACCTAACTCCCCAAAAAGCTAGTATAACTCTTTTTTTTTTTTAAACCTTTTAAAACCAAGTGTTACTCTCCCTTCCAAAACGATTTATAAATCTTTTGAAATACATCAAGTTCTTTATTATAACTAGCCAGTTATAATTCACATCAGTTACCTTTTAAAACCACAAAGTATTTTCTTACCTTCATAAAGCTGTTATAACCAACTTCCCATAAAGCCGTTATAACACTTTATGTTTTAAGAACAATCAAACACAGTTAACACATGTACGTCTACCGTACTACATAGTTCACACATATCATGCTAGAAGAGATAGGAAGAGGTTCACATACCTCGCGACGATTTATCGACAAAAGCAAAATGCTCCAAGTACTACAACCTTGCTAGCCCTTTCCACTCCTCGAGTAGAATACGCTACTCTTAGTACTTTCACCTATAAAGGTCACAAACGTCTATTAACCCCAAAACACAAGTTCTATCTTTCTACATAAAATTCAAAGACCTCCCCGCCACAGCGTAAATCTCCTCCTCTATCGAGGCCGGCTACCAAGCCAACCAGGGGGGGGGGGGTTTACACGTCTAACCGGACGTGCACCATCCTACTCAGTAACTCTACACAAGTCTACTGTAATACAGTCCTATGTAAATACAGTTCAGTTCTTTTCTTTATTCTTCAGGCTTAAGTCAAAAGACATTGCCGAATACTAAGTATAGTTCCATATATAGTATACTTCAACTATATATTCTAACAAACATTTAATTTCCAATTACAATAGAGGGACAAGATAATTACCTCGATAAGCCCATAATTATCCAAGTTAAATGTCGATCCTTAGCAATGTTTAGCTCCAACTCCGGGTGCTCCATCCCGCTCCAAACAACCCTTAGAAGTTCTATCCAACTTCTACTTAAATCCTTCAACTAACAATGAAGATTCCTTAGGGTTTCGGTTTGAGACTAAAAAGGTAGTATTTCGGGCTCTACGTATAGAGGTAACTTTTGGAATACAACAAGGTATAAGGCCAAGGTATTTTGGGCATTATAACAATACTTGGAAGACAACTTTCTACCAAAGGGGGGGGTACCTCACGAGAACACTCCAACGTGGGGGGGGTATGCTCTCGGCCACAAGGCCACTAGGGGGGGGGTAGTACCCTCTCGGCCACTAGGCCTCACGAAAAGGGGGAGGGAGGGGAAGCTCTCGGCTAGCACAACAAGAAGGGAGGAGAGGGTTTCAAGACTTGGAAGTTTTTGGATGAATGAAGTCTTCAAGCTTAGGGGGTATTTATAGCAAAACCAAAAGCCAACCAATGGCCAAGATCAAGCCATGTGCAAGGCAAGTGTAAGGCCAAGATCAAGCCAAGTGCACCCACAAAACACTCCACAAAACACTCCACAAAACAAGCCACAAAACAAGGCACAAAAGGAGGGACCAATCGGCCAAGGCCAACCAAACCTCTTGGACGCCCAATCGTCCAAGCCACCCTATTTGCTTCCAATGTGAGGGTGACACATGTCACCCTCCCGTTGGTCCAAAATGTTTCGTCTCTCGGAAAAATCCGCAAAAATTATAAATGACATAGCCGGAATTTTCCCTACGAAAGCTGTGGAAACGTTTGGTCTAAAAACGACTCTATTCGGCACTTGTGCCCAAATTCGGTCCTTTGCCTAACTTAAGGCTCAAATTTTCTACGTACGTCCTTACGTACATACTCTGGAAATACGGGGTATAACATTCTCCCCTCCTTAGAAACATTCGTCCCGAATGTTCCTTCTCAAGTCTCAACACAAACATGCGCTAGTATAGCCTTCACTGCTATACGCACGAAAACGATCATGCCACACCTGGCCATAAAAATAACAAACGCACCAATACTTAAACCCAAGTCAATGAGGAAACACCTCTAATCATCACAAAAACCCCTTACCTGAGGTCTAAAATATACTCCCTTCGCACCTACATTTCACAAAAGAAACGATCTCACACGTTCACTTCTCCCTATCTCGCTGCACTTTCTCGAACACTCGAGCTCTTTCGAGTATCCGTACCACACTTCCACAACGTTTCGTTTCCAACCCTGGAGTTACTACCTCCAAACTTGGTCATCTTACTACCCTCGATTTCCTCTAAGGCCATTCTCGCCTTCACGAACTGATTCAGTCGAACATATCTATGAACTCATACGATGGTCATCTAAACTGGTCTAGCACCTCGTGACCGCCACCGCGGACCACCTGCAGCTGACCCTTCCTCGAACGGACGCGGGTTGGCCCGCAACACGGCCCCAACCCGACCCACTGTAGCGCCAACTTCCGCTCCTCGACACGGAACACATCATGAAGCTACCACTTCCATCTCACACTAACCAGATTTTCAAATCACACTATAGCACAAAGCTATCCGAACATAACACTTAACACATCATTAACATCAATACATACAAGTATCTGAGGTTAAGGATATACTCAAACTAGGCGGTTCAAGGACCGCTAAAATCGAACTTCCACTGCGACCTCTACCGTGGCCCGCAATCGCCTAGTAGTCAGGCTATTCTACCGCTACCCACTCGGCCGGACGATCCGTCATATGGCCCCGTTGGCGCAAGAATAACAAGCTCCTCGTACTACGACACTTCAAATGCGGTCTACTACATCGACCACACCGAGGTAGGTGATCAGATCCGCCAACACCCTACTTCCCCGAACATTCAAACACAGGAGCCACGACCGCCTCGAATATCCTGCGGTCCCGGCTGCGGAGGACCACTCGCAATGGCGAGGTACATAACTAGTCTGCCGAGGCGGTCCGCCTCGAAAGTCGCCAAAATATCCGCCGCTTGGCCTTCTTCTGGAAAGCGTCCACCTGCCGATCTTCGCGCCTCGCACTCCAAGTGCATGAGCTCGAACGCGGCAATGTCCATGCGGCCAAGAGAAACACGAACAACTTCGCTAGGTAATCATCGAGCCACGTAACATATCGGTGCACTCGATCCTCCATACTAGCTACTAATGCGGAACATACCGCCAATGAGTCGAACTCCACATTGTACTCCCGAATCAGACGCTCGCTCGCCAACATCAAAAACTGCCCGAGCCCTCTCATTTGTGAGGCAAGAAATGTGCCGGAAGGCCTCAAAACTCGCCCCAAACGGCCGAGTTGCATGCTCTCCCGGAGAGCTCCCACGAGTCAAACCAATCGATTGCGGTATCACGCACCGATGCGAACTAAATGTCACGACTCGGGTCTCAAGCCTTGATCACCCGTGATGATCCTTCAGAATCGACGGATGAACTCCTGCGATCATCCTCCGCCTCGACCAGTAAAACTCAAAGCGGCTACAACTAAGGAAATCCGTAGCCTCAAATCGCCGCCTCGGTGCACTATGCTTCTGGGCCCAGGCTGAACTGCGTCCGGCCTATCCTCATATTCGCCACAACTCGCCAATAATCGCCATCTCCTTGTGACCCATCTCCCGCCTGCATCGGTGGACTGAGGCTCGTATCAGAGTCTCAGCAGCCATCGCCGCGCTTCTAAACTCTTTGGTCGGGCGGCGTCGCAAAACTCGCCGTCAAGCACTACTCGTGTCTTGACCGCTCGCGCTCGCACTTCTATGAATCCCACTAGCAGCTCCCTCGGCTGCCTTGCCCTTCTGGGCCCGGGTTGCCTTTCGCAGAGGCATAACTGGTAAAAACGAAACACGTCAGAGGGGTCCAACTTACAACACAGCTCTAAGGCACGATCTCAGAATGAGAAGAATGGAAACCAATCCTAAATGTCCTATAGCCTCCTGATTATAGATGTGGTGCACAACACACCGATAATCAAGACTCTACTAGACACGGTCTGTAGACACTTTCCGAGGACTAACTGCTCTGATACCACTTTGTAACGCCCCGAACCCGGGCCCGTTACTGGTGCCTTACCCCGGGCACCCTAGTGATACAACATCAGAGAAAACCAGCGGAAAATAAAACACGAGTCATGAAACAAGAGATATAATAAATAAACAAAGCCAACCAAAGCAGCCTTCAGTATATACACAAAAACCCGAACAGTTGTCCTTTTTACAAACCCTGCCCACAACAGTGCTACAGACCTCTAAGATTTACAACAACTATGACGGGACAGGGCCCCGCCATACCCCTGAATGTACAAGAACCTACAACTCAGGGAAACATACCAAAGATAAGCCTCCGAAGGAACGGAGCTTTCCAACACGCTGAAATGAGATCCTAAGAGCGGGGATCCACGACCGATGTACCTCTACCTGCGGCGTAACGCGGCCCGAAGGAGGTCGATAACAGTACCAAGTATGTGAATCACAAATCAGTAAATGAAATCATAATAGCTTTAAAAAAAGCAGGAGACATGTATGATAACCAAAATACAGTACGCAACATAAAAGCAGTCAAGTCAGGGACTCACGCCCTCAAAGTCACCATCATGTTCGCATCATGGCCGCATGCCCCCGGAATACTGCATCGGTGTAGACATGTCCATGATGCAACAATAATAACAAGGCCGCATGGCCACATGCCCCCGGAATACTGCATCGGTGTAGACATGCCCATGTAACCTCAATAACAATTTACTAGGTGGTCAACCACGCGCGTGGCCACATGCCCGAATCTTTGCAGACGGTGTAGACACGTCCATGTTGCAGTAATAACCATATATCGGGTAATCAACCCGCCGCACGCCGCGTGCCGAATCATCGTCGGTGTAGACATGTCCATGTGACATCAACAACAAGACAAGAATCAAAATGGAAACATACGTGGAATTCTCCATCACCGCCAAAGACGTCCAAGTAAGTTCTCAACAAGTCAACCACCTCTATCGAGACGCGGTAACACGAAATACCACACGCACAACAAAGGCTATCATCACAAGCATAGGCAAGTTTCACAACAACAAGCATAGGCAAGTTTCACAACAACAAGCATAGGCAAATTTCACAACAACAAGCATAGGCAAGTTTCACAACAACTCAAAGTACTTTCATTTTATGCCAAAGTCCGGGTTTTAACCCCAAAGTACTACATACGTTAAGTTCTTTTAAAAGAGATCCATTACTTTTATAAAAGTCACCCGATACGTAGTATTAGAATGACCAACCCACATTCCCTTTTCAAAATCAAGTAACAACATTCTTTTCCTAAGTTCCGGTTTGCTAGTTTCAATTACTCAAGCTTCT
Organism: Przewalskia tangutica; assembly: GCA_029844215.1. Taxonomy (NCBI): domain Eukaryota; kingdom Viridiplantae; phylum Streptophyta; class Magnoliopsida; order Solanales; family Solanaceae; genus Przewalskia; species Przewalskia tangutica. The sequence goes on from CM056723.1 coordinate 91,122,986, forward strand.
CATTTTCAAATGGTTTCATAGTTCCCAAACTTAATCACTTGATTCCTTTTAGAACAATTGAGTAATATATGTCTCACGTGAGAGTAGGCTATTCTTGTTTACAACATTCTTATTACAATGACCATGATCTAGAAAATGTATATCATTTTGTCTCATCTTAGTTTCTATGCAGATGGAGGTTTCTCTTGGTTTTAATACAATTCATCATTATTCAATACATTTTCCTTTATTAACTGCCGCATGGTGCGTCGATACACATTACGATTTCCAAATCAGTAAAACATTATCCCTTTAAATAAAACCAAGTACTCATTACTCACGAATGAGGTTTCACACAAACATTCACATTAAAACAAATAAGTTAAGTCTCTTATCTTATAAGATCAAGTCTCTTAACTTCTAACATCAGTAAACCATTTTCTTTACCTCTCTTAAGACATTATACCTAACTCCCCAAAAAGCTAGTATAACTCTTTTTTTTTTTAAAAACCTTTTAAAACCAAGTGTTACTCTCCCTTCCAAAACGATTTATAAATCTTTTGAAATACATCAAGTTCTTTATTATAACTAGCCAGTTATAATTCACATCAGTTACCTTTTAAAACCACAAAGTATTTTCTTACCTTCATAAAGCTGTTATAACCAACTTCCCATAAAGCCGTTATAACACTTTATGTTTTAAGAACAATCAAACACAGTTAACACATGTACGTCTACCGTACTACATAGTTCACACATATCATGCTAGAAGAGATAGGAAGAGGTTCACATACCTCGCGACGATTTATCGACAAAAGCAAAATGCTCCAAGTACTACTACCTTGCTAGCCCTTTCCACTCCTCGAGTAGAATACGCTACTCTTAGTACTTTCACCTATAAAGGTCACAAACGTCTATTAACCCCAAAACACAAGTTCTATCTTTCTACAGAAAATTCGGCAGCACCTCCCCCCCCCCCGCCACAGCGTAAATCTCCTCCTCTATCGAGGCCGGCTACCAAGCCAACCAGGGGGGGGGGGGGTTTACACGTCTAACCGGACGTGCACCATCCTACTCAGTAACTCTACACAAGTCTATCTGATCCTATGTAAATCTGATTCGATTCTTTTCTTTATTCTTCAGCTTAAGTCAAAAGACATTGCGAATACTAAGTATAGTTCCATATATAGTATACTTCAACTATATATTCTCACAAACATGGAATTTCCAATGACAATAGAGGGACAAGATAATTACCTCGATAAGCCCATAATTATCCAAGTTAAATGTCGATCCTTAGCAATGGTTAGCTCCCACTCCGGTGCTCCATCCCGCCCAAACAACCCTAAGTTCTATCCAACTTCTACTTAAATCCTTCAACTAACAATGAAGATTCCTTGTGGTTTCGGTTTGAGACTAAAAGGTAGTATTTCGGGCTCTACGATAGAGGTAACTTTTGAATACAACAAGGTATAAGGCCAAGGTATTTTGGGCATTATAACAATACTTGGAAGACAACTTTCTACCAAGGGGTACCTCACGAGAACACTCCAACGCGTGGGGTATGCTCTCGCCACAAGGCCACTAGGGGGTAGTACCTCTCGCCACTAGGCCTCACGAAAGGGGAGGAGGGGAAGCTCTCCTAGCACAACAAGAAGGGGAGGAGAGGGTTTCAAGACTTGGAAGTTTTTGGATGAATGAAGTCTTCAAGCTTAGGGGGTATTTATAGCAAAACCAAAAGCCAACCAATGGCCAAGATCAAGCCAAGTGCAAGGCAAGTGTAAGGCCAAGATCAAGCCAAGTGCACCCACAAAACACTCCACAAAACACTCCACAAAACAAGCCACAAACAAGGCACAAGAGGAGGGACCAATCGGCCAAGGCCAACCAAACCTCTTGGACGCCCAATCGTCCAAGCCACCCTATTTGCTTCCAATGTGAGGGTGACACATGTCACCCTCCCGTTGGTCCAAAATGTTTCGTCTCTCGGAAAAATCCGCAAAAATTATAAATGACATAGCGGAATTTTCCTACGAAAGCGTGGAAACATTTCGTTTAAAAACGACTCTATTCGCACTTGTGCCCAAATTCGATCCTTTGCCTAACTTAAGGCTCAAATTTTCTACGCACGTCCACGCATACTGGAAATACGGTATAACAATACAGTATATCGCCGCCCATTTCGGGGCGATAATGTCATATAGTGCGCGTGAAAGGTATCCGCGGCCCATTTCTGGGACGATAATGTCATATAGTCTGCCCGTAAAGGTATACTGCCCGGCCCATTTCTGGGACGATAATGTCATATAGTCTGCCCGTAAAGGTATACTGCCCGGCCCATTTCTGGGACAATAATGTCATATAGTCTGCCCGTAAAGGTATACTGCCCGGCCCATTTCTGGGACGATAATGTCATATAAAATCCGGGAATTTAACCCAACGTACCACGCACCTCTACTTCTTTAGAAAGACTCTTTTTCAAATAAAACTTCCCAGATACTAGCAACTATAGTATCATGTCCTATCCACCCTTTTAAGACAAGTCACAATACCTTTTTAGAAATACATTTACCGACTTCTAAATCAAGTGACTTCTTTATTAAAAACCTTAAGCAATTGGTACCTTTAAAACAATTTGCCCTTCTTTATTTCAAATCATTTCTTTGCTTACATTATTAGAGAAAACCATTCTCTTAACCTTCCATAAAGCCGTTATAACCAACTTCCCATAAAGCCGTTATAACCCTTTTATGGTTTTAGACCAACTCATTCCTTTTTATAACCAACAGACTTCTACTTTTTGAAACCATGTATTATATACTTTCAAGTCAATTCTCTTAACTTTCAAAAAAAAAATACAATTAGTCTCTTAACCTTTAGAACTCAAGTGACTCCTTTTATTATAAAACCTTAGGCAATTGATGCCTTAAACTCAAATTGCCTTTTCACTAAAATCAAGTCATTTATCTTTCCATAAAGCAAATTGTTATAACCCGTATTTCCAGAGTATGTACGTGAGGGAGTACGTACAAAAGTTTAAGCCTTAAGTTAGACAAGGGACGAAAATTATGCACAACCCCCGAAAAGAATTGTTTTCCGACGAAACGTCTTCCAAAGCTTGCGAAGGGAAAATTACGGTAGCGACATTTATTATTTTTGCAGATTTTTCCGAGAGACGAAATATTTTGGACCAACGAGAGGGCGACATGTGTCACCCTCAAGTTGGCGGAATTGTGGACGATTTCATGGCACGTTTTTGTCAAGAAAAATGGCTTAAACATTGGTCAAGGTTAGGTAGGATATTTTGTGATATTTTTGGGGTAGATGGATAAGGTTCCACTTGCCCAAATCTCCACCATCCACTTGCCCTCCACTTGCCTTAATCTTGACCATTGGTGGTCCTATAAATACCCCCCCTAAGTTGGAAGAATTCTTCATCCACAAATATTTTCCAAGTCTTGAAAACTCCCTTCTCCCTTGTGAGCTTCTCGTCCAAAGCTTCCCCCCTCTAGTGAGCTAGCCGAAACACCCCCCCCTCTTGGTAGAAAATACTCTCCAAGTATTGTTACTATCTCCAAAATACACTAGCCGTATATCTTATAGTATTCCAAAGTCCCCTCTATACTAAAAGCCTAGAAATACTATCTTATATCCATTAGTCATTAAACGAAACCCTAGGAGAAACTTCATAAGTGGTTGAAGTAGTAAGTAGAAGTTGTGTAGAAACTTCTAAGGGTTTCTTGGAGCGGATTGGAGCGTACAGATTATGAGCTAAACCTTGTTCAGGATCGACTTTTAAACTTGGATAATTTTGGGCTTACCGAGGTAAATATTTTATCCTTCTATTGTAATTAGAGATTACATACTATAGAAGTATAGAACTAAGTATAAGACTTATAGAAGGATGGTATTAAAAAAAGAGAATTGAACTGTAATCACATCAGAAGAACATTAAAGAAGATTGAATCAGATTTACATAGGATTGTATTTGATGAGACTTGTATAATTCTGCAGTAGAAGTCTTGCCCGATTTTCCGTAGAATAGAGGACCTTCTGCTTAGAATGTCCTACAGAGTAGTCTAGACATTGATAGACGTATTTGACTATTATAGGTTGATACTCCGCGCGCGACATATTCGACTTGGCAGGTGGATTTCGCCGAGAAGGTATGTGATTCTTCCTATCCTCTTGAGCATGATATTTTAAATATATATATATATAGTACGGTAGACGTACATGTGTTAACTGAACATGGTTTTACTTGACGTCTTTTGACTTGAGTCTAATAATAAGAATCTTGAAGTATTTCTAAAGAATTATGAATCATTTTTGAAAGAAGAGTAATACTTGGTTTTTAAACAAAAGCTTAAGAGTTATACTAGCTTTATGGGAAGTTAGGTATAACGACTTAAGAAGGATAAAAGGAATGGTTTACTTATGTGTTTATAAAATACTTGTATTGATTTCTGGAAGGTATAGTAAGATGGTTTGTTGAGTAGACATATTGTGATGCTATGTGTGTTAGTATCTTGTAACGTTTGTGTAAAGAGGTTATTCTTATTGTGCTTATGTTGTTTAACGATAAGCCGTTATGTTAGTATTACATCACTCACCTCTTGACATGATATACCGGGGGTTAAGCCGCCGACGCGGGGTATACCTCGTGCGACAGTGTGACTATGATTCGAGAATACCTACGCGGTCCAGGGACCTATGCGGAGCTACGAGAGTTCCAGGTTAGTGTGCGGTCCATGTGGCCATGCGGTCTATGTGGCCATGCGGACTACGAGTCCAGGACGATGCCGAGGAGTAGCTACCCTCGATGCGGGGATTACCTCATGCGGGCCTAGGTGGCCTATGCGGACTACGGGAGTCCAGGATTAGGCATGCATAATGATACTATGGGCGATCGGCCTTGCTTCGATCATTCACAGCCTAGAAAAGACCTGTTACAGTTTACCTATTATTACTCTTGTTTGTGATGTGGCACTATGTGCGGTTACATTGGTTGTTTCGTACATATTTGTAAAATTGGTTTTAAAATGATATGATTTCATTTAAGTACTTCTGATTTCACATACTTGGTAGTTATCGACCTCGCTGGGGCTGCGTTCATGCCGCAGGTAAGGGAAAGCAGGTGCTAGATCCGCATCCTTAGGATCTTTTGCTTTGGTGTCAGGAGCTCCATCTTCTCCGGAGGCTCGACTTTTGGTATGGTTCTCCCTGTTGTTGTAGATATATGTACATTCAGGGTATGGCGGGGCCCTGTCCCGCCATAGTTATTCACTTTCTTAGAGGTCTGTAGTCCTATTGTACAGTTGGGATGTAACTGCCAGATTTTGGTTTATATATATATGCCGAAAGGCGACCTTTCTCAGATAAACTGTGTCTCAATTTACATTTGTTTCATGTCTTGTTTTTATATTCCGCTGATTTCTCTGATGTATGACTACTTGGGTGCCCGGGTAAGGCACCAGTCACGGGCCCCGGAACGGGTCGTGACAAAAGTGGTATCAGAGCAGTTAATCCTCGGAAAGTGTCTACAGACCGTATCTAGTAGAGTCTTGATTATCGGTGTGTTGTGCACCACACCAATAATCAGGAGGCTATAGGATATTTAGGATTAGTTTCATTCTTCTCACTCTGAGATCGTGCCTTAGAGCTGTGTTATAAGTTGGACCCCTCTAACGTATTTCCTTTCTTTATGATTATGCCTCCACGTAGGCAACCCGGGCCCGTGGCAAGGCGCGACGAGGAGCTGCTAGTAGGACACCGAGAGTCACGAGGGCTCAGGCCCAGTCTATACCCAAGACGGCGAGTTCCACGACGCCGCCGACCCCAGCAGGGTTTAGGGCGCAAAGAATGGGCGATGAGACCACAAGACTGCACCTCCGTCCCACACCGGAGCATATGAGATGGGTTACGAGAAGATGGCCCGATCTTGCCGTGATCGTGACGCATACGAGGATAGGCCGGATGCAGTAGCCTCGCTCCAGCAGTACCTGTGGTTCACTCGAGATCGGATAGTTTGAGGCTACGAGATTTTCTGAGTTGTAGCCCGCCAGAGTTCTACGGGTCGAGGCCTGAGGATGATCCGCAGGAGTTCATCCGTCAGTTACAGAGGATCATGCGAGTAATCAAGGCTTCAGAGACTGAGTATGTGATCTTCGGTTCACATCGGCTGCGTGATACCGCAGTCGACTAGTTTGACTCGTGGGAGTTGTCCCGGGGAGAGCACGCGTCCCCAGCTACTTGGGACGAGTTCTCGGAGGCTTTTCTCACTCACTTCTTGCCTCCACAGATGAGGAGGGCACGGGCCGACAGATTTTTGTTCCGAGACGCAGAGACGCACGCCAGGAGTACAACGTTGAGTTCGATTCGTTGGCTCGATATGTCCTGCGTTGGTAGCGTATATGGAGGATGGTGCATCGCCACGTCACCGCTAGATGATTATATGGCCGAGTCTTGTGCGGTGTGGCTCTTGACTAGGAATGGACATTTCGCATGCAGCTCATGCACTTGACGCGAGGAGCGTAGAGGCGACGGCCGACAGACAAAGAAGAAGGCGGAGGCGGCATGGTCTTTAGTAGCTCTCGGGTGGGCGGCCTCGGCAGCCTAGATTTGCACCACGGCTCGAGCACTCTACACCGCCCTCGGGATGCCTGGTATTCGAGGGCGGACGGGCCCCGTGACTTCGACGTCGGTAGCAGAGAGCTAACCGACGGGACCACCCCCCGGTGTGGCCGATGCGGTAGATCCCATTACGGAATTGTGGTGCCGCTCGGGAGTTTGTTTGATTGCGGCCAGCCGGTCACTGCGAGCTGTCAGGCAAGGCGTAGCAGATGGTAGGGTCACCATGAGTTCTTTCACGGTCTTCTTCATCTCCTACGATTACTCGCCGAGGCGTGGTACTCATGGGCGGCCAGGTCGCGGCAGGTCGTGGCGGGTCCAGTCTAGCGGTCCTCGAACCGCATTTATGCCTTGTCGGCCGGCAGACGGGAGGCCTCGCGATGTCGCCGCGGTACTTTATCAGTTTCATGTTGTGACGTGTATGCCTTGATAGATCCGGGTTCTACTCTGTCCTATATATCTCCCCATATTTCTAGTAGGATAGGGATAAATCCTGAGTCCATAGACCCTTTCGAGGTAGCTACGCCAATGGGTGATTCGGTGGTAGCTCGACGGGTATATAGAGCTTGTCCAGTGACCATATGCAGTCGTCAGACCCTTGCCGACTTGGTAGAGTTGGATATGACTGATTTCGATGTGATCATGGGTATGGATTGGCTAGCTTCTTGCTACGCCAATGTAGACTGCAGGGAGAGAGTGGTACAGTTCCAGTTTCCTGAGGAGCCGGTTGTTTAGTGGGAGGGGAACACTGTGTCGCCGAGGGGTAAGTTTATTTCTTACCTCAAGGCTAGGAAGATGGTGCATAAGGGATATATCTACCATCTCATTCAGGTGTTTGATACGAGGTTGCGGTACCAGATTTTCAGTCAGTTCCAGTAGTCAGAGAGTTCCCAGATGTGTTTCCAGACGACCTCCGGTATCCTCACGAGAGGAGATAGAGTTTTGTATCGATGTTGCTGGACACTCGCCTATTTCCATTCCGCCATACGAGAATGGCACTGCCGAGTTGAGAGTCAAGGACCACCGAGAGATTTCTTTGGAGAAGAGGCTTCATCGGGCCTAGTGTTTCTCCCCGGGAGCGCCGTATTGTTCGTGAAGAAGAAGGGCGGGGCCAGCGCGTGTGTTGATCTGACGGTGAACAAGGTGACCATTAAGAACAGATACCCCCTTCCCAGGATTGATGATTTGTTCGACCAGTTGCAGGGTGCGAGATGTTTCTCCAAGATTGATCTGCGATCGGGCTATCATCAGGTGTGAGTTAGAGAGGCGGATATCCCTAGGACTGCATTCCGGACCCGGTACGGGCACTATGAGTTCAGGGTTATGTCTTTCGGTTTGACCAATGCTCCAGCAGTATTCATGGATTTGATGAACCGAGTGTTCAAGCCATTTTTGGAAACGTTTGTGATAGTGTTCATTGATGACATCTTGGTTTATTCCCGCTCAGAGCAGGAGCATGCGGAGCATTTGGCGTTGAGGCTTTGAGAGTTCTCCAGGACCAGCAGTTATACGCCAAGTTTTCCAAATGTGAGTTTTGGTTGGCTTTGGTGGCATTTCTTGGGCATATTGTAGGGGCCGATGGTATTCAGGTGGATACGGCCAAGATCGAGGCAGTCAGGACTTGGCCTAGACCTACTACACCGACAGAGGTGCGCAGTTTTCTGGGCCTCGCAGGTTATTATCGGCGGTTCGTGGAGAAGTTTACTTCTATCTCTGCCCCATTGACTAGGCTGACTCAGAAGGCAGCTAAGTTTTAGTGGACTGATGCTTGTGAGCAGGGTTTCCGATTCTTGAAGAGATCGGCGACCGCCTCGTTCTTACTTCCGGAGGTCGGATGGCTATGTCGTATTGTGATCGTCGACATCGGGCTGATGTGTGTTGATGCAGCAGGCAAGGTTATAAGCGACGCATCCCGACACTTAAGAAGCATGAGAGGAACTACCCCACCCATGATTTGGAGTTGGCAGCGGTGATTCACGCCTTGAAGATCTGGAGGCACTATTTGTATGGGGTTCATGTGGATATTTATACAGACCACAAGAGCCTCCAGTATATCTTCAGCCAGAGGGAGCTGAACTTACGATAGAGACGGTGGTTAGAGTTACTCAAGGATTACGATGTCGACATCCTGTACCACCCAGGGAAGGCCAATGTTGTGGTAGATGCCCTTAGTCGTAGGTCGATGGGGAGTCTATCAGATGTGCAGCCAGAGAGGAGGGGAATGGTTCGCGATTTACATCAGTTAGCGAGCCTTGGAGTCCGATTGATTGATTCTGATAGCAGTAGGGTTCGAGTTCGAGAGGTTTCCGAGTCTTCCATCGTCGAGGAGGTGAAGAGGTAACAGTTTGAGGATCCGGTTTTGATGCGGTACCATGATACGGCTCTTCGTGAGGAGAAGGGTCCTTTTGAGGTAGCACCTGATGGGGTGCTAAGGTTTGAGGGCAGGTTGTGTGTTCCAGATATTGCAGGACTTCGGCGGAGTTCTAGGGAAGCACACACAAGGCGTTACTCTATCCATCCGGGGTCGACCAAGATGTACCACAACCTCAGATCTGTGTATTGGTGGGATGGCTTGAAGAGGGACGTTGCAGAGTTTGTGGCTCAGTGCCCGTGTTGTCAGCAGGTGAAGGTAGAGCACGGAGGCACGGTGGTTTGTTGCGCACGATAGAGATCCCGACGGAAGTGGGAGGTGATCAACATGGACTTTATCACGAATTACCTCGTACTCGAGGAAGCATGATTCTATCGGGTTATCGTCGACAAGTCGATTTAAATCAGCCCACTTTCTTCCGTCAGAAGACTTTTTTTGAGGATTATGCAGTCTTTACATCCGAGAGATCGTCGATCGCATGGAGTCCCTATTTCTATCATATCGCATGCAGGAGCGATTTACGGCTAACTTCTGGAGGTCCTTCCAGAAGGGATTAGGGACGCAGGTTAGCCTGAGTACTGCATTCCATCCTCAGACAGACGGACAGGCAGATCGCACTATCCAGACTCTTGAGGATATGATGCGAGCCTGTGTTATTGACTTCAGGGGTAGCTGGGAGGATCATTTGTCTCTAGTTGAGTTTGCGTATAATAATAGCTACCACTCAAGATTCGAATGGCGCCTTATGAGGCCTTGTATGGGAGGAAGTGCAGATCGTCGATAAATGGTTTGATGTAGCGAGGTGCGATTAGTGGGACCGACTGACATACGAGCGATGGATAAGGTGAAGCTTATCCAGAGCGATTCTCGACACCGAGTCGGCGAAGTCATATGCAGATCATCGTCGTCGGCATCTGGAGTTCGAGGTTGATGATTGGGTTTTCCTGAAGGTGTCACCCATGAAGGGTGTGATGAAATTCGGGAAGAAAGGGAAACTCATCCCAAGGTACATTGGGCTGTATCAGATTGTCCGCAGGGTAGGCAAGGTTGCCTATGAGTTGGATCTGCCGTCCGATCTTGAGGCAGTGCCTCCGGTTTTTCATGTTTCTATCTTTGAGAGATGTATTGGGGATCCATCTAGGGTACACCCGATTGGCGATGTCCAGGTGACCGAGGGGTTATCGTATGAGGAGATTCCCATAGCGATAATCGATCGTCAGGTTAGGCGTCTTCGGACCAAGGACGTGGCTTCCGTCAAGGTCTTGTGGCGGAACGAGCTCAGGGAGGAGATGACGTGGGAAGCTGAGGAGGACATGAGGCAGAAGTATCCTCACCTATTCCCCACACCTCCAGGTAACTCACTTTCCTACTTGTAAATTTTCATTGTCATATTTGCTTAAGTGTTGTATTGTGGCCATGTGTGACATTTGCAAACTGTTTAAGTTATGAGGGACTTTATCATTATATGTCTTGGGAAGGAACATTCGGGACGAATGTTTCTAAGGAGGGGAGAATGTTATACCCCGTATTTCCAGAGTATGTACGTGAGGGCGTACGTACAAAAGTTTAAGCCTTAAGTTAGACAAGGGACGAAAATTGTGCACAACCCCCGAAAAGAATTGTTTTCCGACGAAACGTCTTCCAAAGCTTGCGAAGGGAAAATTACGGTTGCGACATTTATTATTTTTGCGGATTTTTCCGAGAGACGAAATATTTTGGACCAACGAGAGGGCGACATGTGTCACCCTCAAGTTGGCGGAATTGTGGACGATTTCATGGCACGTTTTTGTCAAGAAAAATGGCTTAAACATTGGTCAAGGTTAGGTAGGATATTTTGTGATATTTTTGGGGTAGATGGATAAGGTTCGACTTGCCCAAATCTCCACCATCCACTTGCCCTCCACTAGCCTTAATCTTGACCATTGGTGGTCCTATAAATACCCCCCCTAAGTTGGAAGAATTCTTCATCCACAAATATTTTCCAAGTCTTGAAAACTCCCTTCTCCCTTGTGAGCTTCTCGTCCAAAGCTTCCCCCCTCTAGTGAGCTAGCCGAAACACCCTCCCCCCCTTGGTAGAAAATACTCTCCAATTATTGTTACTATCCCCAAAATACCCTAGCCGTATATCTTATAGTATTCCAAAGTCCCCTATATACTAAAAGCCTAGAAATACTATCTTATATCCATTAGTCATTAAACGAAACCCTAGGAGAAACTTCATAAGTGGTTGAAGTAGTAAGTAGAAGTTTTGTAGAAACTTCTAAGGGTTTCTTGGAGCGGATTGGAGCGTACAGATTAGGAGCTAAACCTTGTTCAGGATCGACTTTTAAACTTGGATAATTTTGGGCTTACCGAGGTAAATATCTTATCCTTCTATTGTAATTAGAGATTAAATACTGTAGAAGTATAGAACTAAGTATAAGACTTATAGAAGGATGGTATTAAAAGAAGAGAATTGAACTGTAATCACATCAGAAGAACATTAAAGAAGATTGAACTGTACTTACATAGGACTGTATTTCTGATGACTTGTATAGTTCTGCAGGGAAGTGCTGCCCGATTTTCCGTAGAATAGAGGACCCTCTGCTTAGAATGTCCTACAGAGTAGTCTAGACATTGATAGACGTATTTGACTATTATAGGTTGATACTCCGCGCGCGACATATTCGACTTGCCAGGTGGATTTCGCCGAGAAGGTATGTGATTCTTCCTATCCTCTTGAGCATGATATTTTAAATATATATATATATAGTACGGTAGACGTACGTGTGTTAACTGAACATGGTTTTACTTGACGTCTTTTGACTTGAGTCTAATAATAAGAATCTTGAGGTATTTCAAAAGAATTATGAGTCATTTTTGAAAGAAGAGTAATACTTGGTTTTTAAACAAAAGCTTAAGAGTTATACTAGCTTTATGGGAAGTTAGGTATAACGACTTAAGAAAGATAAAAGGAACGGTTTACTTATGTGTTTATAAAAGACTTGTATTGATTTCTGGAAGGTATAGTAAGATGGTTTGTTGAGTAGACATATTGTGATGCTATGTGTGTTAGTATCTTGTAACGTTTGTGTAAAGAGGTTATTCTTATTGTGCTTATGTTGTTTAACGATAAGCCGTTATGTTAGTATTACATCACTCACCTCTTGACATGATATACCGGGGGTTAAGCTGCCCCCCGATGCGGGGTATACCTCAGGCAGTCTGTGTGACTATGATTCGAGAATACCTCATGCGGGTCCAGGGGACCTATGCGGAGCTACGAGAGTTCCAGGTTAGTGTGCGGTCCATGTGGCCATGCGGTCTATGTGGCCATGCGGACTACGAGTCCAGGACGATGCCGAGGAGTAGCTACCCTCGATGCGGGGATTACCTCATGCGGGCCTAGGTGGCCTATGCGGACTACGGGAGTCGTGATTAGGCATGCATAATGATACTATGGGCGTCGGCCTTGCTTGATCATTCGCACCTACAAAAGACTCGCATTTTACCTATTATTACTTTTGTTTGTGATGTGGCACTATGTGCGGTTACATTGGTTGTTTCGTACATATTTGTAAAATTGGTTTTAAAATGATATGATTTCATTTAAGTACTTTACAGTTTCACATACTTGGTACCTGTTGTACTGACCTCCTTCGGGGGGCTGCGTTCATGCCGCAGGTAAGGGAAAGCAGGTGCTAGATCCGCATCCTTAGGATCTTTTGCTTTGGTGTCAGGAGCTCCATCTTCTCCGGAGGCTCGACTTTTGGTATGGTTCTCCCTGTTGTTGTAGATATATGTACATTCAGGGTATGGCGGGGCCCTGTCCCGCCATAATTATTCACTTTCTTAGAGGTCTGTAGTCCTATTGTACAGTTGGGATGTAACTGCCAGATTTTGGTTTATATATATATGAGGAAAGGCGACCTTTCTCAGATAAACTGTGTCTCAATTTACATTTGTTTCATGTCTTGTTTTTATATTCCGCTGATTTCTCTGATGTATGACTACTTGGGTGCCCGGGTAAGGCACCAGTCACGGGCCCCGGAACGGGTCGTGACACAAATATAACCAACTTCCCATAAAGTCGTTAAATTCACTTTATACCTTAGCCAAAAATATAATTTCCTATCCAAGGGACTTATACGTTTAAGACGGAACAGGTATCACATACTTTAAAAAAAATCTTCAAGTCCCTTAACTTAATAAAACTTAAGACATCCTTTATTCTTTCAAAGAAGTGAGTTAATCTCCTCACTCACCCGACTTGGCTATTCATAAAACTAGTAAAGGATATCAAGGTGTTGTACGTCTACCGTACTACATACGTGCAACTAGTCATGCTCAAAAGATAGGAAAAGTTCTACATCGAGTAAATCACACAACTACCTCTTAACTTCTAAGAGTAGAAGGAAACATGAAATGATACCACAGGTATATTCCGTACATAGAATCATGCCAAAGGAAGGAAGAGGTTCACATACCTCGCGACGATTATCGACAAGTAGCAAAATGCTCCAAAGTACTTCAACCTTGATAGCTATCCCATCCTTCAAGTAGGATACGCTATACTTAGTACTTCAACCTATAATGGGCACAATACGTCCATTAACCTCTTTACTTCAAACGTAGAATATTCTAAGTGCTAAGTCGCTAAATTCTACGAAAAACCGGACAACACCTCCTTTGTTTTTACTTACTTTGCCACCTTTTTCAAGGCCGAATACAATAACCAAACACGCCACATTTAAGGCTCAATCAATGCAATCAGCAATAGGGGATTACACGCCTACTAGACGTGTAAAATTCCGCCCCACAATAGATATAAAACTATATGTCCAATTCGGCTACATTGAGTTCCATAACACCAATTCTTATACAATTTCCATTTCAATCCAAGTTGTTAGTATAACATGATATCAAGTCGCAATTGATTAAACTACTATAATCTTCAAGTATGTAACATGCGACGATTCTAGTAAACGACCAAATTGTAATCCAACTTCACATGGCTTACATTACATTTCGGATTTAAGGCTACAAGCAATCCAAAATACTTATAAACTTCAACATATCAACTTCATGCTAGCAACATGTAAAGCTAACAACAACAATATATACATAATCTTGTAACACTATTAAGAGACAAGATTATACCTCAACGAATCTCAATCCAACTCCAAATCCGAAGTCGATTCCTTAGCAACTTAGAGCCTCTTCAAGACACTTCAATCCGCTACTTGAGACCCTTAGAACCATACCAACAACTTCCCTTCAAACTTCCAATCCAAAACCTAGAAAGCAACTAGGTTTTCACTTTGCGACTAATCCGAAAACTATTTTTTCCGAGATTTTTCTATTGAGATATGCTTACAATACACTCAAGAACCTTGGTTTAAAGTGTGGAGCTTAAAGAACAAGAAACATTTTTTTTTCCTTTTGAAAGTTAGTGAACCCGAGAGCAATGGCTCTTGCTCTTCAATTTTTCTTGAAAATTTTCTAAGTGTTGGCACTAGTCTTGCTACTAGTAGTATTATATAGGGCAATGGAGGGTCAAGATGCAACCAAATGGGTGGGTTGGATGAGCTCTTAACAAAAATCAAGCCTTGTGGGTCCTTTGACTTAGTCAAGAATCTCAAGCTTGCTACTCGCAAGACTTAGTCATCCAAGACTATGGTCAATGACCAATTTGTCCATGACATTTTCGTCCAAGGCAACAACAAGGGGGGTGACACGTGTCGCCCTCCCATTCGTCACAATAGTACGTTTTCCGACAATTCCAATATTTCCGATAATTTTTTACAAGTCTCAAATCTTAACACTTGTGAGTTCTTACGCACGTTCTTAAAACATGTCCTGTAAATACGGGGTGTAACAAAGCTCATGATTAACCTAGGGCCATCCGCCTGTAGTATCATTCTGCAATCCTACTCCTGGGACTATTTCACCCGCATGAGGAAATTTCCTCGCATAGACTGTATCCGTCCGCATAGGTCATATGGACCCACATGAGGTAATCTCCTCGCATAGGATTGGTTCGCCCCGCATAGGACTATTTCACATGCATGAGCCCTACGGACTCGCATGAGGTATTCCTCGCATCGTGGGGAGCAAATCCACGGAATATGCAAATGCCACAAGCCCGGGGAATGACCCCGTAATGAACAATACATCACTAGCACAACCGACTATCATACATAACATAAGCACCATTGGCTTATCATACATAACATAAGCACCACCGGCTTATCATAATTATCATAAGCAAGTTAAGACATCCCCTAACTTCTTATTAGCCTTAATTATCATGCACTCTCATTTTATTTAACTTAAGGCACTAACATATAATTAGAAATCCGGGAATTTAACCCAAAGTACTACGTAGTTCCGTTCCTTTAAAAAGAACCCTCTTTATATAAAAACCCAAGATACTAACACCCGTAGTATCAAGGCTTGTCTACTTTTCAAAAACAAGTTACTACACCTTTAGAAATTCATTTCAAGGCTTTGACACTAACTAACTTCTACATTCACAACCTAGGCAACTCATGCCTATAAATCAAGTAGACACTCTCTTAACCTTCCATAAAACCGTTATAACTAACTTTTCATAAAGCCGTTATAACTCTTTATGTTTTAGACAATTACATTATTTTTGAAACCAAGAGACTTATACTTTTAAGACCAAGTATTATATACTTTCAAATCAAGTTTCATAACTTTCAGAATACTTCAAGTCTCTTAACTTTAGAAATCAAGTTTCTTAACTTTAGAATAGTTCAAGTAATCAATACTTTCCAAACCAGTATTCTATACATTTTCAAGTCAAGAAATCTTTGTTTACCTTATTAGAATAACCCATTCTTTTAACTTTCCATAAAGTTGTTATAACCAACTTCCCATAAAGTCGTTATACTAACTTTATGCTTTAGAAACTAAGACATTTTTAACCTTTAAAACAAGTGAGTTAATTCTCTAACTCAACCAACTTGGACATTCTTAAACAAGTCAAGGATATAAAATGAAACTAAATTCATTTAAATCTCGTACGTCTACCGTACTATACATTTATAGCTACTCATGCTGAAGAGATAAGAAAAGTTTCACATACCTCTCCGGCTCAATCCACCTGCCAAGTTGAAAACGCTGCACGTAGAATGTCAACCTATAATGACCATAATACGTCCATAACCTACTAGCTTTCAACGTAGAATATTCCTAAGTATAAGGACTCTTAATTCTACAGAAAATCGGGCATCACTTCTTTTGTTTCTACGTACTTTTCCACCTTTTTCAAGGCCCAAAAATAAATAACCAAATGCCACATTTAAGGCTCAATAATTCAGAAATTCAAAGGAGATTACACGCCTAACAGGACGTGTAAAATTCTGCCCCACAATTAATATAAAACTGTCCAACAACTTAAGCCATTCTCGGCTACCATCAATATCAACAACAATGTCAATTTCCGTTCAATTCCTTTTTAATCCAAGTTATTATTACAACATGTTATATACATAATAACAATTTCAACAACTATAAATCCTTTCTTCCTTAACATGCGACGATTGTATCTAACAATAAAATTGAATTACAAACTTAATGGCTAACATGTCCAATTTCGGTTTTCAACATGTCGACATGATCCAAATATTTTCAAACTTCATAATATGTTTCACATGATCATTCCTAACTTATCATAACATGGAATCTTTAATCACATTAAGAAGACGAAGATTTTACCTCAAAAAGCCCTAATAATGTCCAAGCGTAAAAGTCTATCCTTAGAAACTTTTAGCTCATCTTCTTACGTTCCAATCCACTCCAAGCACTCCTTAGAAGCTCATGACCAACTTCTCTTCAATTTCCAACTTCAAAGTTGAAGAACACCTTAGGTTTTCATCTTGCGACTAACGTGAAAACGTAGTTTTTCCGGGATCTTTCTATTGAGATAACCTTAGAATACCTTTAGGAACCTTGGGTTTAAATATTGGGAATTATGGAGCAAGATTGCAAATATTTTCTCTTATTTTCTTGCTATTGCCGAGAGCACCTAGATGGAACACCTAAAGTTCTTGAAAAATTTCTAAGTGTGGAATTCATCTTTACTACTAGTAATAGTATGTATTTATAACACCATCAAGGTCTAAGATTGATCCAATTGGATGGCTAAGATTGGTCCACTATGTCAAGCCTCAACTTGCCCTTTGACTTGGTCCATTTTATCAAGCTAACATTTGCTACACTTAGCCATATATTTCGTCCAAGATGATACATGTGGAGGGTGACATGTGTCGCCCTTCCATTGGTCCATAATATTTCGTTTCCCGAAATTTCCCTAATTGGTCAAAATATCGGAAACCTCGTGGGCACCACAAAAACGTAAAATTTCTCGGGTGGGCCCCACGTATCCAACTCTGTAAATAAACTTCCATAATTCCGATAAATTCTAAAAGTCTTAAATAACAAATTTGAGAACCCAATTCTCATTAACGAACAATTTTCCTTCCCGAGGTTCGGAAGATTTTTCCTTCGAAAAACAATTCTTTCTTTCGTTCAAATTTTTAAGTCTTGTGCTCTCCCGTCTATTCTCTTATACATGTCCTGGAATTTACGGGGTGTAACATCTGTCCTCTGCCCCTGGCTGAGAAGCTGGAGGCTCAGGTGATGGGGTCTCGGAAACTGGTGATGTTGCCCCCTGAACTGGAGCCTCTGGAGGTGGCGATGTAGTAGAGCTCGTCGACTGGGGTACAGTCTTTGGCATAGGCTGAGTACGGGACCTGGTAACTCTCTGAACCCAGCTAGTATCCCCCATTGTAGATTTGCCCTTCTAGGCCGATGTCGCCTTCTTTGGCGGCATAGCTGAAAACACAATACTTCGTTAGAGAGGGATTATCCTAATAACATAGCTCTATCGCACGATCTTAGAGTAAGAAGAATAGAAACCAACCCTAAATGTCCGACAACCTCCTGTGTATAAGTATGGTGCACAACATACCCATACACAAGACTCTACTAGACACGGTCTGTAGATATTCTGAGGACTAATTGATCTGATACCACTAAATGTCACAACCCGACCCGACGAGCTGCGACCTGGTGCCCTAATTGGACACCCTTATACTGACATGTCACATATAATCTGACTGGATCCAAGAATAATATAAAAATCTGTGTACTCTCAACGTCACATATCAAAAGGAACATGTCTCCTGAGGAATCACAGCTAATCAACATAATAAAATAGGCAAGCCGACAAGGCCGCCACTATACATAGAGATATCCAAAATGAATCACAACCGTACACATATATAAAAAAAACACATCTAACACCCACAACTATCTACAGACCTCTAAGAGTATGATAATGAATTATGACGGGACATGGCCCCGTCGTGCCCCTAAATATACGTAAGTCAAAAATAAGGTTTTGTACCAAAATGACTAAGCTCCGAATCAATGGAGCTCTCCAAACAGCTGAACATGAATCCTAGACTGGAGGATCACCAAACTGAGTACATGTACCTGCGGGCATGAATGCATCCCCCCGAGGAAAGGGGGTCAGTACGAAATAATGTACTGAGTATGTAAAACATGAAGTATCGTAAGAAAGATCATAACTGGCCAAAAGATATCATGAGACAAGTATAATAATCAAATTACTATATCAACTGTGTCATATACCAATGAGAGTCAACTGTGCCTTATAAAAATGAGAGTCATAATAAAATCATGGATGTCTGTCCATAGAGTCATCATATCTATTTACATATAACGTACCCCGTCCCATTCTTGGACTCGGTGAGCTCATCATCATCGTATATATACATATAATGTATCCCGACCCATCAAAAAACTCAGTGAAATGATATAATCACATACAACACGAATAGAGCATCATGAGCAACTTAATACACTTTAAATCATCATTTGACTCTAATTGGAATAATAAAATAACTTTCACTTAGAAAATCAAGGAACTATTATATTTTATATCATTAAGAATTAAGATTCAATAGAACTATGTACGTCCGCCGTACACTCACTTTATAAAAATCATGCCAAAAGAAGAAAATATAGTTTCACATACCTATTAGTCGAACTAACCAACTCAATATTAGAATACGTCTCGTCTAGTACTTCAACCTATAATAATGGTAACACGCCCGTCAACTCTATGATTTCTAACGTAAGTTATATCGAATGTAGACTCCATATTTTATTAAAATTCGAGCAGCACTTCCCCTATTTATGTGCACATCCACAACTTACAAATCAAGCCAACAATACCAAATAACAAGCACGAATTAAGGGTATACTAAAACAGTTCCATATACTCGACATATACCAACATTATACATCCTTTATTCTTTCATTCATGGAATATAACCAAAACAACAACCAAGGTGATTAATACACAAATTTCTCATGTCAATCTAACTCTTCTAATCATGTTAAAATAGTCCATTAAAGCAACCCATACTTTAACAATAACGAGAGTGGAGTGTGAAGCTTTTCTACACATTTTTATACCTTAAGTCCTTTAGGACATATATCCACAATTATAACAACGTAAATGTTATACCCCGTATTTCCGGAGTATGTACGTGAGGACGTACGTACATTTGTACAAACCCTAATTAGGTTAAGAATAGAATTGTAAGCTTTCGACGGAAAAGATTTCGAACCTTGTGAAGGAAATTCTACGTTTTTAATATTTTAACCGATTGCGGATTTTTCCGAGAGACGAAATATTTTGGGCCAATGGGAGGGCGACATGTGTCACCCTTAGTTGGCTTAGGTTGGACGAATTGGGTGAGGCTAGTGGACAAGTCAATTGGTCAAGTCTTGCAAGTTGATTTTGTGTGAGTGGGAGTAGGTGAGGCTTGGACGTTTTTTTGTGAGTTAGTGGAGTCCACATGGCTCATTGTTGTGGTGGGCATGTGTTCCATTATTGTGGTGGACATATGTCCAAATGTTGTGGGAGACACTTGGTTGGAAGACCTCATCTTTCACTTGGATCATAATCCCAACCCTCCACTTGTTTTAATCTTGTCCCTTGAGTGTTCTATAAATACCCCCCTTGAGTGAAGACTTCTTCATCCACTCCACACTTTCTCCAAGTGTTGTTACTATCTCCAAAATACCCTAGCCCAAATCCCTTATAGTATTTAGGTAGAAGTTGTGTAGAACTTCTAAGGTTTTCTTGGAACTATCGGAGCGTGCAAATTAGGAGCTAAACCTTGCTCAGGATCGACATTTAACTTGGATAATTTTGGGCTTATCGAGGTAAATACTCTTGTCCTTCTATTGTAATTGGAGATTACATATAAGAATAGTTAAGTGTTGAGTATAAGATATAGAAGGATATTAAAGGATAGAATTGAACTGTAATCACAGTAGAAGGGTATAAAAGAAGAGAATTGAACTGTACTTACATAGGACTGTATTTACAGTAGACTTGAGTAGTTTGACGGGTAGGGAAATGCTGCCCAATTTTCCGTAGAATAGAGAACCCTCTGCTTAGAATATTCTACAGTATAGTCTAGACGTTGATAGACGTATTTGACTGTTATAGGTCGATACTCTGCGCGCGACATATTCGACTTGGCAGGTGGTTTTCGCCGAGGAGGTATGTGATTCTTCCTATCCTTTTGAGCATGATATTTTAAATATATATATAGTACGGTAGACGTACGTGTGTTAACTGAACATGGTTTTACTTGACGTCTTTCGACTTGAGTCTAAATAATAAGAACCTTGAAGTATTTCAAAAGAATTATGAATCATTTTTGAAAGAAGAGTAATACTTGATTTTTAAACAGAAAGCTTAAGAGTTATACTAGCTTTATGGGAAGTTAGGTATAACGACTTAAGAAAGATAAAAGGAACGGTTTTACTTATTGTTTATGAAAATCTTGTATTAATTTCTGCAAAGTGTAGTAAGATGGTTTGATAGGAGAACATGTTATGATGCTACGTGTGTTAGTGCCTTGTGATGTTGTGTAAGGGGGTCATTCTTGATTGTGCTTACGTTGTTAAACGTTAAGACCGTTGTACTGATATTATATCACATACCCCCTTGACTTGTTATACCGAGGGCTTGCCACCCTTGATGCGGGTCTTTACTACGCATGCGATCGTGTGACTATCGCGAGTGCGGAGTTCGAGATTGATCATTCCGGTGTTTTATCCGACGGGGATGCCTATGCGGTCTGTGTGACTATGAGGTCTATGAGACTATGCGAACTGCGGGAGTCCAGGAGGGTACCGGGGGTTAGCTACCCCCGATGCGAGGAATACCTCATGCGGGTCTTTGTGTGACCTATGCGGAATGCGGGAAGTCCAGGATTAGGCACGCATAATGATACTATGGGCGATTGGCCTTGCTTCGATCATTCGCGGCCTAGAAAAGACCAGTTACACTATATCTATTTTGCTCTTGTTTATGTTGTGGCACTATGTGCAGTTGAACTGGTTGTATTTGCAAATGGTTTTGAATACTTTGATTTTACTTGATTTTACGATTCACATACTTGGTACTGTTATCTTGACCTCTTCGGGGGGCTGCGTTCATGCCGCAGGTAAGGGAAAGCAGGTGCTAGATCCACATCCTTAGGAAATCTACTTTGGTGTCAGGAGCTCCATCTTCTCCGGAGGCTCGAATTTTGGTATGGTTCTCCCTGATGTTATAGATATATGTACATTCAGGGTATGGCGGGGCCCTGTCCCGCCATAGTTGTTTACTTCCTTAGAGGTCTGTAGTCCTATTGTAAAGTTGGGATGTAACTGCCAAACTTGATGTTTATATATATATGCCGAAAGACGCCTTTTTCTCAGATAAACTGTGTCTCATGTTACATTGTTTCATGTCTTGTTTTTATATTCCGCTGGTTACTCTGATGTATGACTACTTGGGTGCCCGGGTAAGGCACCAGTCACGGGCCCCGGAACGGGTCGTGACAAAAGTGGTATCAGAGCAGTTAATCCTCGGAAAGTGTCTACAGACCGTATCTAGTAGAGTCTTGATTATCGGTGTGTTGTGCACCACACCAATAATCAGGAGGCTATAGGATATTTAGGATTGGTTTCCATTCTTCTCACTCTGAGATCGTGCCTTAGAGCTGTGTTATAAGTTGAACCCCTCTAACGTATTTCCTTCCTTTAACAGTTATGCCTCCACGTAAGGCAACCCGCCCGTGGCGGCAAGGCGGCGGAGGCGCTAGTAGGACACCAAGTGTCACGAGGGCACAGGCTCAGTTCTTACCCGAGGCGATACCTCAGACGGCGAGTTTCATGACGCCGCCGGCCCCAGCAGAGACCACAGTACCCGCACCTCCACCCCACACCGGGCAGGAGTTAGGTACGCGAGATGGCCCGATCGCCGAGATCGTGGCAGCACACGAGGATAGGTGGATGCAGCAGCCAGCCCAGCAGCACTGCGTGGTTCACCCTAGATCAGATAGTTTGAGGCTACGGGATTTTCTGAGTTGTAGCCCGCTAGAGTTCTACGGGTCGAGGCCTGAGGATGACCCGCAGGAGTTCATCCGTCAGTTACAGAGGATCATGCGGGTGATCAAGGCTTCCGAGACCGAGTCCGTGATCTTCGGTTCGCATCGGCTGCGTGATACCGCAGTCGACTGGTTTGACTCGTGGGAGCTTTCCCGGGGAGAGCATGCGCCTCCAGCAAAGATCGACGAGTTTTGAGGCTTTTCTCACTCACTTCTTGCCTCCGCATGGCGAGGGCACGCCGACAAGTTTTTGTTCCGAGGCAGAGGGCGCACGCTAGGGAGTACAACGTCGAGTTCGATTCTTTGGCTCGATATGTCTCTGCGCTAGTAGCAGATATGGAGGACCGAGTGCACCGCTACGTCACCGGGCTAGATGATTATATGGCAGAGTCGTGCGCTGGTGTAGCTCTTCAGCCGGGCATGGATATTGCCCGCATGCAGGCTCATGCACTTGGATGCGAGGAGCGTAGAGACCGACGGGTCGACGTGATATCGCCAGCGAAGAAGGCCAAGACGGCCGGATCTTTTGGTAGCTCTCGGGGTGGACGGCCTCAGCAGCAGTCTAGATTTGCACCCCAGCCAGCTCAGAGCACTCCTACATCGTTTTCGGTACAGCCAGAGTATTCGGGGGCAGGTCAGGGCCCCAGGACTTCGGATTTCCAGGGTAGCAAGGGTGCTAACCGATCGAGGTCCGCTCAGTGTGTCCGATGTGGTAGATTCCATTCAGGAGGTTGTGGTACTACTTCGGGAGCTTGCTACACTTGTGGCGGCAGGTCATTACGCGAGCCCGTCACTGCGGGCAGCGCTGATGGTAGGGGTCAGCCTACAGGGTCTGTTGCCGGGTCTTCATCTCCTACAGTTACTCGCCCCGGAGGGCAGGGTACTCATGGACCAGCAGGTCGCGGCAGAGGTCGTGGCGCGGGTCCCAGTTCTAGCGGTCCTCAGAACCGCATTTATGCCTTGTCCAGCCGGCAGACCGTGAGGCGTCGCCGACGCCGCCAGTACTTTATCGCCATCGTTACGATGTGTATGCCTTGATAGATCCGGTTCTACTGCCCTATATATCTCCCTTATTACTAGTAGGATAGGATAGAGCCCGAGTCCATAGACTTTTGAGGTAGCTACGCGATGGTGATTCGGTAGTAGCTCGGCGGATATATGGCTTGCCAAAGTGACTTTATGCACTGCCGACTAGCCGACTTGATAGAGTTGGACATGACCGATTTCGATGTGATCATGGGCATGGATTGGTTAGCTTCGCTACGCCATGTAGATCGCAGGAGAGAGTGGTACGGTTCCAGCTTCTGGGAGCCGTTATTGAGTGGGAGGAACACCAGACGCTGGAGGTAGGTTTATTTCCTACCTCAAGGCTAGGAAGATGGTGCAGAGGGTACATCTACCATCTCATTCGGTATTCGACATCGAGGTCGCGGTGCATTTTCAATCGCCCAATAGTCGAGAGTTCCTGATGTGTTTCCGACGACCTCCCGTATCCTCCCGAGAGGAGATAGAGTTTTGTATCGATGTCTTTGCCGCAGACACTGCCTATTTCCATTCCGCCATACGTAATGGCACCCGCCGAGTTGAGAGAGTTGAAGGACCACCGAGATTTCTTTGAGAAGCGGCTTCATCGACCTAGTGTTTCTTCTCCCGGAGCGCCGGTATTGTTCGTGAAAGAAGGGCGGACGCCGCATGTGTGTTGATTACAGCGGTGAACAAGGTGACCATTAAGAATGATACCCCTTCCCGTGATTGATGATTTGTTCGACTACCGCAGGTGCGAGATGTTTCTCCAAGATTGATCTGCGATCGGGCTATCATCGCACGAGTCGAGAGGCGGATGCCACAGATCGCATTCGGACTGTGCACGCACTATGAGTTCGTGGTTATGTCGTTCGTTTGACCAATGCTCAAGCTTTTATGGATTTGATGAACCGAGTGTTCAAACCATTTTTGGATACTTTTGTGATAGTATTCATCGATGACATCTTGGTTTATTCTCGCCGAGCAGAGCATGCGAGCATTTGAGGACCGTGTTGAGAGTTCTCCAGACCACGGCCAGTTGTACGCCAAGTTTTGAAGTGTGAGTTCGTTGACTTCGTGGGTTTTCTTCGCATATAGTCGGGCCGATAGTATTCAGTGGATACGCCAAGATCGAGGCGATCGAGTTGGCCTAGACCTACTACTCCGGCAGCAGTGCGCGATTTCGGGCCTTGCAGTTATTATCGGTTCGTGAGAAGTTTGCTTCTATCTCTCGCACCATTGACTAGGCTGACTCGTAAGCGCTAAGTTTGATGGACTAATGCTTGTGAGTAGGGTTTCCGCCATCGGCGAGAGACCGACGACCGCCCGGCTTCTTACTCTTCCGCAGGTCCGACGGCTATGTCGTATTGTGACGCGCCGTGCATCGGCCGATGTGTGTTAACGCAGCAGGCAAGGTTATAGCGCACGCATCCCGACACCTTAAGAATCATGAGAGGAACTACCCCACCCATGATTTGAGTTGGCGTGGTGATTCACGCCTTGAAGATCCTGGAGGCACTATTTGTTTGGGGTTCATGTGGATGTTTATCTGCACCACAAAAGCCTCCAAGATATCTTCACCAGAGGAGCCGAACTTACGGCGAGACGGTGGTTAGAGTTACTCAAGGATTACGATGTCGATATCTGTACCACCCGGGAAGGCCAATGTCAGGGCGTATGCTCTTAGTCGAGGTCACGGGGAGTCTATCGATGTGCGGCCAGAGAGGAGGGCATGGTTCGCGATTTACATCGCTTAGCGAGCCTGAGTCCGATTGATTGATTACGATAGCAGATGGGTTCGAGTTCGAGAGGTTGCCGAGTCTTCCATCGTCGAGGAGGTGAAGAGGCAACAGTTTGAGGATTCGGTTTTGACACGGTACCGTGATACGGCCCTTCGTGAGGGAAAGGGTCCTTTTGAGGTAGCACCTGATGGGGTGCTAAGGTTCGAGGGCAGGTTGTGTGTTCCAGATATTGCAGGACTTCGGCAGCAGGTTCTAGGGGAAGCACACAGCGCGCGTTACTCTATCCATCCGGGGTCAACCAAGATGTACCACGACCTCAGATCAGTGTATTGGTGGGATGGCTTGAAGAGGACGTTGCAGTTTGTGGCTCGGTGCGTGTTGTCGCGGTGAAGGTAGAGCACCAGAGGCCTGGTGGTTTGTTGCAGACGATAGAGATCCCGACCTGGATGTGGGAGGTGATCAACATGGACTTCATCACAGGGTTAACTCTCACTCAGAGGAAGCATGATTCTATTTGGGTTATCGTCGACAGGCTGACGAAATCAGCCCACTTTCTTCCCGTCAGGATGACTTTTTCGGCTGAGGATTATGCCAGACTTTACATCCGAGAGATCGCCGATCGCATGGGTCCCTATTTCTATCATATCATACTGAGGAGCCCGATTTACGGCTAACTTGGAGGTCCTTCTAGCGGATTAGGGATGCAGTGAGCTCGAGTCTCGCATTCCATCCTCGCATGCACGGACAGCAGAGCGCACTATCCGACTTTGAGGATATGTCGCGAGCCCGTGTTATTGACTTCAGGGTAGCTGGAGGATCATTTGCCTCTAGTTGAGTTTGCGATAATAATAGCTACCACTCCAGATTCGATGGCACCTTATGAGGCCTTGTATGGAGGAAGTGCAGATCGCCGATAGGCTGGTTTGATGTAGGCGAGGTACGCTTAGTGGGACCAGACTGCATACAGTGATGGATAAGGTGAAGCTTATCCAGAGCGCTATCGACACCGTAGTCGATGTAAGTCGTATGCATATCATCGCCGTCGATTCAGAGTTTGAGGTTGATGATTGGGTTTTCTGAAGGTGTCACCCATGGCGGTGTGATGAGATTTGGCAGAAATGAAAGCTCACCAAGGTACATTGGGCCTTATCGATTGTCCGCAGGTAGGCAAGGTCGCCACGAGTTGGGTCCGCCGTCCGACCGAGACAAGGCATCCGGTTTTCCATGTTTCTACGCCGGCGAGATGTATCGGGATCCATCTAGAGTACACCGATTGACGATGTCCAGTGACCGAGGGTTATCGTATGAGGAGATTCCCATAGCGATAATCGATCGTCGTTAGCGTCTGCGACCAAGGACGTGGCTTCCACAAAGTCTTGTGGCGAACGAGCTCGCGAGGAGATGACGTGGGAAGCCGAGAGGATACGAGTGTCACGACCAACCTGGCTCGGATCGTGCCTTACCCGGGCACCCAAGTAGTCATATATCAGATAAAATCAGCGGAACATAAAAACAAGACATGAAGCAAGAGATATTATATATAAACAAAGCAACCAAAATTGCCTTCAGATATAAATACATAAAACCCAACAGCTTTAATCCTTTACAACCCCGCCACAACAAGCATTACATGCACTTCTAAGATTTACAACAACCATGACGGACAGGCCCCGCCATACCTCGAATGTACAAGAACCTACAACTCGGAACACATATCAAGAATAAGCCTCCGAGAAACGGAGCTTCCTAATACGCCAATCTGTGATCCTATGAGCGAGGATCAACTACCGGTACTCCTACCGCGCAGATGAACGCAGCTTCAAGGAGGTCGATAACAGTACCAAGTATGTGAAACTGAAAATACTGTAGTTAAATCATAATAGTTTATATAAAGCAGGAGACATGTATGATAACCAAAATACAGTACGCAACATAAAATCAGTCAAGTCAGGGACTCACGCCCTCAAAGTCATCACTCAATATATAACTATGGGTCTCACGCCACAACATCAATCATGTTCGCATCATGGCCGCATGCCGGAATTCAGACGTGCGTATATGTCCATGATGCAACAATAATAACAATGCCGCATGGCCACATGCCCCGAGTCGTGACGGTGCATACATGTCCATGTAACATCAACTCCAATATACTGGGTGGTCAACCTCGCCGCACGCCACATGCCCGACCGTGACGTGCAGACACGCCATGTAACAATAATAACCATATATCGTAATCAACCCCGCCGCACGCCACATGCCCCGGAATCGTGACGGTAGACATGCCCATGTAACAATAATAATGGAAGCATACGTGGAATCTTCCACACCGCCAGACGTCCAAGTAAGCTCTCAACAAGTCAACCGGCCCTCCATCGAGAGACGCGGTAGTATAGAAACACAATTCTTACACAACACAGGCTATCACAACAAGCATAGGCGAGTTACACAACAACAAGCATAGGCAAGTTGTACAACAACAAGTATAGGCAAGTTATACACAACTCAAGGTACTTCCATTTTATATCAAAGTCCTGGTTTTAACTCCTAAAGTACTACGTACGTTAAATTCCTTTTAAAGAGATCCATTCCTTTTATAAAAGTCACCCGATACCCTTAGTATAAAAATAGAGTGACTTACATCTTTTTAAAGTCAAGTTACCACATTAAAACCAATGATAAAACCCTTCTTTTGTTTTCATAAAGTCGTTATAACTAACTTCCCATAAAGCTGTTATAACACTTTATGTTTTAAACCAATTTAAAACAATGCCTTTCTTTTCCTAAAGTTCCGTTTGCCCAATTTCAATTACTCAAGTCTCTTTATTTAGAAAAGTTTCATAGTTCAATGTCTTAATCTCTTTTAAAACAATTGAGTAACATATGCCATAAAGTGAGCGCTTTATTCTTGTTTATAAACAATCTTATTAAGCAGCCATGATCTAGGAAATGTAATATCATTTTGTCTCATCTTAGTTTCTATGTAGATGGAGGTTTCTACTGGTTTTAATAATACTTCATTTTTCAATACATTTTCCTTTATTAACGCTGCAGTGGTTTGTCGATACTCATTCTGATTCAAATCAAGAAACATTTCTTCTTTTAAAACCAAGTACTCATTACTCACGAATGAGGTTTCACACAAAATTCATATTAATTCATTCAAGTCAAGTCTCTTATCTTTTAAGATCAAGTCTCTTAACTTCTAAAAATCAGTAAACCATTCTCTTTATCTCTCTTAAGACGTTATACCTAACTTCCCATAAAGCTAGTATAACTCTTATGTTTTCAAAACCAAGTATTACTCTTCTTTCAAAATGGTTTCTTAATCTTTTGAAATACTTCAAGATTCTTTATTATTCAGCTTAAGTCAAAAGACATTGTCGAACACTACATTCGCTAACACACGCACGCTCACCGTACTATATATATATATTCTTTTAAAATACTTCCAGATTCTTATTATTCAGCTTAAGTCAAAAGACATTGCCAGTAACACTACATTCGCTTAACACACGACGCCTACCGTACTATATATATATTCTTTTAAAATACTTCGATTCTTATTATTCAGGCTTAAGTCAAAAGACATTGCCACACGTACGTCTACCTTACTATATATATATTCTATTAAAATATCATGCTCAATATTATAGGAAGAATCACATACCTCGCGACGATTATCGACTATAAGAAAAACGCTCCACGGCTATAACCCGGCTAGCCTTGTCCACCTTCCAAGTAGCACATGCTACTCGCAGTAACATTCAACCAATAAAGGTTATCACCATCAGTAAATACAATCCCATGTAAGTACGCTTTAATCTTCTACTTAATTCTTCCGATGTGATTTCGCCAAGTCTATTCGTAATATCCTTCTATTACGCTTCAAATCTCTTCTATGAATCTTATATTCGCTTTCTATACTACTACAGATGTAATTTCCAATTACAATAGAAGGACAAGAGTATTTACCTCGATGAGCCCAAAATTATCCAAGTTTAATGCCTCCCGAGCAACGTTAAGCTCCTACTCCGCGCGCCCAACCCGCTCCGAACAACCCTTAGAAGTTCTACACAACTTCTACTTAACACTTCAACCGACTATGAAGGTTTTCCTGTGGTTTCGTTTAGTGGCTAAAGGAAAGTATAATAGTATTTCCTGCTCTACGATAGAGGTAACTTTGGAAAGTACTACAAGGTATATGGGCTAAGGTATTTGGGCATTATAACAATACTTGGAGAGTATTTCTACCAAGAGGGGGTATTTCTTGAAAACAACTAGGCTAGTGGGGTAGTGTTCTGGCTAGGGCTCACAAAGGGAGGTGTGTGGCGGACGAAACTCAAGAGGGAGGGAGTAGTTTGAGACTTAGAGAAATGCTCAAGTGAGGATGAAGAAAGTATTCAACTTAGAGGGGTATTTATAGGTCAAGCAATGGCCAACCAATGGCCAAGATCAATCCAAGTGTAAGGCAAGTGTAGGGCTAGATTTTAACCATGTGGACCTTATCCATCTACCACAACAACTTGCACAAAATATCCTACCAACCTCCCTTGACCCCAATCGTCCATCTTGCCGCCCCAATTGCTTCCAATGTGAGGGTGACACATGTCACCCTCCCGTTGGTCCAAAATGTTTCGTCTCTCGGAAAAATCCGCAAAAATTAAAAATGACATAGCCGTATTTTTTTCTTCGCAAGTCTAGTAAAACGTTTCGTCGAAAAACGACTCTTTTCGGCACTTATGTATAAATTTCGATTCTTGCCAATCCTTAAGGCTTAAATTTTCTACGTACGTCCTCACGTACATACTCTGGAAATACGGGGTATAACATTCTCCCCTCCTTAGAAACATTCATCCCGAATGTTCCTTCTCAAGACGGATAACGATAAAGTTCCTCTAACGAGTTGTCAACGCCACACCTGGCCACGTAATAACACACGTCCTCTTCCTTCCTTACTTGTTGTGCCCTTCTCGAACACTTGAACTCTTCTAGTATACGTACCACACTTCAGTCATCGCTTCAGTTCTCAAAACTTTGGAGTCACCACCTCCAAACTTGGTCATCTTACTAGCCTCAATCTTCCTTAAGGCCATTCCCGGCCTTCACGACCGCTCGTCGAACATATCCACGAACTCATCCGATGGTCAACTAAACTGACCTAGCACCCTCGTGACCCTACCACCCGGCGACCACCCAGCTGACCCAACCCCAAAACAGGCCGCGGGTTGGTCCGCAACATGGCCCCAACCCGACCCACTTAACGCATCAAGCTCTTGTTTCCCGATCCGGAACAATCTTACCTATACAGGTCATGAAAGCTACCACTTCCATTTTACACCACCCAAGGAATTTTCCCACAATTACTCCACGATACTTATACATTCGACAAAGATCACCCGCAAAATCTTGTACTCAAGACGTCCTTACATCTAAGGTCTCAATTGTAATATTCTAAGGTTCATCATTTTCTCACCCCCAGGCTTACCCTTTTACACTAACCAGGTTTCTAAATCACATTTTAGCACAAAGCTATCCGAACATAACACTAAACACATCATCGTAACATCAATACATACAAGTCTCAGAGGTTAAGGATATACTGAAAATAGGCGGTTCAAAGGACTCTAAAATCGGGAACTTCCACCGCGACTCTGGCCGTGGCTCACGGTGTATGAACATCCCGCCTAGCTATTGGAAGGTGAAGAACCCGCAATCGATCCCGTAGTTCGTGCTATCATACCAAGCTACCGGTCGGACGCTTCTCGCCGATGACCGCTGGCCGCAAAAATAACAAGCTCCTTGGTACCACGACACTCCCGAAATGCGGTCTACCACATCGACCATACCGAGGTAGGGGTGATCGTGATTCGCCCACACCCCTACTCCTCGAAATCAACCCCGAGCTCGACCGCCTCAATCCGGATGCCTCAAGGCGTGGAGGACCACTGCACCGGGCGAGTACAAAACTAGTATGGCCGAGGCGGTCCGCCTCGAAGTCACCAAAGGACTCGTTGTTCTCGCCCTCTTCTCGCTGATCTTGGTCATTCCGCCGACCTCTCCGCCTCACACCTAAGTGCATAAGTCGCACGCGGCAATGTCCATGCCGGTGAAGAGCTACACCAACAAGCTCGCCAAGTAGTCATCTAACCCAGAACGTAGCGGTACTGGCCCCTCCATATCGCTACACAGCTGGGATTACCGAGCCAATGAGTCGAACTCACATTGTACTCCCGAATCAGACGCCTGCTCGCTCAACATCAAAAATCTTTACCGAGCCCTCTCATCTCGCGGAGGCAAGAAATGTGCAAGAAATGCCCCAAAACTCGTCCCAAACGGCCGGAAGTGCATTCTTTCCCGACAGCTCCCACGAATCAAACTACCGATCATGTATCACTCACCGATGCGAACCTAGACCACCGACGGTCTCCAAGCCTCGATCACTCATGATCCGTCAGAATCGCTTGATGAACTCCTGCGGATCATCCTCGTGCCTCGACCAGAACTCAAGGCTACATCTCGAGAAAGTCCCGTAGCCTCAAACTATCCGATCTTGGGTGAACCATGGTGCTACAAATCGCTGGCCCGGCCTATCTCATGTTCTGCCACGATCCCGCCAAGAATCGCCATCTTTGTACCCCAACTCCCGCCTCTGTGTGGACTGGGCGCAGTATCGTGGTCTCATCACCATCGCCGCGCTTCTAAACTCTGCTGGGCCGGGCGGCGCCGCAAAACTCGCCGCCCAAGCATCGCTCTCGTAATGACCGCTTGCGCCAGTACTTCTCTCAGATCTCACTAGCAGCCTCTCGGCCGCTTTGCCCACTGGCCCGTTGCTGCGCGAGGCATAATCGTGAAAACGAAATACGTCGAGAGGGTCCAACTTACAACACGCTCTAAGGCACGATCTCGGGATGAGAAGAATGGAAACTAATCCTAAATGTCCTGCAGCCTCGATTATAGATGTGGTGCACAACACACCGATAATCAAGACTTACTAGACACTGCTCAGACACTTTCCGAGGATTAATCGCTCGATACCACTTTTGTAACGACCAACTCAACTCGTGGATCGTGCCTTACCCGCACCCAAGTAGTCATACATCGTAGAAAATCAGCTAAGATAAAACAAGACATGAAGCAAGAGATATTATATATAAACAAAGCAACCAAAATAGCTTGCCTTCAGATATAAATACATAAAACCCAACAGCTTTAATCCTTTTTACAACCCCGCCACAACAAGATTACATGCACTTCTAAGATTTACAACAACCATGACGGACAGGCCCCGCCATACCTCGAATGTACAAGAACCTACAACTCGTGGAACACATACCAAGAATAAGCCTCCGAGAAACGGAGCTTCCTAATACGCGAATCGTGATCCTATGAGCGAGGATCAACTACGGTGTACTCCTACCGCAGATGAACGCAGCCCAAGGAGGTCGATAACAGTACCAAGTATGTGAAATCAAAATATCAGAGTTAAATCATAATAGTTTATATAAAGCAGGAGACATGTATGATAACCAAAATACAGTACGCAACATAAAATCAGTCAAGTCAGGGACTCACGCCCTCAAAGTCATCACTCAATATATAACTATGGGTCTCACGCCCACAACATCAAACATGTTCGCATTATGGCCGCATGCCCCGAATCGTGACGGCGCATGTCCATGATGCAACAATAATAATGCCGCATGGCCACATGCCCCGGACTGCAGACGGCGTATATGTCCATGTAACATCAACAACAATATACCGGGTGGTCAACTCGCCGCACGGCCACATGCCCCGATTCTTCAGACGGCATACGCCCATGTAACAATAATAACCATATATCGTAATCAACCCCGCCGCATGGCCACATGCCCCGAATTCGCAGACGTGTAGACATGCCCATGTAATAATAATAATGGAAGCATACCTGGAATCTTCCACACCGCCAGACGCCCAAGTAAGCTCTCAATAAGTCAACCGCCCTCCATCGAGACGCCAGAGTATAGAAACACAATTCTTGCACAACACAGGCTATCACAACAAGCATAGGCGAGTTACACAACAACAAGCATAGGCAAGTTGTACAACAACAATTATAGGCAAGTTATACACAACTCAAGGTACTTCCATTTTATATCAAAGTCCGGGTTTTAACCCTAAAGTACTACGTACGTTAAATTCCTTTTAAAGAGATCCATTCCTTTTATAAAAGTCACCCGATACCCTTAGTATAAAAATAGAGTGACTTACATCTTTTTAAAGTCAAGTTACCACATTAAAACCAATGATAAAACACTTCTTTTGTTTTCATAAAGTCGTTATAACTAACTTCCCATAAAGCTGTTATAACACTTTATGTTTTAAACCAATTTAAAACAATGCCTTTCTTTTCCCTAAAGTTCCAGTTTGCCCAATTTCAATTACTCAAGTCTCTTTATTTAGAAAAGTTTCATAGTTCAATGTCTTAATCTCTTTTAAAACAATTGAGTAACATATGCCATAGGTGTGAGCAGTTTATTCTTGTTTATAAACAATCTTATTAAGCAGCCATGATCTAGGAAATGTAATATCATTTTGTCTCATCTTAGTTTCTATGTAGATGGAAGTTTCTACTGGTTTTAATAATACTTCATTTTTCAATACATTTTCCTTTATTAACGCTGCAGTGGTTTGTCGATACTCATTCTGATTTCCGAAATCAGTAAAACATTTCTTCTTTTAAAAACTAAGTACTCATTACTCACGAATGAGGTTTCACACAAAATTCATATTAATTCATTCAAGTCAAGTCTCTTATCTTTTAAGATCAAGTCTCTTAACTTCTAAAAATCAGTAAACCATTCTCTTTATCTCTTTTAAGACGTTATACCTAACTTCCCATAAAGCTAGTATAACTCTTATGTTTTCAAAACCAAGTATTACTCTTCTTTCAAAAAGGTTTCTTAATCTTTTGAAATACTTCAAGATTCTTTATTATTCAGGCTTAAGTCAAAAGACATTGTCGTAACACTACATTCAGTTAACACACGTACGTCTACCGTACTATATATATATTCTTTTAAAATACTTCCAGATTCTTATTATTCAGGCTTAAGTCAAAAGACATTGCCGTAACACTACATTCAGTTAACACACGACGCTCACCGTACTATATATATATTCTTTTAAAATACTTCCAGATTCTTATTATTCGTGCTTAAGTCAAAAGACATTGCCACACGACGCCTACCTTACTATATATATATTCTTGTAAAATATCATGCTCAATAGTATAGGAAGAATCACATACCGCGACGATTATCGACTATAAGCAAAACGCCCACGGCTATATAACCCGGCTAGCCTTGTCCACCTTCCAAGTAGCACATGCTACTCGCAGAACATTCAACCAATAAAGGTTATCACCATCAGAATACACCCATGTAAGTACGCTTTAATCTTCTACTTAATTCTTCCGATGTGATTTCGCTTCAAGTCTATTCGTAATATCCTTCTATTACAGCTTCAAATCTCTTCTATGAATCTTATATTCGCTTTCTATACTACTACGCATGTAATTTCCAATTACAATAGAAGGATGAGTATTTACCTCGATGAGCCCAAAATTATCCAAGTTTAATGTCGCCCCGAGCAACGTTAAGCTCCTACTCCGCGCTCCAACCCGCTCCGAACAACCCTTAGAAGTTCTACACAACTTCTACTTAACACTTCAACCGACTATGAAGGTTTTCCTTAGGTTTCGTTTAGTGGCTAAAGGAAAGTATAATAGTATTTCCTGCTCTACGATAGAGGTAACTTTGGAAAGTACTACAAGGTATATGGGCTAAGGTATTTGGGCATTATAACAATACTTGGAGAGTATTTCTACCAAGAGTGGGGTATTTCTTGAAAACAACTAGGCAGTGGGGTAGTGTTCTCGCCAGGGCTCACAAGGGAGGTGGGTGTGGCAAGTGACTTAAACTCAAGATGAGGGAGTAGTTTGAGACTTAGAGAAATGCTCAGTGAGGATGAAGAAAGTACTCAACTTATGGGTATTTATAGGTCAAGCAATGGCCAACCAATGGCCAAGATCAATCCAAGTGTAAGGCAAGTGTAGGCTAGATTTTAACCATGTGGACCTTATCCATCTACCACAACAACTTGCACAAAATATCCTACCAACCTCCTCGACCCCAATCGTCCATCTTGCCGCCTAATTGTTTCCAATGTGGTGACACATGTCACCCTCCCGTTGGTCCAAAATGTTTCGCCTCTCTAAAAATCCGCAAAAATTAAAAATGACATAGCCGTATTTTTTTCTTCGCAAGTCTAGTAAAACGTTTCGTCGAAAAACGACTCTTTTCGGCACTTGTGTATAAATTTCGATTCTTGCCAATCCTTAAGGCTTAAATTTTCTACGTACGTCCTCACGTACATACTCTGGAATACGGGGTATAACATTCTCCCCTCCTTAGAAACATTCATCCCGAATGTTCCTTCTCAAGACGGATAACGATAAAGTTCCTCTAACAAGTTGTCAACGCCACACCTGGCCACGTAATAACACACGTCCTCTTCCTTCCTTACTTGTTGTGCCCTTCTCGAACACTTGAACTCTTCTAGTATACGTACCACACTTCAGTCATCGCTTCAGTTCTCAAAACTTTGGAGTCACCACCTCCAAACTTGGTCATCTTACTAGCCTCAATCTTCCTTAAGGCCATTCCCGGCCTTCACGATCTGCTTCTGGTCGAACATATCCACGAACTCATCCGATGGTCAACTAAACTTGGACCTAGCACCCTCGTGACCCTACCACCTGGCGGGACCACCCAGAGCTGACCCAACCCCAAAACAGGCCGCGGGTTGGTCCGCAACATGGCCCCAACCCGACCCACTTAACGCATCAAGCTCTTGTTTCCCGATCCGGAACAATCTTACCTATACAGGTCATGAAAGCTACCACTTCCATTTTACACCACCCAAGGAATTTTCCCACAATTACTCCACGTATACTTATACATTCTGACAAAGATCACCCGTAAAATCTTGTACTCAAGACGGCCTTACATCTAAGGTCTCAATTGTAATATTCTAAGGTTCATCATTTTCTCACCCCCAGGCTTACCCTTTTACACTAACCAGGTTTCTAAATCACATTTTAGCACAAAGTTATCCGAACATAACACTAAACACATCATCGTAACATCAATACATACAAGTCTCTAGAGGGTTAAGGATATACCTGAAAATAGGCGGTTCAAAGGACCTCTAAAACTGGGAACTTCCACCGCGACCGCTGTGGCTCGCCGGTGTATGAACATCCCGCCTAGCTATGGAAGGTGAAGAACCCGCAATCGATCCGTAGTCCGTACTATCATACCAGCGCTACCTCGTCGATGCCTCGCCAGATGACCTCGCTGGCCGCAAAAATAACAAGCTCCTCGTACCACGACACTTCGGAAATGCGGTCTACCACATCGACCACACCGGCGTAGGGTGATCGATCCGCCCACACCCCTACTCCCGAAATCAACCCCGAGCTCGACCGCCTCAATCCCCGATGCCTCAAGGTTGTGGAGGACCACTGACCGGGCGGAGGTACAAAACTAGTATCTCACGAGGCGGTCCGCCAAAGTCACCAAAGGACCTGTTGTTCTCGCCTCTTCGCGATTCGTCATTCCGCCGACCTCTCCGCCTCACACCCAAGTGCATAAGTCGCATGCGGCAATGTCCATGCCCTACCAAGAGCTACACCCGAACAAGCTCGCCAAGTAGTCATCTAACCCAGAACGTAGCGTGTACTGGCCCTCCATATCGCTACTACAATGGGAATACCGATCCAATGAGTCGAACTCCACATTGTACTCCCGAATCAGACGCCTGCTCGCCTCAACATCAAAAATCTGTTTACCCGAGCCTCTCATCCGTGAGGCAAGAAATGTGCAAGAAATGCCTCAAAACTCGCCCCAAACGGTGGAAGTGCATTCTCTCCCGACAGCTCCCACGAATCAAACTACCGATCATGGTATCACTCACCGATGCGAACCTAGGACCACCGACACGGTCTCCAAGCCTTGATCACTCACGATCCGTCAGAATCGCTTGATGAACTCGCGGATCATCCTCGTGCCTCGACCGTAGAACTCGCGCTACATCTCGTAAAGTCCCGTAGTCTCAAACTATCCGATCTTGGGTGAACCATGGTGCTACCGAAATCGCCGGCCCACTTATCTCATGTTCTGCCACGATCCCGCCAAGAATCGCCATCTCTTTGTACTCAACTCTCCCGCCCCAGCCGTGGATCGAAGGTGCAGTATCGTGGTCTCACGCCCATCGCCGCGCTCTAAACTCGCTGGGTCAAGGGCCGCAAAACTCGCTGCCAAGCACTGCTCGTAATGACCGCTTGCGCCTTGTACTCTCTCAGATTCACTAGCGCTCCTCGGCCGCTTTGCCCACTGCCCGGTTGCCTTTGGCGCGAGGCATAATCGGTGAAAACGAAATACGCCGAGGGGTCCAACTTACAACAGCCTCTAAGGCACGATCTCGGGATGAGAAGAATGGAAACTAATCCTAAATGTCTCGCAGCCTCACGATTATAGATGTGGTGCACAACACACCGATAATCAAGACTTACTAGACACGGTGCAGACACTTTCCGAGGATTAATCGCTCGATACCACTTTTGTAACGACCGAACTCGGCGGATCGTGCCTTACCCGCACCCAAGTAGTCATACATCGAGAAAATCAGCGGAAGATAAAAACAAGACATGAAGCAAGAGATATTATATATAAACAAAGCAACCAAAATAGCTTGCCTTCAGATATAAATACATAAAAACCCGAATGCTTTAATCTTTTACAACCCCGCCACAACAAGATTACATGCACTTCTAAGATTTACAACAACCATGACGGACAGGCCCCGCCATACTCGAATGTACAAGAACCTACAACTCAGTGGAACACATACCAAGAATAAGCCTCGGAGAAACGGAGCTTCCTAATACGCTGAATCGTGATCCTATGAGCGAGGATCAACTACGTGTACTCCTACCGCAGATGAACGCAGCCCAAGGAGGTCAAGATAACAACAGGTACCAAGTATGTGAAACTGAAAATACTGTAGTTAAATCATAATAGTTTATATAAAGCAGGAGACATGTATGATAACCAAAATACAGTACGCAACATAAAATCAGTCAAGTCAGGGACTCACGCCCTCAAAGTCATCACTCAATATATAACTATGGGTCTCACGCCCACAACATCAATCATGTTCGCATCATGGCCGCATGCCCCGACTCGTGACGGTGCAGGCATATGTCCATGATGCAACAATAATAACAATGCCGCATGGCCACATGCCCCGACTCGCAGACGGCGTACATGTCCATGTAACATCAACAACAATATACTGGGTGGTCAACCTCGCCGCACGGCCACATGCCCCGGACTTCAGACGGCGCACGCCATGTAACAATAATAACCATATATCGTAATCAACTCGCCGCACGGCCACATGCCCCGAATTCAGACGTAGACATGCCCATGTAACAATAATAATGGAAGCATACCCGTGGAATCTTCCGTCACTGCCGGTACGTCCAAGTAAGCTCTCAACAAGTCAACCGGCCCTCCATCGAGAGACGCGGTAGTATAGAAACACAATTCTTGCACAACACAGGCTATCACAACAAGCATAGGCGAGTTACACAACAACAAGCATAGGCAAGTTGTACAACAACAAGTATAGGCAAGTTATACACAACTCAAGGTACTTCCATTTTATATCAAAGTCCGGGTTTTAACCCTAAAGTACTACGTACGTTAAATTCCTTTTAAAGAGATCCATTCCTTTTATAAAAGTCACCCGATACCCTTAGTATAAAAATAGAGTGACTTACATCTTTTTAAAGTCAAGTTACCACATTAAAACCAATGATAAAACACTTCTTTTGTTTTCATAAAGTCGTTATAACTAACTTCCCATAAAGCTGTTATAACACTTTATGTTTTAAACCAATTTAAAACAATGCCTTTCTTTTCCCTAAAGTTCCAGTTTGCCCAATTTCAATTACTCAAGTCTCTTTATTTAGAAAAGTTTCATAGTTCAATGTCTTAATCTCTTTTAAAACAATTGAGTAACATATGCCATAGGTGTGAGCAGTTTATTCTTGTTTATAAACAATCTTATTAAGCAGCCATGATCTAGGAAATGTAATATCATTTTGTCTCATCTTAGTTTCTATGTAGATGGAGGTTTCTACTGGTTTTAATAATACTTCATTTTTCAATACATTTTCCTTTATTAACGCTGCAGTGGTTTGTCGATACTCATTCTGATTTCCGAAATCAGTAAAACATTTCTTCTTTTAAAAACTAAGTACTCATTACTCACGAATGAGGTTTCACACAAAATTCATATTAATTCATTCAAGTCAAGTCTCTTATCTTTTAAGATCAAGTCTCTTAACTTCTAAAAATCAGTAAACCATTCTCTTTATCTCTTTAAGACGTTATACCTAACTTCCCATAAAGCTAGTATAACTCTTATGTTTTCAAAACCAAGTATTACTCTTCTTTCAAAAAGGTTTCTTAATCTTTTGAAATACTTCAAGATTCTTTATTATTCAGGCTTAAGTCAAAAGACATTGTCGTAACACTACATTCGCTAACACACGACGCCTACCGCACTATATATATATTCTTTTAAAATACTTCCAGATTCTTATTATTCGTGCTTAAGTCAAAAGACATCACAGAACACTACATTCGATTAACACACGCACGCCTACCGTACTATATATATATATTCTTTAAAATACTTCGATTCTTATTATTCAGCTTAAGTCAAAAGACATTGCCACACGACGCCTACCTTACTATATATATATTCTTGTAAAATATCATGCTCAATAGTATAGAAGAATCACATACCGCGACGATTATCGACTATAAGCAAAACGCCCACGGCTATAACCCGCTAGCCTTGTCCACCTTCCAAGTAGCACATGCTACTCGCAGAACATTCAACCAATAAAGGTTATCACCATCAGAATACACCCATGTAAGTACGCTTTAATCTTCTACTTAATTCTTCCGATGTGATTTCGCTTCAAGTCTATTCTCAGAATATCCTTCTATTACG
This sequence comes from Przewalskia tangutica, assembly GCA_029844215.1. Lineage (NCBI taxonomy): Eukaryota > Viridiplantae > Streptophyta > Magnoliopsida > Solanales > Solanaceae > Przewalskia > Przewalskia tangutica. The sequence goes on from CM056723.1 coordinate 91,163,359, forward strand.
CTCAAATCTCTTCTATGAATCTTATATTCGCTTTCTATACTACTACAGATGTAATTTCCAATTACAATAGAAGACAAGAGTATTTACCTCGATGAGCCCAAAATTATCCAAGTTTAATGTCTCTCCTGAGCAACGTTAAGCTCCTACTCCGTGCGCTCCAACCCGCTCCGAACAACCCTTAGAAGTTCTACACAACTTCTACTTAACACTTCAACCGACTATGAAGGTTTTCCTTAGGGTTTCGTTTAGTGGCTAAAGGAAAGTATAATAGTATTTCCTGCTCTACGATGAGGTAACTTTGGAAAGTACTACAAGGTAGATGGGCGAAGGTATTTGGGCATTATAACAAGACGTGGAGAGTATTTCTCCCAAGAGGGGGGGTATTTCTAGAAAACAACTAGGCTAGGGGGGGTAGTGTTCTCGCCAGTGGCTCACAAAGGGGGGAGGTGGGTGTGGCGGACGAAACTCAAGAGGGAGGGAGTAGTTTGAGACTTAGAGAAATGCTCAAGTGAGGATGAAGAAAGTATTCAACTTAGAGGGGTATTTATAGGTCAAGCAATGGCCAACCAATGGCCAAGATCAATCCAAGTGTAAGGCAAGTGTAGGGCTAGATTTTAACCATGTGGACCTTATCCATCTACCACAACAACTTGCACAAAATATCCTACCAACCTCCCTTGACCCCAATCGTCCATCTTGTCGCCCCAATTGCTTCCAATGTGAGGGTGACACATGTCACCCTCCCGTTGGTCCAAAATGTTTCGTCTCTCGGAAAAATCCGCAAAAATTAAAAATGACATAGCCGTATTTTTTTCTTCGCAAGTCTAGTAAAACGCTTTAAAAAAACGACTCTTTCGGCACTTGTATAAATTTCTGATTCTTGCCAATCCTTAAGGCTTAAATTTTCTACGCACGCCTCACGCATATACCGAAATACGGTATAACATTCTCCCCTCCTTAGAAACATTCATCCCGAATGTTCCTTCTCAAGACGGATAACGATAAAGTTCCTCTAACAAGTTGTCAACGCCACACCTGGCCACGTAATAACACACGTCCTCTTCCTTCCTTACTTGTTGTGCCCTTCTCGAACACTTGAACTCTTCTAGTATACGCATCACACACTTCGCCATCGCTTCGCTTCAAAACTTTGGAGTCACCACCTCCAAACTTGGTCATCTTACTAGCCTCAATCTTCCTTAAGGCCATTCCCGGCCTTCACGATCTGCTTCTGGTCGAACATATCCACGAACTCATCCGATGGTCAACTAAACTTGGACCTAGCACCCTCGTGACCCTACCACCTGGCGGGACCACCCAGAGCTGATCCAACCCCAAAACAGGCCGCGGGTTGGTCCGCAACATGGCCCCAACCCGACCCACTTAACGCATCAAGCTCTTATTTCCCGATCCGGAACAATCTTACCTATACAGGTCATGAAAGCTACCACTTCCATTTTACACCACCCAAGGAATTTTCCCACAATTACTCCACGTATACTTATACATTCTGACAAAGATCACCCGTAAAATCTTGTACTCAAGACGGCCTTACATCTAAGGTCTCAATTGTAATATTCTAAGGTTCATCATTTTCTCACCCCCAGGCTTACCCTTTTACACTAACCAGGTTTCTAAATCACATTTTAGCACAAAGCTATCCGAACATAACACTAAACACATCATCGTAACATCAATACATACAAGTCTCTAGAGGGTTAAGGATATACCTGAAAATAGGCGGTTCAAAGGACCTCTAAAACTGGGAACTTCCACCTCTCGTGGCTCCGCCGTGTATGAACATCCCGCCTAGCTATGGAAGGTGAAGAACCCGCAATCGATCCCGTAGTTCAGGCTATCATACCGCCATACTCGCCTGGACGATCTCTCGCCAGATGACCTGTTGGCCGCAAAAATAACAAGCTCCTGGTACCACGACACTTCAAATGCGGTCTACTACATCGACCACACCGAGGTAGGGTGACCGTGATCCGCCCACACCCTACTCCCCGAAATCTGAACCCCGAGCTCGACCGCTCCCGAATCCTGATGCCTCGGTTGTGGAGGACCACTCTGACCGGGCGAGGTACAAAACTAGTATCTTGGCCGAGGCGTCCGCCAAAGTCACCAAAGGACCTCGTTGTTCGCCCTCTTCGCTGATTCGTCATTCCGCCGACCTTCTCCGCCTCACACCCAAGTGCATAAGTCGCATGCGGGCAATGTCCATGCCCGCCAAGAGCTACACCAACAAGCCTCGCCAAGTAGTCATCTAACCCGTAACGAACTGTACTCGGCCCTCCATATCGCCATTACTCTGGGAATACCGATCCAATGAGTCGAACTCCACATTGTACTCCCGAATCAGACGCCTGCTCGCCTCAACATCAAAAATCTGTCACCGAGCCCTCCTCATCCGTGGAGGCAAGAAATGTGCAAGAAATGCCTCAAAACTCGCCCCAAACGGTGGAAGTGCATTCTTCCCGACAGCTCCCACGAATCAAACTACGATCATTGCGGTATCACTCAAATTATGCGAACCTAGACCACCGACCGGTCTCCAAGCCTTGATCACTCTCGATCCGTCAGAATCGCTTGATGAACTCCTCGGATCATCCTCGTGCCTCGACTGTAGAACTCGCGGCTACATCTCGTAAAGTCCCGTAGCCTCAAACTATCCGATCTTGGGTGAACCATGGGTGCTCACGAATCGCTGGCCCACTTATCCTCATGTTCGCCACGATCCCGCCAGAATCGGGCCATCTTTGTACTTCAACCCCGCCTGTGCCGCTGGATCGCGTGCAGTATCGTGGGTCTCACGCCCATCGCTGCGCTCTAAACTCACTGGGCCGGGCGGCGTCGCAAAACTCGCTGCTCAAGCACTGCTCGTAATGACCGGGCTTGCGCCAGACTCTCAGTATCTCACTAGCAACTCCTCGGCCGCTTGCCCACTGGCCCGGTTGCCTTGCGCGAGGCATAATCGTGAAACGAAATACATCGAGGGGTCCAACTTACAACATGCCTCTAAGGCACGATCTCGTGATGAGAAGAATGGAAACTAATCCTAAATGTCTGCAGCCTCCTCGATTATAGATGTGTGCACAACACACCGATAATCAAGACTCTACTAGACACGGTTCAGACACTTTCCGAGGATTAATCGCTCGATACCACTTTTGTAACGACCCAACTCGGCCTGCGGATCGTGCCTTACCCGGCACTAAGTTGTGACGCCCAACTCGGCCCACATCGTGCCTTACCCCGCACCCTAGTGATACAACATCGTAGAAAACCAATGAAATAAAAACTTTACACAAGAAATAAGAGATATAATAAATAAACAAAGCAACCAAAACAGCTTGCCTTCAAGATATACATAAAACTCGAGCAGCTTTAATCCTTTTACAACCCTCGCCACAACAGATTTCATGCACTTAAGATTTATACAACAACTATGACGACAGGGCCCCGCCATACCCCGAACGCATAAGAACTTACTGCACTGTGGTAACATACCAAAGATAAGCCTCCGACGGAACTGAGCTTCCCAAAACGCTAAATGAGATCCTAAACGCGGATCGACACTGATGTACTCTACCGCGGATTTAACGCAGCTTCGGCGAGGTCAGATAACAGTACTAAGTATGTGAAATCAGAATATCAGAAATGAAATCATAATAGTCTATATAAAGCGGGAGACATGTATGATGACCAAACTACAAGATACAACATATAACCGCCATATCAAGACAGGACTCACGCTCCAAATTATCACTGTGTCGTGGAATTTCTTCCTCACCGCCATAGCTTTATGATATAACCATACCAAGGATTATACATGAACACCATGTCCCACGTGTTATAAAAACCGTGACAGACAAGTATAACTACCAGATCCGACCGCACCAATAATACAATGCAACCAAAACACGGCCGACACGGCAAGTGCGAGAGCCGACCATCGGATACCAAGGCCGGTCACGCACTGACCGGGCAAGTACGAGGGTGACCACCAGGGACCAAGGCAGATCACGAAACTTCGCCACTATAATCGAACGGCAAGTGCGAGGGTCGACTACCGATACCAAGGCCGAATCGCCACGAGATCGGCAAGCACGAGAGCCGACCACCGGATACCCGTGCCGAACAAGAAGAAACCTCACGGAGAGCTAGTCCATGGAATAACACTATCAATGAGCATACCCGGAATTCTCCATCACCGCCAAGATGTCCAAGTAAGTTCTCAACAAGTCGACCGCCTCTATCGAGACGCCAGAATACGTAAATACCACACTTGCACAACAAAGGCTATCATCACAAGCATAGGCAAGTTTCACAACAACAAGCATAGGCAAGTTTCACAACAACAAGCATAGGCAAGTTTCACACAACTCAAAGTACTTTCATTTTATGCCAAAGTCCGGTTTTTAACTCCAAAGTACTACATACGTTAAGTTCTTTAAAAGAGATCCATTACTTTTATAAAAGTCACCCGATACCGTAGTATTAGAATGACCAACCCACATTCCTTTTCAAAATCAAGTAACAACATTCTTTCCTAAGTTCCAGCTTGCTAGTTTCAATTACTCAAGCTTCTCATTTTCAAAAGGTTTCATAGTTCATAAACTTAATCACTGATTCCTTTTAGAATAATTGAGTAAATTATGTCAGACGCGAGTAGGTTATTCTTGTTTACAACATTCTTATTACAAAGCCATGATCTAGAAAATGTAATATCATTTTGTCTCATCTTAGTTTCTATGCGATGGAGGTTTCTACTGGTTTTAATACAATTCATCATTATTCAATACATTTTCCTTTATTAACGCCGCAGTTGGTCCTGTCGATACACATTCGATTTCCAAATCAAGAAACATTATCCCTTTAAATAAAATCAAGTACTCATTACTCACGAATGAGGTTTCACACAAACATTCACATTAAAACAAATAAGTTAAGTCTCTTATCTTATAAGATCAATTCTCTTAACTTCTAACATCAAGAAACTATTCTTAAGCCGTTATACCTAACTTCCCATAAAGCTAGTATAACTCTTAAGTTTTCAAAGCACAATACTACACTTCTTTCAAAACGATTCATAAATCTTTTGAAATACTTCAAGTTTTATTATAACGCCCAAGCCGCTTATAAATCAAATCAATTATCTTTTAAAACCACAACCCATTTTCTTACCTACATAAAGTCGTTATAACCAACTTCCCATAAAGCCGTTATAACACTTTATGTTTCAAACCAATCAAATACATTAAACACGTACGCTCACTGCACTACATAGTTACACACATATCATGCTGAAGAGATAGGAAGAGGTTCACATACCTCGCGACGAGTATCGACTAATAGCAAAACGCTCCAAACAATCGGCTACTCCTAAGCCAAGTAAATCGCGCCACACGTAGGTACTTCAACCTATAAGGCCACAAGGCGCCTATTATCATCTAGACCACAACGTAGAATATTCTACGTAAAATTGGCAAAGATCTCCCGCCACAACAGAAATCTCCTTCTCTATCGAGACCGGCTACCAAGCCAACCAGAGTGGGGTTTCACACGCCTAACCTGGACGTGTACAATTCTACTACACAAGAATACTACACAAGTCTCATGTCAGAATACGATTCTTAATTCTTCAGCTTAAGTCAAAAGACATTGCCACAAAGATTAAGTATAGTTCTATATATAGTATACTTCAACTATATATTCTTACAACATGTAATTTCCAATTACAATAGAAGGACAGCAGGCTTTACCTCCCTAAGCCCCAACTTAGCCGACAATACTGTCGCGCCTGAGCAAGGATTAGATCCTACCCCGAGTGCTCCAAACCGCGCCAAACAACCCTTACAAGTTCTATCCAACTTCTACTCCAAAACTTCAACCAACAGTGAAGGGCGGTTCCTTAGTGGTTTCGGTTTGAGACTAAAGGACAAAAGGTAGTATTTCCTGACTCTAATGATAGAGGTAACTTTGGAATACTACAAGGTATAAGGCTAAGGTATTTTGGGCATTATAACAATACTTGGAGGAGTATTTTAATACCACAGCTGGTACCACACGAGACAACACCCCAAGGGGGGTGTTCTCGCTTTAGGCTCACAAAGGGAAGGTTTCGCCAAAAGGCCTTCACAAGGGAGAGGGCTCTTGGACGAGAGTCAACAAGAGGGAGGAGGGGTTCTCAAGACTTAGGCAAGTGAAGAGTGGATGAAGAAGTCTTCAAAGAGAGGGGTATTTATAGCAAAACCAAAGGCCAACCAATGGCCAAGATCAAGCCATGTGCAAGGCAAGTGTAAGGCCAAGATCAAGCCAAGTGCACCCACAAAACACTCCACAAAACACTCCACAAAACAAGCCACAAAGCAAGGCACAAAAGAGGAGCCAATCGCCGAGCCAAGCCTCTTTGCTGGCCCAACGAGGTGACAAGTGTCACCTCCCGCTGGTCCAAAAATGTTCCGCCGGAAAAATCCGCAAAAATACTAAATGACATAGCCGGAATTTTCCCAACGTAAGTCGTGGAAACGCTTTCGCCGAAAAACGACTCTTTCGCACTTGTGTACAAATTTCAAACTATGCCTACTTAAGGCTCAAATTGTACACGCACGCCTCACGCATATACTGAAACACGGTATAACATTCTTCCTTAGAAACATTCGTCCCGAATGTTCCTTCTAGGTCTCAAAACAAGCAGCGTCGAGATAGTCTTCACCGCTATACGCATTTAAAAACAATCATGCCACACCGCCACAAAACACACGCTCACTTCTCCTTTCGTAGTACTCGCCACGAACACTCGAACTCGTTCTAGTATCCGTACCACACTTCACAACGCTCATACCAACCCTCGAGTCACTACCTCCAAACTTGGTCATCTCACTAACCTCGATTTCCTAAGGCCATTCCGCCTTCCCGAACTGATTCTGGTCGAACACACCCACGAACTCATACGATGGTCAACTAAACTGGGCCTAGCACCTCGTGACCCTACCACCGGCGACCACCCAGAACCGACCCACCCCAAAACCGGGTTACGGGTTGACTCGCAAATGGTCCCCAACCCGACCCCAACCGCGCTAACTCTTGTTCCCGATCCGAACAATCTTACTATTTCACATCGCGAAAGCTACCACTTCCATCTCACACTACCTGTGACTTACCTTTCACTAACTGGTTTCTAAATCACATTTTAGCACAAAGCTATCCAAACATAACATTAAACACATCAACAACATCAATACAAACAAAACTCTGTAGGTTAAGGATATACTCAAACTAGGCGGTTCAAGGACCGCTAAAATCTGGAACTCCCATCGCGACTTCTACCGGCCTTCCGGTGTACAAACATCCCGCTGCTACGGAAGGTGAAGAACCCGAATCGCTCTAGTAGTCCATGCTATCCTACCGGTGCTACCCACGGCCTGACAGCTTCTGCCGATGGCCTGCTGGCCGCAAAAATAACAATCTCCCGAGTTAGTACGACACTCTCCCTTATGAAGCTTTCCACAACGCCGACCGAGACAAGGGCAACCTCATCCGCGAGCACTCTCGCTCTCGAAAATCTGAAACACAGGAGCCCCGACCGCTTCCTCGAATATCCCGGCGTCCAAAGCCGTGGAGGACCACTCAGATCGACGGAGGTACATAACTAGTTCGGCCGAGGCGGTCCGCCTCGAAGTCACCAAAGGACCTGCATTGCTCGCCCTCTTCGCTGACTTTGGTCATTCCGTCGATTTATCCGCCTCACATCCAAGTGTATACGCTGCACGCGGCGATGTCCATGCCCTACCAAGAGCTACACGAACAACTCTGCAAGGCAATCATCGAGCCTCAGAACATATCGGTGCACTCGATCCTCCATACTAGCTACTAACGCGGACGTCGCCAATGAGTCGAACTCCACATTGTACTCCCGAACCGCACGCCTGCTCGCCAGAACACCAAAAATCTTACCGAGCCCTCCTCATCCGGGAGGCAAGAAATGTGCAAGAAAGGCCTCTCGAGAACTCGTTCCATACCATTGGAAGTGCATGCTCTCCTCGACAGCTCCCAAGAATCAAACCGATCGCGTATCACGCATTGATGTGAACCTAGGCCACCGACTCGATCTCCGATGCCTTGATCACTCGCGTGATCCGTCAGAATCGCTTGATGAACTCCTCGCGGATCATCCTCGTGCCTCGACCCATAAAACTCTGGCGCCTACAACTCGTAAAAATTCGAAGCCTCGAACTATTCGATCTAGGTGAACCATCGGTGCATCGGAATGGGCCGTGGTTCAAATTTATCCTCAAGTTCGCCACAACCCCGCCATTAATCGGGCCTACTCAGTAACTCATCTCTCGCCTGCATCATGGATCGAGGCTCAGTCTTGTGGTCTCTCGCCACGCTTTACTGGGCAGATCCCTTCACGCTTTGCCCTTCGGGCCCGCCGCTTTTCGCAGAGGCATAATCGTAAAAACGAAACACGTCGAGGGTCCAATCTTATCACACGCCAAGGCACGATCTCGTAATGAGAAGAATGGAAACCAATCCTAAATGTCCTATAGCCTCCTCGATTATAGATGTGGTGCACAACACACCGATAATCAAGACTCTACTAGACACGGTCAGAGACACTTTCCGAGGATTAATCGCTCGATACCACTTGTGACGCCGAACTCGGCCCACATCGTGCCTTACCTGCACCCTAGTGATACAACATCGAGAAAACCAAATAAATAAAACTTTACACAAGAAATAAGAGATATAATAAATAAACAAAGCAACCAAAATAATGTTTTCAAGATATACATAAAACTCAACAGTTTAATCCTTTTACAACTCGCCCACAAAAGATTACATGCACTTAAGATTTATACAACAACTATGACGGACAGTGGCCCGCCATACCCCGAACGCATAAGAACTTACGGACTGTGGTAACATACCAAAGATAAGCCTCCGACGGAACGGAGCTTCCCAAAACGCAAATGAGATCCTAAACGCGGATCGGCGGTGACGCATTCTACTGCGCAGATGAACGCCTCAAGGCGAGGTCGATAACAGTACCAAGTATGTGAAATCAGAATATCAGAAATGAAATCATAATAGTCTATATAAAGCAGAGACATGTATGATGACCAAACTACGATACAAATATATAACCGATATATCAAGACAGGGACTCACGCCTCCAAATTATCACTCGTGCGTGGAATTTCTTCCTCACCGGCAGCTTTATGATATAACCATACCAAGGATTATACATGAACACCATGTCCCACTGTGTTATAAAACCGACAGACAAGTATAACTACGAGATCCGACCGCATCAATAATACAATGCAACCAAAACACGGCCGATACGGGGCAAGTGCGAGCCGACTATCGGATACCAAGGCCGGCCACGCACCGACCGGGCAAGTACGAGGGTGACCACTGTGACCAAGGTCAGATCACGAAACTTCGTCACTATCTTCGAACGGGCAAGTGCGAGGGTGACTACCGATACCAAGGCCGAATCATTCACGAGACGGCAAAGACGAGCCACCACGGATACCCAGCCGAACAAGAAGAAACCTCACGGAGAGCTAGTCCATGGAATAACACTATCAACGTGAGCATACCCGTGGAATTCTCCATCACCGCCAAAGATGTCCAAGTAAGTTCTCAACAAGTCGACCGCCTCTATCGAGAGACGGAATACGTAAATACCACACTTGCACAACAAAGGCTATCATCACAAGCATAGGCAAGTTTCACAACAACAAGCATAGGCAAGTTTCACAACAACAAGCATAGGCAAGTTTCACACAACTCAAAGTACTTTCATTTTATGCCAAAGTCCGGGTTTTTAACTCCAAAGTACTACATACGTTAAGTTCTTTTAAAAGAGATCCATTACTTTTATAAAGTCACCCGATACCGTAGTATTAGAATGACCAACCCACATTCCTTTTCAAAATCAAGTAACAACATTCTTTTCCTAAGTTCCGCTTGCCTAGTTTCAATTACTCAAGCTTCTCATTTTCAAAAGGTTTCATAGTTCATAAACTTAATCACTGATTCCTTTTAGAATAATTGAGTAAATTATGTCAGACGCGAGAGTAGGTTATTCTTGTTTACAACATTCTTATTACAAAGACATGATATAGAAAATGTAATATCATTTTGTCTCATCTTAGTTTCTATGCAGATGGAGGTTTCACCGGTTTTAATACAATTCATCATTATTCAATACATTTTCCTTTATTAACGCCGCAGTTGGTCTGTCGATACACATTACGATTTCCAAATCAAGAAAACATTATCCCTTTAAATAAAATCAAGTACTCATTACTCACGAATGAGGTTTCACACAAACATTCACATTAAAACAAATAAGTTAAGTCTCTTATCTTATAAGATCAAGTCTCTTAACTTCTAACATCAAGAAACTATTCTTAAGCCGTTATACCTAACTTCCCATAAAGCTAGTATAACTCTTAAGTTTTCAAAGCACAATACTACACTTCTTTCAAAACGATTCATAAATCTTTTGAAATACTTCAAGTTTTATTATAACGCCCAAGCCGCTTATAAATCAAATCAATTATCTTTTAAAACCACAACCCATTTTCTTACCTACATAAAGTGTTATAACTAACTTCCCATAAAGCCGTTATAACACTTTATGTTTCAAACCAATCAAATACATTAAACACACGTACGTCTACCGCACTACATAGTTACACACATATCATGCTAGAAGAGATAGGAAGAGGTTCACATACCTCGCGACGAGTATCGACTAATAGCAAAACGCTCCAAACGATCGGCTACTCCTTAAGCCAAGTAAATGCGCCACACGTAGGTACTTCAACCTATAAGGCCACAAGGCGCCTATTATCATCTAGACCACAACGTAGAATATTCTCAGAAAATTGGCAAAGATCTCCCCGCCACAAACAGAAATCTCCTTCTCATCGAGGCCGCTACCAAGCCAACCAGAGTGGGTTTCACACGCCTAACCTGACGTGTACAATTCTACTACACAAGAATACTACACAAGTCTACTATAATCTGATTCATTCTTAATTCTTCAGCTTAAGTCAAAAGACATTGCCACGATTAAGTATAGTTCTATATATAGTATACTTCAACTATATATTCTTACAACATGTAATTTCCAATTACAATAGAAGAATGAGTGTTTACCTCGATAAGCCCAAAATTATCCGAGTATAATGTCGCTACTGAGCAAGGTTTAGCTCCTACCCGAAAGTGCTCCAAACCGCTCCAAACAACCCTTAGAAGTTCTATCCAACTTCTACTCCAAAACTTCAACCAACAGTGAAGGGTTCCTTAGTGGTTTCGGTTTGAGACTAAAGGACAAAAGGTAGTATTTCGGACTCTACGTATAGAGGTAACTTTGGAATACTACAAGGTATAAGGCTAAGGTATTTTGGGCATTATAACAATACTTGGAGGAGTATTTTAATACCACAGGGGTACCACACGAGAACAACACCCTGGAGAGGGGGTGTTCTCGCTTTAGGCTCACAAAGGGGGAAGGTTTGGCCAAAAGGCCTTCACAAGGGAGAGGCTCTGACGAGAGTCAACAAGAGGAGGGGAGGGGTTCTCAAGACTTAGGCAAGTGAAGAGTGGATGAAGAAGTCTTCAAAGAGAGGGGGTATTTATAGCAAAACCAAAGGCCAACCAATGGCCAAGATCAAGCCATGTGCAAGGCAAGTGTAAGGCCAAGATCAAGCCAAGTGCACCCACAAAACACTCCACAAAACACTCCACAAAACAAGCCACAAAGCAAGGCACAAAAGAGGGAGCCAATCGGCCAAGGCCAAGCCTTCTCTTTGCCGTCCAATGAGGGTGACAAGTGTCACCCTCCCGTTGGTCCAAAAATGTTCCGTCGCTCGGAAAAATCCGCAAAAATACTAAATGACATAGCCGGAATTTTCCCAACGTAAGCTGTGGAAACGCGTTTAAAAAACGACTCCTTTCGGCACTTGTGTACAAATTTCGAAACTATGCCTACTTAAGGCTCAAATTGTACACGTACGCCCTCACGTACATACTCTGGAAACACGGGGTATAACACAAGTAGTCATACATCAGAGAAAATCAGCGGAAGATAAAAACAATACATGAAGCAAGAGATATTATATATAAACAGGCCAACCAAAAATAGCTTGCTCAGATATAAATACATAAAAACGAACAGCTTTAATCATTTTTACAACCCCGCCACAACAAGATTACTGCACTCTAAGATTTACAACAACCATGACGGACGGGGCCCCGCCATACTCGAATGTACAAGAACCTACAACTCAGGGAACACATACCGAAGAATAAGCCTCCGGAGAAACGGAGCTTCCCAATACGCTGAACTGTGATCCTATGAGCGAGGATAAACTATCGGTGTACTCCTACCTGCGGCATGAACGCAGCCCCCCGAAGGAGGTCAGTACAATAGGTACCAAGTATGTGAAACTGAAAATACTGCAGTTAAATCATAATGCCATATAAAGCGAGACATGTATGATAACCAAAATACAGTACGCAACATAAAATCAGTCAAGTCAGGGACTCACGCCCTCAAAGTCATCACTCAATATATAACTATGGGTCTCACGCCCACAACATCAATCATGTTCGCATCATGGTCGCATGCCGGAATGCGTGACGGTGCGTACATGTCCATGATGCAACAATAATAATGCCGCACGGCCACATGCCCGACTGCGACGGTGCGCATGTCCTTGTAACATCAACAACAATATCTCGGGTGGTCAACCTCGCCGCACGGCCACATGCCCCGAGTCGTGCGCAGACACGCCATGTAACAATAATAACCATATATCGTAATCAACCTCGCCGCACGCCACATGCCCCGGACTCGTGATCGGCAGACATGCCCATGTAACAATAATAATGGAAGCATACGGTGGAATCTTCCACACGCCAGACGCCCAAGTAAGCTCAACAAGTCAACCGCCTCCATCGAGACGCAGAGTATAGAAACACAATTCTTACACAACACAGGCTATCACAACAAGCATAGGCGAGTTACACAACAACAAGCATAGGCAAGTTGTACAACAACAAGTATAGGCAAGTTATACACAACTCAAGGTACTTCCATTTTATATCAAAGTCCGGGTTTTAACCCTAAAGTACTACGTACGTTAAATTCCTTTTAAAGAGATCCATTCCTTTTATAAAAGTCACCCGATACCCTTAGTATAAAAATAGAGTGACTTACATCTTTTTAAAGTCAAGTTACCACATTAAAACCAATGATAAAACCCTTCTTTTGTTTTCATAAAGTCGTTATAACTAACTTCCCATAAAGCTGTTATAACACTTTATGTTTTAAACCAATTTAAAACAATGCCTTTCTTTTCCCTAAAGTTCCAGTTTGCCCAATTTCAATTACTCAAGTCTCTTTATTTAGAAAAGTTTCATAGTTCAATGTCTTAATCTCTTTTAAAACAATTGAGTAACATATGCCATAGGTGTGAGCAGTTTATTCTTGTTTATAAACAATCTTATTAAGCAGCCATGATCTAGGAAATGTAATATCATTTTGTCTCATCTTAGTTTCTATGCAGATGGAGGTTTCTACTGGTTTTAATAATACTTCATTATTCAATACATTTTCCTTTATTAACGCTGCAGTTGGTTTGTCGATACTCATTCGATTTCAAATCAAGAAACATTTCTTCTTTTAAAACCAAGTACTCATTACTCACGAATGAGGTTTCACACAAAATTCATATTAATTCATTCAAGTCAAGTCTCTTATCTTTTAAGATCAAGTCTCTTAACTTCTAAAAATCAGTAAACCATTCTCTTTATCTCTCTTAAGACGTTATACCTAACTTCCCATAAAGCTAGTATAACTCTTATGTTTTCAAAACCAAGTATTACTCTTCTTTCAAAAAGGTTTCTTAATCTTTTGAAATACTTCAAGATTCTTTATTATTCAGGCTTAAGTCAAAAGACATTGTCGTAACACTACATTCAGTTAACACACGTACGTCTACCGTACTATATATATATTCTTTTAAAATACTTCCAGATTCTTATTATTCAGGCTTAAGTCAAAAGACATTGCCGTAACACTACATTCAGTTAACACACGTACGTCTACCGTACTATATATATATTCTTTTAAAATACTTCCAGATTCTTATTATTCAGGCTTAAGTCAAAAGACATTGCCACACGTACGTCTACCTTAACTATATATATATTCTTGTAAAATATCATGCTCAATAGTATAGGAAGAATCACATACCTCGCGACGATTATCGACTATAAGCAAAACGCTCCACGGCTATAACCCGGCTAGCCTTGTCCACCTTCCAAGTAGCACATGCTACTCGTAGAACATTCAACCAATAAAGGTTATCACCATCAGAATACAAATTCTATGTAAGTCTGATTTAATCTTCTACTTAATTCTTCTGATGTGATTTCAGTTCAAGTCTATTCTGTAATATCCTTCTATTACAGTTCAAATCTCTTCTATGAATCTTATATTCGTTTCTATACTACTACAGTATGTAATTTCCAATTACAATAGAAGGACAGTAGTATTTACCTCGATGAGCCCAAAATTATCCAAGTTTAATGTCGCTCCTGAGCAACGTTAAGCTCCTACTCCGTGCGCTCCAACCCGCTCCGAACAACCCTTAGAAGTTCTACGCAACTTCTACTTAACACTTCAACCGACTATGAAGGTTTTCCTTAGGGTTTCGTTTAGTGGCTAAAGGAAAGTATAATAGTATTTCCGGGCTCTACGTATAGAGGTAACTTTGGAAAGTACTACAAGGTATATGGGCTAAGGTATTTGGGCATTATAACAATACTTGGAGAGTATTTCTACCAAGAGGGGGGGTATTTCTCGAAAACAACTAGGCTAGGGGGGGTAGTGTTCTCGCCAGGGCTCACAAGCGGGAGGGGGTGTGGCAGATTTAAACTCAAGAGGGAGGGAGTAGTTTGAGACTTAGAGAAATGCTCAAGTGAGGATGAAGAAAGTCTTCAACTTAGAGGGGTATTTATAGGTCAAGCAATGGCCAACCAATGGCCAAGATCAATCCAAGTGTAAGGCATGTGTAGGGCTAGATTTTAACCATGTGGACCTTATCCATCTACCACAACAACTTGCACAAAATATCCTACCAACCTCCCTTGACCCCAATCGTCCATCTTGCCGCCCCAATTGCTTCCAATGTGAGGGTGACACATGTCACCCTCCCGTTGGTCCAAAATGTTTCGTCTCTCGGAAAAATCCGCAAAAATAAAAAATGACATAGCCGTATTTTTTTCTTCGCAAGTCTAGTAAAACGTTTCGTCGAAAAACGACTCTTTTTGGCACTTGTGTATAAATTTCGATTCTTGCCAATCCTTAAGGCTTAAATTTTCTACGTACGTCCTCACGTACATACTCTGGAAATACGGGGTATAACAATGAGGCAGAGGTACCCTCACTTATTCCCCACACCTCCAGGTAACTTACTTTCCTACTTGCTGGTTTTAAATTATCATATTTGCTTAAATATTGTATTGTGGACATGTGTGGCATTTGCAAACTGTTAAGTTATGAGGACCTATATCGTTATCTGTCTTGAGAAGGAACATTCGGGACGAATGTTTCTAAGGAGGGGAGAATGTTATACCCCGTATTTCCGGAGTATGTACGTGAGGACGTACGTACATTTGTACAAACCCTAATTAGGTTAAGAATAGAATTGTAAGCTTTCGACGGAAAAGATTTCGAACCTTGTGAAGGAAATTCTACGTTTTTAATATTTTAACCGATTGCGGATTTTTCCGAGAGACGAAATATTTTGGGCCAATGGGAGGGCGACATGTGTCACCCTTAGTTGGCTTAGGTTGGACGAATTGGGTGAGGCTAATGGACAAGTCAATTGGTCAAGTCTTGCAAGTTGATTTTGTGTGAGTGGGAGTAGGTGAGGCTTGGACGTTTTTTGTGAGTTAGTGGAGTCCACATGGCTCATTGTTGTGGTGGGCATGTGTTCCATTATTGTGGTGGACATATGTCCAAATGTTGTGGGAGACACTTGGTTGGAAGACCTCATCTTTCACTTGGATCATAATCCCAACCCTCCACTTGTTTTAATCTTGTCCCTTGAGTGTTCTATAAATACCCCCCTTGAGTGAAGACTTTTTCATCCACTCCACACTTTCTCCAAGTGTTGTTACTATCTCCAAAATACCCTCGCCCAAATCCCTTATAGTATTTAGGTAGAAGTTGTGTAGAACTTCTAAGGTTTTCTTGGAGCTATCGGAGCGTGCAAATTAGGAGCAAAACCTTGCTCAGGATCGACATTTAACTTGGATAATTTTGGGCTTATCGAGGTAAATACTTTTGTCCTTCTATTGTAATTGGAGATTACATATAAGAATAGTTAAGTGTTGAGTATAAGATATAGAAGGATATTAAAGGATAGAATTGAACTGTAATCACAGTAGAAGGGTATAAAAGAAGAGAATTGAACTGTACTTACATAGGACTGTATTTACAGTAGACTTGAGTAGTTTTACGGGTAGGGAAATGCTGCCCAATTTTCCGTAGAATAGAGAACCCTCTGCTTAGAATATTCTACAGTATAGTCTAGACGTTGATAGACGATTTGATGTATGGTCGATACTCTGCGCGACATATTCAACTTGGCGGTGGTTTTCGCGAGGAGGTATGTGATTCTTCCTATCCTCTTGAGCATGATATTTTAAATATATATATAGTACGGTAGGCGTCGTGTTAATCGAACATGGTTTTACTTGACGTCTTTCGACTTGAGTCTAAATAATAAGAACCTTGAAGTATTTCAAAAGAATTATGAATCATTTTTGAAAGAAGAGTAATACTTGATTTTTAAACAGAAAGCTTAAGAGTTATACTAGCTTTATGGGAAGTTAGGTATAACGACTTAAGAAAGATAAAAGGAACGGTTTTACTTATTGTTTATGAAAATCTTGTATTAATTTCTGCAAAGTGTAGTAAGATGGTTTGATAGGAGAACATGTTATGATGCTACGTGTGTTAGTGCCTTGTGATGTTGTGTAAGGGGGTCATTCTTGATTGTGCTTACCTTGTTAAACGTTAAGACCGTTGTACTGTTATTATATCACATACCCCCTTGACTTGTTATACCGAGGGCTTGCCACCCTCACGCGGTCTTTACGGCCTATGCGATCTGTGGATCGTCGCGAGTCGGGAGTTCGAGGATTGATCATTCCGGTGTTTTATCCGACGCGGGGATGCCTATGCGGTCATGCGTGACTACGCGGTCTATGCGATCGCGGAGTCCAGGAGGGTACCGGGGTTAGCTACCCCCGATGCGAGGAATACCTCATGCGGGTCTGTGTGTGACCTATGCGGACTGCGGGAAGTCCAGGATTAGGCACGCATAATGATACTATGGGCGATTGGCCTTGCTTCGATCATTCGCGGCCTAGAAAAGACCAGTTACACTATATCTATTTTGCTCTTGTTTATGTTGTGGCACTATGTGCAGTTGAACTGGTTGTATTTGCAAATGGTTTTGAATACTTTGATTTTACTTCAGTACTTTACAGTTTCACATACTTGGTACCTGTTGTACTGACCTCCTTCGGGGGGCTGCGTTCATGCCGCAGGTAAGGGAAAGCAGGTGCTAGATCCACATCCTTAGGATCTCTACTTTGGTGTCAGGAGCTCCATCTTCTCCGGAGGCTCGACTTTTGGTATGGTTCTCCCTGATGTTGTAGATATATGTACATTCAGGGTATGGCGGGGCCCTGTCCCGCCATAGTTGTTTACTTCCTTAGAGGTCTGTAGTCCTATTGTAAAGTTGGGATGTAACTGCCAAACTTGATGTTTATATATATATGCCGAAAGGCGCCTTTTTCTCAGATAAACTGTGTCTCATGTTACATTGTTTCATGTCTTGTTTTTATATTCCGTTGGTTACTCTGATGTATGACTACTTGGGTGCTCGGGTAAGGCACCAGTCACGGGCCCCGGAACGGGTCGTGACAGTAAATGTAGGTTCATAACTGAAATTTCCAACACCTTAACTTAGCAAAACAGGCCCTTAAAACAGTCCAACGATTTCATGAATGTCACGGAAACAAGAATACAATACCATGACTCATTTTATAATTCCTTAACTTCCAATTCATCTCCCAACAATTCCATATGAACAACTACAACTTAACATCAAGATTTCCTCCATTTTTAACATGCAAAACAGTGACGAAAGTAACAACATAACACTTAAATCCAATTTATACAAAACAACCCTTACAATCGGTTTTCCCCCAAAAATAGTCACATGCATTGTCTAAATTCCAAGTTTCTCTTAACACAAATTCATCTCTTAAACTTCAACAACATACATCTCCAATTATACCATAAGAAGAAGAATTCTTACCTTAATTCTTGCCCAAAAATAGCCCCTAAAATCAGTCCAGCAGCCCGTGACTTCACTGCTTCACTTTCACCATTTTTATCATTATCTTCAACTCAAAATGACATGCATATGTTCTATAAGTTTAATCAAACATTCCTACATGTTTTTCTTTCAAAAACACATCTCCAAAACTTGAATTATTGGAGGCTAAAAATCGGCCAGCAGTGGCGTTATGCCCACTGTTTTGGAGGCTAACTTGGCTTAGAAATTTGTAGAAGGATTAATCTTGGAGGAAAGAAATAAAAACTTCAATTTTGCTAGAGAGGGGAGGGTGTTTTCGGCCTAAGGAGAGAGGAAGAGAGTATTTTTTTTTGAATTAGAAGTGGGAAGATGGAGGCCTAATAGGTTTTAAGGGAAAAGAAAAATCTGAAAATTAAACATTACACTTTGGTCCCTAATTGTCTACTTAAATTAACCCCTCTACTAAAATAAATCTCACTCCTTTTAAATCCCGAAAATCTCATAAGACCTCGTATCCTCATTGTCGTAACTTATATAATACGTTACTAATCCATAACGGGAATATATATATAACTATCATTTCTCATGTCCATTGTCACACTCGTAGTAACCAAAAATTTCTCCGGAATCACATCATTCGTATACTAACTTCCGGATTAGCATATATAAACATATTTTATATCCAATATTCGAATCCTATATTCTTAATTACGTTTTCTAATTATTGTCTTAAAACCATGGGGCGTAACATTCATGAAACACATCCTGTTTAAGACGAGAAAGTTGGCAGACTATGAGACAATAGCGCTGACAGAGGAGTGCAGTGTTATCTTGCAGAAGAGACTTCCCCCTAAATTGAAAGATCTAGGGAGTTTCACCCTACCTTACTGTTACACCCCGTATTCCCAAGGAAATGTCATGAGAACGTACGTGAGGAAATATAATTTGAATTTTGGAACGAAAGAAAAATTATTTGTTTAGGAAAAATTTCAGAAATTTTGTGAAGGAAAAAGTTTTTAACTTGGATTTTGATTCTCAAATTTGGTGTGTGAGATTAGTATATGATTATGAAGGGTTAGATCTAATAATATAGGGCTCGTCAAAAATTTCACAAGTTCGCGGGGCCCTTCGTTTGTAAGATATTTGGATGAAAATATCTAGATATTTCTCTTGAGGAATTTTCGGCCCATGTGATGTCACGACCCGAACCCGGGCCCGTGACTGGTGCCTTACCCCGGGCACCCTAGTGATACAACATCAGAGTAACCAGCGGAATATAAAACAAGATATGAAATAACATGAAGTGAAAAACAGTTTATCTGAGAAAAGTTGCCTTTCGGCATATATATATAACTTGAAACCGAACAGTTACATCCCGTTTACAAACTCTGCCCACAACAGTACTACAGACCTCTAAGAATGTTATAACAACAATGACGGGACAGGGCCCCGCCATACCCCTGAATGTAAGTACCTACAACGACAGGGGACTATACCACTGATAAGCCTCCGGAGAAACGGAGCTTCCCAAACGCTGAACTGTGACCCTATGAGCGAGGATCAACAACTGGTGTACTTCTACCTGCGGCATGAACGCAGCCCCCCGAAGGAGGTCAGTACAACAGGTACCAAGTATGTGAAACTGAAAAATACTGTAAATGAAATCATAGTAGTCTATATAAAGCAGGAGACATGTATGATAACCAAACTACAGTTCACAATAAATAAGCAGTCATGTCAAGTCAGGGACTCACGCCCTCAAAGTCATCACTCAAATATAACTATGGGTCTCACGCCCACAACATCAATCATGCCCGTGGAATACCTTCCTCACTGCCGGCAGTCTATGATATAAAAGCACTAAGAAATACACATGAACACCAGGTCCCACTTGTGTCATAATAAAACCGTACGGGGTAAGTACGAAGGCATAGCCGACTACTAAAAACCCACAGTACCAACAACAATGCCATAAAACTGTATCACGAGGTCTTTCTAGACCGCACCATATGATCGAAGCGGGCCACTCGCCCTCAGTATCAATGTGCGCGTCAAATCCTGGAACTTCCCGCAGCTCCGCATAGGCCACACACATAGGCCCGCATGAGGTATTCCCCGCATCGAGGGTAGCTACTCCCCGACATCGTCCTGGACCCGTGGTCCGCATGGCCACATAGACCGCATGGCCATATAGACCGCACACTAACCTGGAACTCTCGTAGCTCCGCATAGGCCACCTGGACCCGCATGAGGTATCTCGAATCATAGTCACAAAGACCGCATGAGGTATACCCCGCATCGGAGGGCAGCTTAACCCCCGGTATCATTTCAAGAAGTGAGTGGTACAATACTATCATAACGGCTTATCGTTAAACAACATAAGCACAACAAGGGAAACCCCCTTACACAAACATCACAAGACACTAACACACGTAGTATCCTAACATGCTTACTTATCAAATCAACAAGAAAGTATTACAAGGCTATCACAAAACAACATAGTCAAGTTATTCACACAAGGTACTTTCTACTTTATGCCAACAAGTTCGGGTTTTTATCCCCAAAGTACTTAATACATTATCTCTTTAAAAAGATCTGTTTCTTTCACAAAAGTCACATGATACCCGTAGTATAAAATAGAGTGACTATCTTTTTAAGTAAACCAAAACAATTTCCCTTTTTAAAGACAAGTAACAACCTTCTTTTCCAAAAGTTCAAGTTTGCCTAAGTTCAAATGCTCAAGTTTCTCATTTTCGAAAGGTTTCGTAGTTCATAGTCTTAATTACTTAATAATATAATTCTCTTTTAAAACAATTTGAGAAACATATGCCTTATGTGTGAGTAGGTTATTCTTGTTCATAACAATCTTATTAAAGCAGCCATGATCTAGGAAATGTAATATCATTTTGTCTCATCTTAGCTTCGTGCGGATGGAGGTTTCTTGGTTTTAATAATACTTAATTAGTCAATACATTTCCCTTTATTAGCTACTATGATGGTTTGTTCGATACTTATTCTCATTTTCGAAATCCATACAAGGCTTTTATAAAACAATTAAGTAAATCGTTCCTTTTATCACTCTTAAGTCGTTATACCTAACTTCCCATAAAGCTAGTATAACTCTTAAGCTTTTAAAACCAAGTATTACTCTTCTTTCAAAAACGATTCTTAATTCTTTGAAATACTTCAAGATTCTTATTATTTAGACTTAAGTCAAAAGACATCGCAGTAAAACCACGTTCAGTTAACACACGTACGTCTACCGTACTATATATATATTTTAAAAATCATGCTCAAGAGGATAGGAAGAATCACATACCTCGCGACGATTATCGACAATTAGCAAAACGCTCCACCGCTATAACCCGGCTAGCCTTGTCCACCTTTCAAGTAGAACATGCTACTCGCAGAACTTTCAACCTATAAAGGCCATATACGTCTATCAACGTCTAGACTACTCTGTAGAATATTCTAAGCAGCGGGTTCTCTATTCTACGGAAAATCGGGCAGCACTTCCCTACCCGTTAAACTACACAAGTCTCATCAGAATACAAATCTATGTAAGTACAGTTCAATCTTCTTCTTTAATATTCTTCTGATGTGAGTTCAATTCAATTCTCTTCTCTTATACCATCCTTATATATCTTATACTCATTTCTATACAACTACAGTATGTAATTTCCAATTACGATAGAAGGACAAGAGTATTTACCTCGATAAGCCTAAAATTATCTAAGTTTAAATGTCGATCCTGAGCAACGTTTAGCTCCTACTCTGGGTGCTCCAACCCGCTCCAAACAACCCTTTAGAAGTTCTACGCAACTTCTTCTTAATACTTCAACCTATTATGAAGATTTTCCTTAGGGTTTCGTTTTGAGACTAAAAGGATATAAGGTAGTATTTCCGGGCTCTACGTATATAGGTAACTTTGGAATACAACAAGGTATAAGGCTAAGATATTTTGGAATTGTAACAATACTTGGAGAGTATTTTTCTACCAAGGGGAGGGGGGGTATTTCACGAGAACAACTCAAGAGGGGGTAGGAAAGGGGGGGTACTTCTCGGCCAAGGGCCTCTCAAAGGGGGAGGGGGAGCTCTTGGACGAGAGCTACACTAAGGGGGAGAGGGATTTCAAGACTTAGAAAGTGTGGAGTGGATGAAGAAGTCTTCAACTAAGGGGGGGTATTTATAGGACTTTCAATGGCCAAGATCAAGACAAGTGGTGGGCAAGTGGAGGGTGAAGATTTGGCCAAGTGCACCCTAGCCATCTACTCCACAAATCACTCCAAACATTGACCCATGGTTTAGGCCACAAAATCATGCCAAGATCGGCCATGGTTCCGCCCACTTGAGGGTGACAAGTGTCGCCCTCTCGTTGGTCTAAAATATTTTATCTCTCGGAAAAATCCGCAAAAATAATAAACGTCGCAACCGTAATTTTCCCTTCGCAAAGTTTGGAAAACGTTTCGTCGGAAAATAATTCTTTTCGGGGGTTGTGCACAAATTTTCGTCCCTTGCCTAACTTAAGGCTTAAACTTTTGTACGTATGTCCTCACGTACATACTCTGGAAATACGGGGTATAACATTCTCCCCTCCTTAGAAACATTCGTCCCGAATGTTCCTTCTCAAGACGGATAACGATAACGTTCCTCTTAACTTAAACAAGTCGCTAATGCCACACCTGGCCCCAAAACAACACACGCGCAATTACTTAACCCAAGTCCACGAGGAATCACCTCTATTACCACAAAAGCTCCCACCCAAGGTCTAAAAGACACTCCCTTCGCACCTTCATTTCACAAAAGAAATGATCACTTCTATTCTCTTAACACGTGCTCACTTCTTCCCTTACTCGTCGCATTCTCCTCGCACACTCGAACTCTTTCTCATAACTTACCACCTTCGTTATTGCTTGGTTTCCAAAATCTCTGGGTTACTATCTCCAACTTGGTCATCATTAACTGGGAACACTCTGGATGGATCTCCGATACTTTTCCGAACATAGCAACAAGAAAGACCGGACGTACTGCTTCCTACGTCGGACGGCAATGCCAACTTATAAGCAACCTGGCCTATTCTCCAAAGGATCTAAAAACGCTCTAAGTACCTCAGGCTAAGTTTATTCTGTTTTCCAAAACTCGTCACACCCTTCCGGGGTGGTACCTTTAAGAAGACCCACCGTCAACCTGAACTCCAAGCGTCGTCGTCGATTATCCGCACGACTTCTGTTGACTCTGCGCTGCCAATAACCTCTTCTGGATAAGCTTCACCCTATCCACATCCTGCTGAAACAAGTATGAACCAACTATCTGAACCTTGCCAACATCGAACCAATCGACCGGCAACTTACACTTCCGCCCCTACAAGGAGTCATAAGGCGACATCCGAATACTAAAATGGTAGCTATAAAACACTCCCTCAACAGGAGGCAAAAATCCTCACAGCTACCCCTGAAAATCAAAACACCGGCCCGAGGGTGAATGCGATACTGAGACTCACCTGAGTTCCTAACCCTGCCTGGTAAAACTTCCAGAAAAAGAAATAGTTGTAAGCTGGGCTACACTGCCTATCATAAGGTGAAAGTAGGCACCTCGTGCAGCCTTACAACCTTCCCGATATATAACATCTCGCATAACCCACTGCCGAGTAAACGGTCCTGACTGAAAGACAAGATGGGCAGACCTCATCAGCCCGACTACTGGTCGAACTCATCCACGAACTCGTACGCTGGTTAACTAAACTTGGGCCTAACACCCTCGTGACCCCACCACCTGGCGGGACCACCTCGAACTGACCCTACCCCAAACCGGGCTGCGGGTTGACCCGCGACATGGCCTCAACCCGACCCACTTCGCGCCAAGCTCTTGTTCCCCGATCCGGAACGATCTCACCATCGAGTCACGAAAACCTAGTGGTCTTCTTAGTTCAACTACCCTCTTTCATTTCATACCACTCAGGGACTTATCACACAAACATCTCACGTATACTATGCACTCTGATAAGGGCCAACTATAAAATAAATCTTTTACTCGAGATGGCCTTGCCTCTAAGGTTTCCACGTATAACATTCTAAGGCTCACACTTTCCCTATCCCCAATCTTACATTTTTAACTAACCATGATTTATAATCACAATTAACACAATGTTATCTGAACATAACACTTAAGATATACTCATCTTATCACACATACAAATCTCTAGAGGGTTAAGGATATACCTGTATCTACTGCTTCACTACCCTTTGTCGTCCTAATCAATCCTGCCCTGCTGGGCGCATAGCCAGGAAAGGTGATGAACTAGCCGCGGATCCTGAAGGCTGAGTCTCTACATCCGCGCCACCTCTGGTCGGACAATTTCTCACAAAATGGCCCTGCTGGCCGCAAGCAAAACAAGCTGTCGAAGAAGTACGACACTCCCCACAATGACACTTACCACAACGGCCACACCGAGGTGGGGGTGGCCTCCTCTGGCTAACACCCTTTCCTCTCCGAACCATCGACTGCAGAATCGATCTGGTAGGCTGAGTCCTTCTACTTGCATCCCTCCTACTAGGACACCCTTTCGACACATGGCCCTGACGACCGCAGGTAAAACAAGCACCAACAACAAGACGACATTCCCCGGGATGACGCCACATCGCGAATACCGAGGAAAATCAATCCCGGCCGGAACCTACGTATCTGTGAACCAGCCCTGGAGCTCTGACCAACTCCTGCATACCCCGAACGTCCTGAACCCTGTGGAGGACCACTCTGCACTGGCGGAGGCGCATAACCAGTCTGCTGCTGAGAAGGTCCGCCTCGAAAGTTACCAAAGGACCCTGCTGTTCTGGCCCTCTTCTGCTGATCTTGGTTAACCCGTCGATCCCTACGTTTCTCGGCCTGCTGCGCATAAGCCTGTACGCAGGCCATGCTCATGCCTGACTGAAGAGCTACTCTTGCACAACCCTCTCTTAGATACTCATCAAGACCCGTGATAAATCGGTACATAATATACTCCCTGGTCGCTAAATCCATAGCTAGTAACAGGGTCGTCTCTTTGCAATCCATACTTTCTGCTACTGGTCGTGGAACTGAAGGTTCAAATATCATGGCCGCAGTAGCAACTGCTGCCGCTGTGCTAGACTCTGACCGCGGCGCAGAACTCCCCGAATGAAGCACCACCTCAGGTGATGGTTGGGCCTGTGCCCTCGTAACCCTCTGTGCTCTACTCGTAGCTCCCTCGGCTGCCTTGCCCTTCTGGTCCCGGGTTGCCTTACGCGGAGGCATAACTGGTAGGGGAAAGAAATACGTTAGAGGGGTCCAACTTATAACACAGCTCTAAGGCACGATCTCAGAGTGAGAAGAATGGAAACCAATCCTAAATATCCTATAGCCTCCTGATTATTGGTGTGGTGCACAACACACCGATAATCAAGACTCTACTAGATACGGTCTATAGACACTTTCCGAGGATTAACTGCTCTGATACCACTTTTGTCACGACCCGAACCCGGGCCCGTGACTGGTGCCTTACCCCGGGCACCCTAGTGATACAACATCAGAGTAACCAGCGTAATATAAAACAAGACATGAAATAACATGAAATGAAAAACAGTTTATCTGAGAAAAGTTGCCTTTCGGCATATATATATAACTTGAAACCGAACAGTTACATCCCGTTTACAAACTCTGCCCACAACAATACTACAGACCTCTAAGAGTGTTATAACAACAATGATGGGACAGGGCCCCGTCATACCCCTGAATGTAAGTACCTACAACGACAGGGGACTATACCACTGATAAGCCTCCGAAGAAACGGAGCTTCCCAAACGCTGAACTGTGACCCTATGAGCGAGGATCAACAACTGGTGTACTTCTACCTGCGGCATGAACGCAGCCCCCCGAAGGAGGTCGACAACAGTACCAAGTATGTGAAATCGAAAAATACGTAAATGAAATCATAGTAGTCTATATAAAGCGGAGACATGTATGATAACCAAACTACGATTCACAATAAATAAGCGAATATGTCAAGTCAGGGACTCACGCCCTCAAAGTCATCACTCAAATATAACTATGGGTCTCACGCCCACAACATCAATCATGCCCGTGGAATACCTTCCTCACTGTCGGCAGTCTATGATATAAAAGCACCAAGAAATACACATGAACACCAGGTCCCACCTGTGTCATAATAAAACCGTACGGGGTAAGTACGAAGGCATAACCGACTACTAAAAACCCACAGTACCAACAACAATGCCATAAAACTGTATCACGAGGTCTTTCTAGACCGCGCCATATGATCGAAGCGGGCCACACGCCCTCAGTATCAATGTGCGCATCAAATCCTGGAACTTCCCACAGCTCCGCATAGGCCACACACATAGGCCCGCATGAGGTATTCCCCGCATCGAGGGTAGCTACTCAAAGATCGCCCCGACGTGGTCCGCATGGCCACATAGACCGCATGGCCATATAGACCGCACACTAACCTGGAACCCTCGTAGCTCCGCATAGGCCACCTGGACCCGCATGAGGTATCTCGAATCATAGTCATAAAGACCTCCTGAGGTATATCCCGCATCGGAGGGCAGCTTAACCCCCGGTATCATGTCAAGAGGTGAGTGGTACAATACTATCATAACGGCTTATCGTTAAACAACATAAGCACAACAAGGGAAACCCCCTTACACAAACATCACAAGACACTAACACACGTAGCATCCTAACATGCTTACTTATCAAATCAACAAGAAAGTATTACAAGGATATCACAAAACAACATAGTCAAGTGGGAGCTTGATATAATTGACCTCATCTTAGCCATCCATATGTTTTAATCCTAGCCATTGGTCTTCTTATATATTAATACTACTAGTGCAAGACTAGATCATTACTACACTTAGAAAAATTTGAGAAACTTTAGGTGTTCCATATAGAGCTCTCCCAAGGCTAAAATAGGAGAGAAAAATTTTGCAATCTTGTTTCATAAATCCCAATATTCAAACCCAAAATCCCTAGAGGTATTCTAAGGATTTCTCAACACAAAAATCCCGGAAAAACTACGTCTTTACGTTAGTCGCAAGATGAAAACCTAAGGTGTTCTTCAACTTTGAAGTTGGAAATTGAAGAGGAGTTGTTTATGAACTTCATAGGGTTGCTTGGAGTGGATTGGAACGTCAAGAAGAGGAACTAAATTTGCTAAGAATCGACTTTGAATCTTGGATTAGATTTGGGCTTATTGAGGTAATAATCTTCGTCTTACTATTGTAATTGAAGATTCAATGTTATGATAAGTTAGAAATGATCATGTGATATATATTATGAAGATTGATAAGTGTTATGGAATTTGGAAGCTTAAATTCTAGATTTGGCATGTTAGACATTAAAATTGGACATCAATTTGGTCGATAGTTATATTCGTCGCATGTTGTATAAGAAAGGGATTTTAGTTGTTATAATTGATTGTGAATATATCACATGTTAGAATAACAACTTGGATTGAAAAGGAAACAGAAAAGAAATAAATGTTGTTGTTGTCTTTGACATTGTCGAGAATTGCCTAAAGATTATGGACTGTTTTATATTAAATTGTGGGGCAGAATTTTACACGTCCTGTTAAGGCGTGTAATCCCCTTTGGTTAGCTGAATTGTTGAGCCTTAAATGTGGAATGTTGGTTATTGATTTCGGGCCTTGAAAAAGGTGGAAAAGTACATAGAAACAAAGAAAGTGCTGCCCAAATTTCCGTAGAATAAGAGACTTAGCACTTAGTATTATTCGACGTTTAAAAGCTAGGAGTTGATAGACATGTTATGATTACTATAGGTTGAAGTACTACGTATAGCGTATTCTACTTGAAGGGTGGAATAGTTAATAAGGTAGAAGTACTTTGGAGCATTTTGTTACTTGTCGATAGTCGTCGCGAGGTATGTGAACCTCTTCATTCTTTTGGCATGTTCTATGTATGAAATATACATGTGGTGTTATTTCATGATTCCTTCTACTCTTAGAAGTTAAGAGGTACGTATGTTTATTTACTCTATGTAAAAGGTATGTCTAAGTTATCCTAAGTTCTTACCAAGTCTTATGGGGGATGTTGGTAAGAGTCGTTAGGAAGTGTGTGGAGTCGAGGTGACTTTGCTAATTTACTGCACTAATGAGAATAAGTATCGAACAAGCATCGCAGCGTTAATAAAAATGTATCGACAATCAATTATACTAAAATGAGTAGAATTCTCCATCTGCATAGAAACTAAGATAAGACAAAATTGTATTACATTTTCTAGATCATGACTGCTTTAATAAGATCGTTATAAACAAGTATAACATATTCACAACTCATAAAAGTATATGTTACTTAATTTAAAGAGCTTATGTCATGAAGTTTTAAGACTATGAACCTTGATTTCTTAAAAGGTTATGAGACTTTATTTTTCAAGTTATGGGACTTGATTCTTGAAGGAAGGAATGACTTGATTTAAAAAGTATGGTTTCTATGATTTTTTTCAAAAGTTAAGAGGCTTGATTTCAAAAGAGAATGTAACTTGAGTTTTCAAAAGAAGAAGTTTATTGATTTAAAAGAGAAGGAGTTTTATGATTCTTTTTAAGTATGTATGTACGTAGTACTTTTGGGTTTAAATTTTCCCTAACGTAATAAGAAATAAAAGTGTCTTAAGTTCTCTAAAGTGAAAGGTTGTTATAATAGCTTTATGGAAAGTTGTTATAACGACTTAAGAAGAAGTGAAAAGATGGTTTAAAATGTTATGTAAAGAAACTTTATCGCGTCCCATAAATGGGCCGGACAGTATACCTTTATGGGCAGACTTGTATGACTTTATCGCGTCCCAGAAATGGGTCGGGCAGTATACCTTTATGGGCAGACTTATATAACTTTATCGCCCCCGTAATGGGCCGGGCAAAGATACCTTTATGGGCAGACTTATATGACTTTATCGCGTCCCAGGAATGGGCCGGGCAGTATACATTTATGGGCAGACTTATATGACTTTATCGCGTCCCAGGAATGGGCCGGACAGTATACCTTTATGGGCAGACTTATATGACTTTATCGCGTCCCAGAATGGGTCGGGAAGTATACCTTTATGGGCAGAATTATATGACTTTATCGCATCCCAGAATGGGCCGGGCAGTATACCTTTATGGGCAGACTTATATGACTTTATCGCGTCCCAGAATGGGTCGGGCAGTATACCTTCGAGGGAAGACTTTTTATGAACTCGTCGTGTCCCACAAATGGGCCGGATTATGTTATGCAAGATACGTAAGTTATAAGTTTATGAACTTGATGATTTTTCCTAAGTATGTATGTAAGAATTTGATTATAACTCTTATTAAAAATGGGAAAAGATAATAATGTACGATTATGTTCATGAGTTGTAATGGCACGGTAGGATCTGATATTTACTTTTTATACTTGCCCCTGTCATTCTTTTGTACAATTATGATTTGTTTGTTGTACCTTATTTTCCGTTCCATACTCGGTACGTGTTGTACTGACCCCCTTCGGGGGGCTGCGTTTATGCTCGCAGGTATTAGGTACACAGGTTGGTGATCCTCTCTCTAGGATCTCTATTCAGTTTTGGGTAAAAGCTCCATTCACTCCGGAGGCTTATCTTTGGTTCAGATCCCTGGTGTTGTCGGTTGTAGTACATTCAGGGGTATGGCGGGGCCCGTCCCGTCACAGTTGTTATGTCAAAACTCTTAGAGGTCTGTAGTCATATCTTGTGGGTCAGCTTGTAAAAGAAAAATGATGTAACTGCTTTTGGCTATATATATATATACGGCTAACCTGTTGTTTATTTCTTGTTGATTTATGTTATAAGTTTGATGTATGTTCCACTGATTATCTCTGATGTATCTGCAGTGGTGCCTGTAGGGCACCGTCGCGCCGGGTCGGGTCGTGACAAAAGTGGTATCGAGCGATTAGTCTCGGAAAGTGTCTACAGACCGTGTCTAGTAGAGTTTTGGTTATCGGTGTGTTGTGCACCACATCTATAACCAGGAGGCTGCAGGACATTTAGGATTGGTTTCCCTTCTTCTCACTCTGAGATCGTGCAATAGAGCTGTGTCATTAGGGTAGTCTCTCCCTAACATGTTATTGTGGTTGCAGCTATGAGAAAGATAACAGTGGCCCAGAAAGGATTATATGGATTGCGTATCCATATTGGTAAAAATTGTCGTATAGATGGTATTATGATGATGTATATCTGTACGAGCGTATTTACTTAGGTTCATATGTGTGTTGCCTATAATGACTATGAGTTACCATAAGTTGGTAAAGTCTTGATAAATACTTGGAGGGTGTGAAACAGATTATTTAATCCACACCTAGGCTTTATGTATGTACTGACTTGGAATAGTCAGAAGGTAATAAACGGTCTGAGATTGTGATAGACTCTTGAAAGAGATCATGTTTTATTGATTCGAGAGCCTACCATGTTGTTAAATTAATCCGTGTTGTACGCTTAAGTGATTATGTGAATAATAATGGTATGGAGCAATTAGAGTTGTTGTGAGTGAGACCACGTGATTATGAGATATTAAGAAGCTACATTTCCTATATGTGAGGACTGATAATGTAGGCTAAGGACATGGAATAATTGTGAACTGTAGAATATTGATGACCGCTGAGACCTTAGATGTATAAGGCCTTCTCGGGTAGTAAGATTTATTTCGGACCAAGAATGAGAATTAAGTGCGACTATGGGTCGGGTATGGGTTGTTGCGGGTCAACCCGTAGCCCGTAATAGAATGAGGACAGTTGGAGGTAGTCCCGCTATGTGATAGGGTCACGAGGGTGTAAGGCTCAAGTCTAGTTAATCGTTGTACGAGTTCGTGGACGCGTTCCACCGGAACCGGGTCTTGAGGGCCGAGAAGGGCCTTAACGGAAATTGAATCTGAGTATAATGACCGAATTTGGATATAGTAACCCCAAGGGTTGGAAAAAAGAACCGATGATTGAGATTATGTACGTATGCTAGAATAATTTTGGAAGTACGAGAAGAATACGATAAGTAAGAAAAGGAGAGAACAAAGGTTGAAAGAGTTGAAGTGTTTATAGTTATGACTAAAGAAAAGTACGAAAAGATAATCCTTTTAGGCCATGAATGGGAGTAAATAGTGATGATGCACCCTTTGGATTTGATTCCTCGTTTGGCTTATGATGGATGGATATGCATGTGCGGCGTATTAGGGCCATATGTGGCATAATTAGGTTTCATTAAGTGTAGTTTTTTTAGACGATACCGAGAAATGTTTAGATTGAGCTCCGAAAGAACATTCAGGGACGAATGTTTCTAAGGGGGGAAGAATGTTACACCCTGTAATTCCAGGACATGTATACGAGAATAGACGCGAGAACACATGACTTGAAAATTTGAGCGAAAGAAAGAATTGTTTTACAAAGAAAAAATATCTTCCGAACCTCGGGAAGGAAAATTGTTCGTTAATGAGAATTGGGTTCTCAGAATTTTTATTTGAGAATGTTGGAATTTACCGGAACTATGGAATTTTATTTTCAGAGTTGGATAGGTGGGGCCCACCCAAGAAATTTTACATTTTTGTAGGGCCCACGAGGTTTCCGAATTTGACCAATTATGGAAATTTCGGGAAACGAAATATTATAGACCAATGGGAGGGCGACACGTGTCACCCTCCACATGCTTGTTGGATGAATAAAAGAATTGACCAAGTGAAAGGGTCAAGTGGGAGCTTGATATAATTGACCTCATCTTAGCCATCCATATGTTTTAATCCTAGCTATTGGTCTCCTTATATATTACTACTACTAGTGCAGGACTAGATCATTACTACACTTAGAAAAATTTGAGAAACTTTAGGTGTTCCATATAGAGCTCTCGGCCAAGGCTAAAATAGGAGAGAAAATTTTTGCAATCTTGCTTCATAAATCCCAATATTCAAACCCAAGATCCCTAGAGGTATTCTAAGGATATCTCAACACAAAAATCCCAGAAAAACTACGTCTTTACGTTAGTCGCAGGATGAAAACCTAAGGTGTTCTTCAACTTTGAAGTTGGAAATTAAAGAGGAGTTGTTTATGAACTTCTAAGGGTTGCTTGGAGTGGATTGTAACGTCAATAAGAGGAACTAAAGTTTCTAAGGATCGACTTTGAATCTTGGATTAGATTTGGGCTTATTGAGGTAATAATTTGCGTCTTACTATTGTAATTGAAGATTCCATGTTATGATAAGTTAGAAATGATCATGTGATATATATTATGAAGATTGATAAGTGTTATGGAATTTGGAAGCTTAAATCCGAGATTTGGCATGTTAGCCATTAAAATTGGAAATCAATTTGGTCGATAGTTATAATCGTCGCATGTTGTATAAGAAAGGGATTTTAGTTGTTATAATTGATTGCGACTATATAACATGTTAGAATAACAACTTGGATTGAAAAGGAAACGGAAAAGAAATAAATGTTGTTGTTGTCCTTGATATTGCCGAGAATTGCTTAAAGATTATGGACTGTTTTATATTAAATTGTGGGGCAGAATTTTACACGTCCTGTTAAGGCGTGTAATCCCCTTTGGTTAGCTGAATTGTTGAGCCTTAAATGTGGCATGTTGGTTATTGATTTCGGGCCTTGAAAAAGGTGGAAAAGTACATAGAAACAAAGGAAGTGCTGCCCAAATTTCCGTAGAATAAGAGACTTAGCACTTAGTATTATTCCACGTTGATAAGCTAGGAGTTGATAGACATGTTATGATTACTATAGGTTGAAGTACTACGTATAGCGTATTCTACTTGAAGGGTGGAATAGCTAACAAGGTTGAAGTACTTTGGAGCATTTTGCTACTTGTCGATAGTCGTCGCGAGGTATGTGAACCTCTTCCTTCTTTTGGCATGTTCTATGTATGAAATATACATGTGGTGTTATTTCATGATTCCTTCTACTCTTAGAAGTTAAGAGGTACGTATGTTGATTTACTCTATGTAAAAGGTATGTCTAAGTTATCCTAAGTTCTTACCAAGTCTTATGGGGGATGTTGGTAAGAGTCGTTAGGAAGTGTGTGGAGTCGAGGTGACTTTGCTAATTTACTGCACTAATGAGAATAAGTATCGAACAAGCCATCGCAGCGTTAATAAAAATGTATCGACAATCAATTATACTAAAATGAGTAGAATTCTCCATCTGCATAGAAACTAAGATAAGACAAAATTGTATTACATTTTCTAGATCATGACTGCTTTAATAAGATCGTTATAAACAAGTATAACATATTCACAACTCATAAAAGTATATGTTACTTAATTTAAAGAGCTTATGTCATGAAGTTTTAAGACTATGAACCTTGATTTCTTAAAAGGTTATGAGACTTTATTTTTCAAGTTATGGGACTTGATTCTTGAAGGAAGGAATGACTTGATTTAAAAAGTATGGTTTCTATGATTTTTTTCAAAAGTTAAGAGGCTTGATTTCAAAAGAGAATGTAACTTGAGTTTTCAAAAGAAGAAGTTTATTGATTTAAAAGAGAAGGAGTTTTATGATTCTTTTTAAGTATGTATGTACGTAGTACTTTTGGGTTTAAATTTTCCCTAACGTAATAAGAAATAAAAGTGTCTTAAGTTCTCTAAAGTGAAAGGTTGTTATAATAGCTTTATGGAAAGTTGTTATAACGACTTAAGAAGAAGTGAAAAGATGGTTTAAAATGTTATGTAAAGAAACTTTATCGCGTCCCATAAATGGGCCGGACAGTATACCTTTATGGGCAGACTTGTATGACTTTATCGCGTCCCAGAAATGGGTCGGGCAGTATACCTTTATGGGCAGACTTATATAACTTTATCGCGTCCCAGAATGGGCCGGGCAGTATACCTTTATGGGCAGACTTATATGACTTTATCGCATCCCAGAATGGGCCGGACAGTATACATTTATGGGCAGACTTATATGACTTTATCGCGTCCCAGAATGGGTCGGGAAGTATACCTTTATGGGCAGAATTATATGACTTTATCGCGTCCCAGAATGGGCCGGGCAGTATACCTTCGAGGTAAGACTTTTTATGAACTCGTCGTGTCCCGCAAATGGGCCGGATTATGTTATGCAAGATACGTAAGTTATAAGTTTATGAACTTGATGATTTTTCCTAAGTATGTATGTAAGAATTTGATTATAACTCTTATTAAAAATGGGAAAAGATAATAATGTACGATTAAGTTCATGAGTTGTAATGGCACGGTAGGATCTGGTATTTACTTTTTATACTTGCCCCTGTCATTCTTTTGTACAGTTATGATTTGTTTGTCGTACCTTATTTTCTGTTCCATACTAAGTGCGTGTTGTGACCCGCCAAGCTGCGTTCATGCCCGCAGGTATTAGGTACACAGGTTGGTGATCCTCGCTCTAGGATCTCTGTTTAGTTCTGGGTAAAAGCTCCATTCACTCCGGAGGCTTATCTTTGGTTCCGATCCCTGGTGTTGTCGGTTGTAGTACATTCAGGGGTATGGCGGGGCCCTGTCCCGTCACAGTTGTTATGTCAAAACTCTTAGAGGTCTGTAGTCATATCTTGTGGGTCAGCTTGTAAAATAAAAAAGATGTAACTGCTTTTGGCTATATATATATATGTCCAGGGAGGTAGCCTTATCGGCTAATCTGTTGTTTATTTCTTGTTGATTTATGTTATAAGTTTGATGTATGTTCCGCTGATTATCTCTGATGTATACCTGTAAGGGTTCCCAGGTAGGGCACCAGTCGCGGCCCGGGGTCGGGTCGTTACAATGCTGACAGTGATGTTGGAATTCCACGGGCATGCTTCCTTGATACTGGTTATATATTTTTCCATGGACATGCTGACAGTGATGTTGGAATTCCACGGGCATGCTTCCTTGATACTAGTTATATATTATACCTTGAATATGCTGACAGTGATGTTGGAATTCCACGGGCATGCTTCTCTGATGAAGGTTATATATTATATTTTGTACATGCTGACGGTGATGTGGTATTTCACGGGCATACTTCTTTGATATTAGTTATACATTATACCCTGTACATGCTGACGGTGATGTGGTATTCCACGAGCATGCTTCTGTGATATTGGTTATATATTATTCTATGGATGTGCCGACGGTGAGGTTAGTATTCCACGGGCATGCTTCTGTAATAGGATGTGCGTAACGATTCTATGGGCAGATGTCCCTGATCTTGACATGAATTTCATACTTTGAAAATGTACAGTAGAATCTCCTTTTAAAAATGACGCAGTTGATCCCATTTTTGAAAGGTATACTTGATTCTCATTTTGGAAAGATACAGTTGGCTCTTATTTTATATGACACGGATGGATCTGGTTGTTATACCCCGTATTTCCAGAGTATGTACGTAAAGGAATACGTACAAAAAGTTTGGCCTTAAAGTTAGCCTTGGACGTTTTTTTTGTACACAACTCACTAAAAGAATCGTTTTCCGACGAAACGTTTCCACAGCTTTCGTAGGGAAAATTCCGGCTATGCCATTACTAATTTTTGCGGATTTTTCCGAGAGACGAAACATTTTGGACCAACGGGAGGGCGACACTTGGCACCCTCCCATTGGTGAACTCAATCGCCCATTTGGGCCGAATTGAAATGCCTTGGCACGTTTTTTGTGCCTTGTGCACAAGTCAAGGAGTTGGTAGGATATTTGTGTTTAGTTAATCCTCACCCTACACTTGCCTTGCACTTGTCTTCATCTTGGCCATTGGTTGGCCAAGGCTTGAGCTATAAATACCCTTAGAGATGAAGAGTTCTTCATCCACAAATCTTCCAAGTCTTGAAAAAATCCTCTCCTCTCCCTTAGCCTTCGTCCAACACCTCTCCCCCAGAGTGAGTTTGGCCGAGGGCTACCCCCTAGCCTAGCCGAAATCTACCCCTCCCTTGGTAGAAAAGTTGTCTTCTAGTATTGTTATAATGCCCAAAATACCTAGCCCAAATCCCTTAGTCCTTAGTAGAAGTTGTGAAGAACTTCTAAGGTTTCTGAGCTCTGAGCGTACAACTTAGGAGCTAAACCTTGCTCAGCGACTTTATCTAGGATATTATTGGGCTTACCGAGGTGACTCTCTCGCGCGACATATTCGACTTGGCGGTGGTTTTATTTGAGAAGGTATGTGATTCTTCCTAAAGCATGATATTTTACAATATATATAGTGCGGTGAGCGTACATGTGTTAATCGAATAATAACTACGGCAATGTCTTTGACTTAAGCTGAATAATACTTATGGCAATGCCTGGCTTAACTGAATAATACTTACGGAATGCCTCACGCTTTGAATAACAAAGAATGAAAACATTTCAAAAGAATCTCGATCATTTTTAACGAAGATAAATATTTGGTTTTAAAACAAAAGCTTAAGAGTTATACTAGCTTTATGGGAAGTTAGGTATAACAACCTAAGAAGATAAAAAGGAATTTACTTGTTTGTTTATAAAAGCCTTGTATTGATTTACATTAAGTGTAGTAAGATTTGTGTGATAAGTAGACATATTATGATGCTACAGGTTAGTGTCTTGAAATCTTGTGTAAAGGGGTCATTCTTGCGTGCTTACGTTGCTAAGGTAAGTCCGTTGTCTTGTTATTGTATCACCTACCCTCGATCGTTATCTGAGGGCTTGCCTCGACGCGGTCTATACGGCTTATGCGGTCTGTGAGGCTATGCGAGCGGCGGTATGCTCGTGATTGATCATTCCGGTGTTTAGCCCGACGCGGGATTTCCTATGCGGTCTGTTGAGACTACGCGGTCTTTTGAGGCTATGCGAGCTGCGGGAGCCTAGGCGGATCCGGGGTTGGCTGCCCCGTCGAGGATACCTCACGCGGGTGCGTGTGTGACCCATGCGGGCTGCGAAGTCGTGACTAGGCACGCAGAATGATACTATGGGCGATTGGCCTTGCCCGATCATTCGCGGCCTAGAATAGACACATACTGCTTTTCCTATTACGGTTGTTGTTTGTGATGTGGCACTATGTGCAATTGAACCGATTGTATTTGTGAAAAGGTTTTAAATACTTTGATTTCATTTCGATTCTTTATAGTTTCACATACTTGGTACTGTTGTCTTGACCTCCTGGGGCCGCGTTCATCCGCAGTAAAGGCAAGCAGTGCTAGATCCGCATCCTTAGGATCTTTTGCGTTGGTGTCGTGAGCTCCATCTTCTCGGAGGCTCTACTTTTGGGTATGATCTCCTGTATTGTAGATAGTTTTGTCTGATCGGGGTATGGCGGGCCTGTCCCGCCATAGTTGTTTACTTCCTTAGAGGTCTGTAGTACTATTATGCAGTTGGGATGTAATCGCAAAACTTGATTATTTATATATGCAAAAGCGACGTTTTCTTACATAAGTATGTCTTATTTTATAAAGCTTTCTGTCTTGGTTTATATTTCATTGGTTACTCGATGTATGGCTACTTGGGTGCCGGTAAGGCACGATCCACGGGCCGGGCGGGTCGTGACAAAAGTGGTATCGAGCGATTAATCCTCGGAAAGTGTCTGACCGTATCTAGTAAGTCTTGATTATCGGTGTGTTGTGCACCACACCAATAATCGTGAGGCTATAGGATATTTAGGATTGGTTTCCATTCTTCTCATTACGAGATCGTCTTTGTAGAGTCATGTTATAGGTTGGACCCTCTAACGTATTCCTTTCTATGATTATGCCTCCACGTAAGGCAACCGGGCCCGAGAAGGCAAGCGGCAGGAGTCGCTAGCGAGACACCCGAGTCACGAGGGCTCGTGCCCGATCTATACGAGACGGCGAGTTCTATGACGCCGCCCGGCCCAGCGAGACCACAGTACCACACACCTCCCACGGCACACGGGCGGAGAGTTAGGGTACAAGGAGATGGCCCACTATTGGCTAAAGTTGTGGCCCGTCGAGAGAGGCTGGATCACGGCGATTAGCTCGGCTCGATCGCACCGTAGTGCACCCGGCGAGATAGTTTGAGGCTACGAGATTTCTTGAGTTGTAGCCGCGAGTTTTACTGGTCGAGGCGGAGGATGATCCGCAGGAGTTCATCCGTCATTTGCGCAGGATTACGCGGGTGATCGTGGCTTCGTAGGCGAAATTGTGACATTCGGTTCGCGTCGGTGCGTGATACCGCGATTGATTGGTTTGATTCATAGGAGCTTTTAGGGAGAGCATGCACCTCCAGCAGT
This sequence comes from Przewalskia tangutica, assembly GCA_029844215.1. Lineage (NCBI taxonomy): Eukaryota > Viridiplantae > Streptophyta > Magnoliopsida > Solanales > Solanaceae > Przewalskia > Przewalskia tangutica. The sequence goes on from CM056723.1 coordinate 91,201,959, forward strand.
ATGGGATGAATTTTGAGGCTTTCTCACACACTTCTTGCCTCCGCAGATGAGAGGGCACGAGTGATGGATTCTTATTCTTTGAGACAGGAGGACGCAGCGGTGAGGAGTACAATGTCGAGTTTGATTCTTTGGCTCGATATGTCCCGTGCCGTAGCGAAGATGGAGGGCGAGTGCATCGCTATGTCATCGGGCTAGATGATTACATGGCGAGTCTTGTGCGGGTGTGTCCTTCACCGAGCATGGACATAACCCGTATGCGAGCTCATGACCAGGATGTGAGGCGTAGAGACGCCGGGTAGAGCGATATCAGCGGCGAAGAAGGCCAAGGCGGTTCTTTTGGTGGTCCTCGGGGTGGCGGCATCGTGAAGTCGGATTTGCACCACGGCCAGCGAGCGCTACCTCATTTTCGGTCTGACGAGCGATCGGGGCGGTCGGGGCCCGGGACTTGATTTCGAGTAGCGAGGTGCTAACTGCTCGAGTGCTGCTCGGTGTGCGTTGTGGCGAATACCATTCGAGGCGTACTCGGGAGCTGTTATACTTGTGGTCGCAGGTCATTTCGCGAGAGTTTGTCAAGCGGGAGGCGGCGGTAGTAGGGCCCGATCTGAAGTGCATTGCGCTTCTTCATCCCAAGCGATTACTCGCCCGGAGGGCAAGGTACTCATGGACCCGGGTCGCGGCAGGTCGTGCGCGGGTCCCGATTCTAGCGGTCCTCGAACGCATTTATGCTTTGTCCAAGCGAGGATCGGAGGCCTCACCGATGTCGTCACAGTACCTTATCGGTTCACAGGTTTGATGTGTATGCTTTGATAGATCCGGGTTCTACTCTGTCCTATATATCTCCCCTTGTTGCTAGTAGGATAGGGATAGAGCCTGAGTCCATAGACACTTTCGAGGTAGCTACGACAGTTGGTGATTCGATGGTAGCTCGGCGGGTATATAGAGCTTGTCATGTGACCATTTGATCGTCGGACCTGGCCGACTTGATAGAGTTGGAGATGATTGACTTCGGCGTGATTATGGGGATGGATTGGCTAGCTTCTGCTACGCCAATGTAAGCCGCGAGAGAGAATAATGCAGTTCCGGTTTCACGAGCCGGTTGTTGAGTGGGAGAACGCGGTATCGCCGAGGTAGGTTTATTTCCTACCTCAATGCTAGGAAGATTGTGCATAAGGGGTATATCTAAAATCACGTTCTGGTGTTTGATACTGAAGCTTCTGTACCAGATTTTGATCGATTCAGAGTCGTGAGTTCCCGACGTGTTTCCAGATGACCTCCCGGGTATCCCTCCTGAGAGGGAGATTGAGTTTTGTATTGACATATTGCCAGACACTCGGCCTATTTCCATTCCGCCATACAGAATGGCACCTGCCGAGTTGAGAGAGTTGAAGGATCATCTTAGAGATTTGCTGGAGAAGGGCTTCATCAGGCCTAGTGTTTCTCCCTGGGGAGCGCCGGTATTGTTCGTGAAGAAGAAGGACGGGACGCTGCGCATGTGTTGATTACGCGGTGAACAAGGTGACCATTAAACAGATACCCTTCCCGAGATTGATGATTTGTTCGACCCGATTGCGAAGTGCGAGATGTTTCTCAAGATTGATCTGCGATCGGGCTATCATCAGTGCGAGTCGAGAGGTGGATGTCCCAGATGCATTCGGAGACGTCACGGGCATTATGAGTTCAGGGTCATGTCTTTTGGGTTGACCAATGCTCCGGCGGTATTCATGGATTTGATGAACCGAGTGTTCAAACCATTTTTGGACACGTTTGTGATAGTGTTCATTGATGATATCTTGGTTTATTCTCTGTTATACCCCGTATTTCCAGAGTATGTACGCGGGGACGTACGTAGAAAAGTTTGTGCCTTAAAGTGCTTGGCCGAATTTTATTTGTGCATAACACCCGGTTTGAGTCGTTTTTACGAAAGCGTTTTCCACACTTTCGTAGGGAATTTCGGCTATGTCATTTCTAATTTTTGCGGATTTTTCCGAGAGACGAAACATTTTGGACCAACGAGAGGGCGACACTTGTCACCCTCTAGTTGGTGGGAGTGGGCGGTAAAGCATGGGACGAATTGGGTGAGTTTTGTCAAGTAGTAGGTAGGATATTTTGTGTGCAAGTTGGCTATGTACACATGCCCAAATCTTGGCCTTACACTTGTGTAGAACTTGGCTCAATCTTGGCCATTGGTTGGCCTTCACTTGGCCTATAAATACCCATCCCTTTGAAGACTTATTCATCCATTCCTAAATAATCCTTAGTGTTAAAATCCCTCCCTCCCTCTTGTTGACTCTCGTCAAGAGCCTCTCCCCTTTGAAAGGCCCCTGGCGAGAGCCCTCTCCCTCCTAGTAGTGTGGCGGTGGGTACCCCTGCCTTGTTGCTTTCGTATAATACCCCCTGTGGTGTAGAAATACTCTCAAAATTGTTATAATGCCCAAATTACCTTAGCCATATACCTTGTTGTATTCTAAGGTTATACTATCTGAAAAGCCAGAAAATACTATTATACTTAGTCGATCCACAAACCGAAACCCTAGGAAAATCTCCATAGTCAGTTGGAGTATTGTGTAGAAGTTGGTTAGAACTTCTAAGGGTGGTTTAGAGCGGGTTGGGCGCTCGGAGTTAGAGCTAAACGATTTCCGGATCGACTTTAACTAGGATAATTATGGGCTTATCGAGGTAATTATCTTGTCCTCTATTGTAATTGGATATTACATATTGTTAGAATATATAATTGAAGTATACTATATATAGAACTAAACGTAGTATCGCAATGTCTTTTGACTTAAGCTCCGAATAATACTTACGGCAATGTCTTGCGACTTAAGCTGAATTGAAAGAAGAATCGAACTGTAATTACATAGTGTATTCAGATGAACTTGTGTAGTAGTGCAGTGTAGTAGAATTGTACGTTAGGGTTAGATGTATAACCCCTCGGTTGGCTTGGCAGTGGCTACCGATAGAGAGGAGATTTCTGTTGTTGCGGGGAAGTCGCCGAATTTTTGGTAGAATGTTCTACGATGAGATCTAAATGTTAATAAGCGCCTTGTGGCCTTATAGGTTGAAGTACTACGTGTGGCGCGATCTACTTGGCTTAAGGAGTAGCCGACGTTTGGAAGTACTTGAGCGTTTTGCTATTAGTCGATACTGTCGCGGTATGTGAACCTCTTCCTATCTCTTCTAGCATGATATGTGTGAACTATGTAGTGCGGTGAGCGTCATGTGCTAAACGATTTGGTTGATTTAAAACATAAAGTGTTATAACGGCTTTATGGGAAGTTGGTTATAACGACTTTATGTTGGTAAGAAAATACTTGTGGTCTTTAAAAGGTAGCGATTTGAACTATAAGCGGCTTGTTATGTGTTAATAAAGAACTTGAAGTATTTCAAAAGATTTTGAATCATTTTGAAAGAAGAAGTAATATACTTGGTTTTGAAAAACTTAAGAGTTATACTAGCTTTATGGGAAGTTAGGTATAACGGCTTAAGAATTTTTGCGATTTGGAAATCGGAATGTGTATCGACAAACCATCTGCGGCGTTAATAAAGGAAATGTTTTGACTAATTAAGTATTATTAAAACGATGAAGCTTCCATCTGCATAGAAGCTAAGATGAGACAAAATGATATTTCCTAGATCATGGCTGCTGTAATAAGATTGTAATAAACAAGAATATCCTACTCACATATAAGGCTTAGGTTTCTCAGATTGTTTAAAGGAGAATTATATTCTTAAATGAATAAGACTATGAACTACGAAACCTTTCTAAAAAAATGAGAAACTTGAACATTGGAAATTAGGCAAACTTGAACATTGGAAAAGAATGTTGCTACTTGATTTTACAAAGAGAAGTAATTGATTTTCTTTAAAAAGATAATCACTCTATTTTCATATACTACGGGTATTGTGTGACTTTTGTGAAAGTAACGTATCTTTTAAAGAGTTAATGTATGAAGTACTTTGGGGATAAAAAAAACCCGATCTTGTTGATCATATAGTAGGAAGTACCTTGTGTGAACAACTTGATTGTATTGGTTTGTGATAGCCTTGTAATACTTTCTTGTTGCTTTGATAAGTAAACGTGTTAGGATGCTACGTGTGTTAGTATCTTGTGATGTTTGTGTAAAGGGTTTCCTTGATTGTGCTTATTAACTATCGATCGTTATGATAGTATTGTGGCATTCATCTCTTGAGATGATTAGGGTTAAGCGCCTCCGTCGCGGGGTAGACTCGGTGATGCAGGACCATGATTCGAGAATACCTCATGCGGGTCACGGGGCCTATGCGGAGCTACGAGTTCAGTTAGCGTCGTCCTTTATGGGCACGCGGTCGCGTGGCTGCGGACTCGGAAGTCGGGGCGATGCGGGAGTAGCTACCCTCGATGCGGGAATACCTCATGCGGGCGATGAGATTGGCCTATGCGGGCTGCGGGAGTTCGAGGTTAGGCAGCGTACATTGATCTGCGGGCAAGTGGCGGCTTTGATCATGTGGTCTGCAGACAGATCTTATAATCTGATTCGCGACCTTGTTGGTGCGTGGGTTTTAGTAGTCGGTTATGCCTTCGTACTTACCGTCTGATTTTATTATGACACGAGTGGGACACGGTGTTCATGTGTGTTCCTTGGTGCTTTTATATCATAGCATGGCGGTGAGAAAGGTATTCCACGGGCATGATTGATGTTGTGGGCACGAGACCCTTGTTATACTTGAGTGATGACTTGAGGCGTGAGTCACGACTTGACATGGCTTGCTTTGTTGTAAACCGTAGTTTGGTTATTATACATGTCTCTGCTTTATATGACTACTATGATTTCATTTACGATTTATTTTCATTTCACATACAAATTTTTGTTATGACCTCGCCCGAAGTGGCGTATAAAGGCTGTGAGCCTACCACGAACAGACCGGCCGTGGCTCTCCGTATGGCACGCCAGAAGATGGCGTGAGGGCATGCCTCGAGGATCGCAGCCGGTACCATTTGTTGGTCGTCGGGCAAGGCTCGCGACAAAGTGACAAAAGTGGTATCGAGCGCTTAATCCTCGGAAAGTGTCTGAGGCCGTATCGATGCAGTCTTGATTATCGGTGTGTTGTGCACCACACCAATAATCGTGAGGCTATAGGATATTTAGGATTGGTTTCTATTCTTCTCACTCTGAGATCGTGCCTTAGGCTGTGTTGTAAGTTGGACCTCTAACGTAAATTCTTTCCCTTATCGTTATGCCTCGCGTAGGCAACCCGCCCGTGAGGCAAAGCGGCCGAGGCTGCGAGTAAATCTGAAGGGTTACGTGGGCACAGCCCAATTATCACCTTAGGTGGTGCTTCATTCGGGAGTTCTGCGACGTCACTAGCCCCAAGTGAGTTTAGCACGCGGCGATTCTCTGCGGCCATGATATTTGAACCTTTTCGCGGCCGAGCGGTGAATATAGATTGCAAAGAAGCAACCACATTACTAGCTATAGATTTGGCTACGAGAGTATACCGATGTACCGCGAGTCTTGAGGACTATCTAAAAGAGGTTGTGCAAGAGTAATTCTTGATTGGGCTTGAGCATGGCACGTATGCGGGCTTATGCGCGTGGCGAAAGCGTAGAGATCGGCGGGTTAACGAAGGACAACGAAGAGGGCGAGCAAGGTCCTTTGGTAACTTTCGGCGAGTCACCTCACGTGATTAGATTATGCACCTCCGCCAGTGCAGAGTGGTCTTCCACGGAGTTCAGGACATTCGGGGTATGCAGGAGTTGGTTAGAACTCCAGGGCTTCCGGTTCACAGTGTGACAGACGTCATCCCGGGGAATGTCGTCTTTTAGTTGGTACTTGTTGTACCTGCGGCCGTCAGGGCCATGTGTCGAATGGGTGTCCTTGTAGGAGGACTTAGCCTTCAGGATCGATGGGTAGTCGTCACGCCTTAGCTATCGCCTACGGGCAGTTTGATTAGAACGACTAAGGAGTGAAGCGAGATATAGATATATCTTTAACCCTCTAGAAATCAGTATGTGTGATAAGGTGAGTATACCTTAAGTGCTATGTTCTGATAGCAGTGTGTTAGTCGTGATTAGATCATGGTTGTTTAACCGAGTAAGATTTTGGGGGATAGAGAAGGTTTGAGCCTTAGAGCTTTTTACGTAAAGACCTTAGAGGTGAGGACATCTCGAGAAAAGGTGTAGTGTTATGTTTGACCCTTATTGGAAGTGCATAGTGCACGTGAGTTATGTTGGGATAGGTCCTGGTAGTGTGGAATGAAAGGGGGTAGTTGAGCTATGAAGACCGCTAGGTTTTGAAACATGATTAGTGAGATTGTTAGGATCGGGAGCTAGTGTTGTGCGGCGTTGCGGGTCGGATTGAGGCCATGATGCGGGTCAACCCGCGGCTGTTTAATTGGTGGGGTCGGTTGTGGTGGTCCCGCCTTGTGTTAGGGTTGTGAGGGTGTTAGGCCCAAGTTTAGTTAACGTGTCAGAGTGCGTGGATCGTTCGACCAGGTGGTCGGGCCGATGGGGCAGCCCATCATGTTCTTGATCGAGGACCATTTACTCGTGTGTTGAGTTATCGAGAAAGGTTGTAAGGCTGCGGGGTGCCTACCTTCACCTTAAGAGCAGTGGAGCCAGTGCGGCTGTTTTTGTTTGGAAGTTTTACAGCGGTTAGGAACTCGGTGAGTCTCGAGAATCGCGTTCGCCTCCGGGCGGTGTGTGTATTTGAGGTAGTTGTAGGGATTGTTGTCTCTGCGGAGAGTGTTTAAGCTACCATTTCATTTTCGAGTGTCGCCTTATGAGGCCTTGTTGGGCGGAAGTGTAAATTGTCGGTCGATTGGTTCGATGTTGGCAAGGTTCGATTAGTTGGTTGAGCTTGTCGTGGTGTGGATAGGGTAAAGCTTGTCTAGAAGAGGTTACGGTAGCTCACGAGAAATCGTGCGGATAATCGGCGACGCTTAGAGTTGAGTTGACGGTCGATCTTCTTGAAAGTACCACCGGTTAGGGTGTGGCGAGTTTTGGAAGCAGAGAAAACTTAGCCCGAGTTACTTTGGGCCTTTTGAGTTCATGTGAAGAATAGGCGGGTTGCCTATATGTTAGCAATTGTCGTCCGACTTAGGAAGCGATGCGTCCGTCTTCGTATTGATATGATCGGAAAGTATCGAGATCCATCCAGAGTGTTCCCGGTTAATGATGACCACGTTAGAGATAGTAACCCCGAGTTTTAGATACTGAAGCCGTATCAGAATGTGGTAAGAGTTTGAGTGTACGACATCCTCCGGGATCGCAAGCAGCCCGGTACCATTTGTTGGGTCGTCGGAGCAAGGCTCGCGACAAAGGGACAAAAGTGGTGCCATTTGTTGGGTCGCCTGAGAAGGTTAATGCCTCAGGCAAAGTGACAAAGTGGTATCTACGACGAGTAAAGAGAGAAGTGAGCATGTATGGCGAGCATAGGTGTGATCATTTCTTTTGTAGAGAGAAGGTACGAAGGAAGTATATTTTAGACCCTGGAGAGAGGTGGTTGTGGTGATGTTAGAGGTGTTTCCTCGTGGACTTGGATATAAGTATTTTGTGATTGTTTCGTGGCCATGTGGCGAGTTTGTTCTCGTAAGTATAGTAGTGAAGACTATCTTTGGCGCGTTGTTTTGAGACTTAGAAGGAACATTCGGACGAATGTTTCTAAGGAAGAGGAGAATGTTATACCGTATTTCGGAGTATATGCAGCGAGGGCGTCGTAGAAAAGTTTGTGCCTTAAAGTGCTTGGCGAATTTTATTTGTGCATAACACGGTTTGAGTCGTTTTTAGTGAAACGTTTTCCACACTTTCGTAGGGAATTTCGGCTATGTCATTTCTAATTTTTGCGGATTTTTAGAAAGGCGAAACATTTTGGACCAACGAGAGGCGACACTTGTCACCTCTAGTTGGTGGGAGTGTGATAAAGCATGGGACGAATTGGGTGAGTTTTGTCAAGTAGTAGGTAGGATATTTTGTGTGCAAGTTGGCTATGTACATGCCCAAATCTTGGCCTTACACTTGTGTAGCACTTGGCTCAATCTTGGCCATTGGTTGGCCTTCACTTGGCCTATAAATACCCGTCCCTTTGAAGACTTATTCATCCATTCCTAAATAATCCTTAGTGTTAAAATCCCTCCCTCTCCCCTCTTTTTGACTCTCGTCCAAGAGCCCCTCTCCCCTTTGAAAGGCCCATGGCGAGAGCCCTCTCCCCTCCTAGTAGTGTGGCGTGGGGTACCCACGGCCTTGTTGCTTTCGTATAATACCCCTTGTGGTGTAGAAATACTCTCAAAGTATTGTTATAATGCCCAATTACCTTAGCCATATACCTTGTTGTATTCTAAGGTTATACCTATCTGAAAAGCCAGAAAATACTATTATACTTAGTCGATCCACAAAACCGAAACCCAGGAAAATCTCCATAGTCCGTTGGAGTATTGTGTAGAAGTTGGTTAGAACTTCTAAGGGTGGTTTAGAGCGGGTTGGGCGCTCGGAGTTGAGCTAAACGATTTCCCAGGATCGACTTTAACTAGGATAATTATGGGCTTATCGAGGTAATTATCTTGTCCCTCTATTGTAATTGGATATTACATATTGTTAGAATATATAATTGAAGTATACTATATATAGAACTGAACGTAGTATCGGCAATGTCTTTTGACTTAAGCCTGAATAATACTTACGGCAATGTCTTGCGACTTAAGCCTGAATTGAAAGAAGAATACTGAACTGTAATTACATAGGGCTGTATTCAGATGAGACTTGTGTAGTAGTGCAGTGTAGTAGAATTGTACCGTTAGGGTTAGATGTATAACCCCCGGTTGGCTGGGTAGCCGGCCTCGATAGAGGAGGAGATTTCTGTTGCGGGGAAGGTCGCCAATTTTGGTAGAATGTTCTACGATGAGATCTAAATGTTAATAAGCGCCTTGTGGCCTTATAGGTTGAAGTACTACGTGTGGCGCGATCTACTTGGCAGGAGTAGCGGCGTTTGGAAGTACTTGGAGCGTTTGCTATTAGTCAATACTCGTCGCGAGGTATGTGAACCTCTTCCTATCTCTTACAGCATGATATGTGTGAACTATGTAGTACGGTGAGCGTACGTGTGCTAAACGTATTTGGTTGATTTAAAACATAAAGTGTTATAACGGCTTTATGGGAAGTTGGTTATAACGACTTTATGTTGGTAAGAAAATACTTGTGGTCTTTAAAAGGTAATCGATTTGAACTATAAGCGGCTTGTTATGTGTTAATAAAGAACTTGAAGTATTTCAAAGATTTTTGAATCATTTTGAAAGAAGAAGTAATATACTTGGTTTTGAAAAACTTAAGAGTTATACTAGCTTTATGGGAAGTTAGGTATAACGGCTTAAGAATGTTTCTTGATTTGAATCGTAATGTGTATCTACAAACCACTGCAGCGTTAATAAAAGGAAATGTTTTGACTAATTAAGTTTTATTAAAACCAGTTGAAGCTTCCATCTGCATAGAAGCTAAGATGAGACAAAATGATATTTCCTAGATCATGGTCTTTGTAATAAGATTGTAATAAACAAGAATATCCTACTCATATAAGGCTTAGGTTTCTCAGTTGTTTAAAGGAGAATTATATTCTTAAATGAATAAGACTATGAACTACGAAACCTTTCAAAAAATGAGAAACTTGAACATTGGAAATTAGGCAAACTTGAACATTGGAAAAGAATGTTGCTACTTGATTTTACAAAGAGAAGTAATTGATTTACTTTAAAAAGATAATCACTCTATTTTCATATACTACTGGTATTGTGTGACTTTTGTGAAAGTAACGTATCTTTTAAAGAGTTAATGTATGAAGTACTTTGGGGATAAAAACCCGATCTTGTTAATCATATAGTAGGAAGTACCTTGTGTGAACAACTTGATTGTATTGGTTTGTGATAGCCTTGTAATACTTTCTTGTTGCTTTGATAAGTAAGCGTGTTAGGATGCTACGTGTGTTAGTATCTTGTGATGTTTGTGTAAAGGGTTTCTTGATTGTGCTTATTAACTATCGATCGTTATGATAGTATTGTGGCATTCATCTCTTGAGATGATTAGGGTTAAGCGCCCTCCGTCGCGGGGTAGACTCGGTGATGCAGGACCATGATTCGAGAATACCTCATGCGGGTCTGAGGGCCTATCGCGAGCTACGAGAGTTCGAGTTAGCGTCGTCCTTTATGGGCATCACGGTCGCGTGGCCATGCGGACTCGGAAGTCGGGGCGATGCGGGAGTAGCTACCCTCGTCACGGGAATACCTCATGCGGGCGATGAGATTGGCCTATCGCGGGCTGCGGGAGTTCGAGGTTAGACGCGTACATTGATCTGCGCAAGTGGCGGCTTTGATCATGTGACGGTGCACAGATCTTATAATCTGATTCGCGACCTTGTTGTGCGTGGGTTTTTAGTAGTCGGCTATGCCTTCGTACTTACCGTCTGATTTTATTATGACCGAGTGGGACACAGGTGTTCATGTGTGTTCCTTGGTGCTTTTATATCATAAATGCCGCGGTGAGGAAGGTATTCCACGGGCATGATTGATGTTGTGGGCACGAGACCCTTGTTATACTTGAGTGATGACTTGAGGCGTGAGTCACGACTTGACATGGCTTTGTTGTAAGCGTAGTTTGGTTATCATACATGTCTCACGCTTTATATGACTACTATGATTTCATTCTGATTTATTTTCGATTTCACATACTGTACTGTTGTCTTGACCTCGCCCGTGGCGTATAAAGAGGCGAGCCTCTACCACGAACAGGCCCGAACCGTGGCTCTCCGTATGGCACGTCCGAGAAGATGGCGTGAGGCATGCCTCGAGGATCATGGCAGCCGGTACCATTTGTTGGGTCGTCGAGCAAGGCTCGCGACAAAGTGACAAAAGTGGTATCGAGCGATTAATCCTCGGAAAGTGTCTGGGCAGTATCGATCAAGTCTTGATTATCGGTGTGTTGTGCACCACACCAATAATCAGGAGGCTATAGGATATTTAGGATTGGTTTCTATTCTTCTCACTCTGAGATCGTGCCTTAGAGCTGTGTTGTAAGTTGGACCCTCTAACGTAAATTCTTTCCCTTATCGTTATGCCTCCGCGTAGGGCAACGGGCCCAGAGGCAAAGCGGTTGAGGAGGCTGCGAGTAAATCTGAGAGGGGTACGTGGGCACAGGCGCAATTATCACCTGGGGTGGTGCTTCATTCTGGGAGTTCTTCGACTTCACTAGCCGCCAAAGAGTTTGCACGGCGGCGATTCCTCTGCGGCCATGATATTTGAACCGTTCCACGGCCAGGAGCGGTGAATATAGATTGCAAAGAAGCAACCACATTACTAGCTATAGATTTGGCTACAGAGTATACCGATGTCTGCGAGTCTTGAGGACTATCTAAAGAGGTTGTGCAAGAGTAATTCTTGATTGGGCTTGAGCATGGCACGTATGCGGGCTTATGCGCGAGCGGAAAGCGTAGAGATCGACGGGTTAACGAAGGACAACGAAGAGGGCGAGCAGCAAAGGTCCTTTGGTAACTTTGGCGAGTCACCTCGCGTGATTAGATTATGCACCTCCGCTTGATGCGAGTGGTCTTCCGGAGTTCGGGACATTCGGGGTATGCAGGAGTTGGTTAGAACTCGGGGCTTCCGTCATTCGCGATGTGAGGCGTCATCGGGAATGTCGTCTTTTAGTTGGTACTTGTTGTACCTGCGGCCGTCAGGGCCATGTGTCGAATGGGTGTCCTTGTAGGAGGACTTAGCGCCGAGGATCGATGGGTAGTCGTCACCTTAGCTATGCGCCTACAGGCGAGTTTGATTAGAACGACTAAGGGGAGTGAAGCAGTAGATATAGATATATCTTTAACCCTCTAGAAATCAGTATGTGTGATAAGGTGAGTATACCTTAAGTGCTATGTTCTGATAGCAGTGTGTTAGTCGTGATTAGATCATGGTTGTTTAACAGAGTAAGATTTTGGGGATAGAGAAGGTTTGAGCCTTAGAGCTTTTTACGTAAAGGCCTTAGAGGTGAGGACATCTCGAGAAAGGTGTAGTGTTATGTTTGACCCTTATTGGAAGTGCATAGTGCACGTGAGTTATGTTAGGATAGGTCCTAGTAGTGTGGAATGAAAGGGGGTAGTTGAGCTATGAAGACCGCTAGGTTTTGAAACATGATTAGTGAGATTGTTAGGATCGGGAGCTAGTGTTGTGCGGCGTTTGGGTGGATTGAGGCCATGATGCGGGTCAACCGCGGCTGTTTGGTGGTGAGGTCGGTTTGTGGTAGTCGCTTGTGTTAGGGTTGTGAGGGTGTTAGGCCCAAGTTTAGTTAACCAGTCGTGAATTCGTGGATGCGTTCGACCGGTGGTCGGGCGATGGGAGCAGCCCATCATGTTCTTGATCGAGGACCATTTACTCGGTGTGTTGAGTTATCGAGAAGGTTGTAAGGCTGCGGGGTGCCTACCTTCACCTTAAGACGCAGTGGAGCCAGTGCAGCTGTTTTTGTTTGGAAGTTTTACCGCGGGGTTAGGAACTCGGTGAGTCTCGAGAATCGCATTCGCCTCGGGCGGTGTGTATTTCAGAGGTAGTTGTGGTGATTGTTGTCTACTGCGGAGGGAGTGTTTAAGCTACCATTTCAGTTTGAGTGTCGCCTTATGAGGCCTTGTTGGGGCGGAAGTGTAAATTGCCGGTCGATTGGTTCGATGTTGGCAAGGTTCAGTTAGTTGGTTCAGGCTTGTCCCAGCAGACTGTGGATAGGGTAAAGCTTGTCTAGAAGAGGTTCTGGTAGCTCTGAGAAATCGTGCGGATAATCGGCGACAACTTAGAGTTGAGTTGTGGTCGATCTTCTTGAAAGTACCACCGGTTAGGGTGTGACGAGTTTTGGAAAGCGAGAGAAAACTTAGCCCGAGTTACTTTGGGCCGCTTTTGAGTTCATGTGAAGAATAGGCGGGTTGCCTATATGTTAGCAATTGTCGTCCGACTTAGGAGGCGATGCGTCGTCTTTCGTATTGATATGATCGGGAAAGTATCGGAGATCCATCCAGAGTGTTCCCAATTAATGATGACCACGTTAGAGATAGTAACCCCGAGTTTTAGATAATGAAGCCGTATCAGAATGTGGTAAGAGTTTGAGTGTACGACATCCTCCGGGATCGCGGCCGGTACCATTTGTTGGTGCGTCGGAGCAAGGCTCGCGACAAAGGGACAAAAGTGGTGCCATTTGTTGGAGTCGCTTTGAGAAGGTTAATGCCTCGAGCAAAGTGACAAAGTGGTATCTACGACGAGTAAAGAGAGAAGTGAGCATGTATGGCGGCATAGGTGTGATCATTTCTTTTGTAGAGAGAAGTGCGAAGGAAGTATATTTTAGACCACGGAGAGAGGTGGTTGTGGTGATGTTAGAGGTGTTTCCTCGTGGACTTGGATATAAGTATTTTCTTGCGATTGTTTACGTGGCCGTGTGTGGCGAGTTTGTTCTCGTAAGTATAGTAGTGAAGACTATCTTGGCGCGTTTGTTTGAGACTTAGAAGGAACATTGGGGCGAATGTTTCTAAGGAGGAGAATGTTATACCTCGTATTTCCAGTATATGCGCGGGGCGTGCGTAGAAAAGTTTGTGCCTTAAAGTGCTTGGCGAATTTTATTTGTGCATAACACGGTTTGAGTCGTTTTTAGTGAAACGTTTTCCTGACTTTCGTAGGGAATTTCCGGCTATGTCATTTCTAATTTTGCGGATTTTTAGAGGCGAAACATTTTGGACCAACGAGAGGCGACACTTGTCACCCTCAGTTGGTGGGAGTGGATAAAGCGTGGGACGAATTGGGTGAGTTTTGTCAAGTAGTAGGTAGGATATTTTGTGTGCAAGTTGGCTATGTACGTACCCAAATCTTGGCCTTACACTTGTGTAGCACTTGGCTCAATCTTGGCCATTGGTTGGCCTTCACTTGGCCTATAAATACCCGTCCTTTGAAGACTTATTCATCCATTCCTAAATAATCCTTAGTGTTAAAATCCCTCCTCTCCTCTTGTTGACTCTCGTCCAAGAGCCCTCTCCCTTTGAAAGGCCCTTGGCGAGAGCCTCTCCACTCCTAGTAGTGTGGCGTGGGGTACCCACTGCCTTGTTGCTTTCGTATAATACCCCCTTTGTGGTGTAGAAATACTCTCAAAAGTATTGTTATAATGCCCAATTACCTTAGCCATATACCTTGTTGTATTCTAAGGTTATACTATCTGAAAAGCCAGAAAATACTATTATACTTAGTCGTCACAAAACCGAAACCCTAGGAAAATCTCCATAGTCAGATTTGGAGTATTGTGTAGAAGTTAGTTAGAACTTCTAAGGGTGGTTTAGAGCGGGTTGGGCGCTCGGAGTTGGAGCTAAACGATTTCCCGGGATCGACTTTAACTAGGATAATTATGGGCTTATCGAGGTAATTATCTTGTCCTCTATTTTAATTGGATATTACATATTGTTAGAATATATAATTGAAGTATACTATATATAGAACTGAACGTAGTATCGGCAATGTCTTTTGACTTAAGCCTGAATAATACTTACGGCAATGTCTTGCGACTAAAGCCTGAATTGAAAGAAGAATCTTGAGCGTAATTACATAGGGTTGTATTCTGATGAACTTGTGTAGTAGTGCAGTGTAGTAGAATTGTACCCGTTAGGGTTAGATGTATAACCCCGGTTGGCTTGGTAGCGGCCTCGATAGAGGAGGAGATTTACGTTGTTGCGGGTGGGGGATGTGCTGCAGAATTTTCGGTAGAATGTTCTACGATGAGATCTAAATGTTAATAAGCGCATTGTGTCATTATATGTTGAAGTACTACGTGTGGCGCGATCTACTTGGCTTAGGAGTAGCGGCGTTTGGAAGTACTTGGGCGTTTTGCTATTAGTCGATACTCGTCGCGAGGTATGTGAACCTCTTCCTATCTCTTCTAGCATGATATGTGTGAACTATGTAGTACGGTGAGCGTACGTGTGCTAAGCGTATTTGGTTGATTTAAAACATAAAGTGTTATAACGGCTTTATGGGAAGTTGGTTATAACGACTTTATGTTGGTAAGAAAATACTTGTGGTCTTTAAAGGTAACCGATTTGAACTATAAGCGGCTTGTTATGTGTTAATAAAGAACTTGAAGTATTTCAAAAGATTTTTGAATCATTTTGAAAGAAGAAGTAATATACTTGGTTTTGAAAAACTTAAGAGTTATACTAGCTTTATGGGAAGTTAGGTATAACGGCTTAAGAATGTTTCTTGATTTGGAAATCGGAATGTGTATCGACAAACCAACTGCGGCGTTAATAAAAGGAAATGTTTTGACTAATTAAGTATTATTAAAACGATGAAGCTTCCATCTGCATAGAAGCTAAGATGAGACAAAATGATATTTCTAGATCATGGTCTTTGTAATAAGATTGTAATAAACAAGAATATCCTACTCATATAAGGCTTAGGTTTCTCAGTTGTTTAAAGGAGAATTATATTCTTAAATGAATAAGACTATGAACTACGAAACCTTTCAAAAAATGAGAAACTTGAACATTGGAAATTAGGCAAACTTGAACATTGGAAAAGAATGTTGCTACTTGATTTTACAAAGAGAAGTAATTGATTTTCTTTAAAAGATAATCACTCTATTTTCATATACTACGGGTATTGTGTGACTTTTGTGAAAGTAACGTATCTTTTAAAGAGTTAATGTATGAAGTACTTTGGGGATAAAAACCGATCTTGTTGATCATATAGTAGGAAGTACCTTGTGTGAACAACTTGATTGTATTGGTTTGTGATAGCCTTGTAATACTTTCTTGTTGCTTTGATAAGTAAGCGTGTTAGGATGCTACGTGTGTTAGTATCTTGTGATGTTTGTGTAAAGGGTTTCCCTTGATTGTGCTTATTAACTATCGGTCGTTATGATAGTATTGTGGCATTCATCTCTTGAGATGATTAGGGTTAAGCGCCCTCCGTCTGGGGTAGACTCGGTGATGCAGGACCATGATTCGAGAATACCTCATGCGGGTCTGAGGGCCTATCGCGAGCTACGAGTTCGAGGTTAGCGTCGTCCTTTATGGGCATGCGGTCGCGTGGCGTGCGGACTCGGAAGTCGGGGCGATGCGGGAGTAGCTACCTCGACGCGGGAATACCTCGTGCGGGCGATGAGATTGGCCTATGCGGGCTGCGGGAGTTCGAGGTTAGGCAGCGTACGGTGATCTGCGGGCAAGTGGCGGCTTTGATCATGTGACGGTCTAGACAGATCTTATGATCTGATTCGCGACCTTGTTGGTGCGTGGGTTTTTAGTAGTCGGCTATGCCTTCGTACTTACCGTCTGATTTTATTATGACACAGTGGGACACTGGTGTTCATGTGTGTTCCTTGGTGCTTTTATATCATAAAGCTGGCGATGAGGAAAGGTATTCCACGGGCATGATTGATGTTGTGGGCACGAGACCCTTGTTATACTTGAGTGATGACTTGAGGCGTGAGTCACGACTTGACATGTTGATTTGTTGTATGCGTAGTTTGGTTATCATACATGTCTCTGCTTTATATGACTACTATGATTTCATTCTGATTTATTTTGATTTCACATACTTGCAATTTGTTATCGACCTCCTTGAGGCTGCGTTCATCTGCGAGTAAAGGTACACGATCGTTGATCCTCGCTCTTGGAGTCTGATTCGACTTTGGAAGCTCCGTTTCTCGGAGGCTTATCTTGGTATAGTCCCTGTTGTCGTAGGTGCTTACATTCAGGGTATGGCGGGCCACTGTCCGTCGTTGTTGTCATATCTTTCGTAGAAGTGCAGTAATCTTGTTGTGGCGGGGTTGTAAAAAGGATTAAAGCTGTTCATGTTGAAAAGTTGTCATTTTATATATGCCGAAAGGCAAGTTTTTCTCAGATTATTGTTTCATATTTCATAATATGTCTTGTATCGTTTATATTCCGATTACTCGATGTTGTATCACTAGGGTGCGGGTAAGGCACGATCACGGCCGGAATCGGGTCGTGACATTCGCTCGAGCGAGGAGCATCACGGAGCATTTGAGGTCTTGTGATTCTCCAGACCAGTGATTATGCGCCAAGTTTTCCAAATGTGAGTTTTGGTTGACTTGATGGCGTTTCTTGGGCATATTATCGGGGTGATGGCATTCGAGTGGATACGGCGAATCGAAGCGATCGGGACTTGGCCTGAACCTACTCCGGCTGAGGTTCGCGATTTCGGGCCTTGCAGGATATTATCGGCGGTTCGTAGAAGTTTGCTTTATCTACGCACCATTGACTAGGGTGACTCGGAAGCGACGAGTTTGATGGTGATGCTTGTGGCGGGGTTTCGATTCTTTGAAAGAGGCGACGACGCCCGTTCTTACTCTTCCGGAGAGGTCGGATGGTTATGTCGTGTATTGTGACGTCGGGCATCGGGTTGGGATGTGTGTTGATGCAGCATGGCGGGGTTATAGCATATGCATCCCGGCAATTTGAAGAAACACGAGAGGAACTACCCATGTGATTTGGAGTTGGCGGTAGTGATTCACGCTTTGAAGATCTGGAGGCACTATTTGTATGGGGTTCACGTGGATATTTATCTGAGACCACAAGAGCCTCGGTATATCTTCACCCAGAGGAGTGAACTTACGGCGAGAGCGGTGGTTAGAGTTGCTTAAGGATTACGATGTTGATATCTGTACCACCCGGGAAGGCCATGTTGTGGCGGATGCTCTTAGTCGTAGGTCGATGGGAGCCTATCGGATGTGCGGTAGAGAGGAGGGACATGGTTCATGATTTGCACCGGTTAGCGAGCCTTGGTGTCCGTTTGATTGATTACGATAGCGATGGGGTTAGAGTTCGTGAGGTTGCGAGTCTTCCATAGTCGAGAGGTGAAGAGGCAACGATTCGAGGATCCGGCTTTGATTCGATATCGTGTCTGACTCTTCGTGAGGCAAGGGTCCTCGAGGTAGCACCTGATGGGGTGCTAAGGTTTGAGGGCGCATGTGTTCGGATGTTTGAGGACTTGGCGAGTTCTCGGGGAAGCACACGGCGGCGTTACTCTATCCATCCGGTCGACCAAGATGTACCACGACCTTAGATCCGTGTATTGGTGGGATGGCGAAGAGGACGTTGCGAGTTCGTAGCTCGGTGCCGTGTTGTCGGCGGTGAAGGTAGAGCACCGAGGCCCGGTGGTTTTATTCTGACGATTGAGATCCCGACACGGAAGTGGGAGGTAATCAACATGGACTTCATCACGGGATTACCTCGCACTCGGAGGAGACATGATTCTATATGGGTTATCGTCGGCGGTGGCGAAATCAGCCCACTTTCTTCCGTCGGGGCGACTTTTGGTACCGAGGATTATGCCGACTTTACATCCGAAGATCGTCGATCGCATGGAGTCCCTACTGATCATATCGGCGAGGAGCCCGATTTACGGCTAACTGGAGGTCCTTCGAGGGTTTAGGGGCCTTGGTGAGCACGATCTGCATTTCATCCTGATTGCAGACGGACAGCAGAGCGCACTATCCGCACTGCGAGGATATCTGCGAGCTGTGTTATTGACTTCGATGGTAGTTGGGAGGATCATTTGCCTCTAGTTGAGTTCGCATATAATAATAGCTACCACTCCAAGATTCGGATGGCGCCTTATGAGGCCTTGTATGGGAGGAAGTGCAGATCGCCTATAGGTTGGTTCGATGTGGGCGAGTGCGGCTAGTGGGACGATTGAGTGCGGCGAGCGATGGATAAGGTGAAGCTTATCAGGCGGCTTTGACATTCGAGTCGGCAAGTCGTATGCAGATCATCGTCGTCGGCATCTTGAGTTCGAGGTTCATGATTGGGTTTTCCTAAAGGTGCCACCCATGAAGGTGTGATGAGATTTGGGAAGAAGAAACTTCGGCCAGTACATTGGGCGTTTCGATTGTCGCGAGGTAGGCAAGGTTGCTCATGAGTTGGATCTGCCGTCCGATCCGGAGGCGGTGCATCCGGTTTTCACGTATCTATCTTTGAGGAGATGTATCGGGGATCCATCTAGGGTACACCCGATTGACGATGTCAGTGTGACCAGGGGTTATCGATGAGAGACTCCATGCGATAGTCGATCGTCGGGTTAGCGTCTGCGGACGAAGGGCGTGGCTTCGTCAAAGTCTTGTGGCGGAACGAGCTCAGGGAGGAGATGACGTGGGGCCAGGAGGACATGAGGCGAAGTATCCTCATCTATTCCCACACCTCCGGTAATTCACTTTCTACTTGTAAATTTTCGTTATCATTTATGCCTAAGTGTTATTTTTGTGGCCATGTGTGGCACTTACAAAGCTGTTTAAGCTTCTTCGATAATCGTCTTGAGAAGGAACATTCGGGACGAATGTTTCTAAGGAGGAAAAATGTTATACCCGTATTTCCAGTATATGCGTAAAGGAATACGTCTAAAAAGTTGGCCTTAAAGTTAGCCTTGGGCGTTTTTGTACCTGACTCACTAAAAGAATCGTTTTCCGAAGCGTTTCCACGACTTTCGTAGGAAAATTCCGGCTATGCCATTACTAATTTTGCGGATTTTTAGAGGCGAAACATTTTGGACCAGCGGGAGGCGACACTTGGCACCTCCATTTGGTGAACTTGAATCGTCCATTTGGACGAATTGGAATGCCATGGCACGTTTTTTGTGCCTTGTGCACAAGTCAAGGAGTTGGTAGGATATTTGTGTTTAGTTAATCCTCACCCTACACTTGCCTTGCACTTGTCTTCATCTTGGCCATTGGTTGGCCAAGGCTTGAGCTATAAATACCCCCTTAGAGATGAAGAGTTCTTCATCCACAAATCTTCCATGTCTTGAAAAAATCCTCTCCTCTCCCAGCCTTTCGTCAACACCTCTCCCCCAGGTGAGTTTGGCGAGGCCTACCCCCTAGCCTAGCCGAAATCTACCCCCCTCCCTTGGTAGAAAAGTTGTCTTCTAGTATTGTTATAATGCCCAAAATACCCTAGCCCAAATCCCTTAGTTCTTAGTAGAAGTTGTGAAGAACTTCTAAGGTTTCTTGGAGCTACCGGAGCGTACAACTTAGGAGCTAAACCTTGCTCAGGCGCGACTTTATCTAGGATATTATTGGGCTTACCGAGGCTGACTCTCTGCGCGCGACATATTCGACTTGGCAGGTGGTTTTCGCTGAGAAGGTATGTGATTCTTCCTAAAGCATGATATTTTACAATATATATAGTACGGTAGACGCATACGTGTTAATCGAATAATAACTACGGCAATGTCTTTGACTTAAGCTGAATAATACTTATGGCAATGCCTCAGCTTAAGCTGAATAATACTTACGGCAATGCCTCACGGCTTAAGCCTGAATAACAAAGAACTGAAAACATTTCAAAAGAATACTGAATCATTTTTAACAGAAGATAAATATTTGGTTTTTAAAACAAAAGCTTAAGAGTTATACTAGCTTTATGGGAAGTTAGGTATAACAACCTAAGAAGATAAAAGGAATGCATTTTACTTGTTTGTTTATAAAAGCCTTGTATTGATTTCTTAAGTGTAGTAAGATTTGTGTGATAAGTAGACATATTATGATGCTACAGGTTAGTGTCTTGAAATCTTGTGTAAAGGGGTCATTCTTGCTGCTTACGTTGCTAACCGGTAAGTCCGCTTATCGTTATTGTATCACCTACCCTTGATATTATCACGAGGGCTTGCCTCTTGACGCGGTCTATACGGCTATGCGATCTGTGAGGCTATGCGGGGCGGCGGTATGCTCGTGATTGATCATTCCGGTGTTTAGCCCGATCTGGGGATTTCTACGCGTCCGCTGAGACTACGCGATCTTTTGAGGCTATGCAGTGCGGGAGCCTAGGCGGATCTGGGGTTAGCTGCCCCGATCGAGGATACCTCATGCGTGCGTGTGACCTATGCTGGTGCGAAAGTCCAGGACTAGGCACGCAGAATGATACTATGGCGATCGGCCTTGCCGATCATTCGCGGCCTAGAATAGACACATTCTGATTTTCCTATTACGGTTGTTGTTTGTGATGTGGCACTATGCAATTGTGATTGTATTTGTGAAAAGGTTTTAAATACTTTGATTTCATTTCGATTCTTTATAGTTTCACATACTTGGTACATTGTGCTTGACCTCGCCCGAGGGTGCGTTAATCACGCGGTAAAGGCAGTGCTAGATCCGCATCCTTAGGATCTTTTGCGTTGGTGTCGAGCTCCATCTTCTCGGAGGCTCTACTTTTGGGTATGATCTCCTGTATTGTAGATAGTTTTATGCTGATCGGGGTATGGCGGGCCTGTCCGCCATAGTTGTTTACTTCCTTAGAGGTGCAGAGTACTATTATACGGTTGGGATGTAGCGCAAAACTTGATTATTTATATACGCCGAAAGCGACGTTTTCTTACATAAGTCGTGTCTTATTTTATAAAGCTATTTCTGTCTTGGTTTATATTTCCATTGGTTACTCGATGTATGGCTACTTGGGTGCCGGTAAGGCACGATCCACGAACCGGGCAGTCGTGACACTGGTATTTGATTATTTTACTTGTCCCTGTCATTTCTTGGCCAGCTATGATTTTAATACTGTACTTTATTTCCGTTCCATACTTAGTACATTGTTGTACTGACTCCCTCTCTGGGGGGTTGCGTTCATGCCCACAGGTTTAGGTTCACTGTTGGGTGATCCGCGTGTGTAGGACCCTTTGTCAGCTGTTGAGGTAGCTCCAATGCTCCGGGGCTTACCATTGGTACGTTTTGTATATTCAGGGGTACGGCGGGGCCCTGTCTCACCATGTTGTACATTCATACTCTCTAGAGGTCTGTAATCATAGGTGGGTTATGTATATGGGTTGTGTATATGAAGAAAAAAATTGTAGTCCCTGGTAGACTTCATATATATATTGGCAGCCTCGTCGGCAAGTTTTGTTTTATGATATGAGTTGTTATAATTATTGTTATACGGGTTGCATGGGTGAAGGTGACCAGGTAAGGCACTTGTCGCGGGCCCGGGGTTTGAATCGTGACAAGAGTGGTATCAGAGCGGTTAGTCCTCGGAATGTCTACAGACCGTGTCTAGTAGAGTCTTGGGTATGTGTATGTGTGCATCATACTTATACCCAGGAGTCTACAGGATATTTAGGATTGGAGTTCATTCTTCTCACTCTGAGATCGTGCAATAGAGATGTGTTATTAGGTTGATCCCTCTCTGACGTATTCTTATGTTACAGTTATGCCTCCACATAAGGCAACATTGGCCCAGAAGGGAAAATCAGCAGCAGGAGCTGCTAGTCAGAGAGTTACGAGGGCACAGGTCCAGTCTATTCCAGATGTGGCGCATTTGTCGGCTAGCCTTATTACGCCGTCATCGCCAGATGAGCTTTAGAGCAGCTGCAGCTCCAGAGGCTCCATCACCTGAGCCTCTGGTTCCTCAGCCAGCGAAGGATAGGACTTCAGATCTGATCCGGCTCTTGCTAGATAGTAGTAGGACGACTTACAGAGCAGGCCGTGCTAACCCCAGAGTAGACATTTGAGGGTTCGGGACTTCCTGAGTTGTAGTCCGTCGGAGTTTTACGGGTCTAGGCCCGAGGATGATCCTCAAGAGTTCATCCTTCAGATCCAGTGGATGATGAGAGTGATTAAGGCTTCGGTGACCGAGTCAGTCGTACTGGCTTCTTACCGGTTGCGCTATGTAGCAGTTAACTAGTTTGAGTCGTAGGAGCTATCCAGGGGCGAGGGTGCTCCTCCAGCTATGTGGGACAAGTTCACAGAGGCCTTCCTTGACCATTTTTTTCCTCCTGAGATGAGGAGAGCCAGGGTTGATAGGTTCTTGACTTTGAGGCAGGGTGGGAGGACTATCAGAGAGTATAGCCTGGAGTTTGACTCATTGGCTCGGTAAGCCCCTACTATAGTAGCGGACATGGCAGACAGAGTGAACTGCTACGTGATGGGGCTAGATCATTGTCTGATTGATGGGTGCATGGTTGCAGCTCTTCAGCCGGGCATGGATATCGCTCGGATTCAGACATATGCCCTGGAAGTAGAGGACAGACATAGGGGGAGTCAACCAGACAGAGGCCAGTCTAAAAGGTCCAGGTCGACAGTTTATTCTGGTGAGTATAGAGGCGGTCAGCCTCAACAGCATGTTGGTTATTCATCCCAGCCAGTACAGAGTGTACCTCCATAATCCATAGGCCGAAGGTTTGACCGTTCTGGGTATTCGGGGACTGGTCAGAGCTCTGGGATTTTTGGTACACGCATTTATAGTGGTTCTGGTCAGGTGAGGCTGCCTTTGCCTCAGTGTATTCGATGTGGTAGGTCCCATTTTAGGGAATGTCATTCTACTCCGAGAGCCTATTATTTTTGCGGTCGTCAGGGCCATCTAAAGAGGGAGTGTCCGTATAGGGGAGGCACGGGTGGTATGACTCAGCCTATGGGGTCAGTTGCTGGATCGGCATCTTCTATAGCCATGCGCCCCGCAGGGCAGGATATTCACACGCCAGTGGGCTAAGGTAGAGATAATGGTGGAAGTTCCCAGTTTTAGTGGTCCTTTGAACCGCCTATATACTTTGATCAGTAGACGTGACCAGGAGTCGTCACCAAATATGGTTATATGTATATTTTGATCTAGTTGAGACATTATGCATTGATAAGATTGTTGTATGGCTTAATGTTTTGGAATTATATGATCGAGTATCAAGGTAGAAATATTTGTGGTTGTAATAAGTAGAATGAAAGATTACTATAAGGATGATAAAGAGAAAGGTATCATTGAATACAGATTCGGTATAACTTGAAACTAGTATGAACATTCGGGAAGAATGTTTCTAAGGGGGGAAGGATGTTACACCCCGTATTCCCAAGGAAATGTCATGAGAACGTACGTGAGGAAATAAAATTTGAATTTTGGAACGAAAGAAAAATTATTTTTTTAGGAAAAATTTCAGAAATTTTGTGAAGGAAAAAGTTTATAACTTGGATTTAGATTCTCAAATTTGGTGTGTGAGATTAGTATATGATTATGAAGGGTTGGCTAATAATATAGGGCTCGTCAAAAATTTCACAAGTTCGCGGGGCCCTTCGTTTGTAAGATATTTGGATGAAAATATCTAGATATTTCTCTTGAGGAATTTTCGGCCCATGTGAGGTGGGCATTTGTCCCTCATTAATTGGCCCACTTGTCTTGACTTTGACCATAAGCTAATGAGATATTTATATAAGGAGAAAGTCTTGAAGACTTGGAACATTTCCAACATTTTTCATCTCATTTCTCCTTGCTATCTCTCTCGATTTCTTAGCAAAAAAAATTGAAGAACAAAGACTTATAATATTCCATGTATATTTATTCTCTCCAAGATTAGTCCATAATCTAGTGATTAATCCAATTTAGAGAAGAGATAGTAGGTCTCGGGTTGGGCTATGAAATAGCCAAGAAAAAACCCTAGATTTTAAAGTGATAATTTGGAAGAACAACGTGAAGAGAATGTGTTCACGAGCTTGTAGAGGATACATGAGAGTTCGTGGAACGTGAAAAGGTGGTACGGAAAGAGGAGATAGGGTCGAGAACCCTAGGCCGATTTTTGGCAAAGATTTGAGGTAAGACCTTGTTCCTTTCTTTGATGTAATTAGATATTATGTATTGATATAGTTAAGGGAAGGACGTGTAACAAGAAAAATGGAAACGAGAAATGTATGTCGATATTTTGTATGTTGGCCGATTTGGGACCTTTTGTGACATTGGTTTTCGTTGGTTAATATTGAATGTGTCTTCACGTAATATGTGCTATATGTTGAAGGGAATTTAGTCGTTCAATTGTTGATATGAACTATGTATAAGTTTTGGACAAACGACTTGAATTATAAGGAATTAAAAGAGGGTTGTTGTTGTGGAATGTTGTGGCCGAGAGTGCCATTTAAATTGTGGGATATTGTGGGCAGTTTTGGGACTGTTTTAGACGTGTATATATGCTGGAAATTAAGTAGCTTTATTTCATGTTTAATGTAGTAGCTAGCTAATGAATGTCCCGAAAGAATAAGGGGGTGGAAAGGCGTTGAAAGGCCTCACATTCCGCCCTCATTATAGTTGAATATGGGACAGTTTTTAAGGGTTGTTGCGGGCTATTTTGATGTAGTTCATGGACTGTTTTAACGTGTGAAGTAGGGGTGTGATTCCTCTTTATTATTGTATTGATTGTGCCCTTAGTCAGGGCTTGGTTATTGTTGTTGAATTTGGGCCTTGGAAAAGGTGGAAAAGTACGTAGAAACAAAGTAAGTGCTGCCCAATTTTTTCATAGAAATGGGAACTTTACTTAGTCCATAACCTACCCTTAAAGGCATATAGTTGATAGACATGCTATTATTATTATATGTTGAAGTGCTACGTGTGGTGTATTCCGCTTAGCATATTGGTAGAAGAACGATAAGGTATGTGAACTACTTCCTTCTATCGGCATGACTTATTTCTTGAAGTATACTTGCCTTGTTATTGGAGTATACATGACTTGTTTCTTGAAGTATACTTGTCTTGTTATTGGAGTATACATAACTTGTTTCTTGAAGTATACTTGCCTTGTTATTGGAGTATACATGACTTGTTTCTTGAAGTATACTTGCCTTGTTATTGGAGTATACATGACTTGTTTCTTGAAGTATACTTGCCTTGTTATTGGAGTATACATGACTTGTTTCTAAAGGTGTAAATGACTTGATCTATAAAGCGAATAAGGTATCGACAAACGACTATCAAAAGAAAATGAATTAATTTGAAAAGTATGAGTAACTTGGCGTTAGATTGTAAGTTATTTGATGTTGGAAAGTGAAAGTGTTTGGGACTACAAGTGTTAGTGTCTCGTGTATTATAAGAGAAGGAACGTACGGCGGACGTACGTTGTATAGTTGAGCTTTCTAGAGTAGAAGATGCGTTATCCCTTCTATCCTTAATCTTTCATGACTTAATAATGCCTTAGGCTTTCTATAGTAGAAAACGTGATATACCTTCTAGTAATATGAAAAGATGATTTCTACTTGCATATGGTTTCTCATGATAGTTATTTGTGCAAGTGTTGTATTTCACTTCACCGAGTCCCTCGCTTGGCGGGGGCGGCCTTTGTTATATATATACATGTGATATCGATTATATATTATTCTATAGACGTGCTGATAGTGATGTTGGAATTCCACAGGCATGCTTCCTTGATACTAGTTATATATTATTCCATGGACATGCTGACAGTGATGTTGGAATTCCACGGGCATGCTTCCTTGATACTGGTTATATATTATTCCATGGACATGCTGACAGTGATGTTGGAATTCCATGGGCATGTTTCCTTGATACTGGTTATATATTATACCTTGAACATGCTGACAGTGATGTTGGAATTCCACGGGCATGCCTCTCTGATGAAGGTTATTGTTATACCCCGTATTTCCAGAGTATGTACGCGAGGACGTACGTAGGAAATTTTGAACTTCAAATAGGCTTGGCCGATTTAATTTTGTGCACAACACCCGGTTAGAGTCGTTTTTGAAAGCGTTTTCCACGACTTTCGTAGGGAATTTCGGCTATGTCCTTTCTAATTTTTGCGGATTTTTAGAGGCGAAGCGTGTTGGACCAACAAGAGGCGCCACTTGGCACCTCTCATTGGTGGACTTCAATCGTCCATTTGGACGAAATGGATAAACAAAACGCGTTTTTGTTGCCTTGACAAAGTCAAGGGTAGGTAGGATATTTGTGTTTGGTAAATCCTAGCCCTACACTTGCCTAACACATGGATTGATCTTGGCCGTTGGTTGGCTTTCTCTTGGCTATAAATACCCACCCTTTGATGAACTTATTCATCCACAAATTTGCCTAAGTCTTGAAAGCTCTCCTTCTCCTCCCTTTGTGTTGAGTTCGGCCAAGAGGCCTCCTCTCCTAGAGGCCTTGGCGAGGTACACCCACTCCTAGTTGTGTGTGGTGGGGTACCACACTGCTAGTTGCTTTAGTATAATACCCCCTCTTTTGGTAGAATACTCTCAAAGTATTGTTATAATGCCCAAATTACCTTAGCCTATACCTTGTAGTATTCTAAGGTTATACTTGTACAAAAAGCCAGAAATACTATTATACTTCCGTCGGTCACAAACCAAACCCTAGGAAATCTCCATAGTCCGTTGGAGTATTGTGTAGAAGTTGGTTAGAACTTCTAAGGGTGGTTTAAAGCGGGTTGGGCGCTCGGAGTTGGAGCTAAACGATTGCCCAGGATCGACTTTAAGCTAGGATAATTATGGGCTTATCGAGGTAATTATCTTGTCCTCTATTGTAATTGGAAATTACATAATTGTGAATATATAGTTGAAGTATACTATATAATGGCGAACGTAGTTATCGGCAATGTCTTTTGACTTAAGCTGAATAATACTTACAGCAATGTCTTGCGACTTAAGCACGAATTTAAAGAAAATCTTGACCGTAATTACATAGGGTTGTATTCTGATGAGACTTGTGTAGTAGTCTGAGTGGGTAGAATTGTACCGTTTGGGTTAGATATATAACCCCCGGTTGGCTTAGTGGCGGCCTCGATAGAGGAGGAGATTTCTGTTGTTGCGGGAGAGTCTTTGTAGAATTTTACGTAGAATGTTCTCTGAAGAGACCTAATGTTAATAAAGCTGTGGCCTTATAGGTTGAAGTACTACGTGTGGTGCGATCACGTGGCTTAAGGAGTAGCAAGCGGTTGGAAGTACTTGAGCGTTTTGCTATTAGTCGATACTCGTCGCGAGGTATGTGAACCTCTTCCTATCTCTTCTAGCATGATATGTGTGAACTATGTAGTACGGTGAGCGTCATGTGCTAAATGTATTTGATTGGTGTAAACATAAAGTGTTATAACGGCTTTATGGGAAGTTGGTTATAACGACTTTATGTTGGTTAGAAAATACATGTGGTTTTAAAAGGTATCGATTTGAACTATAAGCGGCTTGTTATGTGTTAATAAAGAACTTGAAGTATTTCAAAAGATTTTGAATCATTTGAAAGAAGAAGTAATATTTGGTTTTGAAAAACTTAAGAGTGATACTAGCTTTATGAGAAGTTAGGTATAACGGCTTAAGAATGTTTCTTGATTTGAAATCAGAATGTGTATCGACAAACCAACTAGGCGTTAATAAAGAAATGTTTTGACTAATTAAGCATTATTAAAACCGGTAGAAACTTCCATCTGCATAGAAACTAAGATGAGACAAAATGATATTTCCTAGATCATGGTTCTTTGTAATAAGATTGTTATAAACAAGAATATCCTACTCACATATAAGGCTTAGGTTTCTCAGATTGTTTAAAGGAGAATTATATTCTTAAATGAATAAGACTATGAACTACAAAACCTTTCTAAAATTAGGCAAACTTGAACATTGGAAAAGAATGTTGCTACTTGATTTTACAAAGAAGTAATCGATTTACTTTAAAAGATAATCACTCTATGTTCATATACTACGGGTATTGTGTGGTTTTTTTTTGGGAAGTAACGTATCTTTTAAAGATTTAATGTATCAAGTACTTTGGGGATAGGTACCCGAACTTGTTAGTAGAAAGTACCTTGTGTGAATAACTTGATTGTATTGGTTTGTGATAGCCTTGTAATACTTTCTTGTTGACTTGATAAGTAAGCATGTTAGGATGCTACGTGTGTTAGTATCTTGTGATTATTATGTGAGTGGTCACTCTGTTGTGCTACGTTGTTAAGCGTTAAGCGTTGTACTATTATTGTATCACATACCCTCGACTTATTATACAGGGCTTGCCACCCGATCGCGGTCTTTACGGCTATCACGGTCCTCGTGACTATGCGGTCGCGGTAGCTCGAGTTTGATCATTCGGGTGTTTAGCCCGACGCGGGATTCCTATGCGGTCTGCTGAGACTATGCGGTCTTTTGAGACTATGCGGGTTGCGGGAGCCTAAGCGAATACCGAGGTTGTTTGCGCCCGATGCGAGGTATACCTCGAGCGATGCAGGACCATGATTGAGAATACCTCATGCGGGTCCGTGTGTGACCTATGCGGGCTGCGAGAGTTCGAGAATAGGCCAGCATTGATATTGCGGGCGGTGGCGGCCGATCATGTAGTGCGGTGCAGAAAGACCTCGGGATACGATTTGTGGTATTTTTGATGCGTGGGTCTTAGTAGTCGGCTATGCCTTCGTACTTGCCGTGCGGGTTTATTGTGATAACTTTGAGGCGTGAGTCACGACTTGACATGATCGCTTATTTGTTGTGGTATGGTTTGCTTATCATACATGTCTCACCTTTATAGACTATTATGATTTCATTTACTGATTTTTAGTTTCACATACCTGCACTGTTGTTATCGACCTCCTTGAGTGCGTTCATGCCGCGAGTTGAGGTACACCGATCGTTGATCCTAGCTCTCGAGTCCTGATTCAGCGTATGGAAACTCGTTTCTCGGAGGCTTATCGGTGGTAAAGTCCCCGTATAGGTGTTTACATTCGGGGGTTTGGCGGGGCCTGTCCGCCATTGTTGTCGTATCATTCTTAGAAGTGCATGAAATCTGTTGTGGCGGGGTTTGTAAAAAGGATTAAAGCTGTTCATTTGTAATGTTGTTATTTATATATGCCGAAAGCGAGTTTTCTCAATTCTTGTTTTGTATACATGCATTTCATGTATGTGTTTTATGTTCCATGATTACTCGATGTTGTGTCACTAGGGTGCGGGGTAAGGCACGATCACGGGCCGATTTGGTCGTGACAAAAGTGGTATCGAGCGATTAATCCTCGGAAAGTGTCTGACCGCATCGATGAAGTCTTGATTATCGGTGTGTTGTGCACCACACCAATAATCGAGGAGGCTATAGGATATTTAGGAGTGGTTTCTATTCTTCTCACTCGAGATCGTGCCTTAGAAGGTGTTGTAAGTTGGACCCTCGGCGAAATTCTTTCCTTATCGTTATGCCTCGCGTGGCAACCGAGCCCGGGAGGGCAAGGCGGCGAAGGCTGCGAGTAGAGTTCGAGGAGTGGCGAGGCGAGCCCAATCATTACCTAGGGTAGTGCTTCATTCGGGAGTTCTGCGACATCACTAGCCCAGTGAGTTTAGCACGGCGGCGATTCCTCTGCGGCCATGACATTTGAACGCCGGTTCCACGGCCAGAAACAGAGAATTTAGATTGCAAAGGCGACCACATTACTAGCTATAGATTTGGCTACGGAGTATACCGATGTCTGCGAATCTTGAGGACTATCTAAAAGAGGTTGTGCCAGAGTAATTCTTCAGTTGGGCTTGAGCATGGCCTGTGTACGGGCTTATGCGCAGCAGGCCGAGAAAACATAGAGATCGACGGGTTAACGAAGGACAACAGAAGAGGGCCAGAGCAGCAAGGTCCTTTAGTAACTTTCGAGGCGAGTCGCCTCACCAGCAGATTTGATATGCACCTCCGCTTGATCTGAGTGGTCTTCCACGGGGTTCGGGGCGTTCGGAGTATCAGGAGTTGGTCGAGAACTCGGGGCTTCGGTTGCGATGTGCACGCCATCGGGAATGTCGTCTTTTAGTTGGTACTTGTTGTACCTACGACCGTCAGGGTCTGATGTCGATAGAGTGTCCTTGTAGGAGGACTTAGCCTTGAGATCGGTGGGTAGTTCGTCATCTTCCTAGCTATGCGCCTACAGGCGGGTTTGATTAGACGACTAAGGGAGTGGCGGTGGGTATAGATATATCTTTAACCCTCAGAGATCGGTATGTGTGATAAGGTGAGTATACCTTAGGTGCTATGTTAGATAGCGGTGTGTTAGTTGTGTTTAGAGATCATGGTTGTTTAACCGAGTAAGATTTTGGGGGATAGATAAGGTGTGAACCTTAGAATGTTTTACGTTGAGACCTTAGAGGTGAGGCCATCTCGAGAAAAGGTGTAGTGTTATGTTTGACCCTTATCGGAAGTGCATAGTGCACGTGAGTTATGTTTGGGATAGGTCCCTAGTAGTGTGGAATGAAAGGGGGTAGTTGAGCTAAGAAGACCGCTAGGTTTTCGAAACATGATTAGTGAGATTGTTCCGGATCGGGGAGCTAGTATTGTGCGCGTTGCCGGGTCGGGTTGAGGCCTCGTTGCGGGTCAACCCGCGGTAGATTTGGTGGTGGGGTCAGGTTGTGGTGGTCCCGCCTTGTGTTAGGGTTGTGAGGGTGTTAGGCCCAAGTTTAGTTAACCAGCGTACGAGTTCGTGGATACGTTCGACCAGTGGTCGGGCCGATGGGGGCAGCCCATCGTGTTCTTCGTTCGGGATCGTTCACTCGGCAGTGTTGAATTATCAGAAAGGTTGTAAGGCTGCACGGGGTGCCTACCTTCACCTTATAATGACAGATGGAGCCCGGTAGGCCGTTGTTGTTTCGGAAGTTTTGCCAAGCATGTGTTAAGAACTCGGTGAGTCTCGATCGCGTTCGCCTCGGGCGGTGTGGATTTCAGGGGTAGTTGTGGAGATTGTTGTCTCCTGTGGAGGGAGTGTTTTAGCTACCATTTCAGTGTTCGGACGTCACCTTTTGAAGCCTTGTAGGGGCGGAAGTGTAAGGCACCAGTCACGGGCCCAGTTTCGGGTCGTGACAAAAGTGGTCGATGTTGGCAAGATTCAGATAGTTGGTTCAGGCTTGTTCCAGCAGACTGTGGATAGTGCGAAGCTTGTCTAGAAGAAGTTCTGGCAGCTCAGAGGAATTGTGCGGATAATCGGCGACGCTTTAGAGTGCGAGTTGACGGTCGGTCTTCTTGAAAGTACCACCCGGGGTGGGTGTGGCGAGTTTTGGAATACAGAGGAACTTAGCGAGTTACTTTGGGCCGCACGAGTTCATGTGAAGAATAGGTCAGGTTGCCTATATGTTAGCATTTGCCGTCCGACCTAGGAGGCAGTACGTCCGGTCTTTCGTATTGTTATGATCGGGAAAGTATCGGAGAATCCATCCAGAGTATTCCCAGTTAATGATGACCAAGTTGAAGATGATAACCCCGAGTTTTGGAGGTGACGATGTCGAAATGTGGTAAGAGTTCGAGTGTCTGACGGCCTCGGGGATCGCATGTAGTCGGCACCATTTGTTGGGTCGCCGGAGTGACACTAGAACCTCGCGGCAAGGTGACAAAAGTGGTGTCGGGAAGAAGCGAGCATGTATGGCGAGCATAGATGTGACCATTTCTTTTGTTTGGAAAAAGTGTGGAGGGAGTATATTCTAGACCCCGGAGAGAGGTGTTTGTGGTGATGTTAGAGGTGATTCCTCGTGGACTTGGATGTAAGTATTTTTGCGCAGTTGTTTCTGTGGCCATTGTGGCAGGATTGTTTCGTAAGTGTAGTAGTAAAGACTATACTGGCGCGCGGTTGTTTTGAGACTTGAAGGAACATTCGGGACGAATGTTTCTAAGGAGGGGAGAATGTTATACCCCGTATTTCCAGTATATGCGCGAGGGCGTCGTAGGAAATTTTGAACTTCAAATAGGCTTGGCGATTTAATTTTGTGCACAACACCGGTTAGAGTCGTTTTTAGTGAAACGTTTTCACGACTTTCGTAGGGAATTTCGGCTATGTCCTTTCTAATTTTTGCGGATTTTTCCGAGAGGCGAAGCGTGTTGGACCAACAAGAGGCGCCACTTGGCACCTCTCATTGGTGGACTTCAATCGTCCATTTGGACGAAATGGATAGGCAAAGGCACGGTTTTGTTGCCTTGACAAAGTCAAGGGTAGGTAGGATATTTGTGTTTGGTAAATCCTAGCCTACACTTGCCTAACACATGGATTGATCTTGGCCATTGGTTGGCTTTCTCTTGGCCTATAAATACCCACCCCTTTGATGAACTTATTCATCCACAAATTTGCCTAAGTCTTGAAAGCTCTCCTTCTCCCTCAGGCTGTGTTGAGTTCGGCCAAGAGGCCTCCTCTCCTGAGGCCTTGGCCGAGTACACACCCCTCCTAGTTGTGTGGCCGTGGTACCGCATCACGACCGAACCGGGCCCGTGGTAGTGCCTTACCGGGCACCCTAGTGACACAACATCGAGTAATCAGTGGAACATAAAACACGTACATGAAACAAGTGAAGTACAAAGCGATGTCGAGGAAAACTTGCCTTTCGGCATATATAAATAACAACTTTTACAAATGAGCAGTTTAATCCTTTTTACAAACCACCGCCCAACAATTACATGGACCTCTAAGAAATGATACGACAACAATGGCGGGATGGGCCCTCGCCATACCACGAATGTAAGCACCTACAACAAGGGACTATACCATGATAAGCCTCGGAGGAACGGAGCTTCCAGCGTGAGCTGTGACCCTAGGCGGATCAACGGCGGTGTACCTCAACTGCGGCATGAACGCAGCCGAAGGAGTCGATAACAGTGACCAGTATGTGGCTGAAAATACATCGTAAATGAAATCATAGCGATCATATAAAGCGAGAGACATGTATGATAACCAAACTACGATTTACAACAAAGCGATCATGTCAAGTCGGGGACTCACGCCTCAGTCATCACTCAAGTATAACAATGGGTCTCAGGCCCACAACATCAATCATGCCCGTGGAATACCTTCCTCACTGCCGGCAGTCTATGATATAAAAGCACCAAGGAACACACATGAACACCAGGTCCCACCTGTGTCATAATAAAACTGTACGGGGTAAGTACGAAGGCATAGCCGACTACTAAAAACCCACAGTACCAACAAGGTCATGAACTGTATCATAAGATCTGTCTAAACCGTCACAGGATCAAAGCTGGCCACTTGCCCGCAGTATCAATGTACGCGTCTAACCCTGGAACTCCCGCAGCTCCGCATAGGCCAATCTCATCGGCCCGCATGAGGTATTCCCCGCATCGAGGGTAGCTACTCCCCGGCATCGTCCTGGACTTCGCAGTCCGCATGGCCACATGGACCGCATGCCCATAAAGGACGCATACTAACCTGGAACTCTCGTAGCTCCGCATAGGCCCGGGACTGCGTGAGGTATTCTCGAATCATAGGTCCATCGACCCGCTGAGTCTACCCGCGTCGGAGGCGGCAACCGGAATCATCTCAAGAGATGAATGCCACAATACTATCATAACGACTGATAGTTAATAAGCACAATCAAGGGAAACCCCTTTACATAAACATCACAAGATACTAACACACGTAGCATCCCAACACGTTTACTTATCAAAGCAATCAAGAAAGTATTACAAGGCTATCACAAACCAATACAATCAAGTTGTTCACACAAGGTACCTTCTACTATATGATTAACAAGATCGGGTTTTATCCCCAAAGTACTTCATACATTAACTCTTTAAAAGATCGTTACTTTCACAATGTCACACAATACGTAGTATAAAAAGAGTGACTATCCTTTTAAAGTAAATCAATTACTTCTCTTTGTAAAATCAAGTAGCAACATTCTTTTCCAATGATCAAGTTTGCCTAATTTCCAATGTTCAAGTTTCTCATTTTAGAAAGGTTTCGTAGTTCATAGTCTTATTCATTTGAGAATATAATTCTCCTTAAAACTATCTGAAAAACATAAGTCTCATATGTGAGTAGGATATTCTTGTTTATAACAATCTTATTACAATGACCATGATCTAGGAAATATCATTTTGTCTCATCTTAGCTTCATGCGGATGGAAGTTTCTCTGGTTTTAATAATACTTAATTAGTCAAAAGCATTTCCTTTTATTAACGCCGCGATGGTATGTCGATACATTCTGATTTCCAAATCAAGAAAACATTCTTAAGCCGTTATACCTAACTTCCCATAAAGCTAGTATAACTCTTAAGTTTTCACAAACCAAGTATTACTTCTTCTTTCAAAATGATTCAAAAATCTTTTGAAATACTTCAAGTTCTTTATTAACACATAACAAGCGCTTATAGTTCAAATCGATTACCTTTTAAAACCACATGTATTTTCTTACCAACATAAAGTCATATAACCAACTTCCCATAAAGCCGTTATAACACTTTATGTTTTAAATCAATCAAATACATTTAGCACATGTACGTCTACCGTACTACATAGTTCACACATATCATGCTAGAAGAGATAGGAAGAGGTTCACATACCTCGCGACGAGTATCGACTAATAGCAAAACGCTCCAACCGTCGGCTACTCCTTAAGCCAAGCAGATCGCGCCACACGTAGCACTTCCACCTATAAGGCCACAAGGCGCTTATTAACATCTAGGTCTCATCGTAGAACTTTCTACAGAAATTTCGGCAGCACCTCCCCCCCCCGCAACCGCGTAAATCCCCTCCTCTATCGAGACCGGCTACCAAGCCAACCAGGGGGGGGTTATACATCTAACCCTAACGGGTACAATTCTACTCCACAGTACTACTACACAAGTCTACTGTAATACAGTCCTATGTAATTACAGTTCAGTATTCTTCTTTAAATTCAGGCTTAAGTCAAAAGACATTGCCGATAACTACGTTCAGTTTTATATACAGTATACTTCAACTATATAATCTAACAACATGTAATTTCCAATTACAATAGAGGGACAAGATAATTACCTCGATAAGCCCATAATTATCCTAGCTTAAAGTCGATCCTGGGCAATCGTTTAGCTCCAACTCTGAGCGCTCCAACCCGCTCTAAACCACCCTTAGAAGTTCTAACCAACTTCTACACAATACTCCAACGGACTATGGAGATTTTCCTAGGGTTTTGGTTTTGTGACTGACGGGAAGTATAATAGTATTTTCTGGGCTTTTCGTATAGGTATAACCTTAGAATACAACAAGGTATATGGCTAAGGTAATTTGGGCATTATAACAATACTTTTGAGAGTATTTCTACCAAGAGAGGGGGGGGTATCTATACGAAAACACTAGGCTAGGGGTACCCACGGCCACACCTCAAAGGGGAGAGGGGGAGGCTCTCGGCCATAAAGGCCTATCTAGGGAGGGCTCTTGGGCGAGTCAAACAAGAGGAGAGGAGGGATTTAACACTTAGGAAAGAATTGGAATGGATGCAGAAGTCATCCGACGGGGGGGTATTTATAGTGTAAGCCAAGGCCAACCAATGGCCAAGATCTTGCCAAGTGCATAACAAGTGTAGGGCCAAGATCTTGCCAAGTGCACACTAGCCAACTAACACAAAAATATCCTACCAACCCTTGACCACAAAAGCCACACTTTCGGCCAACACAATTTCCGCCCAAGGTGTTCCAATGAGAGGGTGACAAGTGTCACCCTCTTGTTGGTCCATAATGTTTCGTCTCTCGGAAAAATCCGCAAAAATTAAAAAAGACATAGCCGGAAATTCCCTACGAAAGTCGTGAAAACGTTTAGTCGAAAACGACTCTAACCGGGTGTTGTGCACAAATAAATTTCGGCCAAGCCACTTTCTCAAGTTCAAATTTTCTACGTACGTCCTTACGTACATACTCTGGAAATACGGGGTATAACATTCTCCCCTCCTTAGAAACATTCGTCCCGAATGTTCCTTCTAAGTCTCAAAACAAACGTGCGCCAGTATATTCTTCACTACTATACTTACGAGAACAATCCTTGCCACACATGGCCATAGAAACAACCGCACAAATACCCATCCAAGTCCACGAGGAAACACCTCTAACATCACCACAACCACCTCTCTCCAGGGTCTAAAAATATACTTCCTTCGTACCTTCTCTCTACAAAAGAAATGATCACATCTACGCTCGCCATACATGCTCGCTTCTCTCTTTACTCGT
This sequence comes from Przewalskia tangutica, assembly GCA_029844215.1. Lineage (NCBI taxonomy): Eukaryota > Viridiplantae > Streptophyta > Magnoliopsida > Solanales > Solanaceae > Przewalskia > Przewalskia tangutica. Next base: position 91,238,604 of record CM056723.1, read on the forward strand.
CGTAGATACCACTTTGTCACTTTGTCGCGAGCCTTGCTCCGACGACCCAACAAATGGTACCGGGCTGCTTGCGATCCCGGAGGATGTCGTACACTCAAACTCTTACCACATTCTGATACGGCTTCAGTATCTAAAACTCGGGGTTACTATCTCTAACGTGGTCATCATTAAGTGGGAACACTCTGGATGGATCTCCGATACTTTTCCCGAACATCACAATACGAAAGACCGGACGCACTGCCTCCCACGCCGGACGGCAAATGCTAACATATAGGCAACCTGGCCTATCCTTCACATGAACTCACAAGGGCCCAAAGTAACTCGGGCTAAGTTCCCTCTGTTTTCCAAAACTCGTCACACCCAAACCCGGGGTGGTACTTTCAAGAAGATCGACCGTCAACCTGAACTCTAAGCGTCGTCACCGATTATCCGCACAATTCCCCTGAGTGCGGAACTTCTTCTAGACAAGCTTCACTATCCACGATCTGTGGAACAAGCTGAACCAGTATCTGAACCTTGCCAACCTCGAACCAATCGACCGGCAACTTACACTTCCGCCCTTACAAGGCTTCATAAGGCGATATCCGAACACTGAAATGGTAGATCAAACACTACCTCCACAGGAGACAACAATCCTCACAACTACCCCTGAAATCCACGCACTGGCCCGAGGGCGAATGCGATTCTGAGACTCACCTGAGTTCTTAACCCTGCCTGGTAAACTTTTAGAAAACGAAAATAGCCACAACCTGGGCTTCACTGTCTGACATAAGGTAAAGGTAGGCACCCCGTGCAGCCTTTCAACCCTTCAGATAACTCAACACAGCCGAGTAAACGGTCCCGAACGAAGAACACGATGGGCTGCCCCCATCGACCCGACCACCGGTCGAATGCATCCACGAACTCGTACGCTGGTTAACTGAACATGGGCCTAACACCCTCGTGACCCTACCACAAGGCGGGACCACCACAAACTGACCCCACCACCAAACAGGCCGCGGGTTGACCCGCATCATGGCCTCAATCCGACCCGTCAACGAGCACAACACTAGTTCCCCGATTCGGAACAGTCTCACTAATCACGTTACGAAAACCTAGCGGTCTTCTTAGCTCAACTACCCCCTTTCATTCCACACTACTAGGGACCTATCCCAACCATAACTCACGTGCACTATGCACTCCGATAAGGGTCAAACATAACACTACACCTTTTCTCGAGATGGCCTCACCTCTAAGGTCTCTACGTAAAAAGCTCTAAGGCTCACACCTTCTCTATCCCCCAAAATCTTACTCGGTTAAACAACCATGATTTCAAATCACAACTAACACACTGCTATCAGAACATAGCACCTAAGGTATACTCACCTTATCACATATCGATCTATAGAGGTTAAAGATATATCTATATCTCTTGCTTCACTCCTTAATCGTTCAAATCAAACCGCCCCGTGAGGCGCAACTAAGGAAGGTGACGACTACCCATCGATCACGAAGGCTAAGTCCTCCTACAAGGACACTCTTCGACACTGACCACGGCGGTCATAGGCAACAAGTACCAACCTAAAAGATGACGTTCCCCGGGATGACGTCTGTCACACTGTGAACCGGAAGCCCTGGAGTTCTAACCAACTCCTGCATACCCCGAATGTCCTGAACTCCGTGGAAGACCACTCTGCACTGGCGGAGGTGCATAATCTGATCTGCTGGTGAGGTGACTCGCCTCGAAAGTTACTAAAGGACCTTGCCGCTCGCCCTCTTACGGTGTCCCCGTTAACTGCCGATTTCTACACGTCTCGGCCTGCTGCGCATAAGCCCGTACACAGGCCATGCTCAAGCCTAACTGAAGAATTACTCTTGCACAACCCTCTTTTAGATAGTCCTCAAGACTCGCGGTACATCGGTATACTCTCTGGTAGCCAAATCTATAGCTAGCAACGTGGTCGCTTTGCAATCTAAATGCTCTGTTCTGGTCGTGGGCGAAGGTTCATATATCATGGCGCGATGTAGGATTTGCCGCCGTGCCAAACTCTTTGGGGCTAGTGACGTCGCAGAAATCTCCGAATGAAGCACTACCCTAGGTAATGATTGGGCCTGTGCCCTCGCCACCCTCTGTACTCTACTCGCAGCTCCCTCGGCTGCCTTGCCCTCCTGGGCTCGGGTTGCCCTACGCGGAGGCATATCGGTAAGGAAAGAAATACGTTAGAGGTCCAACTTACAACACGACTCTAAGGCACGATCTCGAGTGAGAAGAATAGAAACCAATCCTAAAATATCCTATAGCCTCACGATTATTGATGTGGTGCACAACACACCGATAATCAAGACTTCGGATCGATACGTCAGACACTTTCCGAGGATTAATCGCTCTGATACCACTTTTGTCACGACCGAACCGGGCGTGATCGTGCCTACCGGGCACCCTAGTGACACAACATCAGTGTCGGCGAACATAAAACACGTACATGAAACAAGTGAAGTACAAAGCGATGTCGAGAAAACTTGCCTTTCGGCATATATAAATAACAACTTTTACAAATGAGCAGTTTAATCCTTTTTACAAACCACCCAGCGATACTACAGACCTCTAAGAAATGATACGACAACAATGGCGGGACGGGGCCCGCCATACCCCGAATATGGCACCTACAACAACAGGACTATACCATGATAAGCCTCGGAGGAACGGAGCTTCCACACGCTGAGCGTGACCCTAAGAGCGAGGATCAACGGCGGTGTACCTCAACTGCGGCATGAACGCGGCCAAGGAGGTCGAGACAACAGTGCAGAGTATGTGGCGAAAATACATCGTAAATGAAATCATAGCGATCATATAAAGCGGGAGACATGTATGATAACCAAACTACGCTTTACAACAAAGCGATCATGTCAAGTCGGGGACTCGCCCTCAAGTCATCACTCAAGTATAACAATGGGTCTCGGGCCCACAACATCAATCATGCGTGGAATACCTTCCTCACTGGCGATCTATGATATAAAAGCACCAAGGAACACACATGAACACCAGTCCCACTGTGTCATCATAAAACTGTACGGGGTAAGTACGAAGGCATAGCCGACTACTAAAACCCACAGTACCAACAAGGTCATGAACTGTATCATAAGATCAGTCTAAACCGTCACAGGATCAAAGCCTCCAACTTGCCCGCGATATCGATACGCGTCTAACCTCGGAACTCCCGCAGCTCGCATAGGCCAATCTCATCGCCCGCATGAGGTATTCCCGCATCGAGGGTAGCTACTCCCGATCGCCCCGACTTCGCGCGATCCGCGTGGCCACATGGACCGCATGCCCGTAAAGGACGATACTAACACGGAACTCTCGTAGCTCGCATAGGCCGGGACTGCATGAGGTATTCTCGAATCATAGGTCCATCGACCCGCTGAGTCTACCCGCGTCGGAGGCGGCTTAACCCGGAATCATCTCAAGAGATGAATGCCACAATACTATCATAACGACTGATAGTTAATAAGCACAATCAAGGGAAACCCCTTCGCATAAACATCACAAGATACTAACACACGTAGCATCCCAACACGTTTACTTATCAAAGCAATCAAGAAAGTATTACAAGGCTATCACAAACCAATACAATCAAGTTGTTCACACAAGGTACCTTCTATATGATTAACAAGATCGGGTTTTTATCCCCAAAGTACTTCATACATTAACTCTTTAAAAGATACGTTACTTTCACAATGTCACACAATACCCGTAGTATAAAAAGAGTGACTATCCTTTTAAAGTAAATCAATTACTTCTCTTTGTAAAATCAAGTAGCAACATTCTTTTCCAATGATCAAGTTTGCCTAATTTCCAATGTTCAAGTTTCTCATTTTAGAAAGGTTTCGTAGTTCATAGTCTTATTCATTTGAGAATATAATTCTCCTTAAAACTATCTGAAAAACATAAGTCTCATATGTGAGTAGGATATTCTTGTTTATAACAATCTTATTACGTGACCATGATCTAGGAAATATCATTTTGTCTCATCTTAGCTTCTATGCAGATGGAAGTTTCTCTTGGTTTTAATAATACTTAATTAGTCAAAGCATTTCCTTTTATTAACGCAGCGATGGTATGTCGATACATTCGATTTCGAAATCAAGAAAACATTCTTAAGCCGTTATACCTAACTTCCCATAAAGCTAGTATAACTCTTAAGTTTTCACAAACCAAGTATTACTTCTTCTTTCAAAATGATTCAAAAATCTTTTGAAATACTTCAAGTTCTTTATTAACACATAACAAGCCAGTTATAGTTCAAATCGATTTACCTTTTAAAACCACATGTATTTTCTTACCAACATAAAGTCGTTATAACCAACTTCCCATAAAGCCGTTATAACACTTTATGTTTTAAATCAATCAAATACATTTAGCACGTATGCGTCTCACCGTACTACATAGTTCACACATATCATGCTAGAAGAGATAGGAAGAGGTTCACATACCTCGCGGCGAGTATCGACTAATAGCAAAACGCTCAACCGTCGGCTACTCCTTAAGCCAGCGCGCGCCACACGTAGCACTTCCACCTATAAGGCCACAAGGCGCTTATTAACATCTAGGTCTCATCGTAGAACTTTCTCTGAAATTTCGTGGCACCTCCCCGCATCCGCGTAAATCCCTCCTCTATCGAGACCGGCTACCAAGCCAACCGGGGTTATACATCTAACCCTAACGGTACAATTCTACTCCACGACTACTACACAAGTCTCATGTCAGGTCTATGTAATTACTGATTCGGATTCTTCTTTAAATTCAGGCTTAAGTCAAAAGACATTGCCGATAACCACGTTCAGTTTTATATACAGTATACTTCAACTATATAATCTAACAACATGTAATTTCCAATTACAATAGAGGGACAAGATAATTACCTTGATAAGCCCATAATTATCCTAGCTTAAAGTCGATCCTGGGCAATCGTTTAGCTCCAACTCTGAGCGCTCCAACCCGCTCTAAACCACCCTTAGAAGTTCTAACCAACTTCTACACAATACTCCAACGGACTATGGAGATTTTCCTAGGGTTTTGGTTTTGTGACTGACGGGAAGTATAATAGTATTTTCTGGGCTTTTCGTATAGGTATAACCTTAGAATACAACAAGGTATATGGCTAAGGTAATTTGGGCATTATAACAATACTTTTGAGAGTATTTCTACCAAGAGAGGGGGGGTATCTATACGAAAACACTAGGCTAGGGGGGGTACCCCACGGCCACACCCCAAAGGGGAGAGGGGGAGGCTCTCGGCCATAAAGGCCTATCTAGGGAGGGCTCTTGGACGAGTCAAACAAGAGGGGAGAGGGAGGGATTTAACACTTAGGAAATATTTGGAATGGATGAAGAAGTCATCCTAAGGGGGGGTATTTATAGTGTAAGCCAAGGCCAACCAATGGCCAAGATCTTGCCAAGTGCATAGCAAGTGTAGGGCCAAGATCTTGCCAAGTGCACACTAGCCAACTAACACAAAAATATCCTACCAACCCTTGACCACAAAAGCCACACTTTCGGCCAACACAATTTCCGCCCAAGGTGTTCCAATGAGAGGGTGACAAGTGTCACCCTCTTGTTGGTCCATAATGTTTCGTCTCTCGGAAAAATCCGCAAAAATTAAAAAAGACATAGCCGGAAATTCCCCTACGAAAGCTGTGAAAACGTTTCGTCGAAAAACGACTCTAACCGGGTGTTGTGCACAAATAAATTTCGGCCAAGCCACTTTCTCAAGTTCACATTTTCTACGTACGTCCTTACGTACATACTCTGGAAATACGGGGTATAACAACCCCCCCCCCCTAGCCTAGTTGCTTTCGTATAATACCCCCCTCTTTTGGTAGAATACTCTCAAAAGTATTGTTATAATGCCCAAATTACCTTAGCCTATACCTTGTAGTATTCTAAGGTTATACTTGTACAAAAAGCCCAGAAATACTATTATACTTCCCGTCACAAACCGAAACCCTAGGGAAATCTCCATAGTCCGTTGGAGTATTGTGTAGAAGTTGGTTAGAACTTCTAAGGGTGGTTTAGAGCGGGTTGGAGCGCTCGGAGTTGGAGCTAAACGATTGCCCAGGATCGACTTTAAGCTAGGATAATTATGGGCTTATCGAGGTAATTATCTTGTCCCTCTATTGTAATTGGAAATTACATAATTGCTTGAATATATAGTTGAAGTATACTATATAATGGGCGAACGTAGTTATCGGCAATGTCTTTTGACTTAAGCTGAATAATACTTACGCAATGTCTTGCGACTTAAGCACGAATTTAAAGAAAGTCTTGAATCGTAATTACATAGGGTTGTATTAAGATAGACTTGTGTAGTAGTACCGGAGTAGAATTGTACCCGTTTGGGTTAGATATATAACCCCTGGTTGGCTTGGTAGGCCTCGATAGAGAGGAGATTTCTGTTGCGGGGGGGGAGGTGCTGCCGAATTTTCTGTAGAATGTTCTACGAAGAGACCTAATGTTAATAAACGCCTTGTGGCCTTATAGGTTGAAGTACTACGTGTGGTGCGATCTACGTGGCTTAAGGAGTAGCCGACAGTTGGAAGTACTTGGAGCGTTTTGCTATTAGTCGATACTCGTCGCGAGGTATGTGAACCTCTTCCTATCTCTTCTAGCATGATATGTGTGAACTATGTAGTACGGTGACGACATGTGCTAAATGTATTTGATTGGTGTAAACATAAAGTGTTATAACGGCTTTATGGGAAGTTGGTTATAACGACTTTATGTTGGTTAGAAAATACATGTGGTTTTAAAAGGTAACTGATTTGAACTATAACTGGCTTGTTATGTGTTAATAAAGAACTTGAAGTATTTCAAAAGATTTTTGAATCATTTCGAAAGAAGAAGTAATATTTGGTTTTTGAAAAACTTAAGAGTGATACTAGCTTTATGGGAAGTTAGGTATAACGGCTTAAGAATGTTTCTTGATTTGGAAATCGAGAATGTATCGACAAACCAACTGCGGCGTTAATAAAAGGAAATGTTTTGACTAATTAAGCATTATTAAAACCGAGAAACTTCCATCTGCATAGAAACTAAGATGAGACAAAATGATATTTCCTAGATCATGGCTGCTGTAATAAGATTGTTATAAACAAGAATATCCTACTCACATATAAGGCTTAGGTTTCTCAGATTGTTTAAAGGAGAATTATATTCTTAAATGAATAAGACTATGAACTACGAAACCTTTCTAAAATTAGGCAAACTTGAACATTGGAAAAGAATGTTGCTACTTGATTTTACAAAGAGAAGTAATCGATTTACTTTAAAAAGATAATCACTCTATGTTCATATACTACGGGTATTGTGTGGTTTTTTTGGGAAGTAACGTATCTTTTAAAGATTTAATGTATGAAGTACTTTGGGGATAGGTACCCGAACTTGTTAGTAGAAAGTACCTTGTGTGAATAACTTGATTGTATTGGTTTGTGATAGCCTTGTAATACTTTCTTGTTGACTTGATAAGTAAGCATGTTAGGATGCTACGTGTGTTAGTATCTTGTGATTATTATGTGAGGGGGTCACTCCTGTTGTGCTTACGTTGTTAAACGTTAAGACCGTTGTACTATTATTGTATCACATACCCCCTTGACTTATTATACGAGGGCTTGCCACCCGATGCGGTCTTTCGGCTATCACGGTCCTCGTGACTACGCGAGTCGCGGTAGCTCCAGGATTTGATCATTCGGGTGTTTAGCCCGACGGGGATTCCTATGCGGTCTGTTGAGACTATGCGGTCTTTTGAGACTATGCGGGTTGCGGGAGCCTGGCGAATACCGAGGTTGGCTGCGCCGATGCGGGTATACCTCAGTGATGCAGGACCATGATTCGAGAATACCTCATGCGGGTCCGTGTGTGACCTATGCGGGCTGCGAGTTCGAGAATAGACGCGCACATTGATATTGCGGGCGGTGGCGGCCGATCATGTAGTGCGGTGCAGAAAGACCTCGGGATACGCTTTGTGGTATTTTTGTGCGTGGGTCTTAGTAGTCGGCTATGCCTTCGTACTTGCCCGTGCGGGTTTATTGTGATAACTTTGAGGCGTGAGTCACGACTTGACATATTTGCTTATTTGTTGTGGATGTAGTTTGCTTATCATACATGTCTCTGCTTTATAGACTATTATGATTTCATTTACGTATTTTTAGTTTCACATACTCTGCACTTGTTGTCGACCTCCTTCGGCTGCGTTCATGCGCGAGTTGAGGTACACGATCGTTGATCCTAGCTCTCGTGGTCACGATTCGGCGTATGGAAAGCTCCGTTTCTCGGAGGCTTATCGATGGTAAAGTCCTGTCGTATAGGTGTTTACATTCGGGGTTTTGGCGGGGCCTGTCCGCCATTGTTGTCGTATCATTCTTAGAGTGCAGAAATCTTTGTGTGGCGGGTTTGTAAAAAGGATTAAACTGTTCATTTGTAATGTTGTTATTTATATATGCCGAAAGGCGAGTTTTCCTCAGATTACTGTTTTGTACTTCTGTCATTTCATGTATGTGTTTTATGTTCCGCTGATTACTCTGATGTTGTGTCACTAGGGTGCCCGGGGTAAGGCACGATCCAGGCGATTGTCGTGTGATTATATATTATACTTTGTACATGCTGACGGTGATGTGGTATTTGTTACACCCCGTAATTCCATGACACATATATAAGAATGTACGTAAGGAACCAGGATGTTAAAAATTTGAACGAAAGGAAGAATTGTTTTCCGAAGGAAAAATCTTTCGAACCTCGGCAAAGAGAAGTGTTTGTTAAAGGGAATTGGGTTATCGAGTTTGCTATTTGAGACATTTAGAATTTATCGGAACTACGAAAGTTTATTTACAGATTTGGATACGTGTGGCCCACCCGAGAAATTTTATGTTTTTGTGGGACCCACGAGGTTTCCGATATTTTGACCAATTATGGAAATTTCGGGAAACAAAACATTATGGACGAATGGGAGGGTGACACGTGTCACCCCCACACACACACACACTTGGGCTTGGACGAAAATGGGCAAGAATGGGCCAAGTCCTGAAAGGCCAAGGCTTGACATTATTGACCAAGTAAATGAGCCCACATAGCTTGATATTTAAATGAATTCATCCAAGCCACACAAATGTTCTAATCTAGACACTTGAATGTAGTATATATCTACACTAGTAGTGCAAGACTTTGTCATTTCAACACTTAGAGAAATTTGAAAATCTTGTTCTTGCTCTTTAATGAGCTCTCGGCCATGAGGCCTTATGGAGGAGGAAATTTTGCAATTGTTGTTCAAAATTCACAATACTTCAACCCAAGGTTCCTAAGGGTATTGTAAGGATATCTCAATAGAAAGATCCCGGAAAAACTACGTTTTCACGTTAGTCGCAAGGCAAAAACCTAAGGAGTTCTTGAACTTTGAAGTTGGAACTTGAAGAGGAGTTCTTCATAAGCTTCTTAGGGTTGAAAATAGCGGATTGGAACGTCAATAAGAGGAGTTAAGGTTGCTAAGGATCGACTTTGAAGCTTGGATTGGATTTGGGCTTATTGAGGTATAAATCTTCGTCTTACTATTGTGATTGAAGATTTCGTGTTATGATAAGTTAGAAATGATCATGTGTTATATATTATGAATATTGATAAGTGTTATGGAATTTTGGAAGCCTAAATCCGAAAAGTTCATGTTAGCCATAAAGATTGTAATTCCATTTAATTGTTAGTTACGATCGTCGCATGTTATAGAAAGAAGGGATTATAGTTGTTATAATCGTTTGCGGCTATATAACATGTTAGACTAAACAACTTGGATTGAAGAAGAATTGGAAAAGACTTTGTGTTGTTGTACATTGTTAGCCGAGAATGACATTGAAATGTTAGACTATTTGGATATCGATTGTGGGGCAGAATTTTACACGTCCTGTTAAGGCGTGTAATCCCCTTTGTATTGCTGAATTGTTGGGCCTTAAATGTGGCGTTTGATTATTGATTTTCGGACATTGAAAAAGGTGGAAAAGTATGTAGAAACAAAGGAAGTGTTGTCCGATTTTCCGTAGAATTTAGTGACTTTGCACTTAGAATATTTTACGTTTGAAGTTAGAAGTTAATAGACGTATTATGGTCATTATAGGTTGACATACTACGTACGGCATATTGGACTTAGCAAGTAGATTGAACCAAAGAGGTATGTGAAACTTTCTTATCTATTGAGCATGAGTAGTTGTGAACGTATAGTACGGTAGGCGTACGAGATTTAAATGAATTTAGTTTCATTTGATATCATTGACTTGTTTTAAGGATGTCCAAGTTGGTTGAGTTAGGAAATTAACTCACTTGTTTTTAAAGGATAGAAATGCCTTGGTTTCAAAAGCATAATGAATGGTTTATTCTAATAAGGTAAACAAAGATTTCTTGACTTGAAAATGTATAGAATACTTGATTTGGAAAGTATAGATTCCTAGAGCTATTCTAAAATTAAGAAACTTGATTACTAAAGTTAAGAGACTTGAAGTATTTTAAAAGTATAAAGTGTAAGTCTCTTGGTTATAAAGAAGAATGTAAGTATCTAAAGTATAAAGTTAGTATAACGGCTTTATGGGAAGTTAGTTATAATAGCTTTATGGAAAGTTAAAAGACTGGTTTACTCTAGCAATGTAAATTAAGATAAAATGACTTGAAAGGAAGAAAGGCAAATTGATTTGAAGGCATCAATTGCTTAAAGTTTTAAAGTAAAAAGTCACTTGATTTAGAAGTCTTTAAATGTAGTTCTAAAAGGTATTGTGACTTGTTTTAAAAAGTAGATATGACTTGATACTACGGTTATTAGTATCTTGGAAGTTTTATATGAAAAAGAGTCATTTTAAAAGAATAGAAATACGTAGTACTTTGGGTTAAATTCTCGGATTTTATAATGACATGTTAGTGCCTTAAGTAAACTAAAATGAGAGTGTATATGAACAAAACTAATAAAAAGTTAGGGGATTTCTTAACTTGCTTATGATAATTATGATAAGCCGGTGGTGCTTATGTTATGTATGATAAACTGGTAGTGCTTATGTTATGTATGATAGTCGGTTGTGCTAGTGATATATTGTTCATTACGGGGTCATTCCCCGGGTTTGTGGCATTTGCACATTCCATGGATTTGCTACCCATGATGCGAGGAATACCTCATGCGAGTTCGTAGGGCTTATACGGGTGAAATAGTCCTATGCGGGGCGGACCAGTCCTATGCGAGAAGATTACCTCATGCGGGTCCACTCGACCTATTCGGGCGGATACAATCTATGCGAGGAAATTACCTCATTGCGGGTCCACAGGACCTATGCGGGTGAAATAGTCCCAGGAGTAGGATTGCTTAATTGTACTACGGGCGGGTGGCCCTACTTTGATCATGAGCCTCCTATTTTTATGCAGTAAAGTATACTCTTGTTTACTCTCATTGTTAGTAAGGCACAGTGTATTGTTATTTGAGTTATCATACATGTGTCCAGCTTTATTTTAGACGTATGATTTCATTACAGTACTTTCAGTTTCACATGCTTGGTACATGTTGTACTGACCTCCTTCGGGGGGCTGCGTTCATGCCGCAGGTAGAGTATACAGGTTGATGATCCTCACTCTTAGGATCACTGTTCAGCTGTTGAGAAGCTCCATTACTCTGGAGGCTTATCCTTGGTTCAGATCCCTGGTATTGTCGGTTGTTGTACATTCAGGGGTATGTCGGGGCCCTGTCCCGTCACAATTGTTATTCTTAGAGGTCTGTAGTCATGTCTTGTGGATTGGGTTGTAAAGAAAGAAAAATAAAAGAGGTAACTGTTGTTTGGGTTATGTGTGTACTTTTGGAAGGTGGCCTTATCGGCTAGTCTGTTATTTATTCTTTTGAGTTATATGTATGTTCCGCTGCTATTCTCTGATGTATACCTGTAAGGGGTGCTCAGGTAGGGCACCAGTCGCGGGCCCAGGGTCGGGTCATGACAAAAGTGGTATCAGAGCAGTTAGTCATCGGAAAGTGTCTACAGACCGTGTCTAGTAGAGTCTTGATTATCGGTGTGTTGTGCACCACATCTATAATCAGGAGGCTGCAGGACATTTAGGATTGGTTTCCATTCTTCTCACTCTGAGATCGTGCGATAGAGCTGTGTTGTTAGGGCCGTCTCTCCCTAACGAGTTATGTTGATTGCAGTTATGAGAAAGGCAGCAGTGACCCAGGAAGGATTATGTGGATTACGTATCCAGGTTGGTAATAATTGTTATATAGTTGGTATTATGACATACAACGATACGGAGTTATGTATGAGGGCCAGACGCCTGTTGCCTCGAATGATTTTGATTACCAAGGATTGGTAAGGATTAAATAGATACCGAGAATGTATGAAACAGTTTAATGAATTCTCATCAAGGCTTTACGTACTAATTTGAGATAATTAGGGATGATGAGCTGTCTAAGAAGGTAATGAACCCTTAAGAAGTTATGATTAAGGGACTTAATGGAAGACTATGTTAATAGATTAAGCTACGTGGTATGATTAAGATAATGGTACGGATGAGATCCGTATGGAGTAAGTAATGATTGTTGTGATCCAGACAACACAATTAAGAGCTTATGAGAAGCTATCTTACCCGTATGTGGGGAAGGATAAGGTAGGCTTGGAGCATGGAAATTGCAAGCGTAGGGATATTAATAACCGCCGAGACCTTAGGTATATAAGGCCTTCTCGGGAAATAAGATTTAATTCAGACTAAGGGTAAGAGTTAAGTACGATGGTGGGTCGGGTTGAGGACCTATTACGGGTCACCCCATAGCCAGATATGGAGTGGGATCAATTGGTAGTAGTTCCGCTACGTGACAGGGTCACGAGGGTGCAAGGCCCAAGTCTAGTTAATTGTTTTACGGATTCGTGGACACGTTCCACCGGAACCAGGTCGTGAGAGCCGAAAAGGGCCTTATGTTGTTTAGAATAGTAACTCCAAGGATTGGAGGCCAGAATCAGTATGGGGGTTATGTACGTAAGCTAGAATAAGTTTGGAAGTACGGAAAGAGTACGACCGGTAAGAAAGAGAGCAACCAAGTGTAAAAGAATAGAGTCTGAATCCATGAGAACCTTTCGAGGTGACTACACCCGTGAGTGATGGGTGGTAGATGAGCGGGTATATAATAACTGCCCGATGATGATACAGTCGTCGGGCCCTAGCAGACCTAGTAGAGTTGATATGACAGACTTTGAGGACATTATGAGTACGGGCTAGTTGGCCTTTTGTTATGCCAACGTTGACTACATAGAGAGATTGGTTCGGTTCCAGTTTTCCGGTAAGCTGGTTATCGAGTGGAAATGAAGGAAAGTGGTTGTAACCAGTGAATTATCCTTCCTTCTTTGACATCGTTGATTTTAATAAGTCTGTGTGACTTGTTCATTTGAGGTAAATTGATGCAGAAAGTAAGTAATACTTGAATTTGAAGGAGTTTATGTTAAGTGCCCTTGGAGGTACGTGGAGTTGGTTTGGTGTGGAGGTCAGGGCCACGACCTTCCGGATAATTTCAGGAAAGCGCGCACGGCAAGAATAAGATAAGTACGAGTGTTGTCTGTAGAAAACAGAAGACATCCTTGGTAGGTTTTGAGAATCTACACTATTTTTAAGGCGGTGCTTGATGATTAGATATTTACAGGACCACAAGAGGACCCTGTGATTAGGGCTGTGACTTCAAGGAAAGATTATTAAAAGGAGATAAGCTATCTCCCCCACGTAACAAGATAGTTGTACGTATTATTGAGGGCTATGTGTACCCTTTATTTAAGCCTTAAATATGGGACTGGTAAAGTCCCCAGCTTCGTTATGCAATAAGTTACAATTTTAATTAACCGTGGAAAAAGGTATTGTGTTGGGCTAATTGAGAACGACATTAGGAAATGGTCGAGGATGTGTCTTAAGGATATAAATGTTGGTTATAAGCATAAATGGAAATGTAGGACCCAGGAACGAGATAGATATATTTGGGTTAGTAATTAGTATGATGACGGGTTATGACCAGAATAATAAGGAGAATGCAATTACAGTTATAAAGGTTTCCCAAGACATAATTACCCAGGCTAGTGCGAAGACCATTAGAAATGATGGGCAGATAGGAACACCTCGACGATAGGTGGCAAGCCTATAATGACGGGCCAGACCATATATATACGGGGAGGTAAGAGACCCCAGGGCAGCTTGTAATGAAATAAAGGTAAGGTGATGAGATACTCGAACGATAAGAAATCTTGGCAAGCCATTAGACTATGTAATACCATGAATTGAGGTTGGACACCTGACTATAAGATCTATGAGCTGAAAGAAAATAATAGGATTACTACTTAATGAAATCAAGGAAGCCTCCCCTAAATTGTGATTTGACAGGAAGTCTTAAGCCGTGAGACGAGCAAAGGAGTCGAATCTAAGTATAGTGACCAAGTTTGGTTGCAACAGAGAGATGAAATAGGAATCGTAATTGAAATTATAACCCCAAATATTTCAGAAGTATGAGACAGGCTTCCAGATATGGGAAGATAAGCTGACTATGACTTCCGTTCTAACCCTTCCTAAGGCCTGAATGACTAGAGGGTTAGGTTATTATGGTAACACTTTGTGTGTTTTGGCTGGGTTGTGTGCGGATGCAACACGATAAAGTGACGACCTATATTTCTCGACAGCTACGGAGGCATGATAGTGGAGTTTGGGTCCGAGGAGTTGCCGAGTTTTCCCTCGTTGAGAAGGGGAAGAGGCGACAGTGTAAGGATCCAGTTCTAGGGCGAATTTGAGATACGACTCTCTAAGAAGAGAAGGACCCTTTTGGGTAGAACCGGATAGGGTGCTGTGAGATGAGGATAGATTGGGTGTGGCCGATGCTGCAGGACTAGTCAGCAGGTTTTAGGGGAGGCACGCAGTGCTTATTGCTCTATTTGTTCGGGGTCGACTAATTTATGTTGTGACCTCAGATGTATGTATTGGTAAGATGGACTGAAGAGGGACGTAGCAGAGTTTATTGCTTAGTGTCCGAATTAGTAGCAGGTCAGGGTTGGGCACCAGAAGCCCGGTGGGCTATTGCAGGCGATTGAGATCTCGACTTAGAAATGAGAGGTGATTAATATGGATCTTGTTACAGGGTTGCATCGTACTCAGAGGAAGTGCGACTCCTTATGGGTTATAGTATACAGGCTGACGAAATCAGCCCATTTTCTTCTGGTCAGGACCACTTACTCGGCTGAGGAGTATGCTTGATTATATGGCAGAGAGATTGTGAGACTGCACGGGGTTCCTACAGTTATGATGTCAGACAGATGAGCTCAGTTTACGGCTAACTTCTGGAGGTTTCCCAGAAGGTATTAAGGACACAGGTGAGTCTCAGTGTTGCATTTCACCCTCAGACCGATGGACAGGCAGAGAGTACTATCCAGGCACTTGAGGATAGGTCGCGGGCCTGTATTCTTGATTTCAGAGATAGCTGGAAGGATTATTATGCCTCTTGTTGAGTTACGTACGATAACAGATACCCTTCCAATATTCAGATGGCCGGTATGAGGCTTGTTATGAAAGAAAGTGTAGATCGTCGGTCGGTTGGTTCCACGTAGGCAAGGTTCAGTTAATTGGCCCAGACTTGATTTCAGCAGGCTATGGATAAAGCGAAGCTTAACCAGAAAAGATTATTAATAAAGCTCAGAGTCAGCAGAAGTTTTATGCAGATAACCGACGTCGACACTTGGAGTTAAGGTTGACATTTTCGTATAAGTATTGTTATGTAGCCATGTATGGCAAGTGTGATTATGCTGGGTATAGTCAAGGAACTATGTCAATATCCGTTTAGATGGGACTCTGAAAGAACATTCGGGGACGAATGTTTCTAAGGAGGGGAGAATGTTACACCCCGTAATTCCAGGACACATATATAAGAATGTACGTAAGGAACCAGGATGTTAAAAATTTGAACGAAAGGAAGAATTGTTTTTCGAAGGAAAAATCTTCCGAACCTCGGCAAAGAGAAGTGTTTGTTAAAGGCAATTGGGTTCTCGAGTTTGCTATTTGAGATATTTAGAATTTATCAGAACTACAGAAGTTTATTTACAGAGTTGGATACGTGTGGCCCAGCCGAGAAATTTTACGTTTTTGTGGGGCCCACGAGGTTTCCGATATTTTGACCAATTATGGAAATTTCGGGAAACGAAACATTATGGACGAATGGGAGGGTGACACGTGTCCCCCCCCCCCCCCACTTGGGCTTGGACGAAAATGGGCAAGAATGGGCCAAGTCTTGAAAGGCCAAGGCTTGAAATTATTGACCAAGTCAATGAGCCCACATAACTTGATATTTAAATGAATTCATCCAAGCCACACAAATGTTCTAATCTAGACCCTTGAATGTAGTATATATCTACACTAGTAGTGCAGACTTTGTCATTTCAACACTTAGAGAAATTTGAAAATCTTGTTCTTGCTCTTTAATGAGCTCTCGGCCATGAGGCCTTATGGAGGAGGAAATTTTGCAATTGTTGTTCAAAATTCACAATACTTCAACCCAAGGTTCCTAAGGGTATTGTAAGGATATCTCAATAGAAAGATCCCGGAAAAACAACGTTTTCACATTAGTTGCAAGGCGAAAACCTAAGGAGTTCTTCAACTTTGAAGTTGGAACTTGAAGAGGAGTTCTTCATAAGCTTCTTAGGGTTGCAAATAGCGGATTGGAACGTCAAGAAGAGGAGTTAAGGTTGCTAAGGATCGACTTTGAAGCTTGGATTGGATTTGGGCTTATTGAGGTATAAATCTTCGTCTTACTATTGTGATTGAAGATTTTGTGTTATGATAAGTTAGAAATGATCATGTGTTATATATTATGAAGATTGATAAGTGTTATGGAATTTTGGAAGCCTAAATCCGAAAAGTTCATGTTAGCCATAAAGATTGTAATTCAATTTAATTGTTAGTTACGATCGTCGCATGTTATAGAAAGAAGGGATTATAGTTGTTATAATCGTTTGCGGCTATATAACATGTTAGATTAAACAACTTGGATTGAAAAAGAATTGGAAAATACTTTGTGTTGTTGTACATTCTTAGCCGAGAATGACATTGAAATGTTAGACTATTTGGATATCGATTGTGGGGCAGAATTTTACACGTCTTGTTAAGGCGTGTAATCCCCTTTGTATTGCTGAATTGTTGGGCCTTAAATGTGGCATTTGGTTATTGATTTTCGGACTTTGAAAAAGGTGGAAAAGTGTGTAGAAACAAAGGAAGTGCTGTCCGATTTTCCGTAGAATTTAGTGATTTTGCACTTAGAATATTCTACGTTTGAAGTTTTCATTATAGGTTGAAATACTACGTACGGCATATTGGACTTAGAAAGTGGATTGAACCAAAGAGGTATGTGGAACTTTCTTATCTCTTGAGCATGAGTAGTTGTAAATGTATAGTACGGTAGGCGTACGAGATTTAAATGAATTTAGTTTCATTTGATATCCTTGACTTGTTTTAAGGATGTCCAAGTTGGTTGAGTTAGGGAATTAACTCACTTGTTTTTAAAGGATAGAAATGCCTTGGTTTCAAAAGCATAATGAATGGTTTATTCTAATAAGGTAAACAAAGATTTCTTGACTTGAAAATGTATAGAATACTTGATTTGGAAAGTATAGATTCCTAGAGCTATTCTAAAGTTAAGAAACTTGATTACTAAAGTTAAGAGACTTGAAGTATTTTAAAAGTATATGATACTTGGTTTTTGGAAAGTTGAAGTCTTTTGGTTATAAAGAAGAATGTAAGTATCTAAAGTATAAAGTTAGTATAACGACTTTATGAGAAGTTGGTTATAATAGCTTTATGGAAAGTTAAATGAATGGTTTACTCTAGCAATGTAAATTAAGATAAAATGACTTGAAAGGAAGAAAGGCAAATTGATTTGAAGGCATCAATTGCTTAAAGTTTTAAAGTAAAAAGTCACTTGATTTAGAAGTCTTTAAATGTAGTTCTAAAAGGTATTGTGACTTGTTTTGAAAAGTATTTATGACTTGATACTACGGTTATTAGTATCTTGGATGTTTTATATGAAAAAGAGTCATTTTAAAAGAATAGAAGTACGTAGTACTTTGGGTTAAATTCTCGGATTTTATAATGACATGTTAGTGCCTTAAGTAAACTAAAATGAGAGTGTTTATTAACAAAACTAATAAGAAGTTAGGGGATTTCTTAACTTGCTTATGATAATTATGATAAGCCGATGGTGCTTATGTTATGTATGATAAGCTGGTAGTTCTTATGTTATGTATGATAGCTGGTTGTGCTAGTGATATATTGTTCATTACGGGGTCATTCCCCGGGTTTGTGGCATTTGCATATTCCATGTATTTGCTATCCATGATGCGAGGAATACCTCATGCGAGTCCGTAGGGCTTATGCGGGTGAAATAGTCCTATGCGGGGCGGACCAGTCCTATGCGAGGAGATTACCTCATGCGGGTCCATACGACCTATGCGGGCGGATACAGTCTATGCGAGGAAATTACCTCATTGCGGGTCCACAGGACCTATGCGGGTGAAATAGTCCCAGGAGTAGGATTGCTTAATGATACTACGGGCGGGTGGTCCTACTTTGATCATGAGCTCCTATTTTTATGCAGTAAAGTATACTCTTGTTTACTCTCATTGTTAGTAAGGCACAGTGTACTGTTATTTGAGTAATCATACATGTCTCCAACTTTATTTTAGACTTATGATTTCATTCTGAGATTTCGGGCCACATACTTGGTACATGTTGTACTGACCTCCTTCGGGGGGCTGCGTTCATGCCGCAGGTAGAGTATACAAGTTGATGATCCTCACTGTTAGGATCACTGTTCTGCTGTTGAGAAGCTCCATTACTCTGGAGGCTTATCATTGGTTCAGATCCCTGGTATTGTCGGTTGTTGTACATTCAGGGGTATGGCGGGGCCCTTTCCCGTCACAGTTGTTATTCTTAGAGGTATGTAGTCATGTCTTGTGGATTGGGTTGTAAAGAAAGAAAAAAAAAAGAGGTAACTGTTGTTTGGGTTATGTGTGTACTTTTGGAAGGTGGCATTATCGGCTAGCCTGTTATTTATTCTTTTGAGTTATATGTATGTTCCGCTGCTATTCTTTGATGTATACCTGTAAGGGGTGCTCAGGTAGGGCACCAGTCGCGGGCCCGGGGTCGGGTCGTGACAGTATTCCATGAGCATGATTCTGTGATATTGGTTATATATTATTTGCTGACGGTGAGGTTAGTATTCCACGGGCATGCTTCTGTAATAGGATGTGCGTAACAATTCTATGGGCAGATGTCCTTGATCTTGACATGATTTTCATACTTTGAAAAGGTACAGTAGAATCTCCTTTTTAAAATGACGCAGTTGATCCCATTTTTGAAAGGTATACTTGATTCTCATTTTGGAAAGATACAGTTGGCTCTTATTTTATATGACACGGATATATCTGGTATTTGATTATTTTACTTATCACTGTCATTTCTTGGCCTGATTTTAATACTGTACTTTATTTTTGTTCCATACTTAGTACATTATTGTACTGACCCCCTCTCCGGGGGGCTGCGTTCATGCCCGTATGTTTAGGTTCGCAGTTGGGTGATCCGCGTGTGTAGGACCTTTTGTCAGCTGTTGAGGTAGCTCAATTGCTCCGGGGCTTACCATTAGTACGTTTTGTATATTCAGGGGTACGACGGGGCCCTGTCCCGCCATGTTATACATTCATACTCTCTAGAGGTCTGTAGTCATAGGTGGGCTATGTATATGGGTTGTGTATATGAAGAAAAAAATTGTAGTCCCTGGTAGACTTCATATATATATTGGCAGCCTCGTCGGCTAGCCTGTTTTGTGATATGAGTTATTATAATTATTGTTATACGGATTGCATGGGTGAAGGTGCCCAGGTAGGACACTAGTCGCAGGCCCGGGGTTCGGGTCGTGACACTTGCACCATAGGTAA
This sequence comes from Przewalskia tangutica, assembly GCA_029844215.1. Classification (NCBI taxonomy): domain Eukaryota; kingdom Viridiplantae; phylum Streptophyta; class Magnoliopsida; order Solanales; family Solanaceae; genus Przewalskia; species Przewalskia tangutica. The sequence continues at coordinate 91,258,583 of CM056723.1, forward strand.
TATTACATGCAAGCAAGCCTTGTGTGACTTGAGGGAAAATGTCAACCTAATGCCCCTCTCTGTGTTCAAAAGAATTGGTTTGGGGGAAGCAAGGCCAACCACAGTCACCCTGCAGCTAGCTGATCGTTCAGTTGTGCATCCCCAGGGAATTATTGAATATGTATTGGTACAAGTGGGTAAATTCATCCTTCCTGCTGATTTCCTCATTTTAGACATGGATGAAGATGAAAATATGCCCATGATCCTTGGGAGACCATTCCTAGCCACAGGGAGAGCCCTCATTGTTGTTGAAAAGGTGGAGTTAAAGCTCAGAGTCCAAGGTGAAGAAATGGTATTCAAAGTTTTCAAGCAGCCCACTGAACCTCAAGTCGATGCAAGATGTTTTGCTGTTGGTTTAGTTGATAACAAGTAAACTGATCTATAGAATTTTGGGAAAGATGGAATGAAATTGACATGCATAGGTTAGGTGTTTATATTTCCGTTGATCATGATCTAAGTGAATTTGCGAAATATCTAACTTGAAATTCTAGATTGATAAATACTCACGTTATGTATGTTCTAACATATTATCCCAACTTTCATCCATAATTTTGAAGAAGCATTGATATAGCTACTTGATCCATTTCATAGAGTCTTTGTTTTTATTTTTTGTTTAGTGTTTTACTCTAGGGCGAGTAAAGTGTAAGTTTGGGGGTGTTTGTTGAGTGTATTTTATACACACTTTTGAGTCATTTTTAGTTAGTATTTTACTCTTTTATTTTGCGTTTAGTATAGTGTTAGGTGTGTTTTTCTTTCGTCTATGTCACAGCGGTCATAAAGGAGAAGATACTATTTTTGAGGATAAAATGAGCTTAATTGAGGGTGAAAATTGCACAAGCACAACCCAAGGAATGAAACCTAAGAAGTGCCAAGAAGAACATAATAAATCTTGCACATTCCGGAAAAAAATCACATATGCATCACGGTGACTGGCCAAGCAGCACCGCGGTGCCATAGAACCGTGGTCAAAAGAATTAGCACGGAGGCGTAATATTTCCTGAAAGTCCGAAATTGAATTACCATCGAAGGCACCTAGGTGCCTGACAGAGGAACCAGGGTGCCTCCATTCCAGTAACTTCTAGTGATTTTGGCTGAATTAGCACCTAGGTGCCTGGCAGAAGAACCGCGGTGCCGACACATAATTTTCAGGTTTCCTTGGCCGAATTCGAGAGGGTTTTTGGGGTCTGAAAGGCAACTTTTCCTAGCTATAAAATCCCAAAAACCCTGACCATATAACACATTCTATACCATATTCTAAACACAACTTTGGAGAGGAGAAAATGAGGCAAGACACAATTGGAGACATCTCATTGTTCTAGTTATTTTCTTTCCTTTACTTTATTTCAGTTTATGTTGGATTGTAATTTAGTTCTTGACATGACAATGTTTAGGAGCTAAATACTTTAGTAGGGTTTCCATCGAATCTTCTTGAAATATTTTCATATAGTTAATGCATTGATTATTGATTTCTTCTTCAGCATATTAAGATCTATTCAATATTGTTATGATTGCTTGAAAATTAATTAGCTATTAATTGTCATCACTTATATGATTTCGAATCAAAGTCTGAAAGGTGAGATTTGAATATGCTGTAATTGTCTAGACATAGATTAAAATCGTGGACGAAAGTATCCTGATACTTGTGTAGCATTTAAAGGTTATTGTTCTTAATCCTCATGTGTGGTAAAACTTATCATAGAAATATAGAAGGTTTCTGCACTAGGTTGAGCTCTTGTATGTCCTAACCGGAATATAATGACAGATTAGTTAACCTGTTATCTTAAAAAGAAAGAATCATTAGCATTGCATTAACACGTGAAAGAGTGAATAGTTGAGGAGATTGGAACCCTATTTCCTTCATAACTGTTATAAACCCAAAGGCTTATAATCTTTAGTTTATTTCCTTCAATTAGTCATAATTCGTAGTTATAATTCTCAAACTAAAGAACGTCAACCAAATAAATACCATAAGATAGATAATCGGTACTTAATAAACTAGTCTATATGGATGATAAACTTGGTCTTACAGACTATATTACTTGAAATGATACGTACACTTGCGTAAGCACTTAGAAATATCGCGACACACAACGAGTGTCAACACTGGTTTTGGTCCAACCAATGCCTCTACTGCTGCTCCGGGAAATTATAGTGCCTATGTTCATGCACAAGGCGCCAACAACATCTATGCTCATGTTAGAGGCATTCCCAATGCCTTTGAAACTGCTCAAGGGGGTGCCATTACCCCGACACCCGCTGGTTTTCACCATGAACGTCCTGAAAAGTTCATGGGTGCTCACTTTAAGAGATGGCAGCAAAAGATGCTGTTTTTCCTGACGGTTATGGGAATGTCACATTTCCTAACCGAAGACCCTCCACTAGTTGGGGAAGATGTGGACCCTCAGCCAAATGATTTGGTGGGAGGGGGCCTATGTAACCATGTCGCTGACGACGGATGGTTCGCGAAGCATGTAAACATAGTAATTTCATGTGTAGGAACTATATTCTAAACTGTTTGTCCGATCATCTCTACACAGTGTACTGCACCGTTGAAACTGCCAATCAGTTATGGGACAAACTTCAGAAGAAATACAACACCCAAGATGCGGGTAGCAAGAAGTTCATCATTGGGAAGTTCCTGAAATTTCAAATGGTGGATAACAAAAGTGTGTCATCTCAAGTCCAGGAATTTCAAATGATTCTACATCACCTGTATTTGGAAGGATTGAAGCCCAACGAACAATTCTTGGTTGGGCGTTGATCGAGAAGCTTCCTCCCTCATGGACTGAGTTTATGAACTATCTGAAACTCAAAACGAATGAGATGACCTTAGATAAACTTATTGTTAAACTCCAGATTCAGAAGGACAATAAGAAGGCCATGCCAAAGGGGAAACAATCTGCTGAGGCTAAGGCAAACCTGACGGAAGTCAAAGGGAACTCAAGCAAGAAGCGGAAGTTCCAGAAAGAAGGCAAGCCCCAAACAACTGAAAATTTCAAGGGAAATTGTAATCATTGTGGTATAGTTTCTCACATGACCAAAGTGTTATACCCCGTATTTCCAGAGTATGTACGTAAGGACGTACGTAGAAAATTTGAACTTGTATAAAAGTGGCTTGGCCGAAATTTATTTGTGCACAACACCCGGTTAGAGTCGTTTTTAGACGTTTTCCACGACTTTCGTAGGGAAAATTCGGCTATGTCATTTTTAATTTTTGCGGATTTTTCCGAGAGACGAAACATTTTGGACCAACAAGAGGCGCCACTTGGCACCTCTCATTGGAAAGACGTCTTGGGCGGTGGAGTGGACGAATGGGTTGGCTTTTTGTCTTGGAGTTGGTAGGAGATTTTGTGGTAGATGGATAAGGTGCACTTGGCAAGATCTTGGCCCTACACTTGCCTTGCACTTGGCATGATCTTGGCCATTGGTTGGCCTTTGCTAGACCTATAAATACCCCCCTTTGGAAGACTTCTTCATCCATTCCTAAAATATTTCTAAGTGTTAAATCCTCCTCCCTCCCCTTAGTGTAGAGTTCGGCCAAGAGCCGCCGCCCCTTGGCGAGAGCCCTTCCCCTCTCAGGGTGCTAGCCTGGGTACCCCTAGCCTAGTTGTTTTCGTGTAATACCCCCCCCTCGTGGTAGTAATACTCTCAGAGGGCTTGTTATAATGCGCAAATTTCCTGAGCCGTATACCTTGTAGTATTCTAAGGGTATACTTATCTAAAAGCCGTAAATACTATTATACTTCCCTTCCGTCACAAAACCGAAACCCTAAGGAAAATCTCCATGGTTAGTTGGAGTAATAAGTAGAAGTTGGTTAGAACTTCTAAGGGTTGTTTGGAGCGGGTCGGAGCGCACGGAGTAGGAGCTAAACCTTGCTCAGGATCGACATTTAAACTCGGATAATTATGGGCTTATCAAGGTAAATATCTTGTCCCTCTATTGTAATTGGAAATTACATGTTGTATGATTATATAGTTGAAGTATACTATATATAGAACTGAACGTAGTTATCGGCAATGTCTTTTGACTTAAGCCTGAATAATAAGAAACCTTTCGAAGAAGAGTCGAATCAGTATTTACATGGGTGTATTCTGAGACTTGTGTAGCTTTTATGTGATGTAGATTTGTGCACGTCGGGTTTACACGTATAACCCCCCCCCCCTGGTTGGCTTGGTAGTCGGCCCCGTTAGAGGAGGAGATTTACGCCTGTTGGGGTGGGAGGTCTTTGAATTTTCGTAGAATGTTCTACGAAGGGATCTAAATATTAATAAGCGCCTTGTGGCCTTATAGGTTGAGTACTACGCGTGGCGCGATCTACTTGGCTTAAGGAGTAGCCGACGGTTTGAGGTACTTGGAGCGTTTTGCTATTAGTCGATAATCGTCGCGAGGTATGTGAACCTCTTCCTATATCTTCTAGCATGATATGTGTGAACTATGTAGTACGGTAGACGTACATGTGCTAAATGTATTTGATTGGTTTAAAACATAAAGTGTTATAACGGCTTTATGGGAAGTTGGTTATAACAGCTTTATGTTGGTAAGAAAATACTTGTGGTTTTTAATAGGTAACTGATTTGAAACATAACTGGCTTATTATATGTTAATAAAGAACTTGAAGTATTTCAAAAGATTTTTGAATCATTTCGAAAGAAGAAGTAATACTTGGTTTTTGAAAACTTAAGAGTTATACTAGCTTTATGGGAAGTTAGGTAATAACGGCTTAAGAATGTTTCTTGATTTGAAATCAGAATGTGTATCGACAAACCAACTGCGGCGTTAATAAAAGGAAATGTTTTGTGATTAAGTATTATTAAAACCAGTAGAAACTTCCATCTGCATAGAAGCTAAGATGAGACAAAATGATATTTCCTAGATCATGGCTGCTGTAATAAGATTGTTATAAACAAGAATATCCTACTCACATATAAGGCTTATGTTTCTCAGATATCTTAAAAAGAGAATTATATTCTTAAATGAATAAGACTATGAACTACGAAACCTTTCTAAAATAAGAAACTTGAACATGGGAAATTAGGCAAACTTGAACATTGGAAATTAGGCAAACTTGAACATTGGAAAAGAGAAGCTACTTGATTTTACAAAGAGAAGTAATTGATTTACTTTAAAAAGATAATCACTCTATTGTTATATACTACGGGTATTGTGTGACTTTTGTGAAAGTAACATATCTTTAAAGAGTTATTGTATAAAGTACTTTGGGGATAAAAACCCGATCTCATTAATCATATAGTAGAAAGTACCTTATGTGTGAATAACTTGATTGTATTGGTTTGTGATAGCCTTGTAATACCTTCGTGTTGATTTGATAAGTAATCATATTAGGATGCTACATGTGTTAGTATTTTGTGATGTTTGTATAAAGGGGTTTTCCTCGATTGTGCTTATGTTGTTTAAACGATAAAGCGTTATGTTGGTATTATACCACTCAGTGTTTCCGGGGTTAAGCTGCCTCCGATGCGGGGTAGACTCAGCGATGCAGGACCATGATTCGAGAATACCTCATGCGGGTCCCGGGGCCTATGCGAGCTACGAGTTCGAGTTAGTGTGCGGCCTTTATGGTCATGCGGTGCATGTGGCCATGCGATGCGAGTCGGGGCGATGCGGGAGTAGCTAACCTCTATGCGGGGTTATACCTCATGCGGGCCTATGAGATTGGCCTATGCGGTGCTGCGGTGAGTTCCAGGGCTCGACGCGCACATATGATAGTGCGGGCGAGCGACCAGCTTTGATCATGTGACGGTCTAGTCAGATATCATGATACAGTTTATGACCTTGTTAGTCTTGTAGGTGTTAGTAGTCGGCTATGCCTTCGATTTACCTGTCTTGTTTTATTTGGACACAGTGGGACTGCTTTGTTCATGTGTATTTCTTGGTGCTTTTCTATCATTGGCTGCCGGCAATGAGGAAGGTATTCCACGGGCATGATTGATGTTGTGGGCGTGAGACCCATTGTTATATTGGAGTGATGACTTTGAGGGCGTGAGTCCCTGACTAGACATATTCGCTTATTTATCAGGAATCGTAGTTTGGTTATCATACATGTCTCGCTTTCATAGACTACTATGATTTCATTTACGTATCTTCATGTTTCACATACTTGGTACGTGTATTGACCTCCTTGGGGCTGCGTTCATGCGCAGTAAAGGTACACGATCGTTGATCCTCGCTCTTAGGGTCACGATTCAGCGTTGGGAAGCTCCGTTCCTCGGAGGCTTATCTTCGTATAGTCCCCGTTGATTGTAGGTGCTTACATTCAGGGTATGACGGAGCCTGTCCGTCGTTGTTGTCATATCATTCTTAGAGGTGCAGAGAAATCGTTATGGGCGAGTGGTAGAAAGGGATGTAACTGTTCAAATTGTTATTTATATATACTTGTAACCGTTTTTGGTTGCTTTGTCTTCTTATTTCCTTTGTCTTATTACATTGGTTTCATGTATTGTCTTTATGTTCCTGATTACTACGATGTTGTATCACTAGGGTGCCCGGTAAGGCACGATCCACGGCCCGGGCAGTCGTGACAAAAGTGGTATCGAGCGATTAATCCTCGGAAAGTGTCTGACCGTATCGGTAGAGTCTTGATTATCGGTGTGTTGTGCACCACACCAATAATCGGAGGCTATAGGATATTTAGGATTAGTTTCTATTCTTCTCACTCGAGATCGTGCCTTAGAGCGGTGTTGTAAGTTGGACCTCTAACGTATTTCTTTCCCTTACCGTTATGCCTCGCGTAGGCAACCCGACCCGGGAGGACAAGGCGGCGAGGAGGCGCGAGTAAGTCTGAGAGGTTACGTGGGCACAGGCCCAATCATCACTGAGGTGGTGCTTCATTCGGGAGTTTTGCGACGCCACTAGCCCAGCAGAGTTTAGCACGCAGCGGCGATTCCTCTGCGGCCATGATGTTTGAACCTTCGATTCCGGCCAGGAGCAGAATATAGATTGCAAAAAGCGACCTATTACTAGCTATGGATTTGGCTACCAGAGAGTATACCGATGTACCGCGAGTCTTGAAGACTAGCTAAGAGAGGGTTGTACAAGAGTAATTCTTCAGTTAGGCTTGAGCATGGCCTGTGTACGGGCTTATGCGCAGCAGGCCAAGAAACGTAGAGATCGACGGGTTAACGAAGGACAGCAGAAGAGGGCCAGAGTAGCAAGGTCCTTTGGTAACTTGCGAGGCGAGTCGCCTCACCAGCAGATTAGATTATGCGCATCCACCAGTGCAGAAAGGTCCTCCACAGGGTTCAGGACGTTCGGGGTATGCAGGAGTTGGTCAGAGCTCCAGAGCTTCCGGTTCACAGCTACACGTAGGTTCCAGCCAGCCGGATTCAGTTTTTCCCCCAGTGTTCACAGTGTGACAGACGTCATCCCGGGGAATGTCGTCTTTTAGATGGTACTTGTTGTACCTATGACCGTCAGGGTCTGATGTCGAAAGAGTGTCCTTGCAGGAGGACTTAGCCTTCAGGATCGGTGGGTAGTTCGTCATCTCCCCTAGCTATGCGCCACTGCAGGCGAGTTTGATTAGAACGACTAAGGGAGTGAAGCGATGAGATATAGATATATCCTTAACCCTCTAGAGATCTGTATGTGTGATAAGGTGAGTATACCTTAAGTGCTATGTTCTGATAGCAGTGTGTTAGTTGTGATTAGAAATCATGGTGGGTTAACCGAGTAAGATTTTGGGGGATAGAGAAGGTGTGAGCCTTAGAGTTTTATACGTAGAGACCTTAGAGGTAAGGCCATCTCGAGTATAGACGTATGTTTATGTTTGACCCTTATAGGAGTGCATAGTGCACGTGAGTTATGATTGTGGGATAAGTCCCTGAGTAGTGTGGAATGAAAGAGGGTAGTTGAGCTAAGAAGACCGCTAGGTTTTCGTAACGTGATTAGTGAGAGTTTTCCTTGGGAGCTAGCATTTAGCGCGCGTTCGGGTCGGGTTGAGGCCACGTTGCGGGTCAACCCGCGGCATGTTTGGTGGTGGTCGGTTGTGGTGGTCCCTCTTGTGGTAGGTCACAAGGGTGTTAGGCGAGTTTAGTTAACCAACATGCGGTCGTGGACGATTCGACCGATGGTCGGGCGAGGTCACCGCCTTGTCTTCTAGCAAAGACCGTTTACTCGGCAGTGTTGATTTTATCAGAAAGGTTGTAAGGCTGCACGGGGTGCCTACCTTCACCTTATGACAGACAGTGGAGCCCAGGGTACAGCTATTTTTGTTTCTGGAAGTTTTACCAAGCAGGGTTAAGAACTCAGGTGAGTCTCGAATCGCATTCGCCTCGGGCGGTGTGTGGAATTCGAGAGGTAGTGGTGGGGATTGTTGTCTCTGTGGAGAGTGTTTAAGCTATCATTTCGGTTTTGAATGTCGCCTTATGAGGCCTTGTATGGGCGGAATTGTAAGATCTGGTCGATTGGTTCGATGTTGGCAAGACTCGAGATAGTTGGTTCAGCTTGTTCCGGTGATCGTGGATAGGGTAAAGCTTGTCTAGAAGAGGTTCTGGCAGCTCAGAGAAATCGTGCGGATAATCGGCGACGACGCTTAGAGTTCAGGTTGATGGTCGGTCTTCCTGAAAATACCACCCCGGGTTGGGTATGACGAGTTTTGGAAAACAGAGGGAACTTAGCCCGAGTTACTTTGGGCCCTTTTGAGTTCATGTGAAGAATAGGCCAGGTTGCCTATATGTTAGCATTTGCCGTCCGACTTAGGAGGCAGTACGTCCGGTCTTTCGTATTGATATGATCAGGAAAGTATCGGAGATCCATCCAGAGTGTTCCCAGTTAATAATGACCACGTTAGAAATAGTAACCCCGAGTTTTGGAAACTGACGATGTCGAAATGTGGTAAGAGTTCGAGTGTCTGACGCCTCAGGGATCGCATGTAGTCCGGTACCATTTGTTGGGTCGCCGGAGTGACACTAGAACCTCGCGGCAAAGTGACAAAAGTGGTATCGGGAAGAAGCGAGCATGTATGGCGAGCATAGATGTGATCATTTCTTTTGTAAGGAGAAGGTGCGAAGGAAGTATATTTTAGACCCCGGAGAGAGGTGTTTGTGGTAATGTTAGAGGTGTTTCCTCGTGGACTTGGATGGAGGTATTTGCGCGGATGTTTCTGTGGCCAGGTGTGGCAGGATTGTTCGTAAGTATAGTAGTGAAGACTATACTGGCGCACGTTTGTTTTGAGACTTAGAAGGAACATTCGGGACGAATGTTTCTAAGTAGGGGAGAATGTTATACCCCGTATTTCGCAGTATATGCGTGGGGCGTGCGTAGAAAATTTGAACTTGTATAAAAGTGGCTTGGCCGAAATTTATTTGTGCACAACACCCGGTTAGAGTCGTTTTTCGACCAAAACTTTTCAAACCATTAGTAGGGAAAATTCCGGCTATGTCATTTTTAATTTTTGCGGATTTTTCCGAGAGACGAAACATTTTGGACCAACAAGAGGGCGCCACTTGGCACCCTCTCATTGGAAGACGTCTTGGGCGGTGGAGTGGACGAATGGGTTGGCTTTTTGTCTTGGAGTTGGTAGGATATTTTGTGGTAGATGGATAAGGTGCACTTGGCAAGATCTTGGCCCTACACTTGCCTTGCACTTGGCATGATCTTGGCCATTGGTTGGCCTTTGCTAGACCTATAAATACCCCCCTTTGGAAGACTTCTTCATCCATTCCTAAAATATTTCTAAGTGTTAAATCCTCCTCCCTCCCCTTAGTGTAGAGTTCGGCCCAGGGCCTCCCTCCCTTGGTCGAGAGCCCTTCCCCCCCTCCTTGGGGTGCTAGCCGTGGGGTACCCCCCCCTAGCCTAGTTGTTTTCGTATAATACCCCCCCTCTTGGTAGAAATACTCTCAAAAGTATTGTTATAATGCCCAAATTACCTTAGCCGTATACCTTGTAGTATTCTAAGGTTATACTTATACGAAAAGCCCAGAAATACTATTATACTTCCCTTCCGTCACAAAACCGAAACCCTAAGGAAAATCTCCATGGTTAGTTGGAGTAATAAGTAGAAGTTGGTTAGAACTTCTAAGGGTTGTTTGGAGCGGGTCGGAGCGCACGGAGTAGGAGCTAAACCTTGCTCAGGATCGACATTTAAACTCGGATAATTATGGGCTTATCAAGGTAAATATCTTGTCCCGCTATTGTAATTGGAAATTACATGTTGTATGATTATATAGTTGAAGTATACTATATATATAGAACTGAACGTAGTTATCGGCAATGTCTTTTGACTTAAGCCTGAATAATAAGAAACTTTTGAAGAAGAGTCTTGTTGTATTTACATGGATGTATTGATGAGACTTGTGTAGCTTTTACGTGAGGTAGAATTGTGCACGTCCGGTTTAGACGTATAACCCCCATGGTTGGCTTGGTAGCGGCCGATAGAGGAGGAGATTTACGCTGTTGCGGGAAATGTTGCCGAATTTTCTGTAGAATGTTCTACGAAGGGATCTAAATATTAATAAGCGCCTTGTGGCCTTATAAGTTGAGTACTACGCGTGGCGCGATCTACTTGGCTTAAGGAGTAGCCGACGGTTTGAGGTACTTGGAGCGTTTTGCTATTAGTCGATAATCGTCGCGAGGTATGTGAACCTCTTCCTATCTCTTCTAGCATGATATGTGTGAACTATGTAGTACGGTAGACGTACATGTGCTAAATGTATTTTATTGGTTTAAAACATAAAGTGTTATAACGGCTTTATGGGAAGTTGGTTATAACAGCTTTATGTTGATAAGAAAATACTTGTGGTTTTTAAAAGGTAACTGATTTGAAAAATAACTGGCTTATTATGTGTTAATAAAGAACTTGAAGTATTTCAAAAGATTTTTGAATCATTTCGAAAGAAGAAGTAATACTTGGTTTTTGAAAACTTAAGATTTATACTAGCTTTATGGGAAGTTAGGTAATAACGGCTTAAGAATGTTTCTTGATTTGAAATCGTAATGTGTATCGACAAACCAACTGCGGCGTTAATAAGGAAATGTTTTGATAGATTAAGTATTATTAAAACCAAGAGAAACTTCCATCTGCATAGAAGCTAAGATGAGACAAAATGATATTTCCTAGATCACGGTCATTGTAATAAGATTGTTATAAACAAGAATATCCTACTCACATATAAGGCTTATGTTTCTCAGATAGCTTAAAAAGAGAATTATATTCTTAAATGAATAAGACTATGAACTACGAAACCTTTCTAAAATAAGAAACTTGAACATGGGAAATGAGGCAAACTTGAACATTGGAAATTAGGCAAACATGAACATTGGAAAAGAAGGTTGCTACTTGATTTTACAAAGAGAAGTAATTGATTTACTTTAAAAAGATAATCACTCTATTGTTATATACTACGGGTATTGTGTGACTTTTGTGAAAGTAACATATCTTTAAAGAGTTATCGTATAAAGTACTTTGGGGATAAAAACCCGATCTCATTAATCATATAGTAGAAAGTACCTTATGTGTGAATAACTTGATTGTATTGGTTTGTGATAGCCTTGTAATACCTTCGTGTTGATTTGATAAGTAATCATATTAGGATGCTACGTGTGTTAGTATTCTGTGATGTTTGTATAAAGGGGTTTTCCCTTGATTGTGCTTATGTTGTTTAAACGATAAACTGTTATGTTGGTATTATACCACTCACCGTGTTTCCGGGGGTTAAGCTGCCCTCCGTCTGGGGTAGACTCGGTGATGCAGGACCATGATTCGAGAATACCTCATGCGGGTCCCGGGGCCTATGCGAGCTACGAGTTCGAGGTTAGTGTGCGGCCTTTATGGTCATGCGGTGCATGTGGCCATGCGATCGCGAGTCGGGGCGATGCCGGAGTAGCTACCCTCGATGCGGGTTATACCTCATGCGGGCCTATGAGATTGGCCTATGCGAGTGCGGGAGTTCGGGGCTACGCGAACATTTGATATTGCGAGCGGCGACCGGCTTTGATCATGTGGCCAGTGCAGACAGATATCATGATACGATTTATGACCTTGTTAGTCTTGTAGGTGTTAGTAGTCGTCTATGCCTTCGTACCACCTGTCATCGTTTTATTTGGACACAGTGGGACTGCTGTTCATGTGTATTTCTTGGTGCTTTTCTATCATTGATCGCGGTGAGGAAGGTATTCCACGGGCATGATTGATGTTGTGGGCGTGAGACCCATTGTTATATTGGAGTGATGACTTTGAGGCGTGAGTCACGACTGAACATATTCGCTTATTTATTGTGAATCGTAGTTTGGTTATCATACATGTCTCCTGCTTTCATAGACTACTATGATTTCATTCTGATATCTTCATGTTTCACATACTTGGTACACGTGTCTCGACCTCTCCCGAAGCAGCGTTCATGCCGCAGTAAAGGTACACGATCGTTGATCCTCGCTCTTAGGTCACGATTCAGCGTTTGGGAAGCTCCGTTCCTCGGAGGCTTATCTTGGTATAGTCCCCGCTGATTGTAGGTGCTTACATTCAGGGTATGACGGGGCCCCGTCCGTCGTTGTTGTCATATCATTCTTAGAAGTGCATGAAATCGTTATGGCGAGTGGTAGAAAGGGATGTAGCTATTCAAATTGTTATTTATATATACCGACGTAAGTTTTGGTTAGCTTTGTCTTCTTATTTCACTGTCTTATTACATTGGTTTCATGTATTGTCTTTATGTTCCGCTGATTACTCTGATGTTGTATCACTAGGGTGCCCGGGGTAAGGCACCAGTCACGGGCCCCGGAACGGGTCGTGACACAAAGACTGTCGCAGGCTCAAATGTGAGAATAAAGAAAAGGCCAAAGGCAATGCCAAGGCTAACATCGTCGAAGACACGCTCGTAGACGATATGATTCAGGAGTTCTCAGCGGTGGTTCTTGAAGCTAACCTCATTGAGAATCCGGTACAATGGTGGCTAGACACGGGTGTTACCCGTCACATATGTTCCAATAAATAAGTCTTTTCCATTTATACACCAGTCTCAGAGAAGAAGTTGTTCATGGGTAACAATTTTTTCTTCAGAGGTACTGGGGGTAGGAAAGGTGATCCTAAAGATGACGTCCGGGAAGGAGCTGACTCTGAAGGAAGTGATGTACGTCGCAGAAATTCGAAGAAATTTAATTTCTGGACCTTTGTTAGTAAATTCTGGTTTTAGGCTAGTATTAGAGGCTAACAAGTTTGTAATCACTAAGAATGGAACCTTTGTAGAAAGGGGATTCGTCTGTGAAGGCCTTTTTAAGTTCAATGTTGCACATGTAATGCATTCTATTTCAACTATCAATAAAATTACACCTTTGATTGAGTCATCTAGTTTATGGCATCATAGATTAGTACATGTTAACTATCAATCTATACAAAGATTGGTAAAGCTAGAATTATTGCCATCTATCAACATAAACCCTCAACTTAAGTGTGAGGTGTGTGTAGAGGCAAAACTTTCCAAGAGTCCATTTAGATCCGTCGAAAGGGAAACCGCTCCTCTAGAACTTATACACACTGATATATGTGATTTGAAGTTCGCTCAAACTAGAGGGGGAAACAAGTACTTTGTGACTTTCATAGATGATGACACAAGATTTTGTTACATTTAATTACTAAAAAGTAAAGATGAAGCCTTTGAAGCATTCAAACGCTACAAAGCAGAAGTTGAGAATCAACTAGGCGGACGTATTAAAACAATCTGTAGCGATAGAAGGGGAGAATATGTAGCGCCTTTTGAGGAATTTTGTACCCAATCAGGTATAGTTCATCAAAAAACGGCTCCTTACTCACCTCAATCAAACGTGTTGCTGAACGTAAGAACCGAACACTAAAGGAAATGATGAATGTTTTACTCATCAATTCGGACCTCCCTTAAATCATGTGGGGAGAAACTGTACTTACCGCAAATAGGATTCTTAACAGAGTTCTACATAAGGGTAAAGACAAGACTCCATACGAGCTATGGAAAGAAAAGAAACCTACCTACAAGTATTTGAAGGTATGTGGTTGTCTAGCAAAGTTAAAAGTACCTATGCCAAAGCAGGTCAATATTGGATCTAAGACTGTGGATTGCATATTCATTGGATATGCCAATAACAATAGTGTTAATCGCTTCATAGTGCATAAGTCGGATGTACCAGACATTTATGAAGGTGCAATCATGGAATCAAGGAACGCATGGTTCTTTGAAGACACGTTTCCATACAAGGAAAACAACATAACCTCTCGTAAATGAAGTTATGATAAAAAAATCTGAGGATCAAGGAGTCGATGACTACCTAGATCCAAACGGTTCAGATCTAGTAAATTCTGAAGTGGCTGATTATCCGGATTTCAATATTCCAGATTCTCAGGACTTGGAAGATTCAGAGATGGAACCAAGGAGAAGCAAAAGGGCCCGGAAGGACAAGTCCTTCGGTCCAGACTTTGAAGCTTATTTGGTTCAGGATGAACCACGGATAATCGTCGAATCATTGTCAACTCTAGAAGCACTGCTCTGGAAGGAAGCTTTAGAAAGTGAGATAGAATCAATTCTGCATAACCACACCTGGGAGTTGGCTGAACTTCCCCTGGGACACAAACCATTAGGTTGTAAGTGGATCCTTAAACTGAAGTTAAAAGCAGATGGATCTATCGATAAATACAAAGCTAGGTTAGTAGTCAAGGGTTATCGCCAAAAGGAAGGCCTTGATTACTTCGACACCTACGCTCCGGTGTCTATAATGACATCCATATGTATGTTCATAGCTATCGCCAACTTGCGGGATCTTGAAATACATCAAATGGATGTCAAGACTGCCTTTCTAAATGGTGATTTAGAAGAAGAAATATATATGGATCAACCCGAGTGGTATGTGGTTCAAGGACAAGAGACAAAAGTGTGTCGGCTTGTAAAATCATTGTATGGGCTGAAATAGGCCCCTAAACAATGGCACGATAAATTTGGTAGTACTCTACTATCAAAAGGGGTTGCCATTAATGAAGGTGACAAATGTGTCTACATGAAAGGAAATGTCGAATCCTTCATCATGATAGGCTTTTATGTAGATGACTTGTTGATCACTGGAAGCAGGCCTGGGATAATCCTAGAGACTGAACATGTTAAAACAGTATTTTGACATCAAAGATATGGGCATTGCAAATTTCATCTTAAGAATCAAGATCTCTAAGACATCTAATGGACTGGTCTTGTCTCAATCTCACTACATCGAGGATGTACTGAAGAAATTTAAGATGGTCGACAGTTCACTGGTATCGATACCATTGGATATAAGTCAAAAGATTGACAAACATATTGGTAAGCTTGTACGTCAGAAGCGATATGCGCAGGTGATTGGTAGTCTGATGTATATCACAAACTGCACTCGACCTGATATCGCTTATGCAGTCAATAAATTGTCTAGGTTCATGTCACGACCCGACCACGGGGCCGCGACTGGTGCCCTACCTGGGCACCCCGTTCAGGTATACATCAGAGAATAGCAGCGGAACATACACAACATACAACATGTTTAGACAATAACATCACAGGCTAGCCGATAAGGCTGTCTTCCATAAAATATGCATAATCAAAAGCAAAATTGTACAACTCGGTTCTTACAGCCCAAACCACAAAATGTGACTACAGACCTCTAGGAATAACAACTGTGGCGGGACAGGGCCCCGCCATACCCCTGAATGTACATAAATCTACAACATCAGGGAAAGACTGTACAAAAAAGACAAGCCTCCGGAGAAATGAAACTTCTGACGTCTGATAAGTGATCCTAAGAATGAGGATCCACCACTCTTACCCACTGCGGCGTGAACGGCCTCGAGGAAGGTCGACACAATATGTACTAAGTATGTAAAACTGGAAAATACTGTAATTACATCATAAGTTTAAAACAAAGCCGGAGACACGTATGATAATCAAATTACAGTACACTATGCCTTACTAACAATGAGAGTAAATAGGAGTATACTTACAACATAAAAATAGGAAGCTCACGATCAAAGCAGGACCACCCGCCCGCAGTATCATTAAGCAATCCTACTCCTGGGACTATTTCACCCGCATAGGTCGTGTGGACCCGCATGAGGTATTCCTCGCATGAGACTATTTCACCCGCATAAGCCCTTACGGACTTGCATGAGGTATTCCTCGCATAGGCTGTACCCGCCCGCATGGGACTATTTCACCCGCATAAGCCCTTACGGACTCGCATGAGGTATTCCTCGCATCGTGGGTAGCAAATCCACGGAATATGCAAATGCCACAAACCCGAGGAATGACCCCGTAATGAATAATATACCACTAGCACAAACCGGCTATCATACATAACATAAGCACTACCGGCTTATCATACAATATATAAGCAAGTTAAGAAATCCCCTAACTTCTTATTATTCTCATTCATATACACTCTCATTTTAGTTTACTTAAGGCACTAACATGTCTTTTATAAAAATCCGGGAATTTAACCCAAATACTACATACTTCCACTCTTTTAAAAATGACTCTTTTTCGTATAAAACTTCCAAGATACTATTAACCATAGTATCAAGTCAAAATTACTTTTCAAGACAAGTCACAATACCTTTAGAAATAAAGTTAGGTTTCTAAATCAAGTGACTCCTTTTCTTATAAAACCTTAGGCAATTGATGCCTTAAAAATCAAATTGCCTTTCATTAAATCAAGTCATTTATCCTCATTTATCTTTCCATAAAGCTAATATAACCAACTTCCCATAAAGTCGTTATATTCACTTTATACCTTAGCCAATTACAATTTCCTATCCAAGAGACTTATACGTTTAAAACAAAACAAGTATCACATACTTTAAAACTCTTCAAGTCCCTTAACTTAAAAAAAAACTTAAGACATCCTTAATACTTTCAAAGAAGTGAGTTAATCTCCTAACTCACCCAACTTGGCTATCCTTAAAACAAGTAAAGGATATCAAGGTCTTGTACGTCTACCGTACTATATACGTGCAACTAATCATGCTCAAAAGATAGGAAAGTTCTACATACCTCTTCGGGTCAAACCACTTGCCAAGTACAATATCCCGCTCGTAGTATGTCAACCTATAATGTCTACAATACGTCTATTAACGTCTTACTTCAAACGTAGAATATTATAAGTGTAAAGTCACTAAATTCTACGGAAAATCGGACAGCACCTCCTTTGTTTCTACATACTTTGCCACCTTTTTCAAGGCCGAATTCAATAACCAAACACGCCACATTTAAGGCCCAATCAATGCAATTAACAATAGGGGATTACACGCCTACTAGACGTGTAAAATTCCGCCCCACAAAAGATATCAAACTAATACAAACTCCTAGTCCAATTCGGCCACATTGAGATACAATAACACCAATTCTTATCCAATTTCCATTTCAATCCAAGTTGTTAGCATAACATGATATCAAGTCGCAATCGATTATAACTACTATAATCTTCAAGTAAGTAACATGCGACGATTCTAATAAACGACCAAATTGTAATCCAACTTCACATGGCTTAAATGACATTTCGGATTTAAGGCTACAATCAATCCATAATACTTATAAAACTTCAACACATATACTTCATGCTAGAAAACATGTAAGGCTAACAACAATATATAATCTTGTAACACTTAAGAGACAAGATTATTACCTCAATGATTCTTAGTCCAACTTCAAATCCGAAGTCGCTCCTTAGCAACTTAGAGCCTCTTCTAGACACTTCAATCCGCTACTTGAGACCCTTAGAACAACACAAACAACTTTCCTTCAATCTTCCAAACAAAACCTAGAAAAGCAACTAGGTGTTCATCTTGCGACTAACACGAAAACTATCTTTTTCCGGAATTTTTCTATTGAGATACACTTACAATACACTCATGAACATTGGTTTAAAGTGTGGAGCTTAATGGACAACAACAAAAAAAAAATCTTTTCTAAGGAGCATGAACCCGAGAGCTTGCTCTTGGGAGTTCTTCAATTTCTTGAAATTTTTTCTAAGTGTTGGAGTTAGTCTTGCTACTAGTACTACTATATAGTTCAATGGAGGGTCAAGATGTGCCCAAATGTGAGGCTTGGATGAAGTTCTTTGAAATATCAAGACTTGTGGTCCCATTGAATAAGTCAACATTGTCAAGCTCTTCAAGTTGCAAGACTTAGTCATCCTAACAAAGGTCAAATGACCCTTTTGGCTATGCCAAAATCTTCCAAGGCTACATAAGGGGGGGTGACACGTGTTGCCCTCCCATTCGTCACAATATTACGTTTTCCGACAATTTCATAATTCCGATAAAAAAAATTACAAGTCTCTAATCTTATCATTTGGGATTCTCACGTACCTTCTTAAAACATGTCCTGTAAATACGGGGTGTAACATTCTTCCCCCCTTAGAAACATTCGTCCCCGAATGTTCTTTCGGAGTCAAACTTATAATTAGCGACATAGTTTTCTTTCACAACCCCGACATACCAAGAATGCCACACATGGCCACATAATAGCATTTAAGCAAAAAGAAATACTTCAATTAAAACTTGATAAGTAAGGGAAAATGAATTACCTGAAGGTGTAGGGAATAAGTGAGGATACTTCCTCAACATGTCCTCCTCTGCTTCCCAAGTCATCTCCTCCCGGTTATCATTCCTCCACAAGACTTTGACGGAAGCCACATCCTTGGTCATGATCGCTGAAGCGATCGAGTATCGCTATGAGACTCTCCTCATACGATAACCCCTCTGTCACCTGGACCTCACTAGCAGGGAAAACTCTCGCTGGATCTCCGATACACTTCCGCAACATAGAAACATGGAAGACCGGATGTACCGCCTCTAACTCTGATGGCAGATCCAAATCATAGGCAACCTTGCCTACTCGACGGACGATCTGGTAGGGCCAAATGTACCTTGGGCTGAGTTTCCCCTTCTTTCTGAATCTCATCATACCCTTCATAGGTGACACCTTCAAGAAGACCCAATCGTCTACCTGAAACTCCAAATGCCGACGCCGATTATCCGCATATGACTTATGCCGACTCTGAGCTGCTAACAGTCTCTCCTGGATAAACTTCACCTTATCCACAACCTGTTGAACCAAGTCTGGGCCAACTAACTGCACCTCGCCCACGTCGAACCAACCAATCGGCGACCTACATTTCCGCCCATATAAAGCCTCGTATGGAGCCCTCTGTATACTGGAATGGTAGCTGTTGTTATACGCAAACTCCACAAGAGGCAAATGATCCTCCCAGCTACCCCTGAAATCAATCACGCAGGCTCGCAGAATATCCTCAAGTATCTGGATAGTACGCTCTGCCTGACCGTCATTCTTAGGATGAAATATTGTACTGAGACTCACCTATGTCCCTAATCCCTTCTGGAAAGACCTCCAGAAGTTAGCCGTAAACTGGGCTCCTCTATCAGATATAATCGACACCGGGACACCGTGCAGCCTCACAATCTCTCTGATGTACAATCTGGCATAGTCCTCAGCCGAAAACGTCGTCCTGACTGGAAGGAAATGGGCTGATTTCGTCAGCCTGTCAACAATAACCCAAATGGAGTCGTACTTCCTCTGAGTACGAGGTAACCCTGTAACAAAGTCCATGTTGATCACCTCCCACTTCCAAGTCGGAATCTCAATAGCCTGCAATAATCCACTGGGCCTCTGGTGCTCGACCTTGACCTGCTGGCAATTAGGACACTGTGCAACAAAACCTGCCACGTCCCTCTTCAGGCCATCCCACCAATACAAACATCTGAGGTCATGGTACATCTTGGTCGACCCCGGATGAATAGAATAACGAGCACTGTGTGCCTCCCCCAAAATCTGCTGACGAAGCCCTGTCACATCGGGAACACACAACCGGCCCTCAAATCTTAGCACCCCATCAGACGCTACCTCGAATAGACTCTTCTCCTCCCGAAGAGCTGCATCTCGATACCGTACCAACACTGGGTCCTCAAACTGTCACCTCATCAATGATGGAAGACTCGACAACCTCACGAACCCGTACCCCACTATCGTCGGTATCGATCAATCGAACCCCAAGGCTCGCTATCTGATGGATCTGACGGACCATGTCCTATCTTTCTGGCTGTACCTCTGACAGACTCCCCATCGATCTACGACTCAAGGCATAAACAACCACGTTGGCTTTCCCCGGATGGTATAGAATATCAACATCATAATCTTTCAACAACTCTAACCACCGTCTCTGTCACAAGTTCAGCTCCCTCTGCCTGAAGATATACTGGAGGCTCTTGTGGTCTGTATAAATATCCACATTAACCCCATACAAATAATGTCTCCAAATCTTCAAGGCATGAATAACTGCGGCCAACTCTAAGTCGTGGGTAGGGTAATTCCTCTCATGCTTCCGTAACTGCCGGGAAGCATAGGCTATAACCTTGCCGTCTTTGCATCAAAACACACCTAGCCCGATACGAGGCATCACAATAGATCACGTGCGTCTAACCCGCCGGGAAGAGTAAGCTGAGTCGTTGTCAACCTTTCCTTCAAGCTGGAAACCCTTCGCAAGTCTCGTCGCTGGAACTTGGCGCCACGAGTCGACCTAGTCAGCGATCTTTGAAATCGAAGCAAACTGCTCCACAAACCTACGATAATAACCTGCCAGCCCCAAGAAACTGCGCACCTCGGTCGGAGTAGTAGGTCTCGGCCAAGACTTGACTGTCTCAATCTTTGTCCTATCCACCCAGACACCATCAGCCCCAATAATGTGCCCCAGGAATGCCACTGAGGCCAACCAAAACTCACACTTGGAGAACTTGGCGAATAACTGCCGGCTCCGGAGGACCCCAAGTACCGTCCTCAAGTGATCTGCATGCTCCTGCTCTGTCCGCGAATAAACCAGGATGTCATAAATGAATACTATCACAAATGTATCCAAAAATGACTTGAACACCCGGTTCATCAAATACATAAATACCGCTGGAGCGTTGGTCAAATCGAAAGACATAACCCTGAACTCATAGTGCCCATACCGGGTCCTGAATGCAGTCTTTGGGATATCTGCCTCTCGAACTCGCACCTGATGATAACCAGACCGCAGGTCTATCTTGGAGAAACACCTCGCACCCTGCAACTGGTCAAACAAATCATCAATCCTGGGGAGGGGGTACCTATTCTTGATGGTTACCTTATTCAGCTGCCTGTAATCAACACACATACGCAGCGTCCCATCCTTCTTCTTCACAAACAAAACCGGCGCTCCCCAGGGAGAAACACTAGGCCTGATAAAGCCTTTTTCCAGCAAATCTTTCAGCTGGTCCTTCAGCTCCCTCAACTCAGCAGGTGCCATCCTGTATGGCGGAATAGAAATAGGTCGAGTGTCTGGCAACGTGTCAATACAAAACTCAATCTCCCTCTCAGGAGGGATACCCGGAAGGTCGTCTGGGAACACATCTGGAAACTCCCTAACCACCGCATCGACTAAAGCGGCACTCGGCCTGCGTATGAAATACCCAAACGGATGATAGATGTACCGCTCGCACCATCGTCCGAGCCTTGAGGTAAGAAATAAACCTACCCCGGCGTGTGTTGCCCTTCCACTCGATAACTGGCTCGCCAGGAAACTGGAACCGAACCAACCTGTCTCTACAGTCGACGTTGGCATAACAAGAAGCCAACCAGTCCATACCCATAATGACATCAAAATCTGTCATCTCCAACTCTATCAAGTCTGCAAGGGTCTGACGACTGTAAATAAACACCGGACAACCTCTATACACCCGCTCAGCTAACACCGAATCACCCACTGGCGTAGCTACCTCAAAAGGCTCTATCGACATCGGCTCTATCCCGATTCAATCCGCAATAAGAACACATAGGACAAGGTAGAACCTGGATCTATCAAAGCATAAACGTCACATCATGAAATCAATAATGTACCTGTGACGATGTCAGGGGAAGCCTCCTGATCCTGGCGGCTGGCTAATGAATAAATGCGGTTCTGTGGACCGCTAGAACTGGAACCACCACCACGACCTCTGCCGCGGCCTGCCGGTCCGTGAACACCACGCCTCGGCGCATAACCGAGAAGAAGAGGAAGACCCGGAATCGATCCGGTGGTGCCGCGTACCACCTATGCTGCCTCTAGTCGGACAGTCTCTCCTCAAATGGCCCAACTGGCCACAAGAGTAACAAGCTCCTGCAGGAACACGGCACTCTCCTGGGTGAGATCTACCGCATCGAGCACATCGAGATGTGGGTGGTCTCGATCGGTGACGATCTCTGCCTCCCTGAAACCCCGAAGTCCTGGAGCCCTGACCTGCTCCTGAATGACCTGGCTGATCAGACCTCCTGCCAGAAAACTGTGAAGGAGCACTCTGTGCTGGCTGGAATGTGGACCTAGTCGATCTTGAGTGTCGCCTCGAAAGCGCCTGAGACCTCTTGTCTTGGCCTCTTGGTGGCTTTGAGTCAATCTGATCCTCCCTCTCTCTATCCTCTATCCCCTGCGCATACGCCTGCATCCTGGAAATGTACATACCGGGCTGAAGAGCCACTCCCAAGCATGCAGTAATCATATGACGGTCTAGCCCCATCACATAACGATGAACTCTGTCGCCGTATGTCGGCAATGGTGTGCGCATGCCTGGCCAAAGAGTCAAACTCCAGGCTATACTCCCTGATTGTCCTCCCATTCTGCCTCAAGGTCAAAAATCTATCTACGCGGGCTCTCCTCATCTCAGGAGGCAAAAAGTGATCCATGAAGGCCTCTGTAAACTCCTCCCAAATAGCTGGAAGAGCATCCTCACCTCTCGACAGCTCCCATGAATCAAACCAGTTTAACGCAATATCGTGTAACCGGTAAGAGGCTAGCATAACAGACTCTGTCTCCGAAGCCCTAAGAACCTGCATAGTCCGCTATAACTGCCAAATGAACTCCTGCGGATCCTCCTCAGACCTCGAACCATAAAACTCGGGTGGATGACAACCCAGAAAATCCCGAATCCGCAAACTGTCGGCTCTAGGGTTAGCTGCCTGCTCGCTCGGTCTTTGCCGCTGCTACTATCTTTGGTCAATAACCGGATCTGCTGCTCGTAGTCTCTATACTCAACACTTGGCTGCGGGCTCGAGGCTCGCACGGAACCTCTGGAGCTCATCGCCTCGGCTCCTCTAATCGCTGCCGGCGTGGTTGAACTCGCCGACCCTACTACCTCGGGCATAGTGCGTGCTCAGTGCGTGTAACCCTCTGAGTACCGCTAGCAGCTCCTGCTGCTGTCTTGCCCTTCTGGGCCCTGGTCGCCTTCCCTGGAGGCATAATTGTTTCATAAGAATAGGTCAGAGAGGATTCAACCTAATAAGATGACTTTCTTGCGATCTCGGAGAGAGAAGAATGGAAACCAATCCTAAATGTCCTGCGCCTCACGATTATAGATGTGGTGCAACACACCGATAATCAAGACTCTACTAGAAGCGGTGCGTAGACACTTTCCGAGGACTAATCGCTCGATACCACTTTTGTCACGACCGACCGGCGCGGCATCGTGCCCTACACAGGCACCGTGCCTGTATACATCAGAGAATAGTAGCGGAACATACACAACATACAACATGTTTAGACAATAACATCACAGGCTAGCCGATAAGGCCGCCTTCCATAAAATATGCATAATCAAAAGCAAAGCAGACAACTCGGTTCTTACACCCAAACCACAAAATGTGACTCTGCACCTCTAGGAATAACAAGCGTGGCGGGCGGGGCCTCGTCATACCACGAATGTACATAAATCTACAACATCGGGGAAGAAGCGTACTAAAAAGACAAGCCTCCGGAGAAATGGAGCTTCTGACGTCTGATAAGTGATCCTAAGAATGAGGATCCACCACCTGCTTACCCCTACCTGCGGCATGAACGCAACCCCCGAGGAAGTGGTTCAGTACACAATATGTACTAAGTATGTAAAACTGGAAAATACTGTAATTACATCATAAGTTTAAAACAAAGCCGGAGACACGTATGATAATCAAATTACAGTACACTATGCCTTACTAACAATGAGAGTAAATAGGAGTATACTTACAACATAAAAATAGGAAGCTCACGATCAGCGGGACCACCGCCGCGAGATCATTAAGCAATCCTACTCCTGGGACTATTTCACCCGCATAGGTCGTGTGGACCCGCATGAGGTAGTTCTCGCATGGGACTATTTCACCCGCATAAGCCCTTACGGACTCGCGAGGTATTCCTCGCATAGGTTGTACCGCGCGTGGGACTATTTCACCGCATAAGCCCTTACGGACTCGCGTGAGGTATTCCTCGCATCGTGGGTAGCAAGTCCACGGAATATGCAAATGCTACAAACTCGGGAATGACCGTAATGAATAATATACCACTAGCACAAACCGGCTATCATACATAACATAAGCACTACCGGCTTATCATACAATATATAAGCAAGTTAAGAAATCCCCTAACTTCTTATTATTCTCGTTCATATACACTCTCATTTTAGTTTACTTAAGGCACTAACATGTCTTTTATAAAAATCCGGGAATTTAACCCAAGTACTACATACTTCCACTCTTTTAAAAATGACTCTTTTTCGTATAAAACTTCCAAGATACTATTAACCATAGTATCAAGTCAAAATTACTTTTCAAGACAAGTCACAATACCTTTAGAAATAAAGTTAGGTTTCTAAATCAAGTGACTCATTTTCTTATAAAACCTTAGGCAATTGATGCCTTAAAAATCAAATTGCCTTTCATTAAATCAAGTCATTTATCCTCATTTATCTTTCCATAAAGCTAATATAACCAACTTCCCATAAAGTCGTTATATTCACTTTATACCTTAGCCAATTACAATTTCCTATCCAAGAGACTTATACGTTTAAAACGAAACAAGTATCACATACTTTAAAACTCTTCAAGTCCCTTAACTTAAAAAAAAAAACTTAAGACATCCTTAATACTTTCAAAGAAGTGAGTTAATCTCCTAACTCACCCAACTTGGCTATCCTTAAAACAAGTAAAGGATATCAAGGTCTTGTACGTCTACCGTACTATATACGTGCAACTAATCATGCTCAAAAGATAGGAAAGTTCTACATACCTCTTCGGGTCAAACCACTTGCCAAGTACAATATCCCGCCCGTAGTATGTCAACCTATAATGTCCACAATACGTCTATTAACGTCTTACTTCAAACGTAGAATATTATAAGTGTAAAGTCACTAAATTCTACGGAAAATCGGACAACACCTCCTTTGTTTCTACATACTTTGCCACCTTTTTCAAGGCCGAATTCAATAACCAAACACGTCACATTTAAGGCCCAATCAATGCAATTAACAATAGGGGATTACACGCCTACTAGACGTGTAAAATTCCGCCCCTCAAAAGATATCAAACTAATACAAACTCCTAGTCCAATTCGGCCACATTGAGATACAATAACACCAATTCTTATCCAATTTCCATTTCAATCCAAGTTGTTAGCATAACATGATATCAAGTCGCAATCGATTATAACTACTATAATCTTCAAGTAAGTAACATGCGACGATTCTAATAAACGACCAAATTGTAATCCAACTTCACATGGCTTAAATGGCATTTCGGATTTAAGACTACAATCAATCCATAATACTTATAAAACTTCAACACATATACTTCATGCTAGAAAACATGTAAGGCTAACAACAATATATAATCTTGTAACACATAAGAGACAAGATTATTACCTCAACGATTCTTAGTCCAACTTCAAATCCGAAGTCGCTCCTTAGCAACTTAGAGCCTCTTCTAGACACTTCAATCCGCTACTTGAGACCCTTAGAACAACACAAACAACTTTCCTTCAATCTTCCAAACAAAACCTAGAAAAGCAACTAGGTGTTCATCTTGCGACTAACACGAAAACTATATTTTTCCGGGATTTTTCTATTGAGATACACTTACAATACACTCATGAACCTTGGTTTAAAGTGTGGAGCTTAATGGACAACAACAAAAAAAAATCTTTTCTAAGGAGCATGAACCCGAGAGCTTGCTCTTGGGAGTTCTTCAATTTCTTGAATTTTTTTCTAAGTGTTGGAGTTAGTCTTGCTACTAGTACTACTATATAGTTCAATGGAGGGTCAAGATGTGCCCAAATGTGAGGCTTGGATGAAGTTCTTTGAAATATCAAGACTTGTGATCCCATTGACCAAGTCAACATTGTCAAGCTCTTCAAGTTGCAAGACTTAGTCATCCTAACAAAGGTCAAATGACCCTTTTGGCCATGCCAAAATCTTCCAAGGCTACATAAGGGGGGGGGGGGGTGACACGTGTTGCCCTCCCATTCGTCACAATATTACGTTTTCCGACAATTTCATAATTCCGATAAAAAATTTACAAGTCTCTAATCTTATCATTTGGGATTCTCACGTACCTTCTTAAAACATGTCCTGTAAATACGGGGTGTAACATTCTTCCCCCCTTAGAAACATTCGTCCCCGAATGTTCTTTCGAAGTCAAACTTATAATTAGCGACATAGTTTTCTTTCACAACCCCGACATACCAATAATGCCACACATGGCCACATAATAGCATTTAAGCAAAAAGAAATACTTCAATTAAAACTTGATAAGTAAGGGAAAATGAATTACATGAAGGTGTAGGGAATAAGTGAGGATACTTCCTCAACATGTCCTCATCTGCTTCCCAAGTCATCTCCTCCCGGTTATCATTCCTCCACAAGACTTTGACGGAAGCCACATCCTTGGTCCGCAGTCGCCTGACCTGGCGATCGAGTATCGCTATGGGACTCTCCTCATACGATAACCCCTCTGTCACCTGGACCTCACTAGCAGGGAAAACTCTCGCTGGATCTCCGATACACTTCCGCAACATAAACACATGGAAGACCGGATGTACCGCCTCTAACTCTGATGGCAGATCCAAATCATAGGCAACCTTGCCTACTCGACGGACGATCTGGTAGGGCCAAATATACCTTGGGCTGAGTTTCCCCTTCTTTCTGAATCTCATCATACCATTCATAGGTGACACCTTCAAGAAGACCCAATCGTCTACCTGAAACTTCAAATGCCGACGCCGATTATCCGCATATGACCTCTGCCGACTCTGAGCTGCTAACAGTCTCTCCTGGATAAGCTTCACCTTATCCACAACCTGCTGAACCAAGTCTGGGCCAACTAACTGCACCTCGCCCACGTCGAACCAACCAATCGGCGACCTACATTTCCGCCCATATAAAGCCTCGTATGGCGCCATCTGTATACTGGAATGGTAGCTGTTGTTATACGCAAACTCCACAAGAGGCAAATGATCCTCCCAGCTACCCCTGAAATCAATCACGCAGGCCCGCAGAATATCCTCAAGTGTCTGGATAGTACGCTATGCCCGTCGACCGAGGATGAAATGTCAGTCGAGACTCACCTGTGTCCCTAATCCCTTTTGGAAAGACCTCCAGAAGTTAGCCGTAAATTGGGCTCCTCTATCTGATATAATCGACACCGGGACACCGTGCAGCCTCACAATCTCTCTGATGTACAATCTGGCATAGTCCTCAGTCGAAAACGTCGTCCTGACTGGAAGGAAATTGGCTGATTTCGTCAGCCTGTCAACAATAACCCGAATGGAGTCGTACTTCCTCTGAGTACGAGGCAACCCTGTAACAAAGTCCATGTTGATCATCTCCCACTTCCAAGTCGGAATCTCAATAGCCTGCAATAATCCACTGGGCCTCTGGTGCTCGACCTTGACCTGCTGGCAATTAGGACATTGTGCAACAAAACCTGCCATGTCCCTCTTCAGGCCATCCCACCAATACAAACATCTGAGGTCATGGTACATCTTGGTCGACCCCGGATGAATAGAATAACGAGCACTGTGTGCCTCCCCCAAAATATGCTGACGTAGCCCTGTCACATCGGGAACACACCACCGGCCCTCAAATCTTAGCACCCCATCAGGCGCTACCTCGAATAGACTCTTCTCCTCCTGAAGAGCTGCATCTCGATATCGAACCAACACTGGGTCCTCAAACTGTCACCTGATCAATGATGGAAGACTCGGCAACCTCACGAACCCGTACCCCACTATCGTCGGTATCGATCAATCGAACCCCAAGGCTCGCTAGCTGATGGATCTGACGAACCATGTCCTGTCTTTCTGGTTGTACCTCTGACAGACTCCCCATCGATCTACGACTCAAGGCATAAACAACCACGTTGGCTTTCCCCGGATGGTATAGAATATAAACATCATAATCTTTCAACAACTCTAACCACCGTCTCTGTCGCAAGTTCAGCTCCCTCTGCCTGAAGATATACTGGAGGCTCTTGTGGTCTGTATAAATATCCACATGAACCCCATACAAATAATTTCTCCAAATCTTCAAGGCATGAATAACGCCAACTCTAAGTCGTGGGTAGGGTAATTCCTCTCATGCTTCCGTAACTGCCGGGAAGCATAGGCTATAACCTTACCGTGCTGCATCAAAACACACCCTAGCTCGATACCCGATGCATCACAATAGATCACGTACCCGTCTAACCCCTCAGGAAGTGTAAGAACTGGAGCCGTTGTCAACCTTTCCTTCAGCAACTGGAAACCCTTCTCGCAAGCCTCTGTCCACTGGAAATTGGCCGCTACGAGTCACCTAGTCAGCGGTCAAATCAAGCAAACTTCTCCACAAACCTACGATAATAACTCGCCACTTCTAAGAAATCGCGCACCGGTCGGAGTAGTAGGTCTCGGCCAAGACTTGACTGCCTCAATCTTTGTCGTATCCACCTAGACACCATCAGCCCCAATAATGTGCCCCAGGAATGCCACTGAGGCCAACCAAAACTCACACTTGGAGAACTTGGCGAGTAACTGCCGGCTCCGGAGGACCCCAAGTACCGTCCTCAAGTGATCTGCATGCTCTGCTCGTCCGCGAATAAACGAGGATGTCATCAATGAATACTATCACAAATGTATCCAAAAATGGCTTGAACACGGTTCATCAAATCCATAAATACGGCGAGCGTTGGTCAAATCGAAAGACATAACCACGAACTCATAGTGCCCATACCGGTCTGAATGCGATCTTTGGGATATCGCCTCTCAAACTACTGATGATAACTGCATCGCAGTCTATCTTGGAGAAACACCTCGCACTCGCAATCGGTCAAACAAATCATCAATCACGGGAGGGGTACCTATTCTTGATGGTTACCTTATTCAGCTGCCTATAATCAACACACATACGCAGCGTCCCATCCTTCTTCTTCACAAACAAAACCGGCGCTCCCCAGGGAGAAACACTAGGCCTGATAAAGCCTTTTTCCAACAAATCTTTCAGCTGGTCCTTTGGCTCCCTCAACTCAGCAGATGTCATCCTGTATGGCGGAATAGAAATAGGTCGAGTGTCTAGCAACGTGTCAATACAAAACTCAATCTCCCTCTCAGGAGGGATACCCGGAAGGTCGTCTGGGAACACATCCGAAACTCCTAACCACCGCACCGACTAAAGAATCGCACCTCGGCCGTATGAAATACGAACGGATGATAGATGTATCCTTTCTGCACCATCTTCCTAGCCTTGAGGTAAGAAATAAACCTACCGCCGGACGATCGTTCTTCCACTCGATAAGCGGCTCGCCAGAAATCGAACCGAACCAACCTGTCTCTACAGTCGACGTTGGTATAACAAGAAGCCAACCAGTCCATACCCATAATGACATCAAAATCTGTCATCTCCAACTCTATCAAATGCAAAGGTCCGACGATCAGAATAAACACCGGACAACCTCTATACACCCGCTCAGCTAACACCGAATCACCCACTAGCGTAGCTACCTCAAAAGGCTCTATCGACACCGGCTCTATCCCGATTCAACCCGCAATAAGAGGGGACACATAGGACAAGGTAGAACCTATTTCTATCAAAGCATAAACGTCACAACATGAAATCAATAATGTACCTGTGACGATGTCAGGGGAAGCCTCCTGATCCTGGCGGCTGGCTAATGAATAAATGCGGTTCTGTGGACCGCTAGAACTGGAACCACCACCACGACCTCTGCAGCGGCCTGCCGGTCCATGAACAACCTGCCCTCCGGGGTGCATAACCACAGAAGAAGAGGAAGACCCAGCAACTGATCCGGTCGGCTGCACCGTACCACCCATGCTGCCTCTAGTCGGACAGTCTCTCCTCAAATGGCCCAACTGGACACAAGAGTAATAAGCTCCTGCAGGAACACGACACTCTCCTGGGTGAGATCTACCGCATCGAGCACACCGAGATGTGGGTGGTCTCGATCGGTGACGATCTACGCCTCCGAACCTCAAGTCCTGGAGCCACGACCGCCTCGAATGACTGGCCGATCGACCTCCCGCGAAAACCGTGAAGGAGCACTCTGTGCTGGCTGGAATGTGGACCTAGTCTGCTGCTGAGGCTGTCGCTTGAAAAGCGCCTGAGACCTGCTGTCACGCCCTCTTGGGCTAGCCTGAGTCAATCTGATCCTCCCTCTCTCTATCCTCTATCCCCTGTGCATACGCCTGCATCCTGGAAATGTCCATACCGGGCTGAAGAGCCACTCCCAAGCATGCAGTAATCATATGATGGTCTAGCCCCATCACATAACGATGAACTATGTCCGCCATATCAGCTACAATGGTGTGCGCATGCCTGGCCAAAGAGTCAAACTCCAGGCTATACTCCTGATTGTCCTCCCATTCTGCCTCAAGGTCAAAAATCTATCTACGCAGGCTCTCCTCATCTCATGAGGCAAAAAGTGATCCATGAAGGCCTCTGTAAACTCCTCTCAAATAGCTGGAAGAGCATCCTCACCTCTCGACAGCTCCCATGAATCAAACCAGTTTAACGCAATATCGTGTAACCGGTAAGAGGCTAGCATAACAGACTCTGTCTCCGAAGCCCTAAGAACCTGCATAGTCCGCTATAACTGCCAAATGAACTCCTGCGGATCCTCCTCAGACCTCGAACCATAAAACTCGGGTGGATGACAACCCAGAAAATCCCGAATCCGCAAATTGTCGCCAGGGTTACCGCCGCTCACTTGCCACGCTCGCTACTTATCCGGTCAATAACCGGATCTGCTCCCTGTAGTCTCTATACTCAACACCTACTATGCTGGTCAATAACCGGATCTGCTCCCTGTAGTCTCTATACTCAACACCTGGCTGCGGAACTGGAGGCTCTGGTACCAGAACCTCTGGAGCTACTGCCGCCCTCGGCTCCTCTAATACTGCCGGCGTGGCTGAACTCGCCGACCCGCCTACTACCTCAGGCATAGTCTGTGCCTGAGTCTGTGTAACCCTCTGAGTACCGCTAGCAGCTCCACCTCCTGCCTTGCCCTTCTGGGCCCTGGTCGCCTTCCCTGGAGGCATAACTGTTTCATAAGAATAGGTCAGAGAGGATTCAACCTAATAAGACAGCTTTACTGCACGATCTCAGAGAGAGAAGAATGGAAATCAATCCTAAATGTCCTGCTGTCTCCTGATTATAGATGTGGTGCACAACACACCGATAATCAAGACTCTACTAGACACGGTCTGTAGACACTTTCCGAGGACTAACTGCTCTGATACCACTTTTGTCACGACCACCCGGCCGCGATCGTGCGCTACGTGGGCACCCTGCCTGTATACATCAGAGAATAGCAGCGGAACATACACAACATACAACATGTTTAGACAATAACATCACAGGCTAGCCGATAAGGCCGTCTTCCATAAAATATGCATAATCAAAAGCAAAACTGCATAACCTGGTTCTTACCTCAAACCACAAAATGTGACTACGCACTTGGAATAACAATCGTATGCGGTTCCCGCCATACCCTGAATGTACATAAATCTACAACATCGGGGAAAGAGCGTACCAAAAGACAAGCCTCACGAGAAATGGAGCTCGACGTCGATAAGTGATCCTAAGAATGAGGATCCACCACCGCTACCCCTACGGCAGATTTAACGCAACCCCCGAGGAAGGGGGTCAGTACACAATATGTACTAAGTATGTAAAACTGGAAAATATTGTAATTACATCATAAGTTTAAAACTGTTATACCCCGTAGTTCCAGGGTATGTATGCGAGGACGTACGTACGAGAATACGACAGAAAGATTGGAAAGGAAGAAAGAGGTGATTTTTCCACGGAAAAGTTTCCGGTTTTTGTGAAGGAAAAAGGTTCGTTAATGGGAATTGGATTCCCAGATTTGGTTTTTGGACTTCTTAGATTATATTAGAATTATGGAATTTTATTTTCGGAAATGGTCACGTGGGGCCCACGGGAGAAATTTACGGTTTTGTGGGGCCCGCTTTGATTTTGAGATTTTGGCCGTTATGGATATTTTCGGAAGACGAAATATTTTGGACGAATCGGGGGGCGACACGTGTCACCCCCATGTGGCACCCTTGGCCGAAATATGTTTGTGCACAACACCCGGTTAGAGTCGTTTTTCGACGAAACGTTCTACCTAACTTACGAAGGGTAAATTACGGCTATGTCATTTAGTATTTTTGCGGATTTTTCCGAGAGACGAAACGTTTTGGACCAACGAGAGGGCAACACTTGGCACCCTCTCGTTGGTGGACTTGAAGGGGCGTTAGGGCCGAATGGATGAGCAAGTGTTGGTTGATATTTGTGTAGATATTTGTGAGGGTTTTAAGGAGTAGGGTCTAGGGGGCACTGGGCATATCTTGGCCCTCCACTTGCCCCCCACTTGGCTAGATCTTGGCCCTTGGTTGGCCTTTGCTTGGCCTATAAATACCCTCCCCCTTTGAAGACTTCTTCATCCATTCCATAATTTCCAAGTCTTGAAAACCTCCCTCCCTCCTTGTTGGTTTCGTCCTCCTCTTCCCTTGTGAGGCCTTGGCAGAGGTGCACCACTCCTGAGGCCTTGGCCGAGGGGTACACCCCTCCTAGTAGGGTGCCGTGAGGTACCCCCCCCTTGCCTTGTTGATCTCAGAGAATACACCCCCTCTTGGTAGAAATCCTCGCAAACGGATTGTTACTATACCCAAATTACCTTAGCCAGATACCTTGTAGTATTCCAAAGAAACTTCTATACGTAGAGCAGGAAATACTACAGTATGTCCTTTTTGTCTCAAACCGAAACCCTAAGGAAATCTTCGTTGAGTGATTGAAGTAATTAAGTAGAAGTTGGTTAGAACTTCTAAGGGTTGTTGGAGCGGTGGAGCACCGGAGTAGGAGCTAAGCGTTGCTAAGGATCGACATTTATACTTGGATAATTATGGGCTTATCGAGGTAATTATCTTGTCCTCTATTTGTAATTGGAAATTACATGTCGTTAGATTATATAGTTGATGTATACTATATATAGAACTAAGCTTAATCGCGCAATGTCTTTTGACTTAAGCACAAGAAGCGAATGACTCGTAATTACATAGGGTGTATTATGAGACTTGTGTAGTAATCTTGTGAGTAGAATTGTACCCGTCGGGTTAGATGTATAACCCACTGGTTGGCTTGGTAGCGGCCGTTAGAGGAGGAGATTTACGTTGCGGGGGAGGTGCCGAATTTTCGTAGAATGTTCTACGATAAGATCTTGATGTTAATAAGCGCCTTGTGGCCTTATAGGTTGAAGTACTACGTGTGGCGTTCTACTTGGCTTAGGAGTAGCCGGTTGGAAGTACTTGGAGCGTTTTGCTATTAGTCGATACTGCCGCGAGGTATGTGAACCTCTTCCTATCTCTTCTAGCATGATATGTGAACTATGTAGTGCGGTGACGCACATGTACTAAATGTATTTGATTGGTGTAAAACATAAAGTGTTATAACGGCTTTATGGGAAGTTGGTTATAACGGCTTTATGTTGGTAAGAAAATACATGTGGTTTTTAAAAGGTAATCGAATTGAACTATAAGCGCTTGTTATGTGTTAATAAAGAACTTGAAGTATTTCAAAGAGTTTTGAATCATTTTGAAAGAAGTAATACTTGGTTTTGAAAACTTAAGAGTTATACTAGCTTTATGGGAAGTTAGGTATAACGGCTTAAGAATGTTTTTGATTTGAAATCGAATGTGTATCGACAAACCACAAAGGCGTTAATAAAGGGAAATGTTTTGA
Organism: Przewalskia tangutica; assembly: GCA_029844215.1. Classification (NCBI taxonomy): domain Eukaryota; kingdom Viridiplantae; phylum Streptophyta; class Magnoliopsida; order Solanales; family Solanaceae; genus Przewalskia; species Przewalskia tangutica. Next base: position 91,292,662 of record CM056723.1, read on the forward strand.
TTAATTAAGTATTAATAAAACCAAGAGCAACTTCCATCTGCATAGAAGCTAAGATGAGACAAAATGATATTTCCTAGATCATGGTTCTGTAATAAGATTGTTATAAACAAGAATATCCTACTCACATATAAGGCTTATGTTTCTCGATTGTTTAAAAGAAAATTATATTCTTAAATGAATAAGGCTATGAACCACGAAACCTTTCTAAAATAAGAAACGTGAACATTTGAAATTAGGCAAACTTGGACGTTTGGGAAATAATGTTGTTACTTGATTTTACAAAGGTAAGAGTTTTGGTTTTCTTAAAAGGACGGTCACTCTATTTTATACTACGTATTGTGTGACTTATGTGAAAGAAGCAGATCTTTTAAAGATTTAATGTGTGAAGTACTTTGGGGTTAGATACAGAACTTGTTAGTAGAAAGCACCTTGTGTGAATAACTTGATTGTATCGGTTTGTGATAGCCTTATAATACTTTCTTGTTGATTTGAGAAGTAAACATGTTAGGATGCTACGTGTGTTAGTATCTTGTGATGTTAGTGTAAAGGAGTTTTCCCCTCGACTGCGCTTAAAGTTGTTTGACTATCAGCCGTTATGTTGGTATTGTACCACTCACCTTGACTTGTGTCCGGAGGTTAAGGCGCCTCCGACGCGGGTAGACTCAGTGATGCAGGACCATGATTCGAGGATACCTCATGCGGGTCCAGGGATCCATGCGGAACTACGGAGTTCCGGGTTAGTTTACGCCTTGTGGTCATGCGGTCTTTGTGGCTACGCGATGCGAGTCGGGGCGACGCCGGAGTAGCTACCACGATGCGGGTTATACCTCACGCGGGCCTATGAGGTTGGCCTATGCGAGTCTGCGGAGAGTTCGAGGCTAGACGCGCACATTTGATATCGCGCGAGTGACCAGCTTTTATCATGTGACGGACTAGACAGATATCATGACACAGTTTATGACCTTGTTGGTACTGTGGGTGTTAGTAGTCGGCTATGCCTTCGCATTTACTCCCGCATCGTTTATTTGGACACAGGTGGGACACGGTGTTCATGTGTATTCCTTGGTGTTTGTGTATCATAAACCGCTGGCGAGGAAGGTATTCCACGCACGATTGATGTTGTGGGCGTGAGACCCATTGGTAAAATTGAGTGATGACTTGAGGCGTGAGTCACGACTTGACATGGCGCTTAATTATGGTGAATCGTAGTTTGTTATCATACATGTCTCTCGCTTTGTATAGACTACTATGATTTCATTTACTGATTTATTTTCGATTCATATACTTGGTACTGTTAGATCGACCTCCTTCGGCCGCTCATGCCGCAGTAAAGGTACACCGCCATCGATCCTCGCTCTTAGGGTCACGATTCGTGTGGAAAGCTCCGTTTCTCGAGGCTTATCGCGGTATAGTCCCTGTTGTTGTAGGTGTTTACATTCAGGGTATGACGGGGCCCTGTCCCGCCATGGTTGTCGTAGCATTTATTAGAGCTCTTTAGTACAGTTTTGGTCAGGGTTTGTAAAATGGATTAAAACTTTTAATGATGGACAAAGTTGTTATTTATATATATGACTAAAGTCAATTTATTCTCAGATTATTGTTTCATATTTCATAATATGTCTCGTATATTTTATGTTCGTGATTACTCGAGTTGTATCACTAGGGTGCCCGGTAAGGCACGACCACGCCCGAATCGGGTCGTGACAAAAGTGGTATCGAGCGATTAATCCTCGGAAAGTGTCTACGCATCAGATCCAAGAGTCTTGATTATCGGTGTTGTGCACCACACCAATAATCGTGAGGCTATAGGATATTTAGGATTGGTTTCTATTCTTCACTCACGAGATCGTGCCTTAGAGCCGTGTTGTAAGTTGGACCCTCCGACGAAATTCATTCCTTATCGTTATGCCTCCGCGTAGGCAACCCGGCCCAGAGGGCAAAGCGGCGGAGCCGCGAGTTGAGTTCGAGGGTTGCGAGGGCACAGCCCAATCATTACCTAGGTAGTGCTTCATTCGGGGATTTCGCGACGTCACTAGCCCCGCAGAAGTTTAGCACCGCGACGCAGTTCCTCTGCGTCCATGATATTTGAACCTTCGCCCACGATCGAACAGTGAATATAGATTGCAAAGAGGCGACCACATTACTAGCTATGGATTTGGCTACCAGAGATTATACCGATGTACACGAGTCTTGATGACTACCTAAGAGAGGTTGTGCAAGAGTAATTCTTGATTGAGCTTGAGCATGGCACGTATGCGGGCTTATGTACAGCAGCCGAGAAGCGTAGAGATCGACGGGTTAACCAAGGACAGCAGGAGAGGGCCAGAGCAGCAAGGTCCTTCGGTAACTTTCAAGGTGAGTATACCTTAAGTGCTATGTTCTGATAGCAGTGTGTTAGTTGTGATTAGAAATCATGGTGGGTTAACCGAGTAAGATTTTGGGGGATAGAGAAGGTGTGAGCCTTAGAGTGTTATACGTGGAGACCTTAGAGGTAAGGCCATCTCAAGAAAGGTGTAGTGTTATGTTTGATCCTTATCAAGTGCTTAGTTGACGTGAGCTATGTTTGGGGATAGGTCCCTAAGTAGTGTGGAATGAAAGGGGGTAGTTGAGCTAAGAAGAGCGCTAGGTTTTCGTAGCGTGATTAGAAAAGTTGTTCCGGACCGGGGAGCAAGTGTTTTACGCGAGAGTGGGTCGAGTTGAGGCATGCGCTGGTCAACCCGCGGCGTTTGGCGCGGGTCGGTTGTGGTGGTCCCGCCTTGTGTTAGGTCACGAGGGTGTTAGGCCCAAGTTTAGTTGACCAGCAGACGAGTTCGTGGACGTTCGACCCGAGTCGGGCCGATGGGAGCGGCCGTCGTGTTTTTCGATCGAGACCATGTACTTGCGGTGTTGATTATATCGTAAAGGTTGTAAGGCTGCACGGTGCCTACCTTCACCTTATGACAGATGAAGCCCGTTGTGGCTATTTTCGTTTTCTAAGAGTTTGACCAGCAGGTTAAGAACTTCGGTGAGTCTCGAAATCGCATTCGCCTCGCCGGGCGATGTGGATTTGGGTGGTTGTGAGGATTGTTGGTTCTGTGGAAGGAGCGTTTAAGCTACCATTTGGTGTTCGGATGTCGCCTTATGAAGCCTCAGAGGGGCGGAAGTGTAAGTTGCGGTCGATTGGTTCGATGTTGGCGTTCAGATAGTTGGTTCAGCTTGTTCCACAGACGGTGGATAGGTAAAGCTCGTCTAGAAGAAGTTACGCACTCGAGGAAATCGTGCGGATAATCGGCACGGCGCCAGAGTTCGTGCCGACGGTCGCCTTCTTGAAAGTACCACCCGGACGGGTGTGACGAGTTTGAAACAAGGAACTTAGCCCGAGTTACTTTGGGCTTTTGAGTTCATGTGAAGAATAGGCCGTTGCTTATATGTTAGCAATTGCCGTCCGACTTAGGAGGCGACGTTCGTTTTTCGTATTGTTATGTTCGGTGGCGTATAAAGAGGCGAGCCTCTACCACGAACAGACCCGAACCGTGGCTCTCCGTATGGCACATCCTGAGAAGGGCCGTAGGGCATGCCTCAGGGATCGCAAGCAGCCCGGTACCATTTGTTGGGTCGTCGGGGCAAGGCTCGCGACAAAGTGACAAAAGTGGTATCAGTGACTGAGGAAGTATATTTTGACCCCGGGAAGAGGTATTTGTGGTGATATAGAGGTGTTTCCTCGTGGGCTTGGATGTAAGTCTTTGCGCAGGTGTTTCCATGGCCAGGTGTGGCAGGATTGTTCTCATAAGTATAGTAGTAGAGACTATATCGACGCTTGTATGTTTGGGGACTTAGAAGGAACATTCGGGACGAATGTTTCTAAGGGGGGAAGAATGTTATACCCCGTAGTTCCAGGGTATGTATGCGAGGACGTACGTACGAGAATACGACAGAAAGATTGGAAAGGAAGAAAGAGGTGATTTTTCCACGGAAAAGTTTCCGGTTTTTGTGAAGGAAAAAGGTTCGTTAATGGGAATTGGATTCCCAGATTTGGTTTTTGGACTTCTTAGATTATATTAGAATTATGGAATTTTATTTTCGGAAATGGTCACGCGGGGCCCAGGAGAAATTTACGGTTTTGTGGGGCCGCTTTGATTTTGAGATTTTGGCGTTATGGATATTTTCGAAGACGAAATATTTTGGGCGAATCGGGGCGACACGTGTCACCCCATATGACACCTTGGCGAAATATGTTTGTGCACAACACGGTTAGAGTCGTTTTGACGAAACGTTCTACCCAACTTACGAAGGGTAAATTACGGCTATGTCATTTAGTATTTTTGCGGATTTTTCCGAGAGGCGAAGCGTTTTGGACCAACGAGAGGGCAACACTTGGCACCCTCGTTGGTGGACTGAAGGCGTTAGGCCGAATGGATGAGCAAGTGTTGGTTGATATTTGTGTAGATATTTGTGAGGGTTTTAAGGAGTAGGGTCTAGGGGCACTTGGGCATATCTTGGCCCTCCACTTGCCCCCACTTGGCTAGATCTTGGCCCTTGGTTGGCCTTTGCTTGCCTATAAATACCCTCCCTTTGAAGACTTCTTCATCCATTCCATAATTTCCAAGTCTTGAAAACCTCCCTCCTCCTTGTTGGTTTCGTCCCTCCTCTTCCCTTGTGAGGCCTTGGCCGAGGTGCACCCTCCTAGAGGCCTTGGCCGAGGTACACCCCTCCTAGTAGGGCCGTGAGGTACCCACTCGCCTTGTTGATCTCGTAGAATACACCCCCTCTTGGTAGAAATACTCTCAAAGTATTGTTACTATACCCAAATTACCTTAGCGTATACCTTGTAGTATTCCAAAGAAACCTCTATCGTAGAGCAGGAAATACTAGTATGTCCTTTTGTCTCAAACCGAAACCCTAAGGAAATCTTCGTTGAGTGATTGAAGTAATTAAGTAGAAGTTGGTTAGAACTTCTAAGGGTTGTTTGAGCGGGTTGGAGCACCGGAGTAGGAGCTAAGCGTTGCTAAGGATCGATATTTATACTTGGATAATTATGGGCTTATCGAGGTAATTATCTTGTCCCTCTATTTGTAATTGGAAATTACATGTCGTTAGATTATATAGTTGATGTATACTATATATAGAACTAAGCTTAGTACTGCGGCAATGTCTTTTGACTTAAGCAAGCCCAAGCTGATCTGTAATTACATAGGGTGTATTCTGATAGACTTGTGTAGTAGTAGCGTGGAGTAGAATTGTACCCGTTAGGGTTAGATGGAAAACCCCCCCTGGTTGGATTGGTAGACGGCCGCGTTAGAGGAGGAGATTTACGCTGTTGCGGGGGGGGGGAGGTGCTGTCCAATTTTAGGTAGAATGTTCTACGATAAGATCTTGATGTTAATAAGCGCCTTGTGGCCTTAAAGGTTGAATTACAACGTGTGGCGCGTTACTTGGCTTAGGAGTAGCCGACGGTTGGAAGTACTTGGAGCATTTTGCTATTAGTCGATACTCGTCGCGAGGTATGTGAACCTCTGCCTATCTCTTCTAGCATGATATGTGTGAACTATGTAGTGCGGTGAGGCGTACGTGTACTAAATGTATTTGATTGGTGTAAAACATAAAGTGTTATAACGACTTTATGGGAAGTTGGTTATAACGGCTTTATGTTGGTAAGAAAATACATGTGGTTTTAAAAGGTAATCGAATTGAACTATAAGCGGCTTGTTATGTGTTAATAAAGAACTTGAAGTATTTCAAAGAGTTTTGAATCATTTTGAAAGAAGAAGTAATACTTGGTTTTGAAAACTTAAGAGTTATACTAGCTTTATGGGAAGTTAGGTATAACGGCTTAAGAATGTTTCTTGATTTGAATCGGAATGTGTATCGACAAACCACGGCGTTAATAAAGGGAAATGTTTTGATTAATTAAGTATTAATAAAACCAGAGCAACTTCCATCTGCATAGAAGCTAAGATGAGACAAAATGATATTTCCTAGATCATGGTTCTTTGTAATAAGATTGTTATAAACAAGAATATCCTACTCACATATAAGGCTTATGTTTCTCAGATTGTTTAAAGAAAATTATATTCTTAAATGAATAAGGCTATGAACATGAAACCTTTCTAAAATAAGAAACGTGAACATTTGAAATTAGGCAAACTTGGACGTTTGGGAAATAATGTTGTTACTTGATTTTACAAAGGTAAGAGTTTTGGTTTTCTTAAAAGGACGGTCACTCTATTTTATACTACGGGTATTGTGTGACTTATTTGAAAGAAACAGATATTTTAAAGATTTAATGTGTGAAGTACTTTGGGGTTAGATACCCGAACTTGTTAGTAGAAAGCACCTTGTGTGAATAACTTGATTGTATCGGTTTGTGATAGCCTTATAATACTTTCTTGTTGATTTGAGAAGTAAACATGTTAGGATGCTACGTGTGTTAGTATCTTGTGATGTTAGTGTAAAGGGGTTTTCCCCTCGACTGCGCTTAAAGTTGTTTGACTATCAGTTATGTTGGTATTGTACCACTCACCTGACTTGTGTCAGGAGGTTAAGCGCCTCCGACGCGGGGTAGACTCGGTGATGCAGGACCGTGATTCGAGGATACCTCATGCGGGTCCGAGGATCCATGCGGAACTACGGAGTTCGAGGTTAGTTCGACCGCTTGTGGTCACGCGGTCTTTGTGGCCATGCGGTGCGAGTCGGGGCGATGCCGGGAGTAGCTACCCTCTATGCGGGGTTATACATCATGCTGTCCTATGAGGTTGGCCTATGCGGAGCTGCGGAGATTTCCAGGGCAAGACGCGCACATTTGATACTGCGGGCGAGTGACCAGCTTTTATCATGAGACGGTCTAGACAGATATCATGACACATTTATGACCTTGTTGAATGCGTAGGTGTTAGTAGTCGGCTATGCCTTCGTACCTACTGTCTTGTTTATTTGGACACAGTGGGACCCGGTGTTCATGTGGATTCCTTGGTTTTTGTGTATCAGAAACTGCCGGCAGTGAGGATGGTATTCCACGGGCATGATTGATGTTGTGGGCGTGAGACCCGTTGGTAAAATTAGTGATGACTTGAGGCGTGAGTCACGACTTGACATATTTGCTACTTATGGTGAAGCGTAGTTTGGTTATCATACATGTCTCTGCTTTGTATAGACTACTATGATTTCATTTACGATTTATTTTGATTTCACATACTTGGTACTGTTATGCGACCTCGCCCGGAAGTGCGTTCTCATGCGGTAAAGGTACACGATCATTGATCCTCGCTCTTAGGGTCACGATTCGGCGTGTGGGAAAGCTCCGTTTCTCGGAGGCTTATCGATGGTATAGTCCTGTTGTTGTAGGTGTTTACATTCAGGGTATGGCGGGCCTGTCCGCCATTGTTGTCGTATCATTTCTTAGAAGTGCAGAGTACCGTTGTGGGCAGGGTTTGTAAAAGGGATTAAAACTGTTCATGTTGGAAAAAGTTGTTATTTCTATATATGCCGAAAGGCAAGTTTTTCTCAGATTATTGTTTCATATTTCATAATATGTCTCGTATTGTTTTATGTTCCGCTGATTACTCTGATGTTATATCACTAGGGTGCCCGGGGTAAGGCACCAGTCACGGGCCCGGAATCGGGTCGTGACAAAAACAAAGCCGGAGACACGTATGATAATCAAATTACAGTACACTGTGCCTTACTAACAATGAGAGTAAATAGGAGTATACTTACAACATAAAAATAGGAAGCTCATGATCAAAGCAGGACCACCCTTGATATCATTAAGCAATCCTACTCGCAGGACTATTTCACCGCATAGGTCGTGTGGACCCGCATGAGGTATTCCTCGCATGAGACTATTTCACCGCATAAGCCCCACGGACTCGCGTGAGGTATTCTCGCATAGGTGTACCGCCGCGTGGGACTATTTCACCCGCATAAGCCCTTACGGACTCGCATGAGGTATTCCTCGCATCGTGGGTAGCAAATCCACGGAATATGCAAATGCCACAAACTCGGGGAATGACCCCGTAATGAATAATATACCACTCGCACAAACCGGCTATCATACATAACATAAGCACTACCGGCTTATCATACAATATATAAGAAAGTTAAGAAATCCCCTAACTTCTTATTATTCTCGTTCATATACACTCTCATTTTAGTTTACTTAAGGCACTAACATGTCTTTTATAAAAATCCCGGAATTTAACCCAAGTTCTACATACTTCCACTCTTTTAAAAATGACTCTTTTTCGTATAAAACTTCCAAGATACTATTAACCGTAGTATCAAGTCAAAATTACTTTTCAAGATAAGTCACAATACCTTTAGAAATAAAGTTAGGTTTCTAAATCAAGTGACTCCTTTTCTTATAAAACCTTAGGCAATTGATGCCTTAAAAATCAAATTGCCTTTCATTAAATCAAGTCATTTATCCTCATTTATCTTTCCATAAAGCTAATATAACCAACTTCCCATAAAGTCGTTATATTCACTTTATACCTTAGCCAATTACAATTTCCTATCCAAGGGACTTATACGTTTAAAACGAAACAAGTATCACATACTTTAAAACTCTTCAAGTCCCTTAACTTTAAAAAAAACTTAAGACATCCTTAATACTTTCAAAGAAATGAGTTAATCTCCTAACTCACCCAACTTGGCTATCCTTAAAACAAGTAAAGGATATCAAGGTCTTGTACGTCTACCGTACTATATACGTGCAACTAATCATGCTCAAAAGATAGGAAAGTTCTACATACCTCTTCGGGTCAAACCACTTGCCAAGTACAATATCCCGCCCGTAGTATGTCAACCTATAATGTCCACAATATGTCTATTAACGTCTTACTTCAAACGTAGAATATTATAAGTGTAAAGTCACTAAATTCTACGGAAAATCGGACAGCACATCCTTTGTTTCTACATACTTTGCCACATTTTTCAAGGCCGAATTCAATAACCAAACACACTACATTTAAGGCCCAATCAATGCAATTAACAATAGGGGATTACACGCCTACTAGACGTGTAAAATTCCGCCCCACAAAAGATATCAAACTAATACAAACTCCTAGTCCAATTCGGCCACATTGAGATACAAATTCTTATCCAATTTCCATTTCAATCCAAGTTGTTAGCATAACATGATATCAAGTCACAATCGATTATAACTACTATAATCTTCAAGTAAGTAACATGCGACGATTCTAATAAACGACCAAATTGTAATCCTACTTCACATGGCTTAAATGACATTTCGGATTTAAGTCTACAATCAATCCATAATACTTATAAAACTTCAACACATATACTTCATGCTAGAAAACATGTAAGGCTAACAACAATATATAATCTTGTAACACTTAAGAGACAAGATTATTACCTCAACGATTCTTAGTCCAACTTCAAATCCGAAGTCTCTCCTTAGCAACTTAGAGCCTCTTTTAGACACTTCAATCCGCTACTTGAGACCCTTAGAACAACACAAACAACTTTCCTTCAATCTTCCAAACAAAACCTAGAAAAGCAACTAGGTGTTCATCTTGCGACTAACACGAAAATTATCTTTTTCCGGGATTTTTCTATTGAGATACACTTACAATACACTCATGAACGTTGGTTTAAAATGTGGAGCTTAATGGACAACAACAACAAAAAAAATCTTTTCTAAGGAGCATGAACCCGAGAGCTTGCTCTTGGGAGTTCTTCAATTTCTTGAAATTTTTTCTAAGTGTTGGAGTTAGTCTTGCTACTAGTACTACTATATAGTTCAATGGAGGGTCAAGATGTGCCCAAATGTGAGGCTTGGATGAAGTTCTTTGAAATATCAAGACTTGTGGTCCCATTGACCAAGTCAACATTGTCAAGCTCTTCAAGTTGCAAGACTTAGTAATCCTAACAAAGATCAAATGACCCTTTTGGCCATGCCAAAATCGTCCAAGGCTACATAAGGGGGGTGCCACGTGTTGCCCTCCCATTCGTCACAATATTACGTTTTCCGACAATTTCATAATTCCGATAATTTTTTTTACAAGTCTCTAATCTTATCATTTGGGATTCTCACGTACCTTCTTAAAACATGTCATGTAAATACGGTGTTACACCCCGGAATTTCAGGATATGTTTATAAGAACGTTCGTAAGAACAAAAAAGATGTTAAGATTAGAGACGAGTAAAAATTTATCGGAATTTTGGAATTTGTCGGAAAACGAAATATTGCGGCGATTGATAGGGAGACACGTGTCACCCCCCCTTATGGTCATGGACGAAATTGTCATGGTTAGAATGGTCATTTGACCATAATTTAAATGACCAAGTCTTGCTAGTCTTGAAGCTTGACAAAGTTGACTAAGTCAAAGGCCACCTAGACTTGATCCATGTGAAACCCATCTAGGCCAACCATTTGTGTAGATCTTAACCCTCCATGCCCCTTTATATAACTACTAGTAGCAAGAGAGAGCCAACACTTAGCCATTTTTTTTCACAAAAATTTGAAGATCACACTAGAGAGCTCTCGGCTAGAGGGAGGGTTTCAAGAAAAAAAATTCAATTGTTGTCGATAATTCCCACTTTAAACCAAGGTACCTAAGGATATTGTAAGTGTTTCTCAATAGAAAGATCCGGAAAATGGTGTTTCGTATTAGTCAAGGCGAAAACCTAAAGGGTTATTCAACTTTGAAGTTGAAACTTGAAGATGAGTCTTTTATAAGCCAGGGTTGCTTGGAGTGGATTGGAACGTCGAAAGGAGGAGCTAAAGTTGCTAAGGAGCGACTTGTGATCTTGGATCATAATTGGGCTAATTGAGGTATAATCTTCGTTTTACTTTTGTAATTGAAGATTTCATGTTATGATAAGTTATATGTGATCATGTGATTTGTGTTATGAAGTTTGATAAGTGACATGGATTGTAGAAGCCTAGAACCGAAAGGGACATGATTAGCCTTTTGAAATTGAAATACAATTTTGGTCGTTAATTAGAATCGTCGCATGTTTACCTACTTGAGGATTGTAGTAGTTATGTCGATTGCGACTTGATATCATGTTATACTAAACCACCGGGATTAAAAGGAATTGGAAACGATTTGTATTGTTGCCTAATTGCCGAATTGACATTATAGTTTAGACTAGTTTGTTATCGTTTGTGGTGAGCCAATTGGGGCTGTTTGGTTATTCAATTGTATTGAACTACCTTATAAATTGTGGTGAGCCAATTGGGGCTGTTTGGTTATTGTATTCGGCCTTGAAAAAGGTGGCAAAGTTAGTAAAAACAAAGGAAGTGCTGTCCGATTTTCCGTAGAATTTAGTGACTTGCACTTGGAATATTCTACGTTTGAAACTAGAAGTTAATAGACGTACTATGGTCATTATAGGTTGACATACTACGTACGGCGATTGGACTTAGCAAGTGGATTAAACCGAAGAGGTATGTGGAACTTTCTTATCTCTTGAGCATGATTAAGTTGTAAATGTATGGTACGGTAGACGTACAAGATTTTGACAATCTAGTCTATTTGATATCATTGGCTTATTTTGAGAATGTACAAGTTGTTTGAGTTAGGAAATTAACTCACTTGTTTAAATATTAAGGATATCTTGGTTTTCAAAAGTTAAGAGACTTTAAGTATCTTGAAAGTATTTTGATACTTGTTTTGTTGGAAAGTTTACGTCTCTTGGTTATAAGGAAAAATGTAAGTTGCTAATGTGTAAGGCTAGTATAACAGCTTTATGGGAAGTTGGTTATAATAGTTTTATGGAAAGTTTAAAGAGTGGTTTACTCTAAGTAATTTAAGTATGTTAAGCGACTTGAAGAGTTTTAAAGTATGTAATACTTGTTTCGTTTTAAACGTATAAGTCCCTTGGATAGGAAATTGTACTTGACTAAGGTATAAAGTGAATATAACGACTTTATGGGGATTTGGTTATATTTGCTTTATGGAAAGATAAATGGCTTGATTTATTGAAAGGCAATTTGATTTAAAGGCATCAATCGCCAAAGGTGTTATAAGAAAAGGAGTCACTTGATTTAGAAACCTAACTTTATTTCTAAAAAGTATTGTGACTTGTCTTGAAAAGAAATTGTAACTTGATACTACGGTTATTAGTGTCTTGGAAGCTTTATAATGAAATGAGTCATTTTAAAAGAATAGAAGTACGTAGTACTTTGGGTTAAATTCCCGGATTTTTATAAAAGACATGTTAGTGCCTTAGGTAAACTAAAATAAGAGTGTATATAAACAAGAATAATAAGAAGTTAGGGGATTTCTTAACTTACTTATGTATTGTATGATAAGCCGGTAGTGCTTATGTTATGTGTGGTAGCCGGATTTGGGCTAGTCATATATTATTCGTTGCGGGGTCATTCCCCGGGTTTGTGGCATTGCATTTTCCGTGGATTTGCTACCCACGTCGAGAATACCTCATGCGAGTCCGTAGGGCTTATGCGGGTGAAATAGTCCCGAGAGGCGAGTCCGACCTATGCGATCAATACCTAAATGCAGTGCGTAAGGGCTTATGCGGGTGAAATAGTCCCATGCGAGGAATACCTCAGCGGGTCCATTGGATCTATGCGGGTGAAATAGTCCCGGAATAGGATTGCTTAATGACACCGCGCGGGCGGGTGGTCTGCTTTGATCGTGAGCTTTCTACTTTACATTGTAAGTATACCTATTTACTCTCATTGTTAGTAAGGCACGATTATCGTTGTTAATTGAGTTATCATACATGTCTCGATTTTATTTTAGACTTATGATTTCATTCTGATTACTGGTTTCACATATTTGGTACATGTTGTCGACCTCCTTTCGGCTGCGTTCATCTGCGAGTAAAGTACAGGTTGTTGATCCTCGCTCTTAGGATCCTTTGTTGGTGTTGAGAAGCTCCTTTATTCGGAGGCTTATCCACTTGTATTGTCGGTTATTGTACATTCGAGGGTATGGCGGGGCCTGTCACTTGAGTTGTTATTCTTAGTGGTGCGTAGTCACATTGTGGATTGGGTTGTAAAGAAAAAAAAATGTCTTGTTCTATTTACGGATTGAGTATATTTTACGGAAGGTGGCCTTATCGGCTAGCTTTGTTGTTAATTTATGTTTAAGTATTTTTCTTAGTTGTGTATGTTCATTGCTATTCTCGATGTTTACCAAAGGGGTGCGGGTAGGGCACGATCATGAGCCGAGTCGGGTCGTGACAAAAGTGGTATCGAAGCGATTAGTCCTCGAAAGTGTCTACGGCATCGTGTCTAGTATAGTCTTGATTATCGGTGTGTTGTGCACTACATCTATAATCAGGAGGCTGCAGGACATTTAGGATTGGTTTCCATTCTTCTCACTCTAAGATTGTGCGATAGAGCTGTATGGTTAGGGTCGTCTCTCCCTAACAAGTTATGATTGTTTGCAGCTACGAGAAAGCGTGATGACCGGGAAGGATTATGTGGATTGCGTATCCAGGTTGGTAATGTTTGTAGTATAGTTGGTATTGTGACATACAACTATACGGATTTATGTTTGGGGGTCACATGTGTGTTGCCTAGGATGATTTTAGATTACCAGGTTTTGGTAAGGACTAAATAAATACCGGGCAGGTATGAAACAGTTTAATGAATTCTCATCAAGGTTTTACGTACTAATTTGAGATAATTAGGAAATGATGAGTATGCGAGAAGAAATGGACCCTTAAGAGGTTATTATTCAGGGAATAAATGGAAGACTATGTTAATAGATTGAGCTACGTAGTAGGATTTCGAGAATGGTACGGGTGAGATCCGTATGGAGTAAGTACGGTTGTTGTGGACAAGACAACCCGATTATAGTATATTGCGAAGTTTTTGTACCCGGTTATGGGGGGCTGGTAAGATAGGCTTGGAGCATGGAAATTGCGAGCCTGAGAATGTGATAACCGTCGAGACCTTAGGTATATAAGGCCTTCTCGGGTAGTAAAGGGTTAAGACGGACCAAGGAAAGAGTTAAATATGGCCTTGAGTCGGGTTGGGGATCTATTAAGGGTCTCTCATAGCTTGAAATGAAATGGGATCAGTTGGTAGTAGTCATACGTGGAAGTCACGCAGTGCAAGGCCCAAGTTTAGTTAGTCATTTACGGGTTCGTGGGCGTGTTCCACCGAACCAGTTGTGAGCCGGAATGGGCCTTGTATTGTTTAATTTAGTAACTCCAGAGATTAGAGGCTCGAATCAGTATGAAGGCTATGTGCGCACGTTAGAATAAGTTTGGGAGTACGGGAAGAGTACGACCAGTGAAAAAAAAAAGAGCAACCAAGTGTAAAGAAATGGAACCTGAACCCATGAGGACCTTTCAAGGTGATCACACCCGTGAGTGATGGGTGGTAGCTGAGCGAGTAGATAATAATTACCGGTAAAGATACAGTCGTTGGACCTTAGTAGAGCTGTTATGACAGACGTTGAGGTCATTATGAGTACGGACTAGTTGGCCTCTTGTGATGCCAACGTGGACTACAGAGAGAGATTGATTTCAGTACCAGTTTTCCGATAAGCCGGTTATCGAGTGGAAAGGAAGAGAAGTGGTGGTAACCAGTGAATTATTCTTCCTTCTTTGACATAATTGTTTTTAATAAGTCTGTGTGATTTGTTCAGTTGAGGTGGATTGAGGCAGAAAGTAAGTAATAAATTGAATTTGAAGGAATTTATGTTAAAGGCCCTTGGAGGTATTTGGAGTTGGTTTGGTGTGGCGGTCAGGGCCACGACCTTCCAGATAATTTCAGGAAAATGTGTAAGGCATGAATAAATAAGTACGAATGCTGCCGGCGGAAAGCTGAGGGCAACTTTGGTAGGTTTTAAAAATCTACATAACTTTAAGGCGGTGCATGATGATTAGATAATTACTGGACCGCGAGAGGACCCTGTGATTAGGGTTGTGACTCCAAGGAAAGTTTAAGTAAGGGAGATAAGTTCTCTTCCCCACGTAAAAGGACAGTTTTGCGTATTATGGGGTTATGTGTACCCATGTTGTTAGACGAAGGATATAAGACAGGTAAGGTCTTCGGTATCGTCATGCCATAGGTTACAGTTGTAGATAACCGTGGAAAAGTGTTGTGTTGGGGTAATTAAGAGCAGCGTGCGAATTGGTCGAGGAAGTATCGTAAAGATATTAATGTAAGTTGCACGGGTCATGATTACCCCAGACGAGTGAAAAGACCATTAGTAGATAATGGGCAGTAAGAACATTTCGAGAAAATGTGGTAACACCTAGTTTTAGGCTCTACAGTTGGGAAAGGAGAAAGGTTACTACTTGTGAGATCAAGAAAACCTCCCCTAAATTGTGATTGTGATGAAGTCTTAGACATGAGGCAAGCAAAGGAATTAAGTCTAAGTTGGTGACCAAGTTTGGTTGCAACAAAAAGGGAATCAGGAACCATAAGTGAGATTAAGGATACCCGAATACTTCGCAGGAATGAGAAAGGCTTTCAGTTATTGGAAGATAAGTTGACCACGACTATAGTTCTAACCCCTCCTGTGAGACTAGAGGGTTAGGTTATATTGATAACACGTTGGGTGTTGGGCTAGGTTGTGTCTTGTATGACAGAAGGATAGAGCCTATGTTTTCCGGTAGTTAGGGAAGCGAGGAAAGAAGTGCGCCACTCACGATTTAGAAGCTGGCGATTAAATAATGCCTTGAAGATTTGGGGCGGGGCGTATATCTGAGACTTCATGTGGATATTTGTGCAGACCACAAAAGCCTCCGGTATATCTGCAGGCTGAGGCAGTAGAATTTGCGACAGCGATGGTGGCTAGAGTTACTCAGGGATTGTGATATTGATATCCTATACCATCCGGGGAAAGCCAGGCGATTCTGAGATACCCGCATCGCGGACGAGGGTAGTGCTGCGGGTAAGCAGCGGATAGGCGGGGCGTGGTCGTGAGATTCTTCGATTCACGAGCCTAGGGGTTCGATTAATTGCTTCAAGTTAAGGAAGTTTAGATCCGAGAGGTTGCGAGTCTTAGTCGTTGAGGAGGTAAAGAGGCGACAATATGAGGATCCGATTATGATCTGATGCAGAATCGGCTCTCAGAAGAGAAGAGCTGTTTGAGTAGCACCGGATGAGTCTTTGTGAGATAAGATAGATTGCGTGTACGATGCTGCGAGGACTAGTCAGCGAGTCTTAGGGAGGCACGCGATGCTATTGTTCTCAATTATGCGAAGTCGACTAAGTCGTGTCGTGACCTCGGATGTATGTATGGGTAAGATGACCAGGAAAAAGGGACATAGCGGAGTTTACTACTTAAGTGTTGGGTTAGTAGCGAGTCATGGTTGAGCACGAAGCCCGATGGGCTATTTGAGCGATTGAAATCCCAACCTAGAGATGAGAGTATTTTATGGATCTTGTTCAGGGTGGCATCGTACTCGGAGGAAGTCGACCCCACAGAGTCATAGTAATTAAATTTGGCGAAACCGGTCGTGTTCTTTAGTTGGGACCACTTACTCGGTGAGATTAGGCTTGCTTGTATAGCGAGAGAGATTGTGAGGCGCAGGGTTCCTACGTTTATGATGTGAGCAGATGAGCTCGGTTGCGGATAACCGGAGGTTTTTCGAAGGGATTAGGGGCAGTGAGTCTCGATGTGCATTACACCCTCGACCGAGCCAGACGGGCGAGCGTACTATCCAGGCGTTTAGGGATAGGTTGCGGGCCTGTGTTTTTTATTCCAGGGGTAACTGGGAAGGTTATTTGCCTCTTGCTGTGTTACGTCACGATATGAATACCCTTCCGATTCGGATGGCCTGTATGAGGCCTAATATGTAAGAAAGTGCAGATCGCCGGTTGGTGGGTTCGACATAGGCGAGGTTCGGTTAATTGGTCCAGACTTGATTCAGCGGGCTGTGGATAAGGCGAAGCTTATTCGGGAAAGATTATTTAGTAAAGCTTAGAGTCAGCAGAAGCTTTATGCAGATAACCGACATTGACACAGGGGGTTCAGCTTGACATTTTAGTATGAGTATTGTTATGTGGCCAAGTGTGGCATTATTGGCACGTAGGGGTTGTAAGGAGACTATGTCGCTATCTTAAGTTTGACTCCCGAGAGAACATTCGGGGACGAATGTTTCTAAGGGGGGAAGAATGTTACACCCCGGAATTTCAGGATATGTTTATAAGAACGTTCGTAAGAACAAAAAAGATGTTAAGATTAGAGACGAGTAAAAATTTATCGGAATTTTGGAATTTGTCGGAAAACGAAATATTGCGGCGATTGATAGGGAGACACGTGTCACCCCCCCTTATGGTCATGGACGAAATTGTCATGGTTAGAATGGTCATTTGACCATAATTTAAATGACCAAGTCTTGCTAGTCTTGAAGCTTGACAAAGTTGACTAAGTCAAAGGCCACCTAGACTTGATCCATGTGAAACCCATCTAGGCCAACCATTTGTGTAGATCTTAACCCTCCATGCCCCTTTATATAACTACTAGTAGCAAGAGAGAGCCAACACTTAGCCATTTTTTTCACAAAAATTTGAAGATCACACTAGAGAGCTCTCGGCTAGAGGGAGGGTTTCAAGAAAAAAAAATTTCAATTGTTGTCCAATAATTCCCCCACTTTAAACCAAGGTACCTAAGGGTATTGTAAGTGTTTCTCAATAGAAAGATCCCGGAAAATGGTGTTTTCGTATTAGTCGCAAGGCGAAAACCTAAAGGGTTATTCAACTTTGAAGTTGAAACTTGAAGATGAGTCTTTTATAAGCTTCTAAGGGTTGCTTGGAGTGGATTGGAACGTCTAAAGGAGGAGCTAAAGTTGCTAAGGAGCGACTTGTGATCTTGGATCATAATTGGGCTAATTGAGGTATAATCTTCGTTTTACTTTTGTAATTGAAGATTTCATGTTATGATAAGTTATATGTGATCATGTGATTTGTGTTATGAAGTTTGATAAGTGACATGGATTGTAGAAGCCTAGAACCGAAAGGGACATGATTAGCCTTTTGAAATTGAAATACAATTTTGGTCGTTAATTAGAATCGTCGCATGTTTACCTACTTGAGGATTGTAGTAGTTGTAATCGATTGCGGCTTGATATCATGTTATACTAAACCACCGGGATTAAAAGGAATTGGAAGCGATTTGTATTGTTGCCTAATTGCCGAATTGACATTATAGTTTAGACTAGTTTGTTATCGTTTGTGGTGAGCCAATTGGGGTTGTTTGGTTATTCAATTGTATTGAACTACCTTATAAATTGTGGTGAGCCAATTGGGGCTGTTTGGTTATTGTATTCGGCCTTGAAAAAGGTGGCAAAGTTAGTAAAAACAAAGGAAGTGCTTTTCCGATTTTCCGTAGAATTTAGTGACTTGCACTTGGAATATTCTACGTTTGAAACTCGAAGTTAATAGACGTACTATGGTCATTATAGGTTGACATACTACGTACGGCGATTGGACTTAGCAAGTGGATTAAACCGAAGAGGTATGTGGAACTTTCTTATCTCTTGAGCATGATTAAGTTGTAAATGTATGGTGCGGTGAGCGTCTGAGATTTTGACAATCTAGTCTATTTGATATCATTGGCTTATTTTGAGAATGTACAAGTTGTTTGAGTTAGGAAATTAACTCACTTGTTTAAATATTAAGGATATCTTGGTTTTCAAAAGTTAAGAGACTTTAAGTATCTTGAAAGTATTTTGATACTTGTTTTGTTGGAAAGTTTACGTCTCTTGGTTATAAGGAAAAATGTAAGTTGCTAATGTGTAAGGCTAGTATAACAGCTTTATGGGAAGTTGGTTATAATAGTTTTATGGAAAGTTTAAAGAGTGGTTTACTCTAAGTAATTTAAGTATGTTAAGCGACTTGAAGAGTTTTAAAGTATGTAATACTTGTTTCGTTTTAAACGTATAAGTCCCTTGGATAGGAAATTGTACTTGACTAAGGTATAAAGTGAATATAACGACTTTATGGGGAGTTGGTTATATTTGCTTTATGGAAAGATAAATGGCTTGATTTATTGAAAGGCAATTTGATTTAAAGGCATCAATCGCCAAAGGTGTTATAAGAAAAGGAGTCACTTGATTTAGAAACCTAACTTTATTTCTAAAAAGTATTGTGACTTGTCTTGAAAAGAAATTGTAACTTGATACTACGGTTATTAGTGTCTTGGAAGCTTTATAATGAAATGAGTCATTTTAAAAGAATAGAAGTACGTAGTACTTTGGGTTAAATTCCCGGATTTTTATAAAAGACATGTTAGTGCCTTAGGTAAACTAAAATAAGAGTGTATATAAACAAGAATAATAAGAAGTTAGGGGATTTCTTAACTTACTTATGTATTGTATGATAAGCCGGTAGTGCTTATGTTATGTGTGGTAGCCGGATTTGGGCTAGTCATATATTATTCGTTGCGGGGTCATTCCCCGGGTTTGTGGCATTGCATTTTCCGTGGATTTGCTACCCACGATGCGAGGAATACCTCATGCGAGTCCGTAGGGCTTATGCGGGTGAAATAGTCCCAAGAGGGCAGGTCCAGCCTATGCGATCAATACCTCATGCGAGTCTGTAAGGGCTTATGCGGGTGAAATAGTCCCATGCGAGGAATACCTCACGCGGGTCCATTGGATCTATGCGGGTGAAATAGTCCCGGGAATAGGATTGCTTAATGACACTGCGGGCGGGTGGTCCTGCTTTGATCGTGAGCTTTCCTACTTTACATTGTAAGTATACCCCTATTTACTCTCATTGTTAGTAAGGCACGATTATCGTTAATTGAGTTATCATACATGTCTCGTTTATTTTAGACTTATGATTTCATTCTGATGCTTTGATTTCACATATTTGGTACATGTTGTCCGACCTCCTTGAGGCTGCGTTCACGCCGCAGTAAAGTCTGAGTTGTTGATCCTCGCTCTTAGGATCACTTTGTCACCGTTGAAGCTCGCTATTAGGAGGCTTATCCCTTGTATTGTCGGTTATTGTACATTGGGGTATGGCGGGGCCTGTCCCTTGAGTTGTTATTCTTAGTGGTCTGTAGTCACATTGTGGATTGGGTTGTAAAGAAAAAAAAATGTACTGTTCTATTTCTGGATTGAGTATATTTTTACGGAAGGTGGCCTTATCGGCTAGCCTGTTGTTAATTTATGTTTAAGTATTTTTCTTAGTTGTGTATGTTCCGCTGCTATTCTCTGATGTTTACCAAAAGGGGTGCCTGGTAGGGCACGATCGCGAGCTTGAGGTCGGGTCGTGACAAAAGTGGTATCAGAGCAGTTAGTCCTCAGAAAGTGTCTACAGACCGTGTCTAGTATAGTCTTGATTATCGGTGTGTTGTGCACTACATCTATAATCAGGAGGCTGCAGGACATTTAGGATTGGTTTCCATTCTTCTCACTCTAAGATTGTGCGATAGAGTTTGTATGGTTAGGTCGTCTCTCCCAACAAGTTATGATTGTTTGCGACTACGAGAAAGCGTGATGACCGGGAAGGATTATGTGGATTGCGTATCTAGGTTGGTAATGTTTGTAGTATAGTTGGTATTGTGACATACAACTATAGGGATTTATGTTTGGGGGTCACATGTGTGTTGCCTAGGATGATTTTAGATTACCAGGTTTTGGTAAGGACTAAATAAATCGGGCGGTGTATGAAACGATTTAATGAATTCTCATCGAGTTTTACGTACTAATTTGAGATAATTAGGAAATGATGAGGTATGCGAGAAGAAATGGACCCTTAAGAGGTTATTATTCAGGGAATAAATGGAAGACTATGTTAATAGATTGAGCTACGTAGTAGGATTTCGAGAATGGTACGGGTGAGATCCGTATGGAGTAAGTACGGTTGTTGTGGACAAGACAACCCGATTATAGTATATTGCGAAGTTTTTGTACCCGGTTACGGGGGGCTGGTAAGATAGGCTTGGAGCATGGAAATTGCGAGCCTGAGAATGTGATAACCGTCGAGACCTTAGGTATATAAGGCCTTCTCGGGTAGTAAAGGGTTAAGACGGACCAAGGAAAGAGTTAAATATGACGCCGAGTCGGGTTGGGGATCTATTAAGGGTCATCTCATAGCTTGAAATGAAATGGGATAAGTTGGTAGTAGTCCCGCTACATGACAGGGTCACGAGGGTGCAAGGCCGAAGTTTAGTTAGTCATTTTACGGGTTCGTGGACGTGTTCCACCGGAACCAGATTGTGAGAGCCGGAATGGGCCTTGTATTGTTTAATTTAGTAACTCCAGAGATTAGAGGCTCGAATCAGTATGAAGGCTATGTGCGCCGCGTTAGAATAAGTTTGGGAGTGCGGGAAGAAATGC
Organism: Przewalskia tangutica; assembly: GCA_029844215.1. Taxonomy (NCBI): domain Eukaryota; kingdom Viridiplantae; phylum Streptophyta; class Magnoliopsida; order Solanales; family Solanaceae; genus Przewalskia; species Przewalskia tangutica. Next base: position 91,313,887 of record CM056723.1, read on the forward strand.
GACCGATGAAAAAAAAGAGCAACCAAGTGTAAAGAAATGGAACTGAACCCATGAGGACCTTTCAGGTGATCACACGTGAGTGATGGGTGGTAGGCGAGGTAGATAATAATTACCGTAACGATACGATCGTTGGACCTTAGCGAGCTGTTATGGCGACGTTGAGGTCATTATGAGTGCGGACTAGTTGGCCTCTTGTGATGCCAACGTGGACTCTGAGAGAGATTGATTTGATGCAGTTTCCGATGGCGGTTATCGGTGGAAAGGAAGAGAAGTGGTGGTAACCAGTGAATTATTCTTCCTTCTTTGACATAATTGTTTTTAATAAGTCTGTGTGATTTGTTCAGTTGAGGTGGATTGAGGCAGAAAGTAAGTAATAAATTGAATTTGAAGGAATTTATGTTAAAGGCCCTTGGAGGTATTTGGAGTTGGTTTGGTGTGGCGGTCAGGGCCACGACCTTCCAGATAATTTCAGGAAAATGTGTAAGGCATGAATAAATAAGTACGAATGCTGCCGGCGGAAAGCTGAGGGCAACTTTGGTAGGTTTTAAAAATCTACATAACTTTAAGGCGGTGCATGATGATTAGATAATTACTGGACCGCGAGAGGACCCTGTGATTAGGGTTGTGACTCCAAGGAAAGTTTAAGTAAGGGAGATAAGTTCTCTTCCCCACGTAAAAGGACAGTTTTGCGTATTATGGGGTTATGTGTACCCATGTTGTTAGACGAAGGATATAAGACAGGTAAGGTCTTCGGTATCGTCATGCCATAGGTTACAGTTGTAGATAACCGTGGGAAAAGTGTTGTGTTGGGGTAATTAAGACGGCGTCTGAATTGGTCGAAGTATCGTAAAGATATTAATGTAAGTTGCACGGGTCATGATTACCCCAGACGAGTGTAAAGACCATTAGTAGATAATGGGCAGTAAGAACATTTCGAGAAAATGTGGTAACACCTAGTTTTAGGCTCTACAGCTGGGAAAGGAGAAACCGGGTTACTACTTGACGAGATCAAGGAAAACCTCCCCCCCCCCCCTAAATTGTGATTGACAGTAAGTCTTAGACATGAGGCAAGCAAAGGAATTAAGTCTAAGTTGGTGACCAAGTTTGGTTGCAACAAAAAGGGAATCAGGAACCATAAGTGAGATTAAGGATACCCGAATACTTCGCTGGAATGAGAAAGACTTTCAGTTATTGGAAGATAAGTTGACCACGACTATAGTTCTAACCCCTCCTGTGAGACTAGAGGGTTAGGTTATATTGATAACACGTTGGGTGTTGGGCTAGGTTGTGTCTTGTATGACTTGAGAAGGATAGAGCCTATGTTTTCCGGTAGTTAGGGAAGCGGGAAAGAAGTGCGCCACTCACGATTTAGAAGTGGCGGTTAAATCATGCCTTGAAGATTTGGGGCGGGGCGTATATCTGAACTTCATGTGGATATTTGTGCAGACCACAAAAGCCTCGATATATCTGCGGTGAGCGATAGAATTTGCGGCGGCGATGGTGGCTAGAGTTACTCGAGGATTGTGATATTGATATCCTATACCATCAGAAAGCCAAGCGATTCTGAATACCCCTGTCGCGGACACGAGGTAGTGCGCGGGTAGCGGCGAGATAGGCGGGGCGTGGTCCGTGAGATTCTTCGATTCACGAGCCTGGGGTTCGATTAATTGCTTCCAAGTTAAGGAAGTTTAGATCAGAGGTTGCAGTCTTCCGTCATTGAGGAGGTAAAGAGGCGACAATATGAGGATCCGATTATGATCTGATGCAGAGATCGGCTCTCAGAAGAGAAGAGCTGTTTGAGTAGCAGGATGAGTCTTTGTGAGATAAGGATAGATTGCGTGTACGTGCTGCGAGGACTAGTCGCGAGTCTTAGGGAGGCACGATGCTATTGTTCTCAATTATGCGAGTCGACTAAGTCGTGTCGTGACCTCGGATGTATGTATGGGTAAGATGACCAGGAAAAAGGGACATAGCGGAGTTTTGCTTAAGTGTTGGGTTAGTAGCGAGTCATGGTTGAGCACCGAAGCCAGTGGGCTATGCGAGCGATTGAAATCCCAACCTAGAGATGAGAGTATTTTATGGATCTTGTTACAGGTGGCATCGTACTCGGAGGAAGTGCGACCCGCAGGGTCATGGTAATTAAATTTGTGAAACGATCGTGTTCTTTGGATTGGGACCACTTACTGGTGAGATTAGGCTTGCTTGTATAGCGAGAGATTGTGAGGCGCACGGGGTTCCTACGTTTATGATGGCGACGGATGAGCTCGGTTGCGGATAACTTCGGAGGTTTTGAGAAGGATTAGGGCGCAGTGAGTCTCGGTATTGCATTACACCTCGAGACCGACGGACGAGGCGAGCGTACTATCGAGCGTTTAGGGATAGGTTGCGAACTGTGTTTTTATTCGAGGGTAGGCGGGTTATTTGCCTCTTGTTGTGTTACGTGCGATATGAGATACCCTTCCGAGATTGGATGGCCCTGTATGAGGCCTAATATGTAAGAAAGTGCAGATCGCCGGTTGGTGGGTTCGACATAGGCGAGGTTCGGTTAATTGGTCCAGACTTGATTCAGCGGGTTGTGGATAAGGCGAAGCTTATTCGGGAAAGATTATTTAGTAAAGCTTAGAGTCAGAAGAAGCTTTATGCAGATAACCGACATTGACACAGGGGGTTCAGCTTGACATTTTAGTATGAGTATTGTTATGTGGCCAAGTGTGGCATTATTGGCACGTAGGGGTTGTAAGGAGACTATGTCGCTATCTTAAGTTTGACTCCCGAGAGAACATTCGGGGACGAATGTTTCTAAGGGGGGAAGAATGTTACACCCCGGAATTTCAGGATATGTTTATAAGAACGTTCGTAAGAACAAAAAGATGTTAAGATTAGAGACGAGTAAAAATTTATCGGAATTTTGGAATTTGTCGGAAAACGAAATATTGCGGCGATTGAGAGGGAGACACGTGTCACCCCCCCTTATGGTCATGGACGAAATTGTCATGGTTAGAATGGTCATTTGACCATAATTTAAATGACCAAGTCTTGCTAGTCTTGAAGCTTGACAAAGTTGACTAAGTCAAAGGCCACCTAGACTTGATCCATGTGAAATCCATCTAGGCCAACCATTTGTGTAGATCTTAACCCTCCATGCCCCTTTATATAACTACTAGTAGAAAGAGAGAGCCAACACTTTGCCATTTTTTCACAAAAATTTGAAGATCACACTAGAGAGCTCTCGCTTAGAGGTTTCAAGAAAAAAATTTCAATTGTTGTCCAATAATTCCCCCACTTTAAACCAAGGTACCTAAGGATATTGTAAGTGTTTCTCAATAGAAAGATCCCGGAAAATGGTGTTTTCGTATTAGTCGCAAGGCGAAAACCTAAAGGGTTATTCAACTTTGAAGTTGAAACTTGAAGATGAGTCTTTTATAAGCTTCTAAGGGTTGCTTGGAGTGGATTGGAACGTCGAAAGGAGGAGCTAAAGTTGCTAAGGATCGACTTGTGATCTTGGATCATAATTGGGCTAATTGAGGTATAATCTTCGTTTTACTTTTGTAATTGAAGATTTCATGTTATGATAAGTTATATGTGATCATGTGATTTATGTTATGAAGTTTGATAAGTGACATGGATTGTAGAAGCCTAGAACCGAAAGGGACATGATTAGCCTTTTGAAATTGAAATACAATTTTGGTCGTTAATTAGAATCGTCGCATGTTTACCTACTTGAGGATTGTAGTAGTTGTAATCGATTGCGGCTTGATATCATGTTATACTAAACCACTGGGATTAAAAAGGAATTGGAAACGATTTGTATTGTTGCCTAATTGCCGAATTGACATTATAGTTTAGACTAGTTTGTTATCGTTTGTGGTGAGCCAATTGGGGCTGTTTGGTTATTCAATTGTATTGAACTACCTTATAAATTGTGGTGAGCCAATTGGGGTTGTTTGGTTATTGTATTCGGCCTTGAAAAAGGTGGCAAAGTTAGTAAAAACAAAGGAAGTTCTTGTCCGATTTTCCGTAGAATTTAGTGACTTGCACTTGGAATATTCTACGTTTGAAACTAGAAGTTAATAGACGTACTATGGTCATTATAGGTTGACATACTACGTACGACGATTGGACTTAGCAAGTGGATTAAACCGAAGAGGTATGTGGAACTTTCTTATCTCTTGAGCATGATTAAGTTGTAAATGTATGGTACGGTGAGCGTCTAAGATTTTGACAATCTAGTCTATTTGATATCCTTGGCTTATTTTGAGAATGTCCAAGTTGTTTGAGTTAGGAAATTAACTCACTTGTTTAAATATTAAGGATATCTTGGTTTTCAAAAGTTAAGAGACTTTAAGTATCTTGAAAGTATTTTGATACTTGTTTTGTTGGAAAGTTTAAGTCTCTTGGTTATAAGGAAAAATGTAAGTTGCTAATGTGTAAGGCTAGTATAACGGCTTTATGGGAAGTTGGTTATAATAGTTTTATGGAAAGTTTAAAGAGTGGTTTACTCTAAGTAATTTAAGTATGTTAAGGGACTTGAAGAGTTTTAAAGTATGTAATACTTGTTTCGTTTTAAACGTATAAGTCCCTTGGATAGGAAATTGTACTTGACTAAGGTATAAAGTGAATATAACGACTTTATGGGGAGTTGGTTATATTTGCTTTATGGAAAGATAAATGGCTTGATTTATTGAAAGGCAATTTGATTTAAAGGCATCAATCACCAAAGGTGTTATAAGAAAATGAGTCACTTGATTTAGAAACCTAACTTTATTTCTAAAAAGTATTGTGACTTGTCTTGAAAAGAAATTGTAACTTGATACTACGGTTATTAGTGTCTTGGAAGCTTTATAATGAAATGAGTCATTTTAAAAGAATAGAAATCGTAGTACTTTGGGTTAAATTCCCGGATTTTTATAAAAGACATGTTAGTGCCTTAGGTAAACTAAAATGAGAGTGTATATAAACAAGAATAATAAGAAGTTAGGGGATTTCTTAACTTGCTTATGTATTGTATGATAAGCCGGTAGTGCTTATGTTATGTGTGGTAGCCGGATTTGGGCTAGTCATATATTATTCGTTGCGGGGTCATTCCCCGGGTTTGTGGCATTGCATTTTCCGTGGATTTGCTACCCACGATGCGAGGAATACCTCATGCGAGTCAGTGGGGCTTATGCGGGTGAAATAGTCCCATGCGGGCGGGTCCAGCCTATGCGAGGAATACCTCATGCGAGTCCGTAAGGGCTTATGCGGGTGAAATAGTCCCATGCGAGGAATACCTCACGCGGGTCCACTGGATCTATGCGGGTGAAATAGTCCCGGGAATAGGATTGCTTAATGACACTGCGGGCGGGTGTCCTGCTTTGATCGTGAGCTTTCCTACTTTACATTGTAAGTATACCCCTATTTACTCTCATTGTTAGTAAGGCACAGTGTACTGTTAATTGAGTTATCATACATGTCTCCAGTTTTATTTTAGACTTATGATTTCATTCTGATTTTCGTTTCACATATTTGGTACATGTTATCGACCTCTCCTGGGCCGCGTTCACGCCGCAGTAAAGTACAAATTCTTGATCCTCGCTCTTAGGATCACTTGCTCGGTGTTGAGAAGCTCTTTTATTAGAGGCTTATCCCTAGTATTGTCGGTTATTGTACATTGGGGTATGGCAGGGCCTGTCCCTTGAGTTGTTATTCTTAGAGTGCGTAGTCACATTGTGGATTGGGTTGTAAAGAAAAAAAATGTCTTGTTCTATTTCGGATTGAGTATATTTTTACGGAAGGTGGCCTTATCGGCTACTTTGTTGTTAATTTATGTTTAAGTATTTTTTTAGTTGTGTATGTTCATTGCTATTCTCGATGTTTACCAAAAGGGTGCCTGGTAGGACACGATCGCGGGCAGTGGGTCGTGACATACGGGGTGTAACATTCTTCCCCCCTTAGAAACATTCGTCCCCGAATGTTCTTTCGGAGTCAAACTTATAATTAGCGACATAGTTTTCTTTCACAACCCCGACATACCAATAATGCCACACATGGCCACATAATAGCATTTAAGCAAAAAGAAATACTTCAATTAAAACTTGATAAGTAAGGGAAAATGAATTACCTGAAGGTGTAGGGAATAAGTGAGGATACTTCCTCAACATGTCCTCCTCTGCTTCCCAAGTCATCTCCTCCCCGTTTTCATTCCTCCACAAGACTTTGACGGAAGCCACATCCTTGGTCGCGATCGCTGACACAGCGATCGAGTATCGCTATGGGACTCTCCTCATACGATAACCCCTCTGTCACCTGGACCTCACTAGCAGGGAAAACTCTCACTGGATCTCCGATACACTTCCGCAACATAGAAACATGGAAGACCGGATGTACCACCTCTAACTCTGATGGCAGATCCAAATCATAGGCAACCTTGCCTACTCGACGGACGATCTGGTAGGGCCCAATGTACCTTGGGCTGAGTTTCCCCTTCTTTCCGAATCTTATCATACCCTTCATAGGTGACACCTTCAAGAAGACCCAATCGTCTACCTGAAACTCCAAATGCCGACGCCGATTATCCGCATATGACTTCGCGACTACGAGCCTACGGTCTCTCACGGATATGCTTCACCTTATCCACAGCCTGCTGAACCAAGTCTGGGCCAACTAACTGCACCTCGCCCACGTCGAACCAACCAATCGGCGACCTACATTTCCTCCCATATAATGCCTCGTATGGCGCCATCTGTATACTGGAATGGTAGCTGTTGTTATACGCAAACTCCACAAGAGGCAAATAATCCTCCCAGCTACGCCTGAAATCAATCACGCAGGCTCGCAGCATATCCTCAAGTGTCTGGATAGTACGCTCTGCCTGCCCGTCAGTCTGAGGATGAAATGTTGTACTGAGACTCACCTATGTCCCTAATCCCTTCTGGAAAGACCTCAAGAAGTTAGCCGTAAACTGGGCTCCTCTATCTGATATAATCGACACCGGGACACCGTGCAGCCTCACAATCTCTCTGATGTACAATATGACATAGTCCTCAGCCGAAAACGTCGTCCTGACTGGAAGGAAATGGGCTGATTTCGTCAGCCTGTCAACAATAACCCAAATGGAGTCGTACTTCCTCTGAGTACGAGGCAACCCTGTAACAAAGTCCATGTTGATCACCTCCCACTTCCAAGTCGGAATCTCAATAGCCTGCAATAATCCACTGGGCCTCTGGTGCTCGACCTTGACCTGCTGGCAATTAGGACACTGTGCAACAAAACCTGCCACGTCCCTCTTCAGGCCATCCCACCAATACAAAAATCTAAGGTCATGGTACATCTTGGTCGACCCCGGATGAATAGAATAACGAGCACTGTGTGCCTCCCCCAAAATCTGCTGACGAAGCCCTGTCACATCGGGAACACACAACCGGCCCTCAAATCTTAGCACCCCATCAGGCGCTACCTCGAATAGACTCTTCTCCTCCCGAAGAGGTGCATCTCGATACCGTACCAACACTGGGTCCTCAAACTGTCACCTCATCAACGATGGAAGACTCGGCAACCTCACGAACCCGTACCCCACTATCGTCGGTATCGATCAATCGAACCCCAAGGCTCGCTAGCTGATGGATCTGACGGACCATGTCCTGTCTCTCTGGCTGTACCTCTGACAGACTCCCCATCGATCTACGACTCAAGGCATCAACAACCACGTTGGCTTTCCCCGGATGGTATAGAATATCAACATCATAATCTTTCAACAACTCTAACCACCGTCTCTGTCGCAAGTTCAGCTCCCTCTGCCTGAAGATATACTGGAGGCTCTTGTGGTCTGTATAAATATCCACATGAACCCCATACAAATAATGTCTCCAAATCTTCAAGGCATGAATAATTGCGTCCAACTCTAAGTCGTGGGTAGGGTAATTCCTCTCATGTTTCCGTAACTGCCAGGAAGCATAGGCTATAACCTTACCGTGCTGCATCAAAACACACCCTAGCCCGATACCCGAGGCATCACAATAGATCACGCGTGCCTAACCCCTCGGAAGAGTAAGAACTGAGCCGTTGTCAACCTTTCCTTCAAGAATCGGAAACCCTTCGCAAGCCTCGTCCATGGAACTTGGCCGCTTACGAGTCACCTAGTCAGCGATCTTGAAATCAAGCAACCGCTTCCACAAACCTACGATAATAACTCGCCACCTAAGCTGCGCACCGGTCGGAGTAGTAGGTCTCGCCAAGACAGCTGCGCCAATCTTTGTCGTATCCACCCGAACACCATCAACCCCAATAATGTGCCCCAGGAATGCCACTGAGGCCAACCAAAACTCACATTTGGAGAACTTGGCGAATAGCGCCGCCTCGGAGGACCCAATCACGTCCTCAAGTGATTTGCATGCTCCTGCTCTGTCCGCGAATAAACCAGGTTGTCATCAATGAATACTATCACAAATGTATCCAAAAATGGCTTGAACTGTTATACCCCGTAGTTCCAGGGTATGTATGCGAGGACGTACGTACGAGAATACGACAGAAAGATTGGAAAGGAAGAAAGAGGTGATTTTTCCACGGAAAAGTTTCCGGTTTTTGTGAAGGAAAAAGGTTCGTTAATGGGAATTGGATTCCCAGATTTGGTATTTGGACTTCATAGATTATATTAGAATTTTGAGATTTTATTTTCGAAATGGTCACGTGGGGCCCACGGGAGAAATTTACGGTTTTGTGGGGCCCGCTTTGTTTTTGAGATTTCGGTATTTTGGATATTTTCGAAGACGAAATATTGCAGGCGAATCGGGGCGACACGTGTCACCCCATGTGGCACCTTGGCGATTTTACCTTTGTGCACAACACCCGGTTGGAGTCGTTTTTAGACGAAACGTTTTGCGTAGCTTGCGAAGGGAAAATTACGGCGATGTCGGTTTGTTTTTTTGCGGATTTTTCCGAGCGCCGGAACAATTTGGACCAACGAGAGGGCGGCACTTGGCACCCTCGTTGGTGGGCAAGGTGGGCGCGCGTGGGACGATTGGGAGATAGGGTTGGGCAAGATATTTGTGTAGATATTTGTGAGGGTTTTAAGGAGTAGGGTCTAGGGTGCACTTGGCTTGATCTTGGCCTTACACTTGTGTAGCACTTGGCTAGATCTTGGCCATTGGTTGGCCTTTGGCTTTGCTATAAATACCCCTCCCTTGTGAAGACTTATTCATTCACTCCTCACTTTGTCTAAGTCTTGAAAGCCTCTCCTCCCTCTTGTTGGCTCTCGTCCAACTTCCCCACCACCTTTGTGAGGCCTTGAACCGAGTTCCTCCCCTTGTCAAGGCCCTTTGGCCGAGAAACCCCCTATCTTGGAGTGTTTCGTGAGGTACCCTCCCTTGGTAGAAGTTGCCTTCCAAGTATTGTTATAATGCCCAAAATACCTTAGCCTTGTACCTTGTAGTATTCCAAAGATACCTCTATACGTAGAGCCCGGAAATACTACCTTTTGTCCCTTTGGTCTCAAACCGAAACCCTAAGGAACTCTTCATTGTTTGATTGAAGTATTTAGGTAGAAGTTGGTTAGAACTTCTAAGGGTTGTTTGGAGCGGGATGGAGCACCCGGAGTTGGAGCTAAACGTTGCTAAGGATCGACATTTAACTTGGATAATTATGGGCTTATCGAGGTAATTATCTTGTCCCTCTATTGGTAATTGGAATTTACATGTTGTTGAATATATAGTTGAAGTAGTCTAGATATAGAACTAAGCTTAATCGCGGCAATGTCTTTTGACTTAAGCCTGAAGAATAAAGAAAAGAACTGAACTGTATTTACATAGGACTGTAGTGCAGTAGACTTGTGTAGTATTACCGAGTAGAATTGTACACGTCCGGTTAGACGTGTAAACCCCCCCCTGGTTGGCTAGGTAGCCGGCCTCGATAGAGGAGGAGATTTCTGTTGTTGCGGGGAGAGTCTTGCGAATTTTACGTAGAGAAATGGAACCTTGTGTTTTGAGGTTAATAGAAGTTGTGGCCTTTTTAGGTGAAAGTACTAAGAGTAGCGTATTCTACTCGAGGAGTGGAAAGGGCTAGCAAGGTTGTAGTACTTGGAGCATTTTGCTTATTGTCGATAAATCGTCGCGAGGTATGTGAACCTCTTCCTATCTTTTCTAGCATGATTGTTGTGAACTATGTAGTACGGTGAGCGCATGTGCTAAGTGATTTGGTTGGTTTAAAACATAGGGTGTTATAATAGCTTTATGGGAAGTTAGTTATAACGACCTTATGTGAGTGAAAATGGTTTACTGATGTTAGAAGTTAAGAGACTTGATCTTATAAGATAAGAGACTTAACTTATTTGTTTTAATGTGGATGTTTGTGTGAAACCTCATTCGTGAGTAATGAGTACTTGGTTTTAAAGGGATAATGTTTCTTGATTTGGGAATCAGAATGTGTATCGGCAGGACACTGCAGCGTTAATAAAGGAAAATGTATTGAATAATGATGTGTTGTATTAAAACCGGTAGAAACCTCCATCCGCATAGAAGCTAAGATGAGACAAAATGATATTACATTTTCTAGATCATGGCTGCGGTAATAATTTCGTTATAATCAAGAATAAACTACTCACATATATTACATCTTTTACTCAATTGCTCTAACAAGGAATCAAGTGATTAAGTTTGGGAACTATGAAACCATTTGAAAATGAGAAGCTTGAGTAATTGAAACTAGGCAAACCGGAACTTAGGAAAAGAATGTTGTTACTTGATTTTGAAAAGGAAGATGGGTTGGTCATTCTAATACTACGGTATCGTGACTTTTATAAAAGTAATGGATCTCTTTTAAAAGAACTTAACGTATGTAGTACTTTAGGGTTAAACCGGACTTTGGCATAAAATGAAAGTACTTTGAGTTGTGTGAAACTTGCCTATGCTTGTTGTTGTGAAACTTGCCTATGCTTGTTGTTGTGAAACTTGCCTATGCTTGTGATGATAGCCTTTATTGTACAAGCGTTGTGTTTACGTGTTCTGCGCGTCTCGATAGAGTCGGTTGGTAGTTGAGAACTTACTTGGACGTGCGGCGGTGGCGGAGAAATTCCGCAGATGCGTTCTGTTGATAGTATTATTGTTGTTAATCGCTTTGGACATACGACCGCGATCGTGGCGCGCGGGTATGCCTCCATTTTGGTTAAGGTCTTGTGGTTAATCGCTTTGGATATCTCGACACGATCGTGGCGCGCGGGTATGTTTCCATTTGATTATCGCCTTGTGATTTCCTTTTGGACATCGACACGATGCGTAGCGCGCGGGTATCGTCCATTTGGAATGTTGTCCTATTGTTTCCCTTTGGACATACCGACACGATCGTAGCGCCGCGGGTATCGTCCATTTGGAATGTTGTCTTATTGTTTCCCTTTGGACATACCGACACGACGCGTAGCGCGGGTATGCTTCCATTTGGATTCTTTGTCTTGTTGTTATCATATCATCATTGCCGGATGAGGAAGGTATTCCACGGGCATGATTGATGTTGTGGCGTGAGACCACGACTTGAAATAATCGTTATATGTGGTGTCGTAGTTTGGCTATCATACATGTCTCCCGCTTTGAATAGATTATGATTTCATTTACATTATGCGATTCACATACTTGGTACTGTTATCGACCTCCTTGGCCGCGTTCATCTGCGCGGTAGAGTACATCGATGCGTGGATCCTCGCCATAGGATCACCGTTCAACAGATTGGGAAGCTCCGTTTCTCGGAGGCTTATCTTTTGGTATGTGTTCCTCGAGTTGTAGGTTCTTGTACATTGGGGTATGGCGGGGCCTGTCCGTCATAGTCGTTGTAAATCTTAAGTGCGTAGTAATCTTGTTGTGGGCGTGGTTGTAAAAGGATTAAAGCTATTCAGTTTTATGTTTATCTTGAAGGCAACTGTTTTGGTTGCTTTGTTTATTTATTATATCTCTTGTTTAATGACTCATGTTTTATGTTCCGCTGATTTTCTCGATGTATGTATCGCTAGGTGCGGGGTAAGGCACGATCCACGCCCGATTTTAGGTGTGACATAGTGGTATCGAAGCGATTAATCCTCGGAAAGTGTCTACACCGTGTCTAGTAGAGTCTTGATTATCGGTGTGTTGTGCACCACATCTATAATCGAGGCTATAAGACATTTAGGATTGGTTTCCATTTCTTCTCATTACGAGATCGTGCCTTAGAGTCGTGTTGTGAGTTGGACCCCTCGGCGTATCTCGTTTTACCGATTATGCCTCGCGCAAGGCAACCCAGAGCCTGAAGGGCAAGCGGCGAGAGCTGCTAGTGAGATCTGAAGGAGTTCGAGCGCGAGCGGCCAAGACTGAGCAGTGCTTCCGGCGAAGTTCGCGACGCCGCCCGGCACAGCGAGTTTAAAGCGCAGCGATGGCTGCCGAGACTCTGATACACGAGCCTCGGTCCACGATGCAGGCGGGGAGATGGGTCACGAGAGATGGCCCGATTATTGGCGAGTCGTGGCGGATATGAGATAATTTGGATCAGGCCTGATTCGATTCGAGCACCGATGGTTCACCCCGAGCGAATAGTTTGAGGCTACGGGACTTTACGAGTTGTAGCCCGCGAGTTTCTGGTCGAGGCACGAGGATGATCCGAGGAGTTCATCCGGCGATTATAGCGGATCACGCGGGTGATCAAGGCTTCGAGACCAGTCCGTGACCTTTGGTTCGCGTCGGTGCGTGATACCGCGATCGATTGGTTTGATTCACGGGAGCTTTCGGGAGAGCATGCACCTCAGCAGTATGGGATGAGTTTTGGGGGCTTTCTCACGCACTTCTTGCCTCCACGGATGAGGAGGCACGCGGTAAAGATTTTTATTATCGAGGCAGAGAGGCGCATCGGGAGTACAATGTCGAGTTCGATTCTTTGGCTCGATATGTACTGCGCTAGTTGCGAATATGGAGGATAGGGTGCATCGCCACGCCACGGGCTAGATGATTATATGGTGAGTCTTGTGCGGGTGTTTCTCTTGTTGGGCATGGACATTGCCCGCATGCAGCTCATGCACTAGGATGTGAGGCACGCGGAGGGTCGAAGGAATGACTGGATCAGCGAAGAGGCGGGACAGCAGGTCCTTTGGTGACTTTCGAGGCGGACCGCCTCGGTGAGCTAGTTATATACCCCCGCGACTGAGTGGTCCTCCACCGTCTTGAGACGCAGTCGTGGCTCGAGGTTGATTTTCGGAGAGCGGGGTGTTAACGGTGAAGCCACCCCTACCTCGTTGTGACCGTTGTGGTAGACTCCATTTTGGAGAGTGTCGTTCTATATTGGGAGTTTGTTTTGCATGCGGCCAGCGGGCCATTTGCGAGGACTGTCCGACCAAGGAAGCGCGGATGTTACGACTTCGGCCTTCAGATTTGTGGCTGGTTCATCACCTACTGACTATGCGCCTGCAGTGGGCCTATGATTAGAGTGGAGCGGTAGCTTCAGGTATATCCTTAACCCTCTAGAGTTTTGGTATGCTTGTTATGATGATCTCATTATTGTGTGCTATGTACGGATAGCATTGTGATATGTGTGAGTTAGAATACATGGTTAGTTGGAAGGTTACGTATGGGGGCATGGTAAGTGTGAACCTTAGACTATTTCACGACTGAGACCTTAGAGGTAAGGTCGTCTTGAGTATAAGATTCGTTTTATGTTTGACCTTTATAAGGGTGAGTAGTATACGTAGGATTTATCTATGTGATGAGTCAGTGGGTAGTGTGAGATGGAAGTGGTAGCTTTCATGATGTGAATTAGTAAGATTGTTCCGGATCGGGTAACAAGAGTTTGGCGCGGTTGGGGGTCGGGTTGAGGACCATTTGCGGGTCAACCCGTAACCCGGTTTGGGGTGGGGTCAGTTCTGGGTGGTCCCGCCAGGTGGTAGGGTCACGAGGATGCTAGGCCCAAGTTTGTATGACCATCGTATGAGTTTGTGGATGTGTTCGACCAGAATCGTTCGTGAATGCCGGGAATGGCCTTAGGGGATATTACGGCTAGTAAGATGACCAAGTTTGGAGGTGGTGACTCGAGGTTTTGGGAATCGGGCGATGATGAAGTGTGGTACGTATACTAGAAGAGTTCAAGTGTTCGAGAAGCGGCACGACGAGTAAGGAAGGAGGAAAACGTGTGTTATTTCGTGGCGAGATGTGGCGTGGGCAATTTTGTTGCAAGATGCTTCTTCGATATCCGTCTTGAGAAGGAACATTCGGACGAATGTTTCTAAGGAGGGAGAATGTTATACCGTAGTTCGTGGTATGTATGCGAGGGCGTGCGTGCGAGAATCTGACAGAAAGATTGGAAAGGAAGAAAGAGGTGATTTTTCCACGGAAAAGTTTCGGTTTTGTGAAGGAAAAAGGTTCGTTAATGGGAATTGGATTCCCAGTTTGGTATTTGGACTTCATAGATTATATTAGAATTTTGAGATTTTATTTTGGAAATGGTCACGTGGGGCCACGGGAGAAATTCTGATTTTGTGGGGCAGCTTTGTTTTTGAGATTTCGGTATTTTGGATATTTTGAAGACGAAATATTGCAGGCGAATCGGGGCGACACGTGTCACCCCATGTGGCACCGCGGCGATTTTACCTTTGTGCACAACCGGTTGGAGTCGTTTTTGACGAAACGTTTTGCGTAACTGCGAAGGAAAATTCCGGCTATGTCGTTTTGTATTTTTGCGGATTTTTCCGAGCGTGGAACATTTTGGACCAACGAGAGGCGGCACTGCACCTCATTGGTGGGCAAGTGGGCGACGCGTGGACAATTGGGAGATAGGGTTGGGCAAGATATTTGTGTAGATATTTGTGAGGTTTTAAGGAGTAGGGTCTAGGGTGCACTTGGCTTGAGCTTGGCCTTACACTTGTGTAGCACGTGGCTCGATCTTGGCCATTGGTTGGCCGTTGGCTTTGCTATAAATACCCTCCTTGTGAACACTTATTCTTTCAAGCCTCACTTTGTCTAATTCTTGAATGCCTCTCCTCCCTGTTGTTGGCTCTCGTCCAACTCCCCCCCCCAACCACCTTGGTGAGGCCTTGAGCCGAGAGTTCCCCCTCCCTTGGCAAGGCCCTTTGGCCGAGAAACCCCCCCCCTATCGTGGTGTGTT
This sequence comes from Przewalskia tangutica, assembly GCA_029844215.1. Classification (NCBI taxonomy): domain Eukaryota; kingdom Viridiplantae; phylum Streptophyta; class Magnoliopsida; order Solanales; family Solanaceae; genus Przewalskia; species Przewalskia tangutica. The sequence continues at coordinate 91,328,965 of CM056723.1, forward strand.
TTCGTGAGGTACACCTCCCCCCCCCCCCTTGGTAGAAGTTGCCTTCCAAGTATTGTTATAATGCCCAAAATACCTTAGCCTTGTACCTTGTAGTATTCCAAAGATACCTCTATCGTAGAGCAGGAAATACTACCTTTTGTCCCTTTGGTCTCAAACCGAAACCCTAAGGAAATCTTCATTGTTTGATTGAAGTATTTAGGTAGAAGTTGGTTAGAACTTCTAAGGGTTGTTTGGAGCGGGATGGAGCACCGGAGTTGAGCTAAACGTTGCTAAGGATCGACATTTAACTTGGATAATTATGGGCTTATCGAGGTAATTATCTTGTCCCTCTATCGTAATTGGAATTTACATGTTGTTGAATATATAGTTGAAGTATACTATATATAGAACTAAGCTTAATCTTTATGGCAATGTCTTTTGACTTAAGCTGAAGAATAAAGAAAAGAATCTGTATTTACATAGGGTGTATTGCGAGACTTGTGTAGTATTCGAGTAGAATTGTACACGTCAGGTTAGGCGTGTAAACCCCGGTTGGCTAGGTAGCCGATTCGATAGAGGAGGAGATTTCTGTTGTTGCGGAGGAGTCTTTGAATTTTTACCAGAAATGGAACCTTGTGTTTTGAGGTTAATAGAAGTTGTGGCCTTTTAGGTGAAAGTACTAAGAGTAGCGTATTCTACTCGAGGAGTGGAAAGGCTAGCAAGGTTGTAGTACTTGGAGCATTTTGCTTATTGTCGATAAATCGTCGCGAGGTATGTGAACCTCTTCCTATCTTTTCTAGCATGATTATTGTGAACTATGTAGTACGGTGAGCGTACATGTGCTAAGTGATTTGGTTGGTTTAAAACATAGGGTGTTATAATAGCTTTATGGGAAGTTAGTTATAACGACCTTATGTGAGTGAAAATGGTTTCTTGATGTTAGAAGTTAAGAGACTTGATCTTATAAGATAAGAGACTTAACTTATTTGTTTTAATGTGGATGTTTGTGTGAAACCTCATTCGTGAGTAATGAGTACTTGGTTTTAAAGGGATAATGTTTCTTGATTTGGGAATCGAGAATGTGTATCGACAGACACTGCGGCGTTAATAAAGGAAAATGTATTGAATAATGATGTGTTGTATTAAAACCGGTAGAAACCTCCATGCATAGAAGCTAAGATGAGACAAAATGATATTACATTTTCTAGATCACGGTCTTTGTAATAAGATCGTTATAAACAAGAATAAACTACTCACATATATGACATATGTTACTCAATTGTTCTAAAAGGAATCAAGTGATTAAGTTTGGGAACTATGAAACCATTTGAAAATGAGAAGCTTGAGTAATTGAAACTAGGCAACCGGAACTTAGGAAAGAATGTTGTTACTTGATTTTGAAAAGGAAGATGGGTTGGTCATTCTAATACTACTGTATCGGGTGACTTTTATAAAAGTAATGGATCTCTTTTAAAAGAACTTAACGTATGTAGTACTTTGGGGTTAAAACCCGGACTTTGGCATAAAATGAAAGTACTTTGAGTTGTGTGAAACTCGCTATGCTTGTTGTTGTGAAACTTGCCTATCTTTGTGATGATAGCCTTTATTGTACAAGAGTTGTGTTTTACGTGTTACGCGTCTCTCGATAGAGGTCGGTTGGTAGTTGAGAACTTACTTGGGCGTCGGCGATGATGGAGAAATTCCGCAGTGCGTTCTGTTGATAGTATTATTGTTGTTAATCGCTTTGGACATACCGACACGACGCGTAGCGCATCGTATGCCTCCATTTTGGTTAAGGTCTTGTGGTTAATCGTTTTGGATATCTTGACACGATCGTAGCGCGCGGGTATGTTTCCATTTGATTATCGCCTTGTGATTTCCTTTTGGACATCGACACGATCGTAGCGCTGCGGGTATCGCCCATTTGGAATCTTTGTCTATTGTTTCCCTTTGGACATACCGACACGACGCGTAGCGCCGCGGGTATCGTCCATTTGGAATGTTGTCTTATTGTTTCCCTTTGGACATCGACACGATCGTAGCGCGCGGGTATGCTTCCATTTGGATTCTGTCTTGTTGTTATCATATCATCATTGCCGGCGGTGAGGAAGGTATTCCACGCATGATTGATGTTGTGGGCGTGAGACACGACTTGATATAATCATTATATGTGGTGTCTTGTAGTTTGGCTATCATACATGTCTCGCTTTGAATAGATGTTATGATTTCATTTGACATTATGCGATTTCCATACTTGGTACTGTTATCTTGACCTCGCCCGGCTGCGTTCATCTGCGCAGTAGAGGTACATCGATCGTGGATCCTCGCCATGGATCACCGCTCAGCGCATTGGAAGCTCCGTTTCTCGGAGGCTTATCTTTTGGTATGTGTTCCCGAGTTGTAGGTTCTGTACATTGAGGGTATGGCGGGGCCTGTCCGTCATAGTCGTTGTAAATCTTAGAGTGCATGAAATCTTGTTGTGGCGGGGTTGTAAAAGGATTAAGCTGTTCGTGTTTTATGTTTATCTTGAAGGCAATCGCTTTTGGTTGCTTTGTTTATTTATTATATCTCTTGTTTAATGACTCATGTTTTATGTTCCGTGATTTTCTCGATGTATGTATCGCTAGGGTGCGGGGTAAGGCACGATCCACGCCCGATTTGGTGTGACATGAACACCGGTTCATCAAATCCATAAATACCATGAGCGTTGGTCAAACCGAAAGACATAACCACGAACTCATAGTGCCCATACCGGGTCACGAATGCGATCTTTGGGATATTCGCCTCTCGAACTACTTTGATGATAACGGACCGCAGGACTATCTTGGAGAAACACCTCGCACTCGAATCGGTCAAACAAATCATCAATCACGGGAGAAATTTATTCTTGATGGTTACCTTATTCAGTTGCCTGTAATCAACACACATACGCAGCGTCCCATCCTTCTTCTTCACAAACAAAATCGGCGCTCCCCAGGGAGAAACACTAGGCCTCATAAAGCCTTTTTCCAGCAAATCTTTCAGCTGGTCCTTCAGCTCCCTCAACTCAGCAGGTGCCATTCTGTATGGCGGAATAGAAATAGGTCGAGTGTCTGGTAACGTGTCAATACAAAACTCAATCTCCCTCTCAGGAGGGATACCCGGAAGGTCGTCTGGGAACACATCTGGAAACTCCTAACCATGGCATCCGAAGAAGCGGCACCTCACCTGCGTATCAAATACGAACGGATGATAGATGTACCGCTTCGAACCATCTTCCTAGCCTCGAGGTAAGAAATAAACCTACCGCCGGCGTATTTGTGTTGCCGCTTCCACTGATAATCGCTCGCCAGAAGCGGAACGAACCAACTCGTCTCTACGATCGGCGTTGGCATAACAAGAAGCCAACGGTCCATACCCATAATGACATCAAAATCTATCATCTCCAACTCTATCAAGTCCGCAAGTGCGGATCGTAAATAAACACCGCACAACCTCTATACACCGCCGCCTAACACCGAATCACCATCTGGCGTAGCTACCTCAAAAGGCTCTATCGACACCGCTCATCCCGATTCTACCCGATAAGAGAGGACACATAGGACAAGGTAGAACACGGATCTATCAAAGCATAAACGTCACAACATGAAATCAATAATGTACAGCGGACGTCGAGGAAGCCTCACGATCTGGCGGTGGATATGGAATAAATGCGGTTCTATGGACCGCTAGAATCGAACCACCACCACGACCTGCGCGGCTGCCGGTCGTGAACACCACGCCTCGGGCGCGCACGTAAGAGGAAGACCCAACAACTGATCCGGTCGGCTGCACCGTACCACCCATACTGCCTCTAGTCGGACAGTCTCTCCTCAAATGGCCCAGCTGGCCACAAGAGTAACAAGCTTCTGCAGGAACACGACACTCTCCTGGGTGAGATCTACCGCATCGAGCACACCGAGATGTGGGTGGTCTCGATCGGTGATGATCTCTGCCTTCCTGAAACCCCGAAGTCCTGGAGCCCTGACCTGCTCCTGAATGACTGGCCGATCGGACCTCGCGCGAAACCGTGAAGGAGCACTCTGTGCTGGCTGGAATGTGGACCTATTCTGCTGCGAGATTGTCGCCTCAAATCGCCCCGAGACCCTGCTGTCCTGGTCCTCTTGGGCTGACCTGAGTCAATCTGATCCTCCCTCTCTCTATCCTCTATCCTCTGCGCATACGCCTGCATCCTGACAATGTCCATACCGGGATGAAGAGCCACTCCCAAGCATGCATTAATCATATGACGGTCTAGCCCCATCACATAACGATGAACTCATGCGCCATGTTTCTACAATGGTGTGCGCATGCCTGGCCAAAGAGTCAAACTCCAGGCTATACTCCCTGATAGTCCTCTCATTCTGCCTCAAGGTCAAAAATCTATCTACGCGGGCTCTCCTCATCTCGGGAGGCAAAAAGTGATCCATGAAGGCCTCTGTAAACTCCTCCCAAACAGCTGGAAGAGCATCCTCACCTCTCGACAGCTCCCATGACTCAAACCAGTTTAACGCAATATCGCGTAACCGGTAAGAGACTAGCATAACAGACTTTATCTCTGAAGCCCTAAGAACCTGCATAGTCTGATGTAACTGCCGAATGAACTCCTGCGGATCCTCCTCAGACCTCGAACCATAAAACTCGGGTGGATGACAACCCAGAAAATCCCGAATCCATAATCGTCGGCTCTGGGTTAGCTACCGCTCTCGGTCTTGCCTGCTACTATACTGGTCAATAACCGGATCTGCTCCCCGTAGTCTATATACTCAGCACCTGGCTGCGGAACTGGAGGCTCTGGTACCGGAACCTCTGGAGCTACTGCCGCTCTCGGCTCCTCTAATACTGCCGGCGTGGCTGAACTCGCCGACCTGCCTACTACCTCAGGAATAGTCTGTTCCTGAGTCCGTGTAACCCTCTGAGTACCGCTAGCAGCTCCTGCTGCTGCCTTGCCCTTCTGGCGGCCCTGGAAATTTTTTTAATGGTTCCTAACGCTTGTGTAGCGGGGTATTGCAGAATACCTTGTAGGAGACCACCTTTTTAAGTACGAGGACAGGCCGCCTCAAATGAACGCACTTAAGAATCCAAGGGTGTCCACGGCCCACGACGGACAGAACATTAGAAAGATTGAGTAGAGAAGGTGTTGTGTTGGTACCATTGTCTTGGCATATACTAAACACTGATGGTTCAAGACATCACGTTCACCGCTCAGTAAATATGTTCGATGGTATTCTACTATGGAAGGTTCAAAGATCTGGCTACCTCTCCAGATGCGACATCGATCCGTCGAGTGATTGCTGGAAAGGCACCATGTGCGTGCGCCAAAATCTCTTCCAAGAGGGGATTGTTGGAAATTTACTAAATGTGAAATAAAAATTAATTCTATTAATTATGACTCGAAAACATGGTTTCCACACACGTGCACACAAAGTACCAAGGATCGTAATTTCTTTAAATGGAAAAGATATTGGTACGTATACGAATTATTTGAGACGTAAAAGAATAGACGGTTATTGGCCAAATGACAAATGGTTTCACGTTGGTAAATGAAAGGAAGAAATGTGTAAGAGATGAAATGAATCAGAAAAATCACCGCGGAAATACTGAGAGGCACTACGGTGCCACAAGGACAGGACTGCGGTGCTTGGAGGCACCGCGGTGCCTTCACCTGGGACCGCGGTGCAAATTTGGTTTTCGGTTCTAGTGACTTACTGGAATTTAGGCACCGCGGTGCCCTCCCGAGGGACCGCGGTTGTCACGACCCGTTCCAGGGCCCGTGACTGGTGCCTTACCCGGGCACCCAAGTAGTCATACATCAGAGAAATCAGCGGAATATAAAACAACCAAGATATGAAACAGTATAAATAAAACACAGTTTCTGGGAAAAAGTTGCCTTTCGACATATATGTATATAAATACCCCAAAATGAACAGTTACATCCCAACCTTACAACAGGTCTACAGACCTCTAAGAGTTTAAAACAACAATGGCGGGACAGGGCCCCGCCATACCCCTGAATGCAAATATCTACAACGATAGGGGACCATACCAAAATGCTAAGCCTCCGGAGAAACGGAGCTTTTCCAACGCTGAAACGGTGATCCTAAGAACGGGGATCAACAGTAGGAGTACCTTTACCTGCGGCATGAACGCAGCCCCCCGAAGGAGGTCAGTACAACAGGTACCAAGTATGTGAAACTGAAAATACTATAAATGAAATCATAGTAGTCTATATAAAGCAGGAGACATGTATGATAACCAAAACTACAGTTCACAATAAATAAGCAGTCATGTCAAGTCAGGGACTCACGCCCTCAAAGTCATCACTCAAATGTAGCAATGGGTCTCACGCCCACAACATCAATCATGCACGTGGAATACCTTCCTCACCTGGCGATCTATGATATAAAAACACCAAGGAATATACATGAACACTGTGTCCTACCTATGTCATCATAAAACCGTGCGGGGTAAGTACGAAGGCATAGCCGACTACTAAAACCCAGTACAAACAAGGTCGTAAATCGTATCACGAGATCTGTCTGGCCGTCACATGATCAAAGCCGCCACTCGCGCGAGATCTAATGTCGCGTCTAGCCCCGGAACTTCCGTAGCTCTGCACGGGCCACTCCAATGGCCCGCATGAGGTATTCCCGCATCGAGGGTAGCTACTCCGGCGGCGTCTGGACTCGCCGTCCGCGTAGCCACAAAGACCGTATAACCACAAGGGTCGATACTAACACGGAACTCCCGCGATTCGCATAGGCCATCTGAGACCGCATAAGGTATTCTCGAATCATAGGTCACACGCAGACCGCTGAGTCTACCCGCGTGGAGGCGCCTTAACCGGAATCATGAGTGATATAATACTAACATAACAACTTATCGTTAAACAACCTAAGCACAACAAGGGAAAACCCCTTTACACAAACATCACAAGATACTAACTCACGTAGCATCCTAACATGTTTACTTATCAAGTCAACAAGAAAGTATCACAAGACTATCACAAATCAATACAATTAAGTTATTCACACAAGGTACTTTCTACATTATGTTAACAAGTTCGGGTTTTTAGCCCCAAAGTACTTCATGTATGACTCTTTTAAAAGATCCGTTTCTTTCACAAAGGTCACACAATACCCGTAGTATAAAAATAGAGTGATTATCTTGAAGTAAATCAAAACACTTCTCTTTGTAAAATCAAGTAACAACATTCTTTTCCCAACGCTCAAGTTTGCCTAATTTCAATTACTCAAGTTTCTCATTTTCGAAAGGTTTCGTAGTTCATAGTTTTAATCCTTTAAAACAATTTGAGAAACATATACCTTATGTGTGAGTAGGTTATTATTGTTCATAACAATCTTATTACAGCAGCCATGATCTAGGAAATGTAATATCATTTTGTCTCATCTTAGCTCCTATGCAGATGGAAGTTTCTACTGGTTTTAATAATACTTTATTAGTCAAAACATTTCCCTTTATTAGCGCTGCTGTGGTTTGTTCGACATTCATTCTGATCGGTAAAACATCATTCCTTTTGAAAACCAAAAATACTCATTACTCACGAATGAGGTTTCACACTTTTTAACAAAATTCACATTAGTATAATTAAGTCAAGTCTCTTATTTCTTAAATCAATAAATCATTCTTTTTATCACTCTTAAGCCGTTATACCTAACTTCCCATAAAGCTAGTATAACTCTTAAGCTTTTAAAACCAAGTGTTACTCTTCTTTCAAAAAGGTTTCTTAATTCTTTTGAACTATTTCAGATTCTTTTTATTCAGGCTTAAGTCAAAAGACATTGCCGTAATTATTATTCAGGCTTAAGTCCGAAGACATTGCCGTAATTATTATTCAGGCTTAAGTCCGAAGACATTGCCGTAATTATTAATCAGTTAACACACGTACGTCTACCGTACTATATACATATTCTTTAAAATATCATGCTCAAGAGGATAGGAAGAATCACATACCTTCTCGGCGAAATCCACCTGCCAAGTTGAATATGTCGCGCGCAGAGAATCGACCTATAACAGTCAAATACGTCTATCAACGTCTAGACTGTACTGTACAAAGCTCTAAGCAGAGGGTTCTATATCCTACGGAAAGTTGGGCAGCACTTCCCTACCCGGTGAGCTACTCAAGTCTACTGTGAAAACAGTCCTATGTAAGTACAGTTTGATTATTCTTCTTTTAAACCCTTCTACTGTGATAACAGTTCAATTCTATTCTTTAATATCCTTCTAAGTATAAATACTTATTCTTATACTTCTACAGTATGTATTCTCTAATACAAAAGAGAGTTAGGATTATTTACCTCGGTAAGCCCAATAATATCCTAGATATAAGTCGATCCGGAGCAAGGCTTAGCTCCTAAGTGCACGCTCCGATAGCCCCAAGAATCCTTAGAAGTTCTACACCACTTCTACTTAAATACTATAAGGGATTTGGGCTAGGGTATTTTGGGCATTATAACAATACTTGGAAGACAACATTCTTACCAAGGGAGGGGGGGTGGTGTTTCGGCTAGGGCTTGCTTTTATGGGGGCTCTCGGCCAAGCCACTAAGGCTAGAGGGGGAGGGGGTGTTGGACGAAAACATATCAAGAGAGGGGAGGGATTTTTAACACTTAGATAATATTTGGATGAAGAAGTTCATCAACATAGAGGGGTATTTATAGGTCAAGCATTGGCCAACCAATGGCCAAGATGATGCCAAGTGCAAGGCAAGTGTAGGGTGAGGATTTAGGCAAGTGTCCATTCTATCTACTACACAAAAATATCCTACCAACTCCTTGACTTTGTGCAAGGCACAAAAAACGTGCCAAACAATGCCAATTTGTCGTCCAATGTGGGTGACAAGTGTCACCCTCCCGTTGGTCCAAAATCTTTCGTCTCTCGGAAAAATCCGCAAAAATAATAAATGACATAGCCGGAATTTACCCTACGCGAGTTTAGTAAAACGTTTCGTCGAAAAACGACTCTAATCAGGTGTTGTGCACAAAGTGAAATTCGGCCCTTACATACTTTAAGCTTCAACTTTTCTACGTACGTCCCTACGTACATACTCTGGAAATACGGGGTATAACATTCTCCCCTCCTTAGAAACATTCGTCCCGAATGTTCCTTCTAAGTCTCAAAACAAACAGGCACCAATATAGTCCTCACTGATATACTTACGAAAACAACCATGCCACACCTGGCCACGGAACACCTGCGCAAAAACGTACATCCATTTCCGCGAGGAATCACCTCTATCATCACAAAAGTTCCCCCCCAGGGGTCTAAAAGATACTTCCCATCGCATCTACTCTTTACAAACGAAATGATCACATCTATGTCCTTGCACATGCTCGCCTCTTCCCTTACTCGTCGTACCCTTCTCGTACACTCGAACTCTTTCTCATAACTTACCATATTTACGATCGCTTCCCACCGACTCGAGCGCCAATAACCTCTTACGGATAAGCTCCACCTATCCACGCCTCAACAAGTACGAACCAACTATCTGCACCTTGCTTACATCGAATCAATCGATCGGCAATCTTACACTAGCGCTTATAAAAAGGCTCCAAACGGCGACACCCGAATACTGAAACGGTAGCTATATAATACATACTCAACAAGAGGCGAAGAGTCCTTACAGCTACCAGAAATCCAAACGGCAGGGTGAATGCGACACGAGACTCACTGAGTTCCTAACCTTGCCTGGTAAAACTTCCAGAAAAGAAACAGCCGTAACTTGGGGCTCCACTGTCTGCCATAAGGTGAAGGTAGGCACCTCGTGCAGCCTTACAACCTTCCTGAAATAATCATCTCGCAACTTACTACCGAGAACACGATTTGATTAAAAGATAAGTCGGGTTGACCTCATCGGCCCGAATACTGGCCGAACGCATCCACGAACTCGTACGATGGTTAACTAAACTTGGGCCTAACACCCTCGTGATCCTAACACAAAGCGGGACCACCACAAACTGACCCCACCACCAAACAGGCGGGTCGACCACATGGCCTCAACCCGACCCGGCAACGCGCAAAACACTAGCTCCCTGATCCGGAACAATCTTACTAATCATGTTACGAAAACCTAGCGGTCTTCTAAGCTCAACTACCCTCTTTCATTTCACATCACTCAGGGATTCATCCCACAAAAATATCTCACGTATACTATGCACCTCGATAAGGGTCAAACATGAAATAATTCTTTTACCAAAGATGGCCTCGCCTCTAAGGTCTCTACGTATAATATTCTAAGGCTCCCACTCTCTCTATCCCCCAATCTTACCCGGTTAACTAATCAAAAATTCTAATCACACTAACACCATGCTAACCGAAAACAATACTTAAGATATTCGCTACACATATAAATCTCTAAAGGGTTAAGGATATACCTGTATCTACGCGGCACTTCCCCTAGGTCGTTCTAATCAATCCCGCCCTGCTGGGCGCATAGCTGGGGAAGGTGATGAACTATCCACTGATCCCGAAGGCTGAGTCCCTACATCCCCGCCAACTCTGGTTGGACAATTTCTCGCAAAATGGCCCTGCTGGCCGCAAACATAACAAGCTGCCGCAGAAGCACGACACTCCCCAAAATGACATCGACCACAACGGCCACACCGAGGTGGGGGTGGCCTCCTCTGGCTAACACCCCTTCCTCTCCGCACCACTGAATCCGCAACTGATCTGGTAGGCTGAGTCTTCCTACTTGCATCCTTCCTCATAGAACATTCCCTCGCCATATGGCCCTGACGGCCGCAAGTAAAACAAGCACCAGTAAAGACGACATTTCCGGGATGGCGCCACACCGTGAACACCGAGGAAAAATTGAACCACAGAGAGGACACTGCTGCCGGGCGGAGCGCATGTCTAATCTGCCGAGGCGGTTCGCCTCGAGAATTACCAAATGATCCTTCCAATCGGGCCTCTTCGGCGATCTTGGTTAACTGCGATCTCTACATCTCTCACCACGCACATAATCTGAACGCAAGCTCGGCTCATTCTCGATCAAGAGCTACTTCCTCACAACCCTTCTTAGATAATCATCAATATCCTTGGTATACCGGTACATAAAATACTCTCGCTGCCAAGTCCTTGCTAATGTGGGGCCGTCTCCTTCCAATCCATATTTTCGCTTCCAAGTCGTGGGCGAAGGTCCAGATGTCATGGCGCGATGAGGCCGCTGCCGCTGTGCCAAACTCTGCTGCTGCTAGCGACGTCTCAGAACTCCCCGCATGAAGCATCACCCCAGGTGATGATTGGGCCTGTGCCCTTCTAACTCTCTGAACTCCACTCGCAGCTCCCTCGGCTGCCTTGCCCTTCTGGGCCCGAGTTGCCTGGCACGGAGGCATCACTGGTAAAGGAAAGGAATACGTTAGAGGGGTCCAACTTATAACACAGCTCTAAAGCACGATCTCAGAGTGAGAAGAATGGAAACCAATCCTAAATATCCTATAGCCTCCGGATTGTTGGTGTGGTGCACAACACACCGATAATCAAGACTCTACTAGATACGGTCTGTAGACAATTTCCGAGGATTAACGGCTCTGATACCACTTTTGTCACGACCCGTTCCAGGGCCCGTGACTGGTGCCTTACCCGGGCACCCAAGTAGTCATACATCAGAGAAATCAGCGGAATATAAAACAACCAAGATATGTAAAAGTATAACTAAGACACACTTTTTGGAAAAAAGTTGCATTTCGGCATCTATGTATATAAATACCCCAAAATGAGCGATTACATCCCAACCTTACAACAGTCTATAGACCTCTAAGAGTTTAAAACAACAATGGCGGGACAGGGCCCCGCCATACCTCTGAATGCAAATATCTACAACGACAGGGGACCATACCAAAATGCTAAGCCTCCGGAGAAACGGAGCTTTTCCAACGCTGAAACGGTGATCCTAAGAACGGGGATCAACAGTAGAAGTACCTTTACCTGCGGCATGAACGCAGCCCCCCGAAGGAGGTCAGTACAACAGGTACCAAGTATGTGGCGAAAATCGTAAATGAAATCATAGTAGTCTATATAAAGCGAGAGACATGTATGATAACCAAAACTACGATTCACAATAAATAGCGGTCATGTCAAGTCGGGGACTCACGCCTCAAAGTCATCATCAAATGTAGAATGGGTCTCACGCCCAACATCAATCATGCCCGTGGAATACCTTCCTCACCGCTGTGATCTATGATATAAAAACACCAAGGAATATACATGAACACTGTGTCCTACCTATGTCATCATAAAACCGTGACGGTAAGTGCGAAGGCATAGCCGACTACTAAAACCACAATACAAACAAGGTCGTAAATCAGATTACGAGATCTGTCTGCACCGTCACATGATCAAAGCCGCCACTCGCCGCGAGATCTAATGTGCGCGTCTAGCCCCGAACTTCCGTAGCCCGCACGGGCCACCCAATGGCCCGCATGAGGTATTCCCGCATCGAGGGTAGCTACTCCCGGCGGCGTCTGGACTCGCCCGTCGCGTAGCTACAAAGACCGTATGACCACAAGGGTAGCATACTAACCTGGAACTTCCGCAGTTCCGCATAGGCCATACAGACCCGCATAAGGTATTCTCGAATCATAGGTCACACAGACGCTGAGTCTACCCCAGCGGAGGCGCCTTAACCGGAATCACGAGTGATATAATACTAACATAATGACTTATCGTTAAACAACCTAAGCACAACAAGGGAAAACCCCTTTACACAAACATCACAAGATACTAACTCACGTAGCATCCTAACATGTTTACTTATCAAGTCAACAAGAAAGTATTACAAGACTATCACAAATCAATACAATTAAGTTATTCACACAAGGTACTTTCTACATTATGTTAACAAGTTCGGGTTTTTAGCCCCAAAGTACTTCATGTATTACTCTTTTAAAAGATCCGTTTCTTTCACAAAGGTCACACAATACCCGTAGTATAAAAATAGAGTGATTATCTTGAAGTAAATCAAAACACTTCTCTTTGTCAAATTCAAGTAACAACATTCTTTTCCCAACGCTCAAGTTTGCCTAATTTCAATTACTCAAGTTTCTCATTTTCGAAAGGTTTCGTAGTTCATAGTTTTAATCCTTTAAAACAATTTGAGAAACATATACCTTATGTGTGAGTAGGTTATTATTGTTCATAACAATCTTATTACAGCAGCCATGATCTAGGAAATGTAATATCATTTTGTCTCATCTTAGCTCCTATGGATGGAAGTTTCTCCGGTTTTAATAATACTTTATTAGTCAAAACATTTCCCTTTATTAGCGCTGCTGTGGTTTGTTCGACATTCATTCTGATCGGTAAAACATCATTCCTTTTGAAAACCAAAAATACTCATTACTCACGAATGAGGTTTCACACTTTTTAACAAAATTCACATTAGTATAATTAAGTCAAGTCTCTTATTTTCTTAAATCAATAAATCATTCTTTTTATCACTCTTAAGCCGTTATACCTAACTTCCCATAAAGCTAGTATAACTCTTAAGCTTTTAAAACCAAGTGTTACTCTTCTTTCAAAAAGGTTTCTTAATTCTTTTGAACTATTTCAGATTCTTTTTATTCAGGCTTAAGTCAAAAGACATTGCCGTAATTATTATTCAGGCTTAAGTCCGAAGACATTGCCGTAATTATTATTCAGGCTTAAGTCCGAAGACATTGCCGTAATTATTAATCAGTTAACACACGTACGTCTACCGTACTATATACATATTCTTTAAAATATCATGCTCAAGAGGATAGGAAGAATCACATACCTTCTCGGCGAAATCCACCTGCCAAGTTGAATATGTCGCGCAGAGAATCGACCTATAACAGTCAAATACGTCTATCAACGTCTAGACTGTACTGTACAAAGCTCTAAGCAGAGGGTTCTATATCCTACGGAAAGTTGGGCAGCACTTCCCTACCCGGTGAGCTACTCAAGTCTACTGTGAAAACAGTCCTATGTAAGTACAGTTTGATTATTCTTCTTTTAAACCCTTCTACTGTGATAACAGTTCAATTCTATTCTTTAATATCCTTCTAAGTATAAATACTTATTCTTATACTTCTACAGTATGTATTCTCTAATACAAAAGAGAGTTAGGATTATTTACCTCGGTAAGCCCAATAATATCCTAGATATAAGTCGATCCGGAGCAAGGCTTAGCTCCTAAGTGCACGCTCCGATAGCCCCAAGAATCCTTAGAAGTTCTACACCACTTCTACTTAAATACTATAAGGGATTTGGGCTAGGGTATTTTGGGCATTATAACAATACTTGGAAGACAACATTCTTACCAAGGGAGGGGGGGTGGTGTTTCGGCTAGGGCTTGCTTTAGAGGGGGGGCTCTCGGCCAATCCACTAAGGCTAGAGGGGGAAGGGGTGTTGGACGAAAACATATCAAGAGAGGGGAGGGATTTTTAACACTTAGAAAATATTTGGATGAAGAAGTTCATCAACATAGAGGGGTATTTATAGGTCAAGCATTGGCCAACCAATGGCCAAGATGATGCCAAGTGCAAGGCAAGTGTAGGGTGAGGATTTAGGCAAGTGTCCATTCTATCTACTACACAAAAATATCCTACCAACTCCTTGACTTTGTGCAAGGCACAAAAAACGTGCCAAACAATGCCAATTTGCCGTCCAATGAGGGTGACAAGTGTCACCCTCCCGTTGGTCCAAAATGTTTCGTCTCTCGGAAAAATCCGCAAAAATAATAAATGACATAGCCGGAATTTACCCTACGCGAGTTTAGTAAAACGTTTCGTCGAAAAACGACTCTAATCGGGTGTTGTGCACAAAGTGAAATTCGGCCCTTACATACTTTAAGCTTCAACTTTTCTACGTACGTCCCACGCATACTGCGGAAATACGGGTATAACAAATGCTTGGCGTTTTTCAGTAACGTTGGAGGCGAATTAAGGTTGATTCTTAAGCTGACTTTGGAGCAATTAATCTCCATTATTTGGCTATTGATTTCAGCTATTACTAGGCTGAATTAACCTCAATATCAATGGTCATTACTTGATATTGATGTACATTCATTTGGTTAATTGAGAAGACAAATTCATCTACCTATAAGTTGATGCCTTTGACACAATTGCAAAATACACATTCACCAAGCAATTCTCTAAAGTTGTTTTCCTCTCTTGCAATTACAAAACACTTAAAGATCTTTCTTCTTAAGAAAACACTTGAGTTCCCTTTGCTCATTTGTTTGATTGCTATTTTATCTTGGGAGATAAGTTGTCATTACAACCGTTGAAAGGATATACGAGGCAATATTATCTTAAGGATAGATCAAGAATTTGGCCGACTCAGCAAGCCCTCTTATTTGATCATTTCCAGATTTCTAATTTGTTGTTGTTGTTGTTATATTCTCATTTCCTTTATTTCTACACTTTATTCCAACAAGAAATGTGTAAGAGATGAAACGAATCAGAAAAATCACCGCGGAAATACTGAGAGGCATCGCGGTGCCACAAGGACAGGACCGCGGTACTTGGAGGCACCACGGTGCCTTCACCTAGGACCTCGGTGAAAAATTGGTTTTCGGTTCCAGTGACTTACTGGAATTTAGGCACCGCGGTGCCCTCCCGAAGGACCGCGGTGCTTCGACATTTTTTCAGTAACGTTGGAGGCTAATTAAGGTTGATTCTTGAGCTAACTTTGGAGTCATTAATCTCCATTATTTGGCTATTGATTTCAGCCATTATTAGGTTGAATTAACCTCAATATCAATGGTCATTACTTGACATTGATGGCCATTCATTTGGTTAATTTAGAAGACAAATTCATCTACCTATAAATGGATGTCTTTGGCACAATTGCAAAATACACATTCACTAAGCAATTCTCTAAAGTTGTCTTCCTCTCTTGCAATCACAGAACACTCAAAGATCTTTCTTCCTAAGAAAACACTTGAGTTCCCTTTTCTCATTTGTTCGATTGTTGTTTTATCTTGGGAGATAAGTTGTCATTACAACCGTTGAAAGGATATACGGGGCAATATTTTAAGGATAGATCAAGAATTTGGTTGACTCAGCAAGACCTCTTATTTGATCATTTCCAGATTTCAAATTTGTTGTTGTTTTTGTTATATTCCCATTTCCTTTATTTCTACACTTTATTCCAACAGTCTTTATTATCACAAATCGTTATTATATACCAATATCAAATAGAATTATTGACTCAAATTCTTATGACTCGACTCTATACTATAATTTGTATGTGAAATAAGGGTAATTGACTCCTAAATGCACTGTAGCCTCCTAATTATAAGTGTAGTGCACAACACACCCATCAGTAAGGCTCTACTAGATATGGTTTGTTGTCACGACCCGACCTAGGGCCTGCAACTGGTGTCTTACCCGGGCACCCTAGTAGGTATACATGATGTGCGATTTATGCACACACTTAACGCAAGTGCACGTGTCGTGACAAGTAGTATAGTCTAGAAGACCGAGTTATCGTCCTCAAGGATTAGTGTTCAATTCTCAAATTCTATTCTATGGTATCTATTTGGTAACCGATGATTGATAAAGTGTTTATAACTATAATTATGAATGCTAATTAAACTACTTTGTTTAACTTCAGATATGATGGAAATAGGGCTTCCAAATCCCCTCAACTATCCGCTTATCTTACTTGTTAATGCAATTAATTATGGTTCTTCTTTTATTTTAAGATAGAAGGTTAACTAAGCCGTTTTATACTCCTGTTAAGGTAATATAAACACTCAACCCCAATATAGATGTCACGCCCCAAATCTCGGGCCCGTGACTGGTGCCCCTACGTGGGCACCCTTCTACCCAAACAACATAAATAAACCGCGGAAGATAAATAACACTCATTTTTTTTAAAACAAAGGCAAAGCCGATAAGGCTGCCATAATATAAATCACCCAAAAGGGCCTACACTACTCAATAATGTAATTACAACTCTAACCAGTCCAGCCCACATATGAATACAAACCTCTACGATTTTGGACCAATACTATGACGGGACAAGGCCCCGTTGTACCCCTGAATATATATAGCCATGATGACAATGTCACGACCCGACCCCGGGCCCGCGACTGGTGCCTTACCCCGGGCACCCTAGTGATACAACATCAGAGAAAATCAGCGGAATTAAAAACTCATAAAGAAAAACAGTGAAATAAGAAGACAGGCTAACCAAAACGGTTACCTTTCTGTATATATAAATAAAAACTTGAACAGTTACGTCCCTTTTACAAACCTTGCCCACAACAGTACTACAGACCTCTAAGAATGTTATAACAACAACGACGGGACAGGGCCCCGCCATACCCCTGAATGTAAGTACCTACAATGACAGAGGACTATACCAAAGATAAGCCTCCGGAGAAACGGAGCTTCCCAAAACGCTGAACTGTGATCCTATGAGCGAGGATCAACGACTGGTGTACCTACCGCGGCATGACGCGGTCCCAGAAGGAGGTCGATGCAACAGTACCAAGTATGTGAAACTGTAAAGTACTGAAATCAAATCATAAGATTTTAAAACCAATTACAAATACGTACGAACAACCAATTTAACTGCACATGGTGCCATAGCATAAACAAGAGCAAAATAGATATAACGTAACTGGTCTTTTCTAGGCCACTAATGATCGAAGCAAGGCCAATCGCCCATAGTATCATTATGCGTGCCTAATCCTTGAACTCCCGCAGTCCGCATAGGTAAATAGACGCGTGAGGTATTCTCGCATCGGGGTAGCTAACCCGCGCATCATCTCGACTCCGCGATCCGCATAGTCACACTGCATCGCATGAGGTATTCTCGCGACGGTAACACACCGAGTGATCATCCTGGAACTCCCGACTCCGCATAGTCACGCATCGCATGAGGTATTCCTCGCATCGGGTGGCAAGTCCTGGCATCATAACAAGTCGGGTATGTGATATAATAGAAGATAACGCTTATCGTTTAACAACGTAAGCACAACAAGAATAACCCCCTTACACAAACATCACAAGACACTAACACACGTAGCATCATAACATGTTTACTTATCAAACCATCTTACTACACTTTCCAGAAATCAATACAAGACTTTCATAAACAAATAAGCAAACCGTTCCTTTTATCTTTCTTAAGTCGTTATACCTAACTTCCCATAAAGCTAGTATAACACTTAAGCTTTTAAAACCAAGTATTTCTTTTCTTTCAAAAATGATTCATAACTCTTTTGAAATACTTCAAGATTCTTATTATTTAAAACTCAAGTCAAAAGACATCAAAGTAAAACCAAAATAATTTCCATACCTTCTTTTTAAACCAATCTTAAGACAAAAGCGTGCCTTCTTTTTTTTTTAAACCATTTTAAGACAAAACCCTACCTTCCTTTAAAACAAAGACATTTTTTCCTTTTTAAAGTCAAGTAGCAATATACTTTTTAAACCAAGGGTCTTACTCTTTTAAAAACAAGTAACCTATACCTTTAAATCAAGTTACTTCTCCTTTCCCAAAATCAAGTTGTTTATAAGTCAAGTTATCATTTTAAATCCAATGATAAAACCATTCTTATTTTCGAAATCAAGATAACTTTATTCTTTAAAAGACCACACACCCATTACTCATGAGTGAGGTTTTACAACTTTTTAACATAATTCAAGTCCTTAATATTTCATAACAAGTCACTTAACTTTGGAATCAAGTCAAGGACACAAAAGGAAAATCAACTTCCTTTAAACACACGTGCGTCTACCGCACTAAATATAATTCACAAATATCATGCTAGAAAGGATAGGAAGAGGTTCACATACCTCGCGACGATTATCGACAATTAGCAAAACGCTCCAAAGTACTCTAACCTTGCTCGCCTTTTCCACCCTTCAAGTAGAATACGCTACTCGTAGTACTTCAACCTATAAAGGCCACAAAACGTCTATCAACCTCTAGATCTCTTCGTAGAATAATTCTAGATACAAGATTCCTTATTCTATGAAAAATTCGCAAGACCTCCCCGCAACCACATAAATCTCCTCTCTAACGAGGCTCGCTATCAAACCAACAATCCGGAGGGTTACACGCCTAACCTGACGTGTACAATTCTACTCCACCATAATACTACAAGTCTCATCAGAATACAATCTATGTAAATCTGATTCAATTCTTATCCATACTCATTCTACATATAGTATACTCAACTATACATTACTACAACATTGTCACGACCCGTTCCGGGGCCCGTGACTGGTGCCTTACCCGGGCACCCAAGTAGTCATACATCAGAGTAATCAGCGGAACATAAAAACAAGACATGAAACAACTGTAAAATGAAACACATTTTCTGAGAGAAAGTCGTCTTTCGGCATATATATAAATACAAAGTTTGAACAGTTTAATCCTTTTTACAAACCCTGCCCACACAGTACTATAGACCTCTAAGAATGTAACGACAACTATGGCGGGACAGGGCCCCGCCATACCTCTGAATGTATAAGAACCTACAGACTCAGGGTAACATACCAAAAGATAAGCCTCCGGAGAAACGGAGCTTCCCAATATGCTGATTTGTGATCCTAGAAGCGGGGATCGACGACCGATGTACCTCTACCTACGGCATGAACGCGGCCGAAGGAGGTCGATCTGACAAGTACCAAGTATGTGAAACTGAAAATACTGTAAATGAAATCATAGTAGTCTAAAACAAAACAGGAGACATGTATGATAACAAAACTACAATTCACAATATAAAAGCAGTCATGTCAAGTCAGGGACTCACGCCCTCAAAGTCATCACTCAAATATAACCGCACAACGACGCGTGCCGGCATCTTACCTCGGTATAAGCATGGCCATGGAACCATCAGAATGGAAGCATACTCGTGGGCCACCCATCGTGTCAGTATGTCCAAAAGGAAATAACAAGATAACCATCAGAATGGAAGCATACTCGTGGGCCACCCATCGTGTCAGTATGTCCAAAAGGAAATAACAAGATAACCATCAGAATGGAAGCATACTCGTGGGCCACCAATCGTGTCGGTATGTCCAAGCCGATAACAAGATAACTCTCACAATGGAAGCATACGTGGGCCACCCATCGTGTCGGTATGTCCAAAGGATCGATTAGTGGAAGCATACTCGTGGGCCACCCATCGTGTCGGATGTCCATCAATCAATCGGATAGCCTCCCCAACGGCGAGACGCGGTAGCGTGAAATACAACACTTGCACAACAAAGGCTAATCACCACAAGCATAGGCAAGTTTAATCATACTCACAGACATTTATTTTATTACAACCAATCCGGGTTTTAACCCCAAAGTACTACATACATTTATCCTTTCAAAAAGACCTCTTTTTACGTAAAAACAACTCGATACTATTATCCGTAGTACCAAATATGTTCATGTTTTAAAATCAAGTAACAACATTCTTTTCCGAAAGTTCCAGTTTGCCTAATTTCAGATACTCGAGTCTTTTAGTTTCGAAAGATTTCATAGTTCATAGTCTTAATCAAATAACATACCCTCTTTTAAAACAATTATGCCTTACGTGTGAGTGGGTTATTCTTATTCATAATCAATCTTATTAAAGCAGCCATGATCTAGGAAATGTAATATCATTTTGTCTCATCTTAGCTTCTATGCAGATGGAGGTTTCTACTGGTTTTAATAATACTTAATTATTCAATATGTTTCCCTTTATTAGCGCTGCAGTGGTTTGTTCGATACTTATTCTGATTTCCGAAATCAGTAAAACATTATTCCTTTTAAAAACCAAGTACTCATTTCTCACGAAATGAGGTTTTACACTTTTTAACAAAATTCATATTAATTCAATTGAGTCAAGTCTCTTATCTTCTACAATCAATAAACCATTCTTTTTATCTCTCTTAAGTCGTTATACCTAATTTCCCATAAAGCTAGTATAACTCTTAAGCTTTCAAAACCAAGTATTACTCCTTTCAAAACGATTCTTAATTCTTTTGAAATACTTCAAGATTCTTATTATTCAGGCTTAAGTCAAAGACATTGTCGTAGAACTACGTTCAGTTAACACACGTACGTCTACCGTACTATATATATATATTCTTTTAAAATATCATGCTCAAGAGGATAGGAAGAATCACATACCTCGCGACGATTATCGACTATTAGCAAATAGCTCCAAAAATCAGTAATCCTGCTAGCCTTCTTCACTTCTTCGAGTAGAATACGCTACTCGCAGTACTTCACCCTATAATGGTCATACAAGTCTATCAACGTCTAGACTACTCTGTAAAATCATTCTAGATACAGATTCCTTTATTCTACGGAAAATTGGGCAGCACTTCCCTACCCACCAAACTACACAAGTCTACTGTAAATACAGTCTTATGTGAGTACAGTTCAGTCTTCTTCTTTAATATTCTTCTGATGTGATATCAATTCAAATCTCTTCTTTACTATCCTTCTATGTATCTTATATTCATTTCTATACTACTATAGTATTGTAACGACCCGTTCCGGGGCCCGTTACTGGTGCCTTATCCCGGGCACCCTAGTGACACAACATCAGAGAAAACCAGCGGAAAATAAAACTTTAAACAAGAAACAAGGTATATGAACATAAAACAGGCCAACCCAACGGTTACCTTCCAATAACATAAATAAATACAACTCTTTCAAAACGAACAATTTAATCCTTTTTACAAACCACGCTTACACAAAGATTTACAGACCTCTAAGATTTACAACAATGACGGGGCGGGCCCGCCATACCTGAATGTACAAGAACCTACAACTTGGAACACATACAAAAGATAAGCCTCGGAGAAAGCGGAGCTTCCCAAAACGCTGGCGAGATCCTAGGCGAGGATCCACGGCCGATGTACCTCTACTGCGGCATGAACGGCCCAGAAGGAGGTCGACAACGGTACAGTATGTGAAGCGTAAATCTGCGATTAAATCATAACGATCTATATAAAGCGGAGACATGTATGATAACCAAAGTACAAGACGCAACATAAAAGCGATAAGTCGTGGACTCACGCCACCAAAGTCACCACTCAATATAACTATGGGTCTCACGCCCACATCCATCATGTTCGCATCATGGCGCGTGCCGGAATCTTGCGCCGGTGTAGACATGTCCATGATGCAACAATAATAACAAGGCGCGGCGCGTACCGAATCTGCATCGGTGTAGACATGCCCGTGTAACCTCAATAACAATATCTTTGGGTGGTCTACCGCCGCGTGGCCACATGCCCGGAATCTTTGCGACGGTGTAGAACGCGTCCATGTTTCTGATGGTAACCATATATCGGGTAATCAACCCGACGCGTGGCCACATGCCGGAATCTTGCGTCGGTGTAGACACGTCCATGTAACATCAACAACAAGTCAGGCCCTCCATGAGAGACGGTAGTATAGGAACACAACACTTGCACAACAAAGGTTATCACCACAAGCATAGGCAAGTTCAACAACGACAAGCATAGGTAAGTTACGTAACTCTAGGTACTTTCATTTTACGCCAAAGCGGGGTGTTAACCCGGTACTACATACTTTAAGTCCTTGTAAAGAGATACATTCCTTTTATACAAGTCACCCGACACGTAGTATAAAACTAGAGTGATTCACATTATTAAGTAAACGAACACCTTCTTTTTAAAATTAAGTAACAACATTCTTTTCCTAAAGTTCGGTTGCCTAGTTTCAATTACTCAAGCTTCTCATTTTCAAATGGTTTCATAGTTCATAAACTAAATCACTTGATTCCTTTTTTTGAACAATCGAGTAATATATGTCTTACGTGAGAGTAGGTTATTCTTGTTTACAACATTCTTATTACAGCAGCCATGATCTAGAAAATGTAATATCATTTTGTCTTATCTTAGCTTCTATGCGGATGGAAGTTTCTCCGGTTTTAATAATATTTAAATAGTCAAAACATTTCCTTTTATTAACGCTGCAGTGGTTTGTCGATACACATCCTGATTTCCGAAATCAGTAAAACATTCTTAAGCCGTTATACCTAACTTCCCATAAAGCTAGTATAACTCTTAAGTTTTCAAAAACCAAGTACTACTCTTTCTTTCAAAACGATTCACAAATCTTTTGAAATACTTCAACTTCTTCATTAACACATAACAAGCCAGTTATAATCAAATCAATTACCTTTCGAAAACCACAACCCATTTTCTTACCTACATAAAGCTGTTACAACCAACTTCCCATAAAGCCGTTATAACACTTTATGTTTAAGCCAAACAAATACACTTAGCACGTATCGTCACCGCACTACATAGTTCACACATATCATGCTAGAAAGGATAGGAAGAGGTTCACATACCTCGCGACGATTTATCGACAATAAGCAAAATGCTCCAAGTACTACAACCTTGCTAGCCACTTTCCACTCGAGTAGAATACGCTACTCTTAGTACTTTCACCTATAAGGTCACAAACGTCTATTAACCCCAAAACACAAGTTTCTATCTTTCTACGAAAATTCGCGACACCTCCCACATGGCAGCGTAAATCTCCTCCTCTATCGAGGCCGGCTACCAAGCCAACCAGGGGGGGGGGGGGCTTACACGTCTAACCGGACGTGTACCATCCTACTCAGTAACACTACACAAGTCTACTGCAATACAGTCCTATGTAAATCTGATTCGATTCTTTTCTTTATTCTTCAGGCTTAAGTCAAAAGACATTGCCGAATACTAAGTATAGTTCCATATATAGTATACTTCAACTATATATTCTAACAAACATGTAATTTCCAATTACGACTAGAGGGACAAGATAATTACCTCGATAAGCCCATAATTATCCAAGTTAAATGTCGATCCTTAGCAACGTTTAGCTCCAACTCCGGGTGCTCCATCCCGCTCCAAACAACCCTTAGAAGTTCTAACCAACTTCTACTTAAATACTTCAATCAAACAATGAAGATTTCCTTAGGGTTTCGGTTTGAGACTAAAGGGACAAAAGGTAGTATTTCCGGGCTCTACGTATAGAGGTATCTTTGGAATACTACAAGGTACAAGGCTAAGGTATTTTGGGCATTATAACAATACTTGGAGGAGTATTTCAACACCACAAAAAGGGGGGGTATCACACGAGAACAACACTCTAAAAGAGGGGGGGTGTTCTCGGCTTTAGGCTCACAAAGGGGGAGGGTTTCGGCCCAAGGCCTTCACAAGGGGGAGAGGGGGGGCTCTTGGACGAAAAGAGGGAGGGAGAGGGACTCAAGACTTGGAAGGTTTTGGATGAAGAAGTCTTCAAAGAGGGGGGGTATTTATAGCAAAACCAAAGGCCAACCAATGGCCAAGATCTAGCCAAGTGCAAGGCAAGTGTAAGGCCAAGATCAAGCCAAGTGCACCCTAACCCCTACTCCACAAAACACTCCACAAACATGGCACAAAACTAGGCCAAAGAGGAGCCAATCGGCGAGGCCAACCAATGCCTCTTGGACGCCCAAATCGTCCAAGCACCCCACTTGCTTCCAATGTGAGGGTGACACATGTCACCCTCCCGTTGGTCCAAAATGTTTCGTCACTCGGAAAAATCCGCAAAAAATAAAAATGTCATAGCCGGAATTTTCCCTACGAAAGCTGTGGAAACGTTCGTCGGAAACGACTTTACTCGCACTTGTGCCCAAATTTCGAATCCAATGCCTAACTTAAGGCTCAATTTAATGCGTGCGTCCATACGCATACTGCGGAAATCTGGTATAACATTCTTCCCCAGAAACATTCGTCGAATGTTCCTTAGGTCTCAAAACAAACAGGTGCCAGTATAGTCTTCACTGCTATACTTACGAAAACGATCATGCCACACCTGGCCACAAAACACACGTTCTCTTCTCCCTTTTCTCGTAGTACTCGTCTCGAACACTCGAACTCGTTCTAGTATCCGTATCACACTTCTGTCAACGCTTCTGTTTCCAACCCTTGGAATCACCACCTCCCAACTTGGTCATCTCACTAACCTCGATTTCCCCTAAGGCCATTCTCGGCCTTCACGAACTGATTCAGGTCGAACGTATCCACGAACTCATACGATGGTCATCTAAATTTGGGCCTAGCACCCTCGTGACCACGCCACTGGCGGGACCAGAACTGACCCTACCTCGAAACGGGACGCGGGTTGGCCCGCAACATGGCCCCAACCCGACCCACTGTAGCGCCAACTCCCGCTCCTCGACACGGAACACATCATGGAAGCTACCACTTCCATCTCACACTAACCAGATTTTTAAATCACACTATAGCACAAGGCTATCCGAACATAACACTTAACACATCATTAACATCAATACATACAAGTATCTGAGGTTAAGGATATACACAAACTAGGCGGTTCAAGGACCGCTAAAGCGGAACTTCCACGCGACCTCTCAGTGGCGGTGTATGAACATCTGCCTAGCTATGGAAGGTGAAGAATGCAATCGCCTAGTAGTGCAGGCTATCTACGGCGCTACCCACAGTCGGACGATCTCTCGTCATATGGCCTGTTGGCGCAAGAATAACAAGCTCCTCGTACTACGACACTCACGAAATGCGGTCTACCACATCGACCACGCGAGGTAGGGTGGCGTCAGCCAACACCCTACTCGCGAACATCCAAACACAGGAGCCACGACCGCTCTGAATATCCTGGCGGTCGAAAGGCTGCGAAGGACCACTCTGCAATGGCGGAGGTACATAACTAGTCTGCTTCGAGGCGGTCCGCCTCGAAAGTCGCCAAAATATCCGGCCGTCTTGGCCTTACCTGTGGCGGTCCACTGCGTCGATCTCTGCGCTCGCACGCGCAGTCATGAGCACGAACGCGGGCAATGTCCATGCCCGGTGAAGAGAAACACCCGCACAAGACTCGGCCATATAATCATCTAGCGGTGACGTGGCGATGCACCTATCTTCCATATCTCCAACTAAGCGCGAGGACATATCGAGCCAAAGAATCGAACTCGACATTGTACTCCCGACGGTCGCCTCTGTCTCAATAACAAAAATCGCCGGCCGTGCCCTCCTCATCTGCGGAGGCAAGAAGTGCGTGAGTAAAGCCCAAGAAAACTCATTCCATCTGCTGGAGTGCATGCTCTCCCGAAAGCTCGCGAATCAAACCAATCGGCTGCGGTATCACGCGCGGCCGATCTGAACGAAGGTCACGGACTCGGTCTTCAAGCCTTGATCACCCGCATGATCATTCAGAATCGACGGATGAACTCTTGCGGATCATCCTCGTGCCTCGACCGTAGAACTCGCGGGCTACAACTCGTAAAATCTCGTAGCCTCAAACTATTCGCTTTCGGGTGCACCACAGTCCGCTGGAACTAGGCGCGCATCCACTGTCCTCATATCCGCCTGACCACGGCAATAATCGCCATCTCCTTGTGACCCATCTCCCTGCTCAGGTGTGGGGTGGAGGCTCAGTCTTGTAGTCTCATCCCGACCACGGCGGCTCTAAACCTCTTTGGTCTTGGCGGTGTCGCGAAACTTCGCCGTCGAAGCACTGTCTCAGTCTTGGCCAGGGCTGCGCCCTCGGACTCCTCAGATCTCACTAGCAGCTCCTCGGCTGCTTTGCCCACTGGGCCCGGTTGCCTTGCGGCGGGCATAGCGGTAAAACAGAGACACGTTAGAGGGTCCAACTTATAACACGACTACATGGCACGATCTCGGAATGAGAAGAATGGAAACCAATCCTAAATGTCCTATAGCCTCACGATTATAGATGTGGTGCACAACACATCGATAATCAAACTCTACTAGACACGATGCGTAGACACTTTCCGAGACTAACGACTGATACCACTTTTGTAACGACCCGTTCCGGGGCCCGTTACTGGTGCCTTATCCCAGGCACCCTAGTGACACAACATCAGAGAAAACCAGCGGAAAATAAAACTTTAAACAAGAAACAAGGTATATGAACATAAAACAGGCCAACCAACGGTTACGCCCTAATAACATAAATAAATACAACTCTTTCAAACGAGCAGTTTAATCCTTTTTACAAACCCCGCTTACAGCGATTACTACAGGACCTCTAAGATTTACAACAATGACGGGACGGGGCCGCCATACCCCGAATGTACAAGAACCTACAACTCGGGAACACATACCAAAAGATAAGCCTCCGAGAAGCGGAGCTTCCCAAAAGGAATCCCGAGATCCTAAGGCGAGGATCCACGATCGATGTACCTCTACTGCGGCATGAACGCGGCCCCGAAGAGGTCGATCTGGCAACAGTACCCAGTATGTGAAACTGTAAATACTGCAGTTAAATCATAACAGTCTATATAAAGCGGGAGACATGTATGATAACCAAAATACAGTACGCAACATAAAAGCAGTCAAGTCAGGGACTCACGCCCTCAAAGTCACCACTCAAATATATCTATGGGTCTCACGCCCACCACATCCATCATGTTCGCATCATGGCCGCATGCCCCCGGAATACTGCATCGGTGTAGACATGTCCATGATGCAACAATAATAACAAGGCCTCATGGCCACATGCCCCCGAAATACTGCATCGGTGTAGACATGCCCATGTAACCTCAATAACAATATACTGGGTGGTCTACCCTGCCGCGCGTGGCCACATGCCCCGGAATCTGCGACGGTGTAGAACGCGTCCATGTTACAGTAGTAACCATATATCGCGGAATCAACGCGGCCGCATGGCCACATGCCCCCGGAATACTGCATCGGTGTAGACACGTCCATGTAACATCATCAAGTCAACCGCCCTCCGGTGAGACGCGGTAGTATAGGAACACAACACTTGCACAACAAAGGTTATCACCACAAGCATAGGCAAGTTCAACAACGACAAGCATAGGTAAGTTACACATAACTCTAGGTACTTTCATTTTACGTCAAAGCCCGGGGTGTTAACCCCAGTACTACATACTTTAAGTCCTTGTAAAGAGATACATTCCTTTTATACAAGTCACCCGATACCGTAGTATAAAACTAGAGTGATTCACATTATTAAGTAAACGTAACACCTTCTTTTAAAATTAAGTAACAACATTCTTTCCTAAAGTTCGGTTTGCCTAGTTTCAATTACTCAAGCTTCTCATTTTCAAATGGTTTCATAGTTCATAAACTAAATCACTTGATTCCCTTTTTTTTTTGAACAATCGAGTAATATATGTCTTACGTGAGAGTAGGTTATTCTTGTTTACAACATTCTTATTACAATGACCATGATCTAGAAAATGTAATATCATTTTGTCTTATCTTAGCTTATGCGGATGGAAGTTTCTCTGGTTTTAATAATATTTAAATAGTCAAAACATTTCCTTTTTATTAACTGCGATGGTTTGTCGATACACATCCCGATTTCAAATCAAGAAACATTCTTAAGCCGTTATACCTAACTTCCCATAAAGCTAGTATAACTCTTAAGTTTTCAAAAACCAAGTACTACTCTTTCTTTCAAAACGATTCACAAATCTTTTGAAATACTTCAACTTCTTCATTAACACATAACAAGCCAGTTATAATCAAATCAATTACCTTTCGAAAACCACAACCCATTTTCTTACCTACATAAAGCTGTTATAACCAACTTCCCATAAAGCCGTTATAACACTTTATGTTTAAGCCAAACAAATACACTTAGCACATGTACGTCTACCGTACTACATAGTTCACACATATCATGCTAGAAAGGATAGGAAGAGGTTCACATACCTCGCGACGATTTATCGACAATAAGCAAAATGCTCCAAGTACTACAACCTTGCTAGCCCTTTCCACTCCTCGAGTAGAATACGCTACTCTTAGTACTTTCACCTATAAGGGTCACAAACGTCTATTAACCCCAAAACACAAGTTTCTATCTTTCTACAGAAAATTCGGCAGCACCTCCCCCCCCCCCCGCAACAGCGTAAATCTCCTCCTCTATCGAGGCCGGCTACCAAGCCAACCAGGGGGGGTTTACACGTCTAACCGGACGTGTACCATCCTACTCAGTAACACTACACAAGTCTACTGCAATACAGTCCTATGTAAATACAGTTCAGTTCTTTTCTTTATTCTTCAGGCTTAAGTCAAAAGACATTGCCGAATACTAAGTATAGTTCCATATATAGTATACTTCAACTATATATTCTAACAAACATGTAATTTCCAATTACGACTAGAGGGACAAGATAATTACCTCGATAAGCCCATAATTATCCAAGTTAAATGTCGATCCTTAGCAACGTTTAGCTCGACTCGGGTGCTCCATCCCGCTCCAAACAACCCTTAGAAGTTCTAACCAACTTCTACTTAAATACTTCAATCAAACAATGAAGATTTCCTTAGGGTTTCGGTTTGAGACTAAAGGGACAAAAGGTAGTATTTCCGGGCTCTACGTATAGAGGTATCTTTGGAATACTACAAGGTACAAGGCTAAGGTATTTTGGGCATTATAACAATACTTGGAGGAGTATTTCAACACCACAAAAAGGGGGGGTATCACACGAGAACAACACTCTAAAAGAGGGGGGGTGTTCTCGGCTTTAGGCTCACAAAGGGGGAGGGTTTCGGCCCAAGGCCTTCACAAGGGGGAGAGGGGGCTCTTGGACGAAAAGAGGGAGGGATAGGGACTCAAGACTTGGAAGGTTTTGGATGAAGAAGTCTTCAAAGAGGGGGGGTATTTATAGCAAAACCAAAGGCCAACCAATGGCCAAGATCTAGCCAAGTGCAAGGCAAGTGTAAGGCCAAGATCAAGCCAAGTGCACCCTAACCCCTACTCCACAAAACACTCCACAAAACATGGCACAAAACTAGGCCAAAAGAGGGAGCCAATTGGCGAGGCCAACGATGCCTCTTGGGCGCCCAAATCGTCCAAGCACCCACTGCTTCAATGTGAGGGTGACACATGTCACCCTCCCGTTGGTCCAAAATGTTTCGTCACTCGGAAAAATCCGCAAAAAATAAAAATGTCATAGCCGGAATTTTCCCTACGAAAGCTGTGGAAACGTTTCGTCGGAAAACGACTTTACTCGGCACTTGTGCCCAAATTTCGAATCCAATGCCTAACTTAAGGCTCAAATTTCGTACGTACGTCCATACGTACATACTCTAGAAATACGGGGTATAACAAGTATGTAATTTCCAATTACAATAGAAGGACAGTAGTATTTACCTCGATAAGCCCAAAATTATCCAAGTTTAATGTCGATCCTGAGCAACGTTTAGCTCCTATTCTGAACGCTCTAATTCGCTCCCAGAAACCCTTAGAAGTTCTACACAACTTCTACCTAACACTTCAACCGACTATGAAGATTTTCCTTAGGGTCTCGTTTAGTGGCTAAAGGAAGTATAATAGTATTTCTGGGCTTTTAGTATAGGTATAACCTTGGAATACTACAAGGTATTTGGGCCAAGGTATTTGGGAATAGTAACAATACTTGGAGAGTATTTTTCTACTAAGGGAGTATTATACGAAAACAACTAGGCAAGGGGGTAGTTTCGGCCAAGGCTCACAAAGGGGAGGGTTTACGCTAGCATAACTAGGAAGGGGAGAGGTGCTCTCGCCAGAGCTCTCAAGAGAGGGGAAGGGATTTTAAGACTTAGAAATGTCTAAGTGTGGATGAAGAAGTTCATCAACTAAGGGGTATTTATAGGCCAACCAATGGCCAAGATCAAGACAAGTGTGGTGCAAGTGTAGGGTGAGGATTTATCCATGTGTCCTTATCCATCTACACAAAATATCCTACCTAACCCTTGACCAAAAATCAACACAAAAACGTGCCAAGACTCCCATGGCTTTGCGTCACTTGAGGCCAAGTGTCGCCTCTCGTTGGTCCAAAATATTCGTCTCTCGGAAAAATCCGCAAAAATAATAAATGACATAGCGTATTTTTCCTTATGAGTTTGGAAAATGTTTCGTCGGAAAACGATTCTTTTCGTGTGTTGTGCACAAAATTTTCGGTCCTTGCCTAACTTAAGGCTTAAACTTTTATACGTACGCCCTCACGTACATACTCTGGAAATACGGGGTATAACATTCTCCCCTCCTTAGAAACATTCGTCCCGAATGTTCCTTCCACGACGGATAACGATAAAGTTTCTCTTAACAAGTTGCCAATGCCACTGTTATACCCCGTATTTCCAGAGTATGTACGTAAAGGAATACGTACCAAAAAGTTTGGTCTTAAAGTTAGGCCTTGGATGATTTTTTTAGGCACAACTCTCAAAGCGAACAGTTTTCCGACGAAACGTTTCCACAGCTTTCGTAGGATAAATTCCGGCTATGTCATTTCTAATTTTTGCGGATTTTTCCGAGAGACGTAACACTTTGGACCAATGAGAGGGCGACACTTTCCACCCTCTCATTGGTGGACTTGTCACGGCAATAGGGCCGATTGGATGACAATCCTTGTCATAAAGTTGGATAGATATTTTGTGTGCAAGTTGGCTAGGTACACTTGCCCTAATCTTGACCTTACACTTGCCTAGCACTTGGCTAAATCTTGGCCATTGGTTGGCCATGTCTTGACCTATAAATACCCCTCTTGAGATGAAGAGTTCTTCATCCACTAAAGCTTTCAAGTCTTGAAAAATCCTCCCCTCTCCCTTGTGAGCAATTCGTCAAACACCCTCCCTTTGAGTGAAGTTTTGGCGAGGCCCTTCCCCTCTAGCCTGGCGAAACATACCCCCCCTCACTTGGTAGAAAAGTTGCCTTCTTGTATTGTTATAATGCCCAAAATACCCTAGCCCAAATACCTTAGTACTTAGTAGAAGTTGTGAAGAACTTCTAAGGTTTCCTTGGAGCATACAACTTAGGAGCAAAACCTTGCTCAGGTAGCGACTTTTCTAGGATATTATTGGGCTTACAGGGTAACTAATCCTAACCCTCTTTTGAATTAGAGAATACTTCTTGTTGTAGAATAAGAATAGTATAAATACTTAGAAGAATATCGAATAGAATTGAGCTATCTCGGTAGAAGGGTTTAAAGAAGAATAATTGAGCTGTACTCGCATAGAATTTGTTTTCATGATACTCATATAGCTCACGGGTAGGGTTGTCTGCCCAACTTTCCATAGAATTGTGAACCCTCTGTTTGGAATGACCCTCGAGTAGTCTTTGATAGATATCTGTGACTATTATAGGTGACTCTCTGCGACATATTGACTTAGCGGTGGTTTTCGAGAAGGTATGTGATTCTTCCTAAAGCATGATATTTTACAATATATATAGTACGGTGAGCGTACATGTGTTAGCTGGATAATAACTATGGCAATGTCTTTGACTTAAGCTGAATAATACTTACGGCAATGCCTGGCTTAAGCTGAATAATACTTACGGCAATGCCTCGGCTTAAGCTTTGAATAATAAGAAGCGAAAACATTTCAAAAGACTCTTGAATCATATTAATGAAGAGAACTAATTGGTTTTAAAAGCGAAGCTTAAGAGTTATACTAGCTTTATGGGAAGTAAGTATAACCACTTAAGATTGATAAAAGAAACAAGTTTGCCTATGTGTTTATAGCAGACTTATATTGTGAAAAGAATAATAAGATGATTTGATAAGTAGACATGATATGATGCTATGTGTGTTAGTATCTTGTAACGTTTGTATAGGTGAGTATCCTTGTTGTGCTTATGTTACTTAAAAGATAAGTTGTTATGTTAGTATACTATCACTCACCTCTTGAGATGATCACAGGGGTTAAGGCGCCTCCGTCGGGGTAGACTCGGTGATGCAGGACCGTGATTCGAGAATACCTCATGCGGGTCGAGGGCCTATCGCGAACTACGAGTTCGAGTTAGTATGCGGGGTTATGCCTCATGCGGTCTATGTGGCCATGCGGACAGCGAGTCCAGGACGATGCCGAGGAGTAGCTACCCTCGATGCGGGGTTATACCTCATGCGGGCCCACGTGAGTGGCCTATGCGGACTCGGAGTCGAGATTAGGCTGCGAGAATGATGATATGGGCGAGTGGCCTGTTTGATCATTCGCGGCCTAGACAAGACTTATTCTGATTACCTATTGTTGCTCTTGTTTGTGATGTGGCACTACGTGCGGTTTCCTGGTTGTTTCACACATATTGGTATTGGTTTTAAAAATGATATGTTTTCATTTAAGTACTTTCTGATTTCGCATACTTAGTACTGTTATGACCTCCTTGGCTGCGTTCATGCCGCGGTAAGGGCAAGCAGTGCTAGATCCGCATCCTTAGGATCTCTACGTTGGTGTCGGGAGCTCCATCTCTTGGAGGCTCTACTTTTGGTATGATCTCACTGTTATAGATAGTTTTATCTGATCGGTATGGCGGGGCCTGTCCGCCATAGTTGTATATTTCCTTAAGTGCATGAGTCATGTTATGCGATGTCGGATGTGCGCTAAAACATGATTATATATATATCTTGGAAGCGATGTTTTCTCACATGTCATGTCTTGTTTTATAAAGCTGTTTCATGTCTTGCTTTATGTTTCCGTGATTACTCGATGTATGACTACTTGGGTGCCGGTAAGACACGATCCACGGGCCGGAATGGGTCGTGACAAAAGTGGTATCGAAGCGATTAATCCTCGGAAAGTGTCTACGGCCGTATCTAGTAAGTCTTGATTATCGGTGTGTTGTGCACCACCAATAATCGAGAGGCTATAGGATATTTAGGATTGGTTTCCGTTCTTCTCATTCCGAGATCGTGCTTTAGAGGCGTGTTATAGGTTGGACCTCTAACGTATTCCTTTCTGCTGATTATGCCTCGCGTAAGCGGCCAGCCGGAGAAGGGCAAAGCGGAGGCGCTGCGAGACACCCAGTCACGAGGGCTCGGGCCGATCTATACGAGGCGGCGAGTTCTATGACGCCGCCGGCCCAGCGAGACCACAGTACCACACCTCGTCCCACGATGCAGGCGGAGAGTTAGGGCTCTGAGAGATAGCCCGGCTTTTGGCTAAAGTTGTGGCCCGATACGAGAGAGGCTGGATCTGGCGATTCGATTCAGCTCGATCTGCGTCGCGCCCGTTGTTCACCCGAGGCGAAGAGTTTGAGGCTACGAGACTTCTTGGTAGCCGCGGAGTTTGATGGATCGGTGGAGGATGATCGCGAGGAGTTCATCCGTCGGCTTGAGGATTTTGAGAGTGATCGGGCGTCGGAGACCGGTCAGTGATCTTTGGTTCACATAAATTTGCGTGATACGCGATCGATTGGTTTGATTCATGGGAGTTATCCGGGGAGAGCACGCGTCCCAGCTACTTGGGATGAGTTCTCGAGGCTTTCTCACTCACTTCTTGCCTCGCGAGATGAGGAGGCGCGGGCGGATAGATTTTTACTCGAGGCGAGAGGGGCCTTGTCGGGAGTACAATGTCGAGTTTGATTCATTGGCTCGATATGTCCCGGCATTGGTAGCGAATATGGAGGATAGGGTGCACCGCTATGTCACGAGCTGAAACGACTATATGGCGAAGTCGTATGCGGGGTTTCTCTCGGCCGGGTATGGACATTACCGCGTGCGAGCTCACGCCCTTGGATGCGAGGGCGCGAAGGCGGCGAGTGGGCGACAGCGGCGAGAAGAAGGCGGGGCGGGCGGGAGGTCTTCGGTGGTTATCGTGGTGGCGGCCTCGGCGGCGATCTAGGTCGCACCACGGCCGGCCTGAGCACTCGCACCGTCTCGCCGGCCGGCGCGATTTTGGCGGACGGGGCCGAGCTTGAGCGTCGAGTAGCGAGTGCGGCGATCGGGACCACCCGGTGTGGCGTCGGTAGATCCATTACGGGAAGTGTGGTACTACTTTTGGATCTTATTCTGATTGTAGCGGCGGTCACTGCGAGGCTTGTCCGGCCGGCGTGGCCCGGTGGTAGGGCTCACGCCCGGAGTTCATTGCCGCCATCATCTCCTACGATTACTCGCCGGGGCGAGGTGCTCATGGGTCAGGTCGTGGCGAGGCCGTGGCTCGGGTCGATTCTAGCGGTCCTCGAACGCATTTATGCTGTCGGTAAGCGAGGATCGGGAGGCCTCGCTGATGTCGTCACAGTACCTTATCGATTCAGGTTTGATGTGTATGCTTTGATAGATCGGGTTCTACTGTCCTATATATCCCCCTTGTTGCTAGTAGGATAGGGATAGAGCACGAGTCCATAGACCGCTTCGAGGTAGCTACGCCG
This sequence comes from Przewalskia tangutica, assembly GCA_029844215.1. NCBI lineage: Eukaryota > Viridiplantae > Streptophyta > Magnoliopsida > Solanales > Solanaceae > Przewalskia > Przewalskia tangutica. The sequence continues at coordinate 91,364,050 of CM056723.1, forward strand.
ATGGGTGATTCGGTGGTAGCTCGGCGGGTATATAGGGCTTGTCTGTGACCATTCTGATCGTCGGACCACGGCGACTTGATAGAGTTGGAGATGATTGACTTGGCGTGATTATGGGGATGGATTGGCTAGCTTCTTGCTATGCCAATGTAGGCTGAGAGAGAAAGTAATGCGGTTCGGTTTCTGAGGCCGGTTGTTGAGTGGGAGGAGCACGGTATCGTAGGGGTAGGTTTATTTCCTACCTCGAGGCTAGGAAGAGGGTGCAGAAGGGTTATATCTACCATCTCGTTCGGGTGTTTGATACTGAAGCTGCGGTGCCAGATTTTCCGTCGATTCGATGGTCGTGAGTTCCCAGGCGTGTTTCGGATGACCTCGGGTATCCTCACGAGAGGAGATCGAGTTTTGTATAGATGTGTTGCGGATACTCGGCCTATTTCCATTCCGCCATACGAGAATGACACTGCCGAGTTGAGAGAGTTGAAGGATCGGCAGGGATTTTCTAGAGAAGGGCTTCATTAGGCCTAGTGTTTCTCCCAGAAGCGCGGTATTGTTCGTGAAGAAGAAAGAGCGGGGCCTGCGCGTGTGTTGACTACTGAGCGGTGAACAAGGTGGCCGTTAAACAGAATACCCCTTCCGGGATTGATGATTTGTTCGATCGGTTGCGAGCGCGAGATGCTTTTCAAGATTGATCTACGATCGGGCTATCATCGAGTTCGAGTTAGAGGTGGATGTCCCTAGGGTGCATTCGGACGATGCGGGCATTATGAGTTGGTCATGTCTTTTGGGTTGACCAATGCTCGGTATTCATGGATTTGATGAACCGAGTGTTCAAACCATTTTGACACGTTTGTGATAGTGTTCATTGATGATATCTTGGTTTATTCGCTCGGAAGCGGGAGCATGCGGAGCATTTGAGGCTGTCTTGTGATTCTCCAGACCAGCGATTATCGCCAAGTTTTCCAAATGTGAGTTTTGGTTGACTTGATGGCGTTTCTTGGGCATATTGTGGGTGATGGCATTCGAGTTGTCTGGCGAATCGAAGCGATCGAGGACTTGGCCTGAACCTCTTACTCGGCGAGGTTCGCGATTTTACGGGCCTTGCGAGGTATTATCGGCGGTTCGTGGAGAAGTTTGCTTCTATCTGCACCATTGACTAGGGTGACTCGGAAAGCGACCAAGTTTGATGGTGATGCTTGTGGCGGGGTTTCGATTCTTTGAAAAGAGGCGCGACCGCCCCGTTCTTACTCTTCGGAGGTCGGATGGTTATGTTGTGTATTGTGATCGTCGGGCATCGGGTTGGGATGTGTGTTGATGCGGCATGGCGGGGTTATAGCATATGCATCCGGCAGTTGAAGAAACACGAGAGAACTACCGCGTGATTTGGAGTTGGCGGTAGTGATTCGCTTTGAAGATGCGGAGGCACTATTTGTATGGGGTTCACGTGGATATTTTACAGGACCACAAGAGCCTCGGTATATCTTGGCGAGAGGAGTGAACTTACGGCGAGAGGCGGTGGTTAGAGTTGCTTAAGGATTACGATGTTGATATCTGTACCACCGGGGAAGGCGATGTTGTGGCGAGATGCTCTTAGTCGTAGGTCGATGGGAGCCTATCGGATGTGCAGCTAGAGAGGAGGACATGGTTCGTGATTTGCATCGATTAGCGAGCCTTGGTGTCCGTTTGATTGATTACGATAGCGATGGGGTTAGAGTTCGTGAGGTTGCGAGTCTTCCATCGTCGAGGAGGTGAAGAGGCGATTCGAGACCAGCTTTGATTCGATATCGTGATCTGACTCTTCGTGAGGGCAAGGTCCTTTTGAGTAGCACCTGATGGGGTGCTAAGGTTCGAAGCGGTGTGTGTTCGGATGTTTGAGGACTTGGCGGAGTTCTTGGGAAGCACACGCGCGTTACTCTATCCATCCGGGTCGACCAAGATGTACCACGACCTTAGATACGTGTATTGGTGGGATGGTTTGAAGAGGACGTTGCGAGTTCGTAGCTCGGTGCGTGTTGTCGGCGGTGAAAGTAGAGCACGAGACACGGTGGTTTGTTGCGGCGATAGAGATCCCGACACGGAAGTGGGAGGTAATCAACATGGACTTCATCACGGGATTACCTCGCACTCGGAGAGACATGATTCTATATGGGTTATCGTCGGCGGTGTGAAATCAGCCCACTTTCTTCCGTCATAGCGACTTTTGGTGAGGATTATGCGGACTTTACATCAGAGAGATCGTCGATGCATGGAGTCCCTATTTCGATCATATCGAGCGAGAGAGCCCGATTCTGGCTAAGCGGAGGTCCTTCGAGAGGTTTAGGGGCGGTGAGCTGAGTGCGCATTTCATCCTGAGCAGACGGACAGCGGCGAGCGCACTATCGGACTCGAGGATATCTGCGAGCTTTGTGTTATTGACCGATGGTAGTTGGGAGGATCATTTGCCTCTAGTTGAGTTCGCGTATAATAATAGCTACCACTCCGGTATTCGGATGGCGCCTTATGAGGCCTTGTATGGGAGGAAGTGCGGATCGCCTATAGGTTGGTTCGAGGTGGGCGAGTGCGGCTAGTGGGACGGTTGGTGCGGCGAGCGATGGATAAGGTGAAGCTTATCAAGGCGGCTATTAATGACTCGAGTCGGCAATCGTATCAGATCATCGTCGTCGACATCAGGTTCTGATTGATGTACGGGTTTTCTGAAGGTGTCACCCATGAAGGGTGTGATGAGATTCGGGAAGAAGGAAACTTCGGCCAGTACATTGGGCGTTTAGTTGTCGCGAGGTAGGCAAGGTTGCCTATGAGTTGAATCTGCCGTCCGTCTGGAGGCGGTGCATCGATGTTTCACGTTTCTATCTTTGAGGAGATGTATCGGGGATCCATCTAGGGTACATCCGATTGACGATGTCGGTGGCCAGGGGTTATCGTATGAGAGATTCCATAGCGATGTCGATCGTCGGGTTAGGCGTCTGCGGACGAAGGGCGTGGCTTCCGTCAAAGTCTTGTGGCGGAGCGAGCTCGAGGAGGAGATGGCGTGGGAAGCCGAGGAGGACATGAGGCGAAGTATCCTCACTGTTCCCCACCCCTCGGGTAATTCACTTTCCTTGTAAATCTTCATTATCATTTATGCCTAAGTGTTGTTTATGGTCGTGTGTGGCTTTTGCAAATTGTTTAAGTTTTGAGGAACCTTATCGTTATCTGTCTTGGGAAGGAACATTCGGGACGAATGTTTCTAAGGAGGGGAGAATGTTATACCCGTATTTCAGTATGTATGCGTAAAGGAATACGTACAAAAGTTTGGTCTTAAAGTTAGGCCTTGGGCGATTTTTAGGCCTGACTCTCAAGCGAGCAGTTTTTAGGCGAAGCGTTTCCACGACTTCGTAGGATAAATTCGGCTATGTCATTTCTAATTTTTGCAGATTTTTAGAGGCGTAACACTTTGGACCAATGAGAGGCGACACTTTCCACCCTCTCATTGGTGGACTTGTCACGGCAATAGGGCCGATTGGATGACAATCCTTGTCATAAAGTTGGATAGATATTTTGTGTGCAAGTTGGCTAGGTACACTTGCCTAATCTTGACCTTACACTTGCCTAGCACTTGGCTAAATCTTGGCCATTGGTTGGCCATGTCTTGACCTATAAATACCCTCTTGAGATGAAGAGTTCTTCATCCACTAAAGCTTTCAAGTCTTGAAAAATCCTCCCTCTCCCTTGTGAGCAATTCGTCCAAACACCCTCCCCTTTGGTGAAGTTTTGGCGAGGCCCTTCCCTCTAGCCTAGCCGAAACCTACCCCCTCCCTTGGTAGAAAAGTTGCCTTCTTGTATTGTTATAATGCCCAAAATACCTAGCCCAAATACCTTAGTACTTAGTAGAAGTTGTGAAGAACTTAAGGTTTCCTGGAGCATACAACTTAGGAGCAAAACCTTGCTCAGTGCGACTTTTCTAGGATATTATTGGGCTTACAGGGTAACTAATCCTAACCCTCTTTTGAATTAGAGAATACTTCTTTGTTGTAGAATAAGAATAGTATAAATACTTAGAAGAATATCGAGAATAGAATTGAACTGCTATCTCGGTAGAAGGGTTTAAAGAAGAATAATTGAGCGTACTCGCATAGAATTTGTTTTCACGATATACTCATATAGCTCAGGGTAGGGTTGTCTTTGTAACTTTCCATAGAATTGTGAACCCTCTGTTTGGAATGACCCTCAGAGTAGTCTTTGATAGATATCTGTGACTATTATAGGCTGACTCTCTGCGACATATTGACTTGGCGGTGGTTTTTGAGAAGGTATGTGATTCTTCCTAAAGCATGATATTTTACAATATATATAGTACGGTGAGCGTACATGTGTTAAGCGGATAATAACTATGGCAATGTCTTTGACTTAAGCTGAATAATACTTACGGCAATGCCTCGGCTTAAGCTGAATAATACTTCGGCGATGCCTCGGCTTAAGCTTTGAATAATAAGAAGCGAAAACATTTCAAAGACTCTTGAATCATATTAATGAAGAGAACTAATTGGTTTTAAAAGCGAAGCTTAAGAGTTATACTAGCTTTATGGGAAGTAAGTATAACCACTTAAGATTGATAAAAGAAACAAGTTTGCCTATGTGTTTATAGCGGACTTATATTGTGAAAAGAATAATAAGATGATTTGATAAGTAGACATGATATGATGCTATGTGTGTTAGTATCTTGTAACGTTTGTATATGTGAGTATCCATGTAGTGCTTATGTTACTTAAAAGATAAGTTGTTATGTTAGTATACTATCACTCACCTCTTGAGATGATCTGGGGTTAGGCGCCTCCGTCTGGGGTAGACTCGGTGATGCAGGACCATGATTCGAGAATACCTCATGCGGATCGGGGGCCTATGCGGGCTACGAGAGTTCGAGTTAGTATGCGGGGTTATGCCTCATGCGGTCTATGTGGCCATGCGGACAGCGAGTCGGGGCGATGCGGAGTAGCTACCCTCGATGCGGGGTTATACCTCATGCGGGCCCACGTGAGTGGCCTATGCGGACTCCGGGAGTCCAGGATTAGGCTTGCAGAATGATGATATGGGCGAGTGGCCCTGTTTCGATCATTCGCAGCCTAGACAAGACTTATTACGATTACCTATTGTTGCTCTTGTTTGTGATGTGGCTACGTGCGGTTTCCTGGTTGTTTCACACATATTGGTAGGCGGTTTTAAAAATGATATGTTTTCATTTAAGTACTTTCTGATTTCGCATACTTAGTACTGTTATGCGACCTCCTTGAGGGCTGCGTTCATGCCGCGGTAAGGGCAGCGGTGCTAGATCCGCATCCTTAGGATCTCTACGTTGGTGTCGGGAGCTCCATCTCTTGGGAGGCTCTACTTTTGGTATGATCTCCTGTTATAGATAGTTTTATCTGATCGGGTATGGCGGGGCCTGTCCCACCATAGTTGTATATTTCCTTAGAAGTGCGTAGTCATGTTATGCGATGTCGGATGTATGCGCTAAAACATGATTATATATATCTTGGAAGCGATGTTTTCTCACATGTCGTGTCTTGTTTTATAAAGCTGTTTCATGTCTTGCTTTATGTTTCCGATTACTCGATGTATGACTACTTGGGTGCCGGTAAGGCACGATCCACGAGCCGGAATGGGTCGTGACAGCCACACTGCCACAAAATAACACGAGCAATTACTTAACCCAAGCGGCGAGGAATCACCTCTAGCATTACAAAAGCTTCCACCGGCCTAAAAGATATTCCCGCCGCACCTTTACTTCACAAAAGTAATGATCATTTCTATTCTCTCGGACATGTTCACTTCTTTCCTTACTCGCCATTACTCTTCTTGAACACTTGAACTCTTCTAGTATCGTATCATACTTGATCATTACTTGATTCCCAAAATTTACGGAGTCACTACGTCCAAACTTGGTCATCTTACTAGCCTCGATCTTCTTTAAGGCCATTCCCCGCCTCCACGATCCGATTCTGGTCGAACATATCCACGAACTCATAAGATGGTCATCTAAACTTGGGCCTAGCACCCTCGTGACCCTACCACCGTGGGACCGAAGCCCGACCCGCTGTCTGGGCGCGGGTTGACGCGTCGGTACTCAACCGACCGCTATCGCACAACACTTGTTCCGATACGGAACAATCTTACTAATTCACGTCATGAAAGCTACCACTTCCATCTCACACTACCCAAGGACTTATCATGCTAATACACCCTAGGCATATAGAGCACTCCGACAAGGATCATTTGCAAAATCCTTTACTCGAGACGACCTTACATCTAAGGTCTCAACATGCAATATTCTAAGGTTCATACCTTCCTTGTCCCCATACTTATCCCTTTCAACTAACCATGTTTTCTAACCCACAATTAACACAACGCTATCCGTACATAGCACACAATAAGATTATCATAACAAGCATACAAAACTCTAGAGGGTTAAGGATATACATGTATCTACCGCTTTACTCTAATCACGGTCACGCCTGCAGTGCATGCGTATGAAAGGTGATGAACCACCATAGATCCGTAGTCTGTCTTTGCCCGCGGTGCTACCTCCGGTCGGACGGTTTCGCAAAATGGCCTGCTGTCGCATGTAAAACAAACTCCCGAACTAGCGACACTCCCAAAATGGAGTCTACCATCGGCAACGAGGTAGGGGTGGCTTGTGCTAACACCGCGCTCTCGAAAATCTGAACCCTTGGAGCCACGACTGCTCCAGATACTCTGGATGCCACGAAGATTGTGGAGGACCACTGCATCTTGGCGGAGGCGCATAACTAGTCTGCTGCTGAGGCGGTCCGCCTCGAAAGTCGCCAAAAGACCCTGCTGTCCTGGCCCTCTTCTGCTGATCTCGGTCATTCCGTCGACCTCTCCGCTCCTCACATCCCAGTGCATAAGCCTGTATGCGGGCAATGTCCATGCCCGGCTGAAGAGCTACACCCGAACAAGCCTCTGCCAAGTAGTCATCAAGCCCGGTGACGTAGCGGTGCACTCTGTCCTCCATGTCGGCTACCAATGCGGGGACGTACCGAGCTAATGAGTCAAACTCCACATTGTACTCCCGAACCGTACGCCCGGCCTGCCTCAACGTCAAGAATCTGTCGGCCCGAGCCCTTCTCATCTGTGGAGGCAAGAAATGTGCAAGAAATGCCCCTGCTGGAAGTGCATACTCTCCCCGGGATAGCTCCCACGAATCAAACCAGTCGACTGCAGTATCACGCAGCCGATGCGAACCTAAGACCACCGACTCGGTCTCTGAAGCCTTGATCACTCTCATGATCCGCTGTAACTGTCGGATGAACTCCTGCGGATCATCCTCAGGCCTCGACCCGTAGAACTCTGGCGGGCTACAACTCAGAAAGTCCCGTAGCCTCAAACTATCCGATCTCGGGTGAACCACGGGTGCTACTGGAACTGCTGCGTCCAGCCTATCCTCATGTCTGGCCACGATCCTGGCCAGTAACTGGGCCATCTCTTTGTAACCCATCTCCTCTGCTCCAGGCTGTGGGACTGGAGGCTCGTGCGTGGTCTCGGCAGCCCGCCGCGGCTCTAAACTCAGCCCCAAGTGGCGTCGCAAAACTTCGCCGTCGAAGAACTATCTCGAGTAAAGGCAGGGCTGCGCCCCGTACTCCTTTGTATCCTACTAGCGACTCCTCGGTGCCTTGCCCATCTGGGCGGGTTGCCTTGCGGGGAGGCATAGCGGTAAACGCACACGTCAGAGGGTCGACTTATAACACGGCTCTAAGGCACGATCTCGGAATGAGAAGAATGGAAACCAATCCTAAATGTCCTGCGACCTCACGATTATAGATGTGGTGCACAAAACACCGATAATCAAGACTCTACTAGACACGTGCGTAGACACTTTCGAGGATTAACGCTCACGATACCACTTTTGTCGTGACGTTCGGGGCGTGGTCGTGCCTTACGGGCACCCAAGTAGTCATACATCAGTAATCGTGGAACATAAAACAAGACATGAAACAAGCGTAAATGAAACACATTTTTCGAGAGAAAGTCGCCTTTCGGCATATATATAAATACAAAGCTTGAGCAGTTTAATCCTTTTTACAAACCACCACACGATTACTACGGACCTCTAAGAATGTAACGACAACTATGGCGGGGACAGGGCCCGCCATACCACGAATGTACAAGAACCTACGGACTCGGGGTAACATACCAAAAGATAAGCCTCGGAGAAGCGGAGCTTCCCAATCTGCTGATTTGTGATCCTAGAAGCGGGGATCGACGGCCGATGTACCTCTACTGCGGCATGAACGCGGCCGAAGGAGAGTCGATACAACAGTACCAAGTATGTGGCGAAAATCGTAAATGAAATCATAGTAGTCTAAAACAAAGCAGGAGACATGTATGATAACAAAACTACGATTCACAATATAAAGCGATCATGTCAAGTCGGGGACTCACGCCTCAAAGTCATCACTCAAATATAACCCGCATGACGCATGCCCGACATCTTACCTCGGTATAAGCATGGCCATGGAACCATCCTAATGGAAGCATACAGTGGGCCACCCATCGTGTCGGTATGTCAAAGGAAATAACAAGATAACCATCGAGAATGGAAGCATACTCGTGGGCCACCCATCGTGTCAGTATGTCCAAGCCGATAACAAGATAACTCTCTAATGGAAGCATACGTGGGCCACCCATCGTCGTGTCGGTATGTCCAAAGGAAATAACAAGATAACCATCGGAATGGAAGCATACTCGTGGGCGCATCGTGTCAGTATGTCCAAGCCGATAACAAGATAACTCTCCTAATGGAAGCATACCCGTGGGCCACCCATCGTGTCAGTATGTCCAAAAGGAAATAACAAGATAACCATAAAAATGGAAGCATACTCGTGGGCCACCCATCGTGTCAGTATGTCCAAGACGATAACAAGATAACTCTCCTAATGGAAGCATACCCGTGGGCCACCCATCGTGTCAGTATGTCCAAAAGGAAATAACAAGATAACCATCAGAATGGAAGCATACTCGTGGGCCACCCATCGTCGGTATGTCAAGCCGATAACAAGATAACTCTCCTAATGGAAGCATACGTGGGCCACCCATCGTGTCGGTATGTCCAAAGGATCGATTAGTGGAAGCGTACTCGTGGGCCACCCATCGTGTCGATATGTCCATCAATCAATCGGATAATGCCCTCCAACGAGACGCGGTACATAAATACAACACTTGCACAACAAAGGCTAATCACCACAAGCATAGGCAAGTTTAATCATACTCATGACATTTATTTTATTACAACCAATCGGGTTTTAACCCCAAAGTACTCTTGTTATACCGTATTTCCGGGTATATGCGTGAGTGTGTCGTATTATAATTTGAGCCTTAAAGTAGGCTAGTTTCGAAATTTGTACACAAGTGCGAAAGGAGTCGTTTTTAAACGTTTCCACGCTTTCGTAGGGAATTTCGGCTATGTCATTTTTAATTTTTGCGGATTTTTAGAGACGAAACATTTTGGACCAACGGGAGGGTGACATGTGTCACCCTCACATTGGAAACTTGACGGCAAACATGGCAAGGCTTGGACGATTTGGCCTTGGTTTTTAGTCAAGGTTAGGTAGGATATTTTGGTGGTAGATGGATAAGGTGTACTTAGGTGAATCCTAGCCCTACACTTGCTATACACTTGGATGGATCTTGGCCATTGGTTGGCCTTTGCTTGACCTATAAATACCCTCCATGTTGATGAACTTCTTCATCAAAATTGTTCTAAGTGTTAAAAATCTCTCCTCTCCCTCAACCTTGAAATCGTCCAACACCCTCCCTTTGTTAAGGCCTTTGGCGAGAGCAACACCACTCCCCTTTGTGGTGTCTAGCGGTGGGGTACCCCTAGCCTAGTTGTTTTCATATAATACCCTTGTTGTGGTATAGAAATACTCTCTAGTATTGTTGTAATGTCCAAATACCTTGGCCCCAAATACCTTGTAGTATTCCCAAGTTACACTTATACAAAAGCCCGGAAAATACGATTATACTTCCTTTAGCCACAAAAACGAAACCCTAAGAAATCTTCACCCGTTGTTGAAGTTGTAAGTAGAAGTTGGTTAGAACTTCTAAGGGTAGTTTGGAGGCGGGTGGGAGCCTTGGAGTTGAGCTAAACCTTGCTCGTGAGCGACTTTAAACTAGGATAATTTTGGGCTTATCGAGGTAAATATCTTGTCCCTATTGTAATTGGAAATTACATAAGTGTTGAATATATAGTTGTTGTATACTATATATAGAATCGAACTTAGTATTGTGGCAATGTCTTTGACTTAAGCACGAAGAATGAGGAATTGAGCAGTAATCACTTAGAAGGATAATAAAGAATCCCAATCTGTAATTACATAGGGCGTATTGCAGTAGACTTGTGTAGTATTCGAGTAGAATTGTACGTCGGTTAGGCGTATAAACCCCACTGGTTGGCTTGGTAGCGGCCTCGATAGAGGAGGAGATTTCTGTTGTGGCGGGAGAGTCTTGCCGAATTTTACGTAGATATTGGAGCGTTGAGATCTAGATGTTAATAAGCGCCTTGTGGCCTTATAGGTTGAAGTACTACGTGTGGAGTGATCCACTTGGCAGGAGTAGCGGCGGTTTGAGGTACTTGGGCGTTTTGCTATTAGTCGACAATCGTCGCGAGGTATGTGAACCTCTTCCTATCTCTTCTAGCATGATATGTGTGAACTATGTAGTACGGTAGACGTACATGGGCTAAATGTATTTGATTGGTTTAAAAACATAAAGTGTTATAACGGCTTTATGAGAAGTCGGTTATAATAGCTTTATGTGGATAAGCAAATACTTTGTGGTTTTTAAAAGGTAACTGATTTAGTTATAACTGGCTTGTTATGTGTTAATAAAGAAGTTGAAGTATTTCAAAAGATTTGTGAATCGTTTTGAAAGAAAGAGTAACACTTGGTTTTAAAGGTTTTAAAAAAGAGTTATACTAGCTTTATGGGAGTTAGGTATAATGTCTTAAGAGGTAAAGAAAATGGTTTCTTGATGTTAGAAGTTAAGAGACTTGATCTTATAAGATAAGAGACTTAACTTATTTATTTTAATGTGGATGTTTGTGTGAAACCTCATTCGTGAGTAATGAGTACTTGGTTGTATTTAAAGGGATAATGTTTCTTGATTTGGAAATCAAAATGTGTATCGACAGGACCAACTGCAGCGTTAATAAAGGAAAATGTATTGAATAATGATGTAGCGTATTAAAAGCAGTAGAAACCTCCATCCGCATAGAAACTAAGATGAGACAAAATGATATTACATTTTCTAGATCATGGTTCTTTGTAATAAGAATGTTGTAAACAAGAATAACCTACTCTCACGTGAGACATATATTACTCAATTGTTCTAAAAGGAATCAAGTGATTAAGTTTATGAACTATGAAACCATTTGAAAATGAGAAGCTTGAGTAATTGAAACTAGGCAAAGTGGAACTTAGGAAAAGAATATTGTTACTTGATTTTGAAAAGGAATGTGGGTTGGTCATTCTAATACTACGGGTCTCGGGTGACTTTTATAAAAGTAATGGATCTCTTTTAAAAGAAGTTAACGTCGTAGTACTTTAGGTTAAAACGGACTTTGGCATAAAATGAAAGTACTTTGAGTTGTTGTGAAACTTGCCTTTACTTGTTATTGTGAAACTTGCCTTTCTTTGGTTGTTGTGAAACTTGCCTATGCTTGTTGTTGTGAAACTTGCCTATGCTTGTTGTTGTGAAACTTGCCTATGCTTGTGATGATAGCCTTTGTTGTGCAAGTGTGGTATTTACGTATTCCGTTTCGATAGAGGCGGTTGACTTGTTGAGAACTTACTTGGGCGTCTTGGCGGTGATGGAGAATTCCACGGGTATGTTTCCATTTTGATTCTTGTCTTGTTGTTGATGTCACATGGACGTCTACACCGTCGCGATATTCGGGGCATCGCGGCCACGCGGAGTTGATTACTCGATATATGGTTATGCGCAACATGGGCGTGTCTACCGTCACGAGATTCGGGGGCATGTGGCGTGCGGCGGGGTTGACCACCCGATATATTGTTATTGAGGTTACATGGGCATGTCTACACCGTCGCGGTATTCCTGGGGCATGTGGCCATGCGGCCTTGTTCTTGTTGCAACATGGACATGTCTACACCGAGGCAGTATTCCGGGGGCATGCGGCCATGATGCGAACATGATAGATGTTGTGGGCGTGAGACCCATAGTTATACTTGAGTGGTGACTTTGAGGGCGTGAGTCCACGACTTATCGCTTTTATGTTGCGTCTTGTATTTTGGTTATCATACATGTCTCCCGCTTTTAAGCTATTATGATTTCATTCTGATGTTTGACAATTTCACATACTTGGTACTGTTATCGACCTCCTTGGGGCTGCGTTCAATCCGCGAGTAGAGGTACATCGATCGTGGATCCGCTCTTAGGATCTCATTTCGCGTGTTGGGAAGCTCCGTTCCTTGGAGGCTTATCTTTGGTATGTTTCCCCGAGTTGTAGGTTCTTGTACATTCGAGGTATGGCGAGCCCTGTCCGTCATAGTTGTTGTAAATCTTAGAGTGCATGCTTTGTTGTGGCGGGGTTTGTAAAAGGTTAAGCGTTCGGGTTTTTATGTATATCTTGAAAACTATTTTGGTTGCTGTTTATTTATTATATCTCTTGTTTCATGACTCGTGTTTTATTTTCATTGGTTTTCTCGATGTTGTATCACTAGGGTGCGGGGTAAGGCACGATCCACGGGCGGATTCGGGCGTGACAAAGTGGTATCGAGCGATTAGTCCTCGGAAAGTGTCTCTGAGCCGTGTCTAGTAAGTCTTGATTATCGGTGTGTGGTGCACCACATCTATAATCGAGAGGCTATAGGACATTTAGGATTGGTTTCCATTCTTCCCATTCTGAGATCGTGCTTTAGAGCTGTGTTGTAAGTTGGACCCCTCTGACGTGTTTCGTTTTTACCAGTTATGCCTCTGCGAAAGGCAACCAGGGCCCGAAGAAGGGCAAAGCGGAGGAGGCGCTAGTGGGATTGAGGAATGCGAGCGCGAGCGGTCGAGACGAGTAGTGCTTGACGGCGAGTTTTAACGCGCCAAAGCCAGCGAGTTTAGAGCGCGGCGATGGCTGCTGAGACTCTGATACGAGCCTCGATCCACGATGCAGGCGGGAGATGGGTCACGAGAGATGGCGATTATTGGCGAGGTTGTGGCGAGATATGAGATAAGTGGGCCTAGCGATTCGATTCAGCGGCGACTGTAGTGCGAGAAGCGACGATTTGAGGCTACGGGATTTCTTAGTTGTAGCACTTTGAGTTTCTGGTCGGCGGAGGATGATCCGCAGGAGTTCATCCGTCGATTCTGCAGAGATCGTCACGGGTGATCAAGGCTTGAGGCGAGTGCGTGACATTTGTTCGCGTCATTTGCGTGATACGCGATCGATTGGTTTGACTTCGTGGGAGCTTTCGGGAGAGCATGCACTTCCGGCCGTTTGGGACGAGTTTTGGGGGCCTTCCCGGCACATTTCTTGCCTCCACAAATGAGGAGGGCTCGGTAATGATTTTTGATGTTGAGCGAGCGCGTCTGATTCGGGAGTACAATGTGAGTTCGACTCATTGGCGGTATGTTCCGCATTAGTAGCTAGTATGGAGGATCGAGTGCACCGATATGTTATAGGGCTCGATGATTACCTAGCGAGAGTTGTTGGTGTTTCTCTTGGTAGGGCATGGACATTGCCGCATTCGTGCTCATGCACTTGGAGTGCGAGGCGCGGATCGACGCAGGTGGACCGCTTTCGTGAGAAGAAGGCGAGCGGCGGTTATTTTGGCGACTTTCGAGGCGGACCGCCTCGGGCAGAACTAGTTATGTACCTCCGCCATTGCGAGTGGTCCTCCGCGACGCCGGGACCGCAGGATATTCGGGAGTAGGTGCAGGCTCCCGTGTTTGAGATATTGAGGAGTAGGGGTGTTGGCGGATCACGATCACCTACCTCGGTGTGGTCGATGTAGTAGACGCATTTCGGAGAGTGTCGTAGTACGAGGAGCTTGTTATTCTTGCGGCAGCGGGGCCATATGACGAAGGCGTCCAGGCGAGTAGCGGTAGGATAACCGCAGACTACTAGGCGATTGCGGGCCCACGGTAGAGTCGCGGTGGAAGTTCGATTTTAGCGGTCCTTGAACGCCTATTTTCAGTATATCCTTCACCATCTAGAGTTTTGTATGTTATGATAATGTGTTATGTGTTATGTTCGGATAGCTTGGTGCTAAAATGTGATTTAGAAACATGCTTAGTGAAAGGGTAAGCACAGGGGTGAGAAAATGATGAACCTTAGAATATTACGTTGAGACCTTAGATGTAAGGCCGTCTTGAGTACAAGATTTTGCGAGTGATCCTTGTCGAGTGCATTTTATGCCTAGAATGTATTGTGTGATAAGTCCAGGTTGGGTAAATGAAAGTGGTAGCTTTCATGATGTGTTTTAGCAAGATTGTTCCGTCGGCGAGCAAGAGTTGGCGCGATAGTGGGTCGGGTTGGGGCCGTGTTGCGGGCCAACCCGCGGCTGCTTCGGTGGGGTCAGCTGCAGGTCCCGCCAGTGGCGTGGTCACGAGGGTGCTAGGCCCAAGTTTAGATGACCATCTTATGAGTTCGTGGATACGTTCGACGAGAATCAGTCGTGAAGGCCGAGAATGGCCTTAGAGGAAATCGAGGTTAGTAAGATGACCAAGTTTGAGGTAGTGACTCGAGGGTTGGAAACAAGCGTTGATGAAGTGTGTGCGTGTCTTGGGAAGAGTTCGAGTGTTGAACAGTGCGACGAGGTAGGGAGAAGTTAACGAGTGTGATCGTTTCTTTTGTGAAATGAAGGTGCAGAGTGAGTATATGTTAGACCTTGGTGGGAACTTTTGTGATAACAGAGGTGATTCCTCGTGGACTTGGGATTTCGTATTTTGTGCATTTGTTATTTCATGGCCAGGTGTGGCATGATTGTTTTCGTACGTATAGCAGTGAAGACTATACTGGCGCATGTTTGTGTTGAGACTTGAGAAGGAACATTCGGACGAATGTTTCTAAGGAAGAATGTTATACCGTATTTCCGAGTATGTACGTGAGTGTTCGTATTATAATTTGAGCCTTAAAGTAGGCTAGTTTCGAAATTTGTACACAAGTGCCGAAAGGAGTCGTTTTTCGACGAAACGTTTCCACAGCTTTCGTAGGGGAATTTCCGGCTATGTCATTTTTAATTTTTGCGGATTTTTCCGAGAGACGAAACATTTTGGACCAACGGGAGGGTGACATGTCACCTCACATTGGAAGGCTTGACGGCAAACATGGCAAGGCTTGGGCGATTTGGCCTTGCTTTTAGTCGGTTAGGTAGGATATTTTGGTGGTAGATGGATAAGGTGTACTTAGGTGAATCCTAGCCCTACACTTGCTATACACTTGGATGGATCTTGGCCATTGGTTGGCCTTTGCTTGACCTATAAATACCCTCCATGTTGATGAACTTCTTCATCCAAAAATTGTTCTAAGTGTTAAAAATCTCTCCTCTCCTCAACCTTGAAATCGTCCAACACCCTCCTTTGTTAAGGCCTTTGGCGAGAGCAACACCACTCCTTTGTGGTGTCTGGCCGTGGGTACCCCTAGCCTAGTTGTTTTCATATAATACCCTTGTTGTGGTATAGAAATACTCTCTAGTATTGTTGTAATGTCCAAATACCTTGGCCCAAATACCTTGTAGTATTCCCGAGGTTACACTTATACAAAAGCCCGGAAAATACGATTATACTTCCTTTAGCCACAAAACGAAAACCCTAAGGAAATCTTCACCCGTTGTTGAAGTTGTAAGTAGAAGTTGGTTAGAACTTCTAAGGGTAGTTTGGAGCGGGGAGCGCACTGAGTTGAGCTAAACCTTGCTCGGGAGCGACTTTAAACTAGGATAATTTTGGGCTTATCGAGGTAAATATCTTGTCCCCTATTGTAATTGGAAATTACATAAGTGTTGAATATATAGTTGTTGTATACTATATATAGAATGAACTTAGTATTGTGGCAATGTCTTTTGACTTAAGCTGAAGAATGAGAATTGAGCAGTAATCACTTAGAAGGATAATAAAGAATCGAATGAATCAGTAATTACATAGGATCAGATGCGATGAGACTTGTGTAGTATTCTCGAGTAGAATTGTACACGTCGGTTAGGCGTATAAACCCTCGGTTGGCTTGGTAGCCTCGATAGAGAGGAGATTTACGTTGTGGCGGGAGGTCTCGCCAATTTTACGTAGATATTGGAGCGTTGAGATCTAGATGTTAATAAGCGCCTTGTGGCCTTATAGGTTGAAGTACTACGTGGAGTGATCCACTTGGCTTAAGGAGTAGCCGCGGTTTGAGGTACTTGGGCGTTTTGCTATTAGTCGACAATCGTCGCGAGGTATGTGAACCTCTTCCTATCTCTTCTAGCATGATATGTGTGAACTATGTAGTACGGTGACGCATACGGGCTAAATGTATTTGATTGGTTTAAAAACATAAAGTGTTATAACGGCTTTATGGGAAGTCGGTATAATAGCTTTATGTGGATAAGCAAATACTTTGTGGTTTTTAAAAGGTAACTGATTTAGTTATAACTGGCTTGTTATGTGTTAATAAAGAAGTTGAAGTATTTCAAAAGATTTGTGAATCGTTTTGAAAGAAAGAGTAACACTTGGTTTTAAAGGTTTTAAAAAAGAGTTATACTAGCTTTATGGGGAGTTAGGTATAATGTCTTAAGAGAGGTAAAGAAAATGGTTTACTGATGTTAGAAGTTAAGAGACTTGATCTTATAAGATAAGAGACTTAACTTATTTATTTTAATGTGGATGTTTGTGTGAAACCTCATTCGTGAGTAATGAGTACTTGGTTGTATTTAAAGGGATAATGTTTCCGATTTGAAATCAAAATGTGTATCGACTGCACCACCTGCGGCGTTAATAAAGGAAAATGTATTGAATAATGATGTAGCGTATTAAAAACAGTAGAAACCTCCATCTGCATAGAAACTAAGATGAGACAAAATGATATTACATTTTCTAGATCATGGCTGCTGTAATAAGAATGTTGTAAACAAGAATAACCTACTCTCACGTGAGACATATATTACTCAATTGTTCTAAAAAGGAATCAAGTGATTAAGTTTATGAACTATGAAACCATTTGAAAATGAGAAGCTTGAGTAATTGAAACTAGGCAAACTGGAACTTAGGAAAAGAATGTTGTTACTTGATTTTGAAAAGGGAATGTGGGTTGGTCATTCTAATACTACGTATCGGGTGACTTTTATAAAAGTAATGGATCTCCTTTAAAAGAAGTTAACGTACGTAGTACTTTAGGGTTAAAACCCGGACTTTGGCATAAAATGAAAGTACTTTGAGTTGTTGTGAAACTTGCCTTTACTTGTTATTGTGAAACTTGCCTTTGCTGGTTGTTGTGAAACTTGCCTATGCTTGTTGTTGTGAAACTTGCCTATGCTTGTTGTTGTGAAACTTGCCTATGCTTGTGATGATAGCCTTTGTTGTGCAAGTGTGGTATTTACGTTACCGCTGCGTCTCGATAGAGGGGTTGACTTATTGAGAACTTACTTGGACGTCTTTGGCGGTGATGGAGAATTCCACGTATGTTTCCATTTTGATTCTTGTCTTGTTGTTGATGTCACATGGACATGTCTACACCGACGCAAAGATTCCGGCACGTACGCGGCCGGTTGATTACCCGATATATGGTTATTATCGCAACATGGGCGTGTCTACACCGTCGCAAGATTCCGGCATGTGGCTACGCGCGGGTTGACCACCCAAGATATTGTTATTGAGGTTACATGGGCATGTCTACACCGGCGCGATTCCGGTACGTGGCCATGCGCCTTGTTATTATTGTTGCATCATGGACATGTCTACACCGAGGCGATTCCGGGGCATGCGGACGATGCGAACATGATAGATGTTGTGGGCGTGAGACCCATAGTTATACTTAGTGGTGACTTTGAGGCGTGAGTCCCCGACTTATCGCTTTATGTTGCGTACTGTATTTTGGTTATCATACATGTCTCCTGCTTTTTAAGCTATTATGATTTCATTTACAGTATTTGACAATTTCACATACTTGGTACCTGTTGTACTGACCTCCTTCGGGGGGCTGCGTTCATGCCGCAGGTAGAGGTACATCGGTCGTGGATCCCCGCTTAGGATCTCATTTCAGCGTGTTGAAGCTCCGTTCCTTGAGGCTTATCTTTGTATGTTTCCACGAGTTGTAGGTTCTTGTACATTCGGGGTATGGCGAGGCCCCGTCCGTCATAGTTGTTGTAAATCTTAGAGGTCCAGAGTAATTGTTGTGGCGTGGTTTGTAAAAAGGATAACTGTTCGGTTTTTTTGTATATACTGAAGGCAACTGTTTTGGTTGGCCTGTTTATTTATTATATCTCTTGTTTCATGACTCGTGTTTTATTTTCCGCTGGTTTTCTCTGATGTTGTATCACTAGGGTGCCCGGGGTAAGGCACCAGTCACGGGCCCGGGATTCGGGGCGTGACAACTACATACATTTATCCTTTCAAAAAGACCTTTTTTTACGTAAAAACAACTCGATACTATTATCCGTAGTACCAATTATGTTCATGTTTTAAAATCAAGTAACAACATTCTTTTCCCTAAAGTTCCAGTTTGCCTAATTTCAGATACTCGAGTCTTTTAGTTTCGAAAGATTTCATAGTTCATAGTCTTAATCAAATAACATACTCTCTTTTAAAACAATTAAGCCTTACGTGTGAGTGGGTTATTCTTATTCATAATCAATCTTATTAAAGCAACCATGATCTAGGAAATGTAATATCATTTTATCTCATCTTAGCTTCTATGCAGATGGAGGTTTCTACTGGTTTTAATAATACTTAATTATTCAATACGTTTCCCTTTATTAGCGCTGCAGTGGTTTGTTCGATACTTATTCTGATTTCCGAAATCAGTAAAACATTATTCCTTTTAAAAACCAAGTACTCATTTCTCACGAAATGAGGTTTTACACTTTTTAACAAAATTCATATTAATTCAATTGAGTCAAGTCTCTTATCTTCTACAATCAATAAACCATTCTTTTTATCTCTCTTAAGTCGTTATACCTAACTTCCCATAAAGGTAGTATAACTCTTAAGCTTTCAAAACCAAGTATTACTCCTTTCAAAACGATTCTTAATTCTTTTGAAATACTTCAAGATTCTTATTATTCAGGCTTAAGTCAAAGACATTGCCGTAGAACTACGTTCAGCTAACACACGTACGTCTACCGTACTATATATATATATTCTTTTAAAATATCATGCTCAAGAGGATAGGAAGAATCACATACCTCTCGACGATTATCGACTATTAGCAAATAGCTCCAAAGTACTGTAATCCTGCTAGCCTTCTTCACTTCTTCGAGTAGAATACGCTACTCGCAGTACTTCACCCTATAATGGTCATACAAGTCTATCAATGTCTAGACTACTCTGTAAAATCATTCTAGATACAGATTCCTTTATTCTACGGAAAATTGGGCAGCACTTCCCTACCCACCAAACTACACAAGTCTCATCAGAATACAAATTCCCATG
Organism: Przewalskia tangutica; assembly: GCA_029844215.1. Lineage (NCBI taxonomy): Eukaryota > Viridiplantae > Streptophyta > Magnoliopsida > Solanales > Solanaceae > Przewalskia > Przewalskia tangutica. The sequence continues at coordinate 91,383,667 of CM056723.1, forward strand.
TAAGTCTGATTCTTTCTTCTTTAATATTTTTCTGATGTGATATCAATTCAAATCTCTTCTTTACTATCCTTCTATGTATCTTATATTCATTTCTATACTACTACAGTATGTAATTTCCAATTACAATAGAAGGACAGTAGTATTTACCTCGATAAGCCCAAAATTATCCAAGTTTAATGTCGATCCTGAGCAACGTATAGCTCCTATTCTGAACGCTCCAATTCACTCCCAGAAACCCTTAGAAGTTCTACACAACTTCTACCTAACACTTCAACCGACTATGAAGATTTTCCTTAGGGTCTCGTTTAGTGGCTAAAGGAAGTATAATAGTATTTACGGCTTTTAGTATATGTATAACCTTGAATACTACAAGGTATTTGGGGCCAGTATTTGGGAATAGTAACAATACTTGGAGAGTATTTTTCTACCAAGGGGAGTATTATCTGAAAACAACTAGGCGTGGGGTAGTTTCGCCAAGGCTCACAAAGGGAGGGGTTTCAGCTAGCATAACTAGGAAGGGGAGAGGTGCTCTCGCCAGAGCTCTCGAGAGGGGAAGGGATTTTAAGACTTAGAAATGTCTAAGTGTGGATGAAGAAGTTCATCAACTAAGGGGGTATTTATAGGCCAACCAATGGCCAAGATCAAGACAAGTGTGGTGCAAGTGTAGGGTGAGGATTTATCCATGTGTCCTTATCCATCTACTACACAAAATATCCTACCTAACCCTTGACCAAAAATCAACACAAAAACGTGCCAAGACTCCCATGGCTTTGCCGTCCACTTGAGGGCCAAGTGTCGCCCTCTCATTGGTCCAAAATATTACGTCTCTCGAAAAAATCCGCAAAAATAATAAATGACATAGCCGTATTTTTCCCTTCGCAAAGTTTGGAAAACGTTTCGTCGGAAAACGATTCTTTTCGTGTGTTGTGCACAAAATTTTCGGTCCTTGCCTAACTTAAGGCTTAAACTTTTATACGTACGCCCTCACGTACATACTCTGGAAATACGGGGTATAACAAATATGTAATATCCAATTACAATAGGGGGACAAAGATCATTACCTCGATAAGCCCAAAATTATCCAAGATTATAAGTCGATCCTGAGCAACGTTTAGCTCCAAATCCTTACGCTCCAACCCGCTCCAAGCAACCCTTAGAAGTTTCTAAACAACTTCTCTTAACACTTCATCTAAGCTATGAAGATTTTTCTAGGGCTTCGTTTTTGCGACTAAAGGAATAAAATAGTATTTCCGGGCTCTTAATATTTGAAAAAAAAAACTTTGGAAAACTACTAGGAATACTAGGCTAAGGTATTTGGGACTATACCAACACTTGAAGATTTTTTCTACAAAGGGGGGGAAATTTCGGACGAGAGCTACACAAGAGGGGGGGGGGGGATTTTTTTGTCACTTAGAAACAATTAAGTGGATGAAGAAGTCTTGAAATCAATGGGGTATTTATAGGAAAATCAATGGCCAAGATCTAGGAAAGTGTGTGGTGAGGATGGGGTACATGTGTGTGGGTAGTTAGCCAACCATTTGTCCACCATAACAATGGGACAAGTGGCAAGCCACTTGTCCCACCCAAAAACCGTCCAACACACCACTAACAATCGGCCCACATGGCCTCAAGGGGGGGGGGTGACACGTGTCGCCCCCCTACTCGTCCAAAATATTCCGTCTTCCGAAAAATATCCGTAATGCCAAAAATCCGAAAATAAAGTGGGCCCCACAAAACCATAAATTCTCGTGGGCCCACGTGACCAATTTCGGAAATAAAATTCCATAATTCTCAAATATTCCAAAAAGTCCGAATACCAAATCTGGGAATCCAATTCCCATTAATGAACCTTTTTCCTTCACAAAATCCGGAAACTTTTCCGTCGAAAAATCACATCTTTCTTCCTTTCCAGTTTAATGTCGTATTTACGTACGTACGTCCTCATATACATACTCTGGAACTACGGGGTGTAACATTCTTCCCCCCTTAGAAACATTCGTCCCGAATGTTCCTTCTAAGCCTCCAAACATACCTGTCGGTATAGTCTTCCCTATTATGCTTACGAAACCAATTATGCCACACATGGCCATAATACAACATACGCTCAAAACTCACATCCGAAGGTTAACCACCTCCAACGTGTATAACAACACTAAAGCTTCCACCCATGGTCCAAAGGATACTTTCTTCCCATCTTCACTTATAAAAAATACACTTCCATCTTCTTAACACATCTTAGCCTCTTTTCTTACTCGTCGTACCTTCCTCGTACACTCGAACTCTTCCTACTATACGTACCACATTTCTGTCATTGCTTCAGTTTCCAAAATCTTGGGGTTACTATCTCTAACTTGGTCATCATTAACTGGGAACACTCTAGATGGATCTCCGATACTCTTTCGAAGCATAGTAACCTGGGAGACCGGACGTACTGTCTCCTAAGTCGGACGGCAGTGCTAACTTATAGGCAACCTGGCCTATTTCACAAACGATCTGAAAAATGGCCAAAGTACCTCGGGCTAAGTTTCTCCTGCTTTCCAAATCTCGTCACACCCTTCCGGGGTGGTACCTTCAAGAAGACCCACCGTCAATCCTGAACTCCAAGTGTCGACGCCTATTCTGCGTCGACTCGCTGACTCAGTGCTAAAAACCTCTTCTGGATAAGCTTCACCTTACCCACATCCTGCTGAATCAAGTAGGGACCAACTATCTGAACCTTGCCAACATCAGACCAATCGGCCGTGACCTACACTTCCGCACATACAAGGCTTCATAAGGCACCATCCGAATACTAAAATGGTAGCTATATAATACTCACTCAACAAGAGGTAAATAATCCTCACAGCTACCCCTGAAACCAAAACACCGGCCCGTAACCTATCCTCAAATGCGGATAAAGCGCTACTGTTCGTCGGCCAGGGTGAATGCAATCTTGAGACTCACTGAGTTCCTAACCCGCTGGTAAAACCTCCGAAGAGAAATAGCCATAGCGGGCTCCACCGCTGCCATAAAATAAAAGTAGGAACCGTGCGACCTTACAACCTTCGATATACAACATCTCGCATAACCCTCGCCGAGTATGATCGACTAAAAGACAAGATGGGCTGATCTCATCGGCCCTACTACTGGTCGAACGCATCCACAAACTCGTACGATGGTTACCTAAACTTGGGCCTAACACCCTCGTGACCCTATCATCTAGCGGGACCACCTCAAACTGACCCCACCACATTCCGGGCTGCGGGTTGACTCGCGATATGGCCTCAACCCGACCCACTTCGTACTAAACTCTCGTTCCCCGATCCGGAACAATCTTACCAGTTCACGTCATGAAAGCTACCACTTCCATCTCACACTACCCATGGAATTATCCCACAATATATATCACGCATACCAAGTACTTCGACAAAGACCAACCGTAACATCCACTCAGGACGGCCTTGCATCCAAGGTCCCAACTGTTATAAATTCTAAGGCTCCCCATTTTCTCGTCCCCAGACTTACCCTTTTCAACTACCCATGTTTTCTAATCACAACTTACACAATGCTACCCGAACATAGCACTCCACATGTATCTACCATAACGACCTAAACAAGTCTCTTAAGGCTGAAGATATCTCTGTAACTACTGCCTCACTTTCCCTTTGCCGCTCTAATCAAATCCTGCTCTGCTGGGCGCATAACTACAGACGGTGATGAACCAGCCACTGATCCCGAAGGCTGAGTCGTAACATCCGCGCCACCTCTGGTCGGACAATTTCTCGCAAAAATGGCCCTGCTGGCCGCAAGCCTAACAAGCTATCTAAGTAGTACGACACTCCCCATAAGAACACCTACCGCAACGGCCATACCGAGGTGGGGGTGGCCTCCTCTGGCTAACACCCCTTCCTCTCCGAACCACTGAATCCGCAACTGACTTGGTAGGCTAAGTCATCCCACCTGTATCCCTCCTACTAGGACATTCTCTCCTCACATGGCCCTGACGGCCGCTGGTAAAACAAGCATTAGTAAAAAGACGACATTTCCTCGGGATGACGTCTACCACATAGTGAACACTGAGGGAAAACTGAATCTGGCTGGCTAGAACCTATGCAAATCTGTGAATCAGAAACCCTGGAGTTCTGACCAACTCCTAAATACCCCGAACGTCCTGAAGTCTGTGGAGGACCTGCATCTTGGCGGGCGCATAACGATCTGTTCTTTGAGAAGGTCGCCTCGAAAGTTCTTATTATACCGTATTTCCAGAGTATGCGTGAGGAGTACGTCAAAAGTTTAGCCTTAGTTAAGCATTAGGGACGAAAATATTTTGCCTGACACGAAAGAATCGTTTCCGACGAAACGTTTTCCAAACTTTGCGTGGGAAAATTCCGGCTATGTCATTTATTATTTTTGCGGATTTTTAGAGAGATGAAATATTTTGGACCAACGAGAGGTGACACTTGTCACCCTCAAGTGGGCAACAAAGGGCTTGCCTTGGCACGTTTTTGTGCTAAGTTTTTGGTCGAGGAGTTGGTAGGATATTTGTGTAGTAGATGGATAAGGACACTTGCCTAAATCTCCACCTTACACTTGCCTACCACTTGGCTTCATCTTGGCCCTTGAAGGCCCTATAAATACCCCCCTAAGTTGAAGAAGTTCTTCATCCACCACTTATCGTCCAGTCTCAAAATCCCCTTTCTCCCTTAAGAGCTCTCGTCCAGCTCTCTTCCCCTCCAAAAGAGCCTAGCCGAAACACCCTCTCACTCCCCCTTCCTTGTAGTCTCGGCAAACCTCCCCCCCCCCCTCTTGGAAGCCCTAGCCGAAACATTACCCCCCCTCTTGGTAGAAATACTCTCGAGGTTATTCTTATCCCCAAAAATACTTTAGCCAATCCCTTGTATTATTTCCAAAGTTACCTCTATACTTAGAGTCCGGAAAATACTACTATACTTCCTTTAGCCACTAAACGAAACCCTAGGAGAAACTTCATTGTTGGTTGAAGTTGTAAGTAGAAGTTGTGTAGAAACTTCTAAGGGTTTCTTGGAGCGGATTGGAGCGTTCAGATTAGGAGCTAAACCTTGCTCAGGATCGACATTTATACTTGGATAATATTGGGCTTATAGAGGTAAATAATCTTATCCTTCTATTGTAATTGGAGAATACATACTGTAGAAGTATAGAAATAAGTATAAAACACATAGAAGGATTTTAAAGAAGAGAATTGAACTGTAATTACACTAAAGGATAATACAGAAGAGTATTGAATTGAAATCACATCAGAAGTATTATAAAGAAGAATTGAACTGTACTTACATAGAATTTGTATTCTGATGAGACTTGTGTAGCTTGACGGGTAGGGAAGTGCTGCCCAATTTTCCGTAGAAAAAAAGAACCCTCTGCTTAGAATAGTCTTCAGAGTAGTCTAGACATTGATAGACGTACCTGACTATTATAGGTTGATTCTCTGCGCGCGACATATTCGACTTGGCAGGAGGATTTCGCCGAGGAGGTATGTGATTCTTCCTATACTCTTAAGCATGATATTTTAAAATATATATATAGTATGGTAGACGTACGTGTGTTAACTGGACGTAGTTTTACGGCAATGTCTTTTGACTTAAGCCTGAATAATAAGAATCTTGAAGTCTTTCAAAAGAATTATAAATCATTTTTTAAAGAAGAAGAATATTTGTTTTTTTAAAACAAAAAGCTTAAGAGTTATACTAGCTTTATGGGAAGTTAGGTATAACGACTTAAGAAAGATAAAAGGAACAGTTTACTTATGTGTTTATGAAAGGCTTGTATTGATTCTGGAAAGTATAATAAGATGGTGTGTCGAGTAGATATATTGTGATGCTATGTGTGTTAGTATCTTGTAAACGTTTGTGTAAAGAGGTTATTCTTATTGTGCTTATGTTGTTTAACGATAAGCTGTTATGTTAGTATTATATCACTCACCTCTTGACATGATACCGGGGGTTAAGCCCTCCGTCACGGGGTATAGCTCGAGCGATGCAGTGTGACTATGATTCGAGAATACCTCATGCGGGTCCCGGGGGCGTATGCGGAGCTACGAGAGTTCCAGGTTAGTGTGCGGTCCTTGTGGCCATGCGGTCTATATGGCCATGCGGACTATGAGTCCAGGACGATGCCGAGGAGTAGCTACCCTCGATGCGGGGAATACCTCATGCGGTCCTACGTAAGTGGCCTATGCGGATGCGGAGTCGAGATTAGGCATGCTTAATGATACTATGGGAGATTGGCCTTGCTTGATCATTCGCGGCCTAGAAAGAGACACATTCTGATTTACCTCTTATTGCTCTTGTTTGTGATGTGGCACTATGTGCGATTTACCTTGTTTGTTTCGTACATATTTGTAAGCGGTTTTAAAATGATATGATTTCATTTAAGTACTTTCTGATTTCACATACTTGGTACTGTTATCGACCTCCTTGAAGTGCGTTCATGCCGCAGGTAAAGGGAAGCAGGTAGCGGATCCTCAGTCTTAGGATCTTTTCTTTGGTGTCAAGAGCTCCATCTTCTCCGGAGGCTCGACTTTTGGGTATGATTTCCCTGTTGTAGTAGATAGTTTTGTACATTCAGGGTATGGCGGGGCCCTGTCCCGCCATAGTTGTTTACTTCCTTAGAGGTCTGTAGTCCTATTGTACAGTTGGGATGTAACTGCCAGATTTAGTCTATATATTTATGCCGAAAGGCGACTTTTCTCAGAAATTGTGTCTTAATTTACATTTGTTTCATGTCTTGTTTTTATATTCCGCTGATTACTCTGATGTATGACTACTTGGGTGCCCGGGTAAGGCACGATCACGAACTGGGCAGTCGTGACAAAAGTGGTATCGAGCGATTAATCCTCGGAAAGTGTCTACAGACCGTATCTAGTAGAGTCTTGATTATCGGTGTGTTGTGCACCACACCTATAATCAGGAGGCTATAGGATATTTAGGATTGGTTTCCATTCTTCTCACTCTGAGATCGTGCCTTAGAGCTGTGTTATAAGTTGGACCCCTCTAACGTATTCCTTTTACATGTGATTATGCCTCACGTAAGGCAACCTGGGCCGAGAAGGCAAAGCGGCCAGGAGGCGCTAGTAGGACAGAGAGTCACGAGGCTCGAGCCCGATCTATACAGAGGCGGCGAGTTCCATGACGCCGCCGGCCCAGCGAGACCACGCACCGCGCCTCATCCCACGGCTGGGCGGAGAGTTAGGAGTACAAGGAGATGGCGGCTATTGGCGAGTTGTGGCGAACATGAGGATAGGGCCGGCCAGTTCGATTCAGCTGATCACGGTGGTTCACGAGATCGAGCGATTTGAGGCTACGGGATTTTACGAGTTGTAGCCCGCGAGTTCTACGGTCGAGGCACGAGGATGATCCACGAGTTCATCCGTCGATTCTGAGAGGATCGTCACGGGTGATCAAGGCTTGAGACCGAGTCCGTGACGCTCGGTTCCACATAGGCTGCGTGATACCGCGATCGATTGGTTTGATTCGTGGGAGTTATCCGGGAGAGCACGTTTCCCAGGCTACTTGGACGAGTTCTCGGAGGCCTTTCTCACTCACTTCTTGCCTCGCGGATGAGGAGGGCGCGGGTAAACAGATTTTTGTTCTTTGAGGCGAGAGGGCCGCGATTAGGAGTACAACGTTGAGTTCGATTCGTTGGCTCGATATGTCCCTGCGTTGGTAGCGAGATATGGAGGGCGGGTGCATCGCCACGTCAGGGCTAGATGATTATATGGCGAGTCTTGTGCGGGTGTGGCTCTTGACGAGCATGGACATTACCCGCATGCGAGCTCATGCACTTGGATGCGAGGCGTAAGGCCGACGGGTTGTGACGGCGAGAAGAAGGCCGGGGCGGTGGTCTTTTGGTAGCTATCGGGGTGGGCGGCCTCGGCGGCGATCTAGATTTGCACCACGGCCCGGCTCGAGCACTCCTACACCGTTCGGGATAGCGAGATATTCGAGGCGGACGGGGCCGGGACTTGAGCGTCGAGTAGCGAGGTGCTAGCCGTCGGGACCACCCGCCGGTGTGGCCGTCACGGTAGATCCCATTACGGGAATTGTGGTGCTGCTCCTAGAGTTTATTCTGATTGCGGCGATCGGGTCACTTTGCGAGAGCTGTCAGGCGAGGCGGCCGAGGTGAGATCACCTCTGGTCTTTTGCGGGTCTTCTTCATCTCCTACGATTACTCGCCCGGGCGAGTGCGAAGAGGCCAGTCGCGGCGGAGGTCGTGGTGCGGGTCCCGATTCTAGCGGTCCTCGAACGCATTTATGCCTTATCCGGTGGCGGGACCGGAGGCGTCGCGATGTAAATCCGCGGTACTTTATCGGTTCGTGTTGTGGCGTGTATGCCTTGATAGATCGGGTTCTACTGTCCTATATATCTCCCCTTGTTGTTAGTAGGATAGGGATAGAGCCTGAGTCCATAGACCCTTTCGAGGTAGCTACGCCAGTGGGTGATTCGGTGGTAGCTCGGCGGGTATATAGGGCTTGTCCAGTGACCTTATGCAGTCGTCAGACCCTAGCCGACTTGATAGAGCTGGACATGACTGATTTCGACGTGATCATGGGCATGGATTGGCTAGCTTCTTGCTATGCCAATGTAGCTGCGAGGAGAGAGTGGTACGGTTCCGCTTTCTGAGGCCGGTTATTGAGTGGGAGGGGAACACTGTGTCGCCGAGGGGTAGGTTTATTTCTTACCTCAAGGCTAGGAAGATGGTGCAGAAGGGGTATAACTACCATCTCGTTCGGGTGTTTGATATTGAGGCTCTGATGCAGATTTTGATCGATTCGGTAGTCGAGGAGTTCCCGGGCGTGTTTTGAGCGACCTCCGGGTATCCTCCCGAGAGGAGATAGAGTTTTGTATCGATGTCTTTGCGGACACTCGGCCTATTTCCATTCCGCCATACAGAATGGCACTGCCGAGTTGAGAGAGTTGAAGGACCGGTGAGAGATTTCTTTGGAGAAGCGGCTTCATCGGGCCTAGTGTTTCTCCACAGGAAGCGCGTGATTGTTCGTGAAGAAGAAGGGCGGGGCCGCTGCGCATGTGTGTTGATTCTGACGGTGAACAAGGTGACCATTAAACGAATACCCCCTTCCGTGATTGATGATTTGTTCGATCGGTTGCGAGTGCGAGATGTTTTCTAAGATTGATCTGCGATCGGGCTATTATCAGTCGAGTCGAGAGAGTCGGACATCCCAGGATGCATTCGGACGATGCAGGCATTATGAGTTCGTGGTTATGTCTTTCGGGTTGACCAATGCTCATTTGTATTCATGGATTTGATGAACCGAGTGTTCAAGCCATTTTTGGAAAGCGTTTGTGATAGTGTTCATTGATGATATCTTGGTTTATTATCGCTCGAGGCGAGAGCGTGCGGAGCATTTGAGGATCTTTGAGAGTTCTCGAGACCAGTGATTATACGCCAAGTTTTCCCAATGTGAGTTTTGGTTGGCCGGTGGCTTTTCTTGGGCATATTGTGGGGTGATGGTATTGGTGGAATCTGGCCAAGATCGAAGCGATCGAGTTGGCTAGACCTACTACTCCGGCAGAGGTTCGCGATTTTAGGCCTCGGTTATTATCTCCGGTTCGTGGAGAAGTTTGCTTCTATCTACGCACCATTGACTAGGTGACTCGGAAAGCGGCTAAGTTTGATGGTGATGCTTGTGGCGGGGTTTCGATTCTTTGAAGGAGAGGCGACGGCCGCCCCGTTCTTACTCTTCCGGAGAAGTCGACGGTTATGTTGTGTATTGTGATCGTCGAGCGTTGGGCTCGGATGTGTGTTGATGCGGTGGGTAAGGTTATAGCGTCGCGTCCGACAACTTAAAAGCATGAGAGGAACTACCCGCCATGATTTGGAGTTAGCGTGGTGATTCACGCCTTGAAGATCTGAGAGCACTATTTGTATGGGGTTCGTGTGGATATTTATCTGAGACCACAAGAGCCTCGGTATATCTTCACGAGAGGAGTGAACTTACGGCGAGAGCGGTGGTTAGAGTTGCTTAAGGATTATGATGTCGATATCTGTACCACGGGGAAGGCGATGTTGTGGCGGATGCCGCCAGTCGTAGTCGATGGGTAGCCTATCAGACGTGCAGTCGGAGAGAAGGGGCATGGTTCGCGATTTGCATCAGTTAGCGAGCCTTGGTGTCCGTTTGATTGATTCTGATAGCAGTGGGGTTCGAGTTCGAGAGGTTGTCGAGTCTTCCATCGTCGAGGAGGTGAAGAGGCAACAGTTTGAGGATCCGGTTTTGACGCGGTACCATGATACGACTCTTCGTGAGGGGAATGGTCCTTTTGGGGTAGCACCTGATGGGGTGCTAAGGTTCGAGGACAGGTTGTGTGTTCCGAATATTGCAGGACTTCGGCAGCAGGTTCTAGGGGAAGCACACAACGCGCGTTACTCTATCCATCCGGGGTCGACAAAGATGTACCATGACCTCAGATCAGTGTATTGGTGGGATGGCTTGAAGAGGGACATTGCAGAGTTTGTGGCTCAGTGCCCGTGTTGTCAGCAGGTGAAGGTAGAGCACCAGAGACCTGGTGGTTTGTTGCAGACGATAGAGATCCCGACCTGGAAGTGGGAGGTGATCAACATGGACTTTATCACAGGGTTACCTCGCACTCCGAGGAAACATGATTCTATTTGGGTTATCGTCGACAGGCTGACGAAATCAGCCCACTTTCTTCCGTCGGGGCGACGACCTTTTGTGAGGATTATGCGGACTTTACATCAGAGATCGTGAGACCGCATGGGGTCCCTATTTCTATCATATCTGGCCAGGAGCCCGGTTCTGGCTAACCTGAGGTCTTTCGAGAAGGGTTTAGGGGCCGGTGAGCTCGAGTCGCATTCCATCCTCGACAGACGGACGGGCGAGCGCACTATCCGGACTCTTGAGGATATCTGCGAGCTGTGTTATTGACTTGAGGGTAGGGAGGATCATTTGCCTCTAGTTGAGTTTGCGTATAATAATAGCTAACACTCCAGTATTCGATGGCGCCTTATGAGGCCTTGTATGGGAGGAAGTGCGGATCGCCGATAGGCTGGTTTGATGTGGCGAGTGCGATTAGTGGGACTGATTTGGTGCGGCGACGATGGATAAGGTGAAGCTTATCGGGAGGCGATTCTTGGCGGCTCGAGTCGGCGAAGTCATATCACGGATCATCGTCGTCGGCATCCGGAGTTCGAGTTGATGATTGAGTTTTCTGAAGGTGTCACCCATGAAGGGTGTGATGAGGTTCGGGAAGAAGGAAACTTCGGCCAGGTACATTGGGCCTATCAGTTGTCCGAGGTAGGCAAGGTTGCCTACGAGTTGGATCTGTCGTCCGATCTGGAGGCAGTGCATCCGGTGTTTCATGTTTCTATGCTGAGGAGATGTATCGGGGATCCATCTAGAGTGCACCCGATTGACGATGTCCAGGTGACCGAGGGGTTATCGTATGAGGAGATTCCCATAGCGATAATTGATCGTCAGGTTAGGCGTCTGCGGACGGGGCGTGGCCGTCAAGGTCTTGTGGCGGAACGAGCTCAGGGAGGAGATGACGTGGGAAGCAGAGGAGGACATGAGGCAGAAGTATCCTCACCTATTCCCCACACCTCCAGGTAACTCACTTTCCTACTTGTAAATTTTTCATTAACATATTTGCTTAAGTGTTGTATTGTGGCCATGTGTGGCATTTGCAAACTGTTTAAGTTGTGAGAGACTTCATCGTTATCTGTCTTGGGAAGGAACATTCGGGACGAATGTTTCTAAGGAGGGGAGAATGTTATACCCCGTATTTCCAGAGTATGTACGTGAGGGAGTACGTACAAAAGTTTAGCCTTAGTTAGGCATTAGGGACGAAAATATTGTGCACAACACACGAAAAGAATCATTTTCCGACGGAACGTTTTCCAAACTTTGCGTAGGGAAAATTCCGGCTATGTCATTTATTATTTTTGCGGATTTTTCCGAGAGATGAAATATTTTGGACCAACGAGAGGGTGACACTTGTCACCCTCAAGTGGACGTAAAAGGGCTTGAATTGGCACGTTTTTTGTGCTAAGTTTTTGGTCAAGGAGTTGGTAGGATATTTGTGTAGTAGATGGATAAGGACACTTGCCTAAATCTCCACCTTACACTTGCCTACCACTTGGCTTCATCTTGGCCCTTGAAAGCCCTATAAATACCCCCCCCTAAGTTGAAGAAGTTCTTCATCCACAAATTATCTTCCAAGTCTCAAAATCCCCCTTTCTCCCTTAAGAGCTCTCGTCCAAAGCTCTCTGTCCCCCCCTCCAACAGAGCCTAGCCAGAAACACCCTCTCCTCCTTCCTTGTAGTCTCGGCAAACCTCCCCTCTTGGAAGCCCTAGCGAAACTACCCCCTCTTGGTAGAAATACTCTCAAGGGTTGTTACTATCCCCAAAATACTTTAGCCAATCCCTTGTATTATTTCCAAAGTTACCTCTATACTTAGAGTCAGGAAAATACTACTATACTTAGTTTAGCCACTAAACGAAACCACAGGAAGAAACTTCATTGTTGGTTGAAGTTATAAGTAGAAGTTGTGTAGAAACTTCTAAGGGTTTCTTGGAGCGGATTGGAGCGTTCAGATTAGGAGCTAAACCTTGCTCAGGATCGACATTTATACTTGGATAATATTGGGCTTATATAGGTAAATAATCTTATCCTTCTATTGTAATTGGAGAATACATCGTAGAAGTATAGAAATAAGTATAAAACACATAGAAGGATTTTAAAGAAGAGAATTGAACTGTAATTACACTGAAGGATAATACAGAAGAGTATTGAACTGAAATCACATCAGAAGTATTATAAAGAAGAATTGAACTGTACTTACATAGAATTTGTATTCTGATGAACTTGTGTAGCTTGACGGGTAGGAAGTGCTGCCCAATTTTCGTAGAAAAAGAACCTCTGCTTAGAATAGTCTTGAGTAGTCTAGACATTGATAGGCGTGCGACTATTATAGGTTGATTCTCTCGCGACATATTCGACTTGGCGGGAGGATTTCGTAGGAGGTATGTGATTCTTCCTATACTCTTAAGCATGATATTTTAAAATATATATAGTACGGTAGGCGTATGTGTGTTAGCGGGCGTAGTTTCTGGCAATGTCTTTTGACTTAAGCCTGAATAATAAGAATCTTGAAGTCTTTCAAAAGAATTATAAATCATTTTTGAAAGAAGAAGAATATTTGTTTTTTTTAAAACAAAAAGCTTAAGAGTTATACTAGCTTTATGGGAAGTTAGGTATAACGACTTAAGAAAGATAAAAGGAACAGTTTACTTATGTGTTTATGAAAGGCTTGTATTGATTCTGGAAAGTATAATAAGATGGTGTGTCGAGTTGATATATTATGATGCTATGTGTGTTAGTATCTTGTAAACATTTGTGTAAAGAGGTTATTCTTATTGTGCTTATGTTGTTTAACGATAAGCTGTTATGTTAGTATTATATCACTCACCTCTTGACATGATACCGGGGGTTAAGCTGCCCTCCGATGCGGGGTATAGCTCAGGCAGTCTGTGTGACTATGATTCGAGAATACCTCATGCGGGTCCCGGGGGCCTATGCGGAGCTACGAGAGTTCCAGGTTAGTGTGCGGTCCTTGTGGCCATGCGGTCTATGTGGCCATGCGGACTACGAGTCCAGGACGATGCCGAGGAGTAGCTACCCTCGATGCGGGGAATACCTCATGCGGGCCTACGTGAGTGGCCTATGCGGACTGCGGGAGTCCAGGATTAGGCATGCTTAATGATACTATGGGAGATTGGCCTTGCTTCGATCATTCGCAGCCTAGAAAGAGACCTGTTACAGTTTACCTCTTATTGCTCTTGTTTGTGATGTGGCACTATGTGCGGTTACCTTGTTTGTTTCGTACATATTTGTAAAACTGGTTTTAAAATGATATGATTTCATTTAAGTACTTTCTGACTTCACATACTTGGTACTGTCTTGACCTCGCCGGGCTGCGTTCATGCCGCAGGTAAAGGGAAGCAGGTAGCGGATCCTCAGTCTTAGGATCTTTTCTTTGGTGTCAGGAGCTCCATCTTCTCCGGAGGCTCGACTTTTGGGTATGATTTCCCTGTTGTAGTAGATAGTTTTGTACATTCAGGGTATGGCGGGGCCCTGTCCCGCCATAGTTGTTTACTTCCTTATAGGTCTGTAGTCCTATTGTACAGTTGGGATGTAACTGCCAGATTTTGGTCTATATATTTATGTCGAAAGGCGACTTTTCTCAGAAATTGTGTCTTAATTTACATTTGTTTCATGTCTTGTTTTTATATTCCGCTGATTACTCTGATGTATGACTACTTGGGTGCCCGGGTAAGGCACGATCCACGCCCAGAACGGGTCGTGGCGATTACAAGGACCTGCATTACGGCCTCTTCTGCTGATCTTGGTTAATCCGTCGATCTCCACGTTCCTCAGTCTGCTGCGCGTAAGCCTGTACGCGGGCAATGTCCATGTCTGACTGAAAATCTACTCTTGTACAACTCTCTACTAGATAATCGTCATGTCCTGTGACATATCGGTGCACTCTATCCTCCATGTCTGCCACTAACGCGGGGACGTAACGAGCCAATAAGTCAAACTCTATACTGTATTCCCGAACCGTCCGCGGTTGCGCCTCAACCTCATAAATCTATCTGCCCGAGCTCTCCTCATCTGCGAGGGCAAGAAGTGTGTAAGAAATGCCTCTGAGGTCTTGATCACTTTCATGATCCGCTGCAACTGTCGAATAAACTCCTGATGATCTTCCTCAGTCCTCAATCCATAGGACTCGGGTGGACTGCAACTCAAGAAGTCCTGAAGTCTCAAAACTATCGGATCTAGGGTGAACCACTGGTACTGCCGGAACCACCGGCTCCCGTCCGTCCTCATTCCCAGCCACCAGACTAGCTAGTAACTGGGCCATCTCCTTGTAACTCATATCCTTTGTTCCTGGCCGTGGGACTAGAGGCTCAGGTATCGTGGTCTCGATGGCTCACGCTCGCTCTAAACTCTCCTGGGGCTAGCGGCGTCGCAGAACTCCCCGAATGAAGCGTTGTCTCAGATAATGATTGGGCCCGTGCCCTGGTAACCCTCTGTGCTCTACTCGCAGCTCCCTCTGCTGCCTTGCCCTTCTGGGCTCTGGTTGCCTTGCGTAGAAGCATAACGTGTGAAAAGAATAAGTCAGAGGGAGTCCAACTTATAACACAGCTCTAAGGCACGATCTCAGAGTGAGAAGAATGGAAACCAATCCTAAATATCCTGCAGCCTCCTGATTATAGGGTGGTGCACAACACACCGATAATCAAGACTTTACTAGATACGGTCTGTAGACACTTTCCGAGGATTAACTGCTCTGATACCACTTTTGTCACGACCCGACCCCGGGCCCGCGACTGGTGCCTTACCCCGGGCACCCTAGTGATACAACATCAGAGAAAATCAGCGGAATTAAAAACTCATAAAGACAAACAGTGAAATAAGAAGACAGGCTAACCAAAACGGTTACCTTTCTGTATATATAAATAAAAACTTGAACAATTACATCCCTTAAAACCTTGCCCACAACAATACTACAGACCTCTAAGAATGTTATAACAACAACGACGGGACAGGGCCCCGCCATACCCCTGAATGTAAGTACCTACAACGACAGGGGACTATACCAAAGATAAGCCTCCGGAGAAACAGAGCTTTCCAAAGCGTGAATCGTGATCCTATGAGCGAGGATCGACGATCGTGTACCTCTACATGCGGCATGAACGGCCCGAAGGAGGTCGATAACAGTACCAAGTATGTGAAGCGTAAATCTGAAATCAAATCATAACATTTTAAAACCAATTACAAATACGTCTTAACAACTAATTTAATCGCATGGTGCCCAAAGATAAACAAGAGCAAAATAGATATAACGTGAATGGTCTTTTCTAGGTCGCTAATGATCGAAGCAAGGCGATCGCCCATAGTATCATTATGCGTGCCTAATCCTGGAACTCCGCGATCGCATAGGTCACGCTGCACCGCATGAGGTATTCTCGCATCGGGGTAGCTAACGCGGCATCATCTCGGACTCCGCGATCGCATAGTCCTGTGCATCGCGTGAGGTATTCCTCGCGTCGGGTAACACCGGAGTGATCATCCTGGAACTCCCGCAGCTCGCATAGTCACCTGCATCGCATGAGGTATTCCTCGCATCGAGGTGGAAAGTCCTCGGCATCATAACAAGTCGGGTATGTGATATAATAGCGATCTAACGGGCTTATCGTTTAACAACGTAAGCACAACAAGAATAACCCCCTTACACAAACATCACAAGACACTAACACACGTAGCATCATAACATGTTTACTTATCAAACCATCTTACTACACTTTCCAGAAATCAATACAAGACTTTCATAAACAAATAAGCAAACCGTTCCTTTTATCTTTCTTAAGTCGTTATACCTAAATTCCCATAAAGCTAGTATAACACTTAAGCTTTTAAAACCAAGTATTTCTTTTCTTTCAAAAATGATTCATAACTCTTTTGAAATACTTCAAGATTCTTATTATTTAAAACTCAAGTCAAAAGACATCAAAGTAAAACCAAAACAATTTCCATACGTTCTTTTTAAACCAATCTTAAGACAAAAGCGTGCCTTCTTTTTTTTTAAACCATTTTAAGACAAAATCGTACCTTCCTTTAAAACAAATGCACTTTTTCCTTTTTAAAGTCAAGTAGCAATATACTTTTTAAACCAAGGGTCTTACTCTTTTAAAAACAAGTAACCTATACCTTTAAATCAAGTTACTTCTCCTTTACCAAAATCAAGTTGTTTATAAGTCAAGTTATCATTTTAAATCCAATGATAAAACCATTCTTATTTTCGAAATCAAGATAACTTTATTCTTTAAAAGACCACACACCCATTACTCATGAGTGAGGTTTTACAACTTTTTAACATAATTCAAGTCCTTAATATTTCATAACAAGTCACTTAACTTTGGAATCAAGTCAAGGACACAAAAGGAAAATCAACTTCCTTTAAACACACGTGCGTCTACCGCACTAAATATATTTCACAAATATCATGCTAGAAAGGATAGGAAGAGGTTCACATACCTCGCGACGATTATCGACAATTAGCAAAACGCTCCAAAGTACTCTAACCTTGTTCGCCTTTTCCTCCCTTCAAGTAGAATACGCTACGCGTAGTACTTCAACTTATACAGGCCACAAAACGTCTATCAACCTCTAGATCTCTTCGTAGAATAATTCTAGATACAACATTCCTTATTCTACGGAAAATTCGGCACCTCCCCGCATGACCACATAAATCTCCTCCTCTAACGAGGCCTGCTATCAAACCAACAATCCCAGGGGGGGTTACACGTCTAACTGGACGTGTACAATTCTACTCCACCATAATACTACAAGTCTACTGTAAATACAGTCCTATGTAAATCTGATTCAATTCTTATCCATACTCATTCTACATATAGTATACTCAACTATACATTACTACTGACATGTAATATCCAATTACAATAGGGACAAAGATCATTACCTCGATAAGCCCAAAATTATCCAAGATTATAAGTCGATCCTGAGCAACGTTTAGCTCCAAATCCTTACGCTCCAACCCGCTCCAAGCAACCCTTAGAAGTTTCTAAACAACTTCTCTTAACACTTCATCTAAGCTATGAAGATTTTTCTAGGGCTTCGTTTTTGCGACTAAAGGAATGAAGTAGTATTTCCGGGCTCTTAATATTTGAAAAAAACTTTGGAAAACTACTAGGAATACTAGGCTAAGGTATTTGGAACTATACCAACACTTGAAGAATTTTACTACAAAGGGGGGGAAATTTCGGACGAGAGCTACACAAGAGGGATTTTTGTGACTTAGAAACAATTAAGTGGATGAAGAAGTCTTGAAATCAATGGGGGTATTTATAGGAAAATCAATGGCCAAGATCTAGGCAAGTGTGTGGTGAGGATGGGGTACATGTGTGTGGGTAGTTGGCCAACCATTTGTCCACCATAACAATGGGACAAGTGGCAAGCCACTTGTCCCACCCAAAAACCATCCAACACACCACTAACAATCGGCCCACATGGCCTCAAGGGGGGGGGGGTGACACGTGTCGCCCCCCTACTCGTCCAAAATATTCCGTCTTCCGAAAAATATCCGTAATGCCAAAAATCCGAAAATAAAGTGGGCCTCACAGCGTAAATTCTCCGTGGGCCCACGTGACCAATTTCGGAAATAAAATTCCATAATTCTCAAATATTCCAAAAGTCAGAATACCAAATTGGGAATCAATTCCCATTAATGAACCTTTTTCCTTCACAAAATCCGGAAACTTTTAGTCGAAAAATCACATTTTCTTCCTTTCGATTTTAATGTCGTATTTACGCACGTGCGTCCTCATATACATACTCGAACTACGGGGTGTAACGCAAGCTCGGAACATTGGAGCCATCTCAAAATCTTGAACGGGATCATAAGCGGCGGATTCAAGCTGTTATACCGTAGTTGCGGGGTATGTATGTGAGGACGTGCGTCTGAAATCTGGCGAAATTTTGAAAAGAAAGAAAGATGTGAGTTTTCGCGGAAAAGTTTCCGATTATTTGTGAAGAAAGGCCGTTAATGGGTGGATTCCCAATTGTATTTGGACTTCATAGATTATATTAGAATTTTGAGATATTATTTTGGAAATGGTCACGTGGGGCCACTGAGAAATTTACTGTGAAGCCCACTTTGTTTCGAGATTTTGGCCATTGTGGATATTTTTGAAGACGCTTTTGAGGCGATAGGAGGGTGACACGTGTCACCCCGCCTAGGTGGCTTGGCGAATGACATTTGTGCACAACACGGTTAAGTCGTTTTTAAACGAAGCGTTTTGCGTAACTTGCGAGGAAAATTCGGCTATGTCGTTTTGTATTTTGCGGATTTTTCGGCGGCGAAACATTTTGGACCAACGAGAGGTGACACTTGTCACCGCCAGTGAAGCGATAAAGTGAAGCTCAAGTGGGGCAAATTCATGCCTTGTTTTGGCCTTGTTTTGTGCAATGTTTTGTGCAATGTTTTGTGGCTTGTTTTGTGGAGTAGGGTCTAGGGTGCACTTGGCTTGATCTTGGCCTTACACTTGCCTTGCACATGGCTTGATCTTGGCCATTGGTTGGCTTTTGGTTTTGCTATAAATACCCCCCTTATGTTGATGAACTCTTCATCCACAAATGAAACCTTCCAAGCCTAAAATCCCTCCCTCCTCTAGTGTTGAGTTCGTCCAACTCATCCCCCCCCGCGGTTGAGGGTCTTGGGCGAGGCCTCCTCCTCCCCTTTGTGGTGCCTTGGCGTGGGGTACCACTAGCCTAGTTGTTTTCGTATAATACCCCTTGTTGTGGTATAGAAATACTCCCCTAGTATTGTTATAATGCCCAAAATACCTTAGCCTTGTACCTTGTAGTATTCCAAAGATACCTCTATACGTAGAGCCCGGAAATACTACCTTTTGTCCTTTTTAGTCTCAAACCGAAACCCTAAGGAAATCTTCATAGTTGGTTGAAGTA
This sequence comes from Przewalskia tangutica, assembly GCA_029844215.1. Classification (NCBI taxonomy): domain Eukaryota; kingdom Viridiplantae; phylum Streptophyta; class Magnoliopsida; order Solanales; family Solanaceae; genus Przewalskia; species Przewalskia tangutica. The sequence goes on from CM056723.1 coordinate 91,403,211, forward strand.
TTTGAGTAGAAGTTGGGTAGAACTTCTAAGGGTTGTTTGGAGTGGTTTGGAGCGCACGGAGTAGGAGCTAAACCTTGCTCAGGATCGACATTATAACTTGGATAATTATGGGCTTATCGAGGTAATTATCTTGTCCCTCTATTGTAAATTGGAAATTACATGTTTGTTAGAATATATAGTTGAAGTATACTATATATAGAACTGAACATTATTGTGCGGCAATGTCTTTTGACTTAAGCCTGAATGTAAAGAAAGAACTGAACTGTATTTACATAGGACTGTATTGCAGTAGACTTGTGTAGTATTACTGAGTAGAATTGTACACGTCCGGTTAGACGTGTAAACCCATGGTTGGCTTGGTAGCGGCCTCGTTAGAGGAGGAGATTTACGCTGTTGTTGCGGGAAATGTTGCGAATTTTACGTAGAAAGATAGAAACTTGTGTTTTGGGGTTAATAGACGTTTGTGACCTTTATAGGTGAAAGTACTAAGAGTAGCGTATTTTACTCGAGGAGTGGAAAGGGCTAGAGGTTGTAGTACTTGGAGCATTTTGCTTATTGTCGATAAATCGTCGCGAGGTATGTGAACCTCTTCCTATCTTTTCTAGCATGATTGTTGTGAACTATGTAGTGCGGTGAGCGTACATGTGCTAAGTGATTTGGTTGGTTTAAAACATAGGGTGTTATAATAGCTTTATGGGAAGTTAGTTATAACGACCTTATTTAGTGAAAATGGTTTACTGATGTTAGAAGTTAAGAGACTTGATCTTATAAGATAAGAGACTTAACTTATTTGTTTTAATGTGGATGTTTGTGTGAAACCTCATTCGTGAGTAATGAGTACTTGGTTTTTAAAGGGATAATGTTTTACTAATTTCGGAAATCAGAAGGTGTATCGACAGACCACTGCAGCGTTAATAAAGGAAAATGTATTGAATAATGATGTGTTGTATTAAAACCAGTAGAAACCTCCATCTGCATAGAAGCTAAGATGAGACAAAATGATATTACATTTTCTAGATCATGGCTGCTGTAATAAGATCGTTATAAACAAGAATAAACTACTCACATATATGACATATGTTACTCAATTGTTTTAAAAGAGATTAAGACTATGAGTTATGAAACCTTTCTAAAATAAGTGACTTGAGCATTTGAAAATGAGAAGCTTGAGTAATTGAAACTAGGCAAACTGGAACTTAGGAAAAGAATGTTGTTACTTGATTTTGAAAAGGAATGTGGGTTGGTCATTCTAATACTACGGGTATCGGGTGACTTTATAAAAGTAATGGATCTCTTTTAAAAGAACTTAACGTATGTAGTACTTTGGGGTTAAAAACCCGGACTTTGGCATAAAATGAAAGTACTTTGAGTTGTGTGAAACTTGCCTATGCTTGTTGTTGTGAAACTTGCCTATGCTTGTGATGATAGCCTTTGTTGATTACTGTCTTGTTGTTGATGTCACATGGACATGTCTACACCGAGGTAGAATTCCGGGGGCATGTGGCCATGCGGCCGGGTTGATTACCCGATATATTGTTATTGTGGTCACATGGACATGTCTACACCGAGGTAGAATTCCGGGGGCATGTGGCCATGCGGCCGGGTTGATTACCCGATATATTGTTATTGTGGTTACATGGACATGTCTACACCGAGGTAGAATTCCGGGGCGTGTGGCGTGCGGCGGGGTTGATCACCCGGTATATTATTGTTGATGTCACATGGGCGTGTCTACACCGAGGTAGAATTCGGGGCATGTGGCCGTGGGGCATTGGTATTATTGTTGCATCATGGACATGTCTACACCGATGCAGAATTCGGGCATGCGGCCGTGATGCGAACATGATTGATGTTGTGGGCGTGAGACCCATAGTTATATGTGAGTGATGACTTGAGGCGTGAGTCACATTTGGACATGATTGCTTTTATGTTGTGATCGTAGTTTGGTTATCATACATGTCTCTGCTTTATATAGACTAGTATGATTTCATTCTGATATTTCTGATTTCACATACTTGGTACTGTTGTCTTGACCTCGCCCGAGCTGCGTTCATGCGCGGTAGAGGTACATCGATCGTGGATCCTCGCTCTTAGGATCTCGGTTCGGCGTTTTGGGAAGCTCCGTTTCTCGGAGGCTTATCTTTCGATATCTGTTCCACGAGTTGTAGGTTCTTGTACATTCGGGGTATGGCGGGGCCTGTCGTCATAGTTGTTGTAAATCTTAGAGTGCGTAATCTTGTTGTGGGCGGGGTTGTAAAAGGATTAAACTGCTCGTTTGAAAGAGTTGTATTTATTTATGTTATTGGAAGGTAAGTTGGGTTGGCTTTGTTTTATGTTCATATATCTTGTTTCTTGTTAAAGTTTTATTTTCATTTGGTTTTCTCGATGATTGTATCACTAGGGTGCAGGGATAAGGCACGATGCGGGCCGGGCAGGTCGTTACAACAATTTGTGTGCCTAAACTGCGGACATGAACGCACTTCCTAAGGGGTCGATACAGTACCAGTGAATTTGGAACGGAAATAAGGTACAGTAAAAAGATCATAACTGTACAAGAGAATGACAGGGGCAAGTATAAAAAGTAAATACCAGATCCTACCATGCCATTACAACTCATGAACTTAATCGCACATTCTTATCTTTTCCCATTTTCAATAAGAGTTATAGTCAAATTCTTACGCATACTTAGGAAAAATCATCATGTTCATTACCATATAACTTACTTATCTTGCATAACATAATCCGACCCTTTGGAGAGGGCGCCATTTTGGAGTTCAATTTGGTTATCCATACGTGATAATGTAACGGCCCATTCACGGGGCGATAATGTCATATAGTGCGCCCATAAAGGTATCTTGCGGCCCATTCTGGGACGCGATAATGTCATATAGTCCGCCCATAAAGGTATCTTGTCGGCCCATTCACGGGGCGCGATAATGTCATATAGTTTTTCCATAGCGTATCTTGCTCGGTCCCATTCTGGGGCGCGATAATGTCATATAGTGCGCCCATAAGGTATCTTGCGGCCCATTCCTGGGACGCGATAATGTCATATAGTCTGCCCGTAAAGGTATACTGCCCGGTCCATTCCTGGGATGCGATAATGTCATATAGTATTTCCATAAGCGTATACGGCCCGACCCATTCCTGGGACGCGATAATGTCATATAGTCTGCCCATAAAGGTATACTGCCCGGCCCATTCCTGGGACGCGATAATGTCTCTTTACATAACATTTTAAATCATATTTTCACTTCTTCTTTAGTCGTTATAACAACTCCCCATAAAGCTATTATAACAACATTTCACATTAGAGAACTTAAGACACTTTTTATTTCTTTTTACAGTATGGAAAATTAAACCCAAAAGTACTACGTACATACATACTTAAAAAGAATCATAAAACTCCTTCTCTTCTTACATCCATAAACTTCTTCTTTTAAAAACTCAAGTTACATAGCTTTCAAAAATACTTCAAGTCTCTTAACTTTTAAGAAATCAAGTTTCTTAACTTTAGAAATCAAGTCTCTTATCTTTAGAATATCAAGAAATCAATACTTTCCAAATCAAGTATTCTATACTTTTAAATCAAGTCATTCCTTCCTTTAAGAATCAAGTCCCATAACTTGAAAAATAAAGTCTCTTAACCTTTTAAGAATTTAAGGTTCAAAGTCTTAAAAATTCATAACGTAAACTCTTTAAATTAAGTAACATATACTTTTGTGCGTTGTGACTAGGTTATACTTGTTTATAACGATCTTATTAAAGCAGTCATGATCTAGAAAATGTAATACAATTTTGTCTTATCTTAGCTTCTATGCAGATGGAGAATTATACTCATTTTATGTTGTGTACTGTATTTTGGTTATCATACATGTCTCCTGCTTTATATAGACTGTTATGATTTAAGCTGTGATATTTTGATTTCACATACTTGGTACTGTTGTCTTGACCTCCTTGCTGCGTTCATGCCGCAGTGAGGTACACGATGTTGGTCCTCGCTCGTAGGATCACAGTTCAGCGTTGGGAAGCTCCGTTCTCCGGAGGCTTATCTTTTGGTATGTTACCCTGAGTTGTAGGTTCTTGTACATTCAGGGGTATGGCGGGGCCCTGTCCCGTCATGTTGTATAAAACTCTTAGAGGTCTGTAGTACTGTTGTGGGCAGAGTTTGTAAAAAGGATAACTGTTCGGGTATTTTTTGTATATATACTGAAGGCAACTGTTTTGGTTGGCCTGTTTATTTATCATGTCTCTTGATTTATGTTCATGTTTTTATTTTCCGCTGATTTTCTCTGATGTTGTATCACTAGGGTGCCCGGGGTAAGGCACCAGTCACGGGCCCGGGTTCGGGTCGTGACAAAAGTGGTATCAGAGCAGTTAATCCTCGGAAAGTGTCTACAGACCGTGTCTAGTAGGGTCTTGATTATCGATGTGTTGTGCACCACATCTATAATCAGGAGGCTGCAGGACATTTAGGATTGGTTTCCATTCTTCTCCTTCTGAGATCGTGCCTTAGAGCTGTGTTGTAAGTTGGACCCCTCTGACGTATCTCGTTTTTACTAGTTATGCCTCCGCAGGCAACCGCGAGCCCGGAAGGGCAAGGCGGCCGAGTCTTGCTAGTAAGATCTGAGAGAATGCGAGGCGCAGCCCGTCGATGCTGAGTTTGTGCTTGACGGCGAGTTTTGCGCGCCGCCCGGCCCAGCGAGTTTAGAAGCGCGGCGATGGCTGCTGAGACCACGATACACGAGCCTCCATCCGCGATGCAGGCGAGAGAGATGGGTTACAAGGAGTTGGCGATTATTGGCGAGTCGTGGCGAACATGAGGATAAGTGGGCCAGCAGATTCTAGTAGCGCCCGATGGTTCACCCTAGATCGGATAGTTTGAGACTACGAGACTTTACGAGATGTAGCGCGAGTTCTACGGGTCGAGGCACGAGGATGATCCGAGGAGTTCATCCGAGCGATTCTGCGGATCATGAGTGATCAAGGCTTGGAGACCGAGTCGGTGGTCTTAGGTTCGCATCGGTGCGTGATACCATGATCGTAGTTTGATTCGTGGGAGCTGTCGGGAGAGAATGCACTTCCGGCCGTTTGGGGCGAGTTCTCGGGGCATTTCTTGCACATTTCTTGCCTCGCGGATGAGGAGGGCTCGGTAAACAGTTCACGATGTTGAGCGAGCGAGCGTCTGATTCGGGAGTACAATGTGAGTTCGACTCATTAGCTCGGTATGCCCCGTAGTAGGCGATATGGAGGGTGAGTACACCGCTACGTTCTGGGTTAGATGATTACTTGGTAGAGGCTTGTTGGGTATAGCTCTTGGCGGGCATGGACATTGCCGCATGCAGCTTATGCACTTGGGGTGAAGAGCGGAGGTCGGCGGAATGACCAAGATCAGCGAGAAGAGGGCGAGCAACGAGGTCCTTTGGTGACTTCGAGGCGGACCGCCTCGGCAGAACTAGTTTTGTACCTCCGCCCGGTGCAGTGGTCCTCCACAACCTTGTGGCATCCAGTATTCGGGAGCGGTCGGGGCTCGAGGTTGAGTTTCGAGGAAGTAGGGTCTTGGCGGATCACGATCACCACCTCGGTGTGGTCGATGTGGTAGACGCATTTCGGGAGTGTCGTGGTGCGAGGAGCTTGTTATTTTGCGGCCAGCGGGGGCCATTTTGCGAGGAACTGTCCGACCAAGGGTAGCACGGATGTTACGACTCACCTTCAGATCGATGGTGGTTCATCACCTTCTACGATTATCGCCTGCGTGACAAGACCTATGATTAGAGTGGCGGTGGATACGGTATATCTTTAACCCTCTAGAGTTTTGAATGCTGATGTGTTTAGTGTTATGTTCGGATAACTTTGTGCTAAAATGTGATTTAGAAACACGGATAGTGTAGAAGGGTAAGCACGGGGCATGGTAAGTGTGGACCTTAGACTATTTCACGATTGAGACCTTAGAGGTAAGGTCGTCTTGTGTAAAAGATTTATTTTATGTTTGACCTTTATCGAGTCGTAGTATACGTGGAGTTGTTGTGGGAATTCCTTGGGTTGGGTAAAATGGAAGTGGTAGCTTTCATGACTTGATTAGGTAAGATTGTTCGGATCGGCGAGCAAGAGTTGGCGCGATTGTGGGTCGGGTTGAGGTCGTTATTTGGTCAACCCGCAGCCGGTTTGTGGTGAGTCGGTTCGAGGTGGTCCCGCGGTGGTAGGGTCACGAGGATGCTAGGCGAGTTTAGTTAACCATCGTATGAGTTCGTGGATCGTTCGACCAGAATCGGTTCGTGAAGGCCGGGAATGGCCTTGGCGGAAAGTGAAGCTAGTAAGATGACCAAGTTTGGAGGTAGTGACTCACGCTTTGGAAAGCGGCGATGGCGAAGTATGGTGCATTATCTTGGGAGAGTTCAAGTGTTCGAGGGCACGCCGAGTAAGGAAGAAGAAGAGCGTGTGTCATTTCGTGGCGGCGTGGCGTTGGCAACTTGTTAGAGAACTTCATAGATATCCGTCTTGAGAAGGAACATTCGGGACGAATGTTTCTAAGGAGGGGAGAATGTTATACCCCGTATTTCCAGAGTATGTACGTATGGGCGTACGTAGAAAGCTTGAGCCTTAAAGTTAGGCAAGTTTCGAAATTTTTGTGCACAACCCGTATAGAATCGTTTTTCGCGAAGCGTTTCTGAGAACTTGCGAAGGAAAATTCGGCTATGTCGTTTTGTATTTTTGCGGATTTTTCCGAGCGACGGAACATTTTTGGGCCAACGAGAGGGTGACACTTGTCACCCTCAAGTGACGGTTTGGGTAGGCAAAAGGGGGACGTCTCTCCCCTTGTTTTGTGCCTTATTTTGGCCTTGTTTTTTGCCTTGTTTTGTGCCATGTTTTGTGGAGTAGGGGTTAGGGTGCACTTGGCTTGATCTCGGCCTTACACTTGCCTTGCACATGGCTTGATCTTGTCCATTGGTTGGCCAGCTTCCTATAAATACCCTCCCTTTGTTGAAGACTTCATCATCCAAAATGTGTTCTAAGTCTTGCAATCCTTCCCCTCTCCTCTTGTTGCTCTCGTCCTAGCCTTCCCCCTCCCCCTTGTGGTGCAGCTTTGGCGAGAGGTACCCTCCCCTTAGTAGTGTTGGTAGGTACACCACTTGCCTTGTTGTTCTCAAAAGTACCCCCCCTTGGTAGAAAGTATTCTCCTAGTATTGTTATAATGCCCAAAATACCCTAGCCGTATACCATGTAGTATTCCAAAAGTTACCTCTATACGTAGAGCCCGGAAATACTACCTTTTGTCCTTTTAGTCTCAAACCGAAACCCTAAGGAAATATTCATAGTTGGTTGAAGTATATAAATAGAAGTTGGTTAGAACTTCTAAGGGTTGTTTGGAGCGGATTGGAGCGCACGGAGTAGGAGCTAAACCTTGCTCAGGATCGACATTATAACTTGGATAATTTTGGGCTTATCGAGGTAAATAATCTTGTCCCCCTTATTTTAATTGGAAATTACATGTTGTAGGAATATATAGTTGAAGTATACAATATATAGAACTGAACGTAGTTATTGGCAATGTCTTTCGACTTAAGCCTGAATAATAAAGAAGAGAGCTGAACTGTAATTACATAGGACTGTATTATAGTAGACTTGTGTGGTATTACTGTATAGTAGAGTTGTATACGTCCGGTTAGACGTATAACCCCCCCCCTGGTTGGCTTGGTAGCCGGTCTCGATAGAGGAGGAGATTTCTGTGATTGCGGGAGAGTCTTGCGAATTTTACGTAGAATATGGAACCGTGCGGTTAGAAGTTAATAGACGTTTGTGGCCTTATAGGTGGAAGTACTACGAGTAGCGTATTCTACTTGAAGAGTGGAAAAGGCTAGCCGGGTTACAGTACTGTGGAGCGTTTTGCTTATTGTCGATACTCGTCGCGAGGTATGTGAACCTCTTCCTATCCTTTCTAGCATGATGCTTTGTAAACTATGTAGTACGGTAGACGTACATGTGTTAAATGAGTTGGTTGGTTTAAAACATAGGGTGTTATAATCGCTTTATGGAAAGTTAGTTATAACGACTCTATGTAGGTAAAAGATTGGTTTATTGATTGTAGAAGTTAAGAGACTTGATCTTGAAAGATAAGAGACTTAACTTGTTTTACTTGGTTATTAACGTTTTGGTAAAAGAGTTGTGAAACCTCATTCGCGAGTAATGAGTACTTGGTTTTAAAAAGAATAATGTTTTACTGATTTCGGAAATGAGAATAAGTGTCGAGCAAACCACAGCAGCGCTAATAAAGGAAAGTGTATTGACAAATAACTAATTGTTATTAAAACCAGTAGAAACCTCCATCTGCATAGAAGCTAAGATAAGACAAAATTGTATTACATTTCCTAGATCATGGCTGCTGTAACAAGATTGTTGTAAACAAGAATAAACGGCTCACGTATAAGACATATGCTTCTCAGATTGTTTAAAAGAGAATTATATTCTTAAATGATTAAGACTATGAACTACGAAACTGTTCTAAAATAAAGAGACCTGAGTAATTGAAATTAGGCAAACTGGAACTTTAGGGGAAAGAATGTTGTTAAAAAGGAAAGTGTTTTGGGTTTACCTAAAAATGTGAGTCACTCTATTTTTATACTACGGGTATCGGGTGACCTTTATAAAAGGAATGGATCTCTTTAAAAGGAATTTAACGTACGTAGTACTTTAGGGTTAAAACCCGGACTTTGATATAAAATGGAAGTACCTTGAGTTATGTATAACTTGCCTATGCTTGTTGTTGTATAACTTGCCTATGCTTGTTGTTGTATAACTTGCCTATGCTTGTTGTTGTGTAACTCGACTATGCTTGTTGAGATAGCCTTTGTTGTGCAAATGTTGATATCAGGTGACTCCTTGAGAAAGAGTGGATCTTTTATAAAAGTCTAGAAGTATGGTAATTTGCTTGAGCTTGTTTGTGATAGCCTGGTTGTGCGGTATATTGTTGTTGATATTACATGGACATGTCGTCACCGAGATTCGGGGCATGTGGCGTGCGGCGGGGGTTGATTACCCGATTTATTGTTATTGTGGTTACATGGACATGTCTACACCGTCAGTCGGGGCATGTGGCGTGCGGCGGGGTTGATCACCCAATATATTGTTGTTGATGTTACATGGACATGTCTACAGAGGCGAATTCGGGGCATGTGGTCGTGCGGCATTATTATTGTTGCATCATGGACATGTCTACCGATGCAGAATTAGGGGCACGCGCGTGATGCGAACACGATTGATGTTGTGGGCGTGAGACCCATAGTTATATTGAGTGATGACGTTGAGGGCGTGAGTCCCTGACTTGACTGCTTTTATGTTGTGTACTGTATTTTGGTTATCATACATGTCTCCTGCTTTATATAGACTGTTATGATTTAAGCTGCGATATTTTCGATTTCACATACTTGGTACTGTTATCGACCTCCTTGGGGCTGCGTTCATGCCGCGGTAGAGTACACGATGTTGGTCCTCGCTCGTAGGATCACGATTCAGCGTTAGGAAGCTCCGTTCTCGGAGGCTTATCTTTTGGTATGTTACCCCGAGTTGGAGGTTCTTGTACATTCAGGGGTATGGCGGCCCTGTCCGTCATGTTGTATAAAACTCTTAGAGTGCATGTAATCTTGTTGTGGCGAGTTTGTAAAAGGATAAGCTGTTCGGGTATTTTTGTATATATCTTGAAGGCAAGCTGTTTTGGTTGCTTTGTTTATTTATCATGTCTCTTGATTTATGTTCATGTTTTATTTTCCATGATTTTCTCGATGTTGTATCACTAGGGTGCAGGGTAAGGCACGATCACGGGCCGGTTCGGTCGTGACAAGAGCCAGCGTGGATAGATTCTTGACCTTGAGCGAGAATGGGAGGACTATCGAGAGTCTGACTGTAGTTTGACTCATTGGCGGTATCGCACACCATTGTAGGCGACATGGCGCATGCAGTTCATCGCTATGTGATGGGGCTAGATCGTCATATGATTTACGCATTCTTGGGGTGGCTCTTCACGGTATGGATATTGCCGGAGATGCAGCGTATGCGAGGATAGAGGGCGAGAGAGGAGGATCAGCTAGACTCGAACCCGGCCAAGAGGCGGGGCAGCGAGGTCTCGGGCGATTTTGAGCGGGCGGCCTCGGCGAACTAGGTCCACATTTCGGCCCGGCAGAGTGCTCCTTCTCGGTTTTTACGGCGGGAGTGCGATTAGCCGGGTCATTCGGGAAGGCGGTCGGGCTCGGGACTTGAATTTCATGGAGGCGGCCGTCACGATCAAGACCACCCGTCTTGGTGTGCTCGATGCGGTAGGTCTCACCAGCGAGTGTCGTGTTCCTCCGTGAGCTTGTTACTCTTGTGGCGAGGCGGTTGAAGAGAGATTGTCCACCGAGGTGGCGGGAGTGTTATGGCTCGGTAAGCGGTCGATTCTTTGGATCTTCGTCTTCGACGATTATGCGCCGGAGCGAGGGTGTTCACGGGCGGCCAGCGCGGCGAGGTTGTGGTGGGGTCGAGTTCAGCGGTCCTCAGAACCGCATTTATGCTATGTCCAACCGTCAGGACCAGGAGACGTCACGGATGTAAATCCGCAGGTACATTATTGGTTTCATCTTTGTTATGTATATGCTTTGATAGATCCGAGTTCTACCTTGTCCTATATATCTCCTCATATTCTTTGGTAGAATAAGGATAGAGCAGAGTCCATAAAACCTTTTGAGGTGGCTACGCGATGAGTAATTCGGTGGTAGCCGAGCGGGTATATAAGGCTTGCCCAGTGACTATATACGGTCGCCAGACTCTAGCCGACTTGATAGAGTTGGATATGACGGACTTTGATGTGATTATGGGTATGGATTGGCTAGCATCTTTCTATGCCAATGTGGACTGTAGAGAGAGATTGGTACGGTTCCAGTTTCCTGGTGAGCCGGTTATCGAGTGGAAGGGGAATACTGCGTCGTCGAGGGGTAGGTTTATTTCTTACCTCAAGGCTAGGAAGATGGTGCGGAAGGGGTATATCTACCATATGGTTCGGGTATTTGATCTCGAGGTGAGATACGGACCTTGATCGATTCGGTCGTTAGAGAATTTTCGACGTATTCCCAGGGCGAGCTTTGGGTATCCTCCCGAGAGGAGATTGAGTTTGCATTGATATGTCGCGGATACTTGACCGATATCTATTCCACCATCTGAGGATGCTTTCTTTGAGTTGAGGAATTGAAAGACCGGTGAAGGACTTCTTTGGAAAAGGCTTTATCGGGCCAAGTGTTTCTCCCCAGGAGCGCGGTGTTATTTGTAAAGAAGAAGGATGGGGCCGCTGCGTATGTGTGTTGACTCTGACGGTGAATAAGGTAACTATCAAGCAGATACCCCTTCCCGTGATTGATGATTTGTTTGACGATTGCGGCGTGCGAGTGTTTTTCAAGATAGACTGCGATGCGGTTATCATCAGTGCGAGTTAGAGGCGGATATCCCAAAGATGCATTCGGGACCGGTATGGGCACTATGAGTTGGTGATGTCTTTCGGGTTGACCAACGCCCCAGCAGTATTCATGGATTTGATGAACCGGGTGTTCAAGCCATTCTTGGATATGTTCGTTATAGTATTCATTGATGATATCCTGGTTTATTCGCGCACAGAGCATAAACATGCAGACCACTTGAGGGCGGTATTGGGAGTCATCCGGGACCGGCAATTGTATGCCAAGTTCTCGAAATGCGAGTTTTGGTTGGCTTCAGTGGCTTTCTTAGGGTATGTTATCGGGGCCGATGGTATTCGGGTGGATACAACAAAGATTGAGGCAGTCAAGACTTGGCCTAGACCCACTGCGGACGGAGTGCGACTTTTGGGCCTTGCGGGTTATTATCGGAGATTTGTGGAGAAGTTTGCTTCCATCTCAGCGCCTTTGACTGGGCTGACTCAGAAAGCAGTTATGTTCCGGTGGACGGATGCTTGTGAGGAGAGTTTCCAGTTACTGAAGGAGAAATTGACGACCGCCCCAGTCCTTACTCTTCCAGAGGGTTTAGACGGATATGTGGTTTATTGTGATGCGTCGGGTGTCGGGCTTGGGTGCGTACTGATGCAGCACGACAAAGTTATAGCTTACGCATCTCGACAGCTCAGGAAGCATGAGAAGAACTATCCCACACATGAATTAGAGTTGGTAGCAGTGATTCATGTCTTGAAGATCTGGAGACATTATTTGTATGGGGTTCATGTGGATATTTACACAGACCACAAGAGTCTCCAGTATATCTTCAGCCAGAGGGAGCTGAACTTGCGGCAGAGACGGTGGTTGGAACTGCTTAAGGATTACGATGTCGATATCCTATACCACCCAGGGAAGGCCAATGTAGTTGCAGATGCCCTTAGTCGCAGATCGATGGGTAGTCTGTCAGGTGTGCAGCCAGAGAAAAGGGGCATGGTCCGCGAGTTACATCAGCTAGCAAGACTTGGGGTTCGTTTGGTTGATTCTGATAGTAATGGGGTTCAGGTTCGAGAGGTTGCCGAGTCTTCCATCGTCGAGGAGGTGAAGAGGCGATAGTATGAGGATCCGATCATGGTACGATATCGAGATGCAGCTCTTCAGATAGAGAAGAGTCTATTTGAGGTAGCGCCTAATGGGGTGCTAAGATTTGAGGGCCGGTTGTGTGTTCCCGATGTGACAGGACTTCGTCAGCAGATTCTGGGGAGGCACACAGTGCTCGTTATTCTATTCATCCGGGGTCGACTAAGATGTACCATGACCTCAGATGTGTGTATTGGTGGGATGGCCTGAAGAGGGACGTTGCGGAGTTTGTGGCGTAGTGCGGTGTCGTGAGTCAGGTTGAGCACGAAGCGGTGGTCATTGCGCAGGCTATTGATATTCCGACTTGGAAGTGGGAGGTGGTAAATATGGATTTTATTACAGGGTTACCTCACACTCAGAGGAAGCATGATTCCATCTGGGTTATTGTCGACAGGCTGACGAAATCAGCCCACTTTCTGCCAGTCAGGACGACTTTTTCGGCCGAGGATTATGCTAGATTGTATATCAGAGAGATTGTGAGACTGCACGGAGTGCCTATATCGATCATTTCAGACAGGGGAGCCCAGTTCTCGGCTAACTTCTGGAGGTCTTTCCAGAAGGGATTAGGGACACAGGTGAGTCTCAGTACTGCGTTTCATCCTCGTGATCGACCAGACGGCGAGCGTACTATCCGCACCGCGAGGATATGCTGCGGGCTTGTGTTATTGATTTCAGGGGTAGCTGGGAGGATCATTTACCTCTTGTGGAGTTTGCATATAACAACAACTGTAACGCCCCGAACCCGGGCCCGTTACTGGTGCCTTACCCCGGGCACCCTATTGATACAACATCAGAGAAAACCAGCGGAAAATAAAACACGAGTCATGAAACAAGAGATATAATAAATAAACAGGCCAACCAAAACAGTTGCCTTCAGTATATACATAAAAACCCGACGCTTATCCTTTTACAAACCACTGTGACAACGGCTACATACGTTAAGTTCTTTTTAAAAGAGATCCATTACTTTTATAAAAGTCACCCGATACCCGTAGCCTTAGAATGACCGACCCACATTCCTTTCCAAAATCAAGTAACAACATTCTTTTCCTAAGTTCCAGTTTGCCTAGTTTCAATTACTCAAGCTTCTCATTTTCAAATGGTTTCATAGTTCATAAACTTAATCACTTGATTCCTTTTAGAACAATTGAGTAATATATGTCTCACGTGAGTAGGTTATTCTTGTTTACAACATTCTTATTACTGACCATGATCTAGAAAATGTAATATCATTTTGTCTCATCTTAGTTACTATGCAGAAGGAGGTATCTACACGTTTTAATACGATACATCATTATTCAATACATTTTCCTTTATTAACGCTGCAGTGGTCTGTCGATACACATTCTGATTTCCGAAATCAGTAAAACATTATCCCTTTAAATAAAACCAAGTACTCATTACTCACGAATGAGGTTTCACACAAACATCCACATTAAAACAAATAAGTTAAGTCTCTTATCTTATAAGATCAAGTCTCTTAACTTCTAACATCAGTAAACCATTTTCTTTACTTCTCTTAAGACATTATACCTAACTCCCCATAAAGCTAGTATAACTCTTTTTAAATCCTTTAAAACCAAGTGTTACTCTCGATTTATAAATCTTTTGAAATACATCAAGTTCTTTATTATAACTAGCCAGTTATAGTTCACATCAGTTACCTTTTAAAACCACAAAGTATTTTCTTACCTACATAAAGCTGTTATAACCAACTTCCCATAAAGCCGTTATAACACTTTATGTTTTAAGAACAATCAAACACAGTTAACACATGTACGTCTACCGTACTACATAGTTCACACATATCATGCTAGAAGAGATAGGAAGAGGTTCACATACCTCGCGACGATTGTCGACTAATAGCAAAACGCTCCAAGTACCTCAAACCGCCGGCTACTCCTTAAGCCAAGTGGATCACTCCACACGTAGTACTTCAACCTATAAGGCCACAAGGCGCTTATTAACATCTAGATCTCAACGTTCCATAATCTCTGAGAAAATTCAAGACTCCCCCATGCAGCGTAAATCTCTCCTCTATCGAGTGGCTACCAAGCCAACCGGGGGTTTACGTCTAACCGGACGTGTACAATTCTACCACACAGTAATGCTATACAAGTCTCATGTCTGACCCTATGTAATTACTGATTCGATTCGATTCTTTATTCTTCAGGCTTAAGTCAAAAGACATTGCCACAATACTATGTTCAGTTCTATATATAGTATACTTCAACTATATATTCTAACAACATGTAATTTCCAATTACAATAGAAGGGCGATGAGTGTTTACCTCGATAAGCCCAAAATTATCCAAGTATAATGTCGCTCCCGAGCAACGTTTAGCTCTACTCAGTGCTCGATCCGCTCCAAACAACCCTTAGAAGTTCTAACCAACTTCTACTTACAACTTCAACTACGGGTGAAGATTTCCTTAGGGTTTCGTTTAGAGGCTAAAGGAAAGTATAATCGTATTTTACGGGCTTTTAGTACAAAGGTACTTTGGAAAGTACTACAAGGTATTTGGGCTAAAGTATTTTGGACATTATAACAATACTAGGAGAGTATTTCTATACCACAACAAAGGGTATTATACGGAAACTACTAGGCTAGGGGGGGGTACCCCACGGCCAAACACCACAGGAGGGGGTGGCTCTCGGCAAGGCTCACTCAAGGGGGTAGTGTGGCGGACGAATTGCTCACAAGAGGGAGTATTTTTCTTGGAATTTCACAAGTGTGGATGAAGAATAACTCTTGCATTAGAGGGTATTTATAGGTCAAGGGATGGCCAACCAATGGCCAAGATTATGCCAAGTGCAAGGCAAGTGTAAGGCCAAGATTTGGGCAAGTGTCCTAAGCCAACTTGCACAAAATATCATAACAACCCAAGACAAAACAAGCCACCTTGTTCGTCCCTTTTGCCGCCCACTCAAGGCCAATGTGAGGGTGACACTTGTCACCCTCCCGTTGGTCCAAAATGTTTCGTCTCTCGGAAAAATCCGCAAAAATTATAAATGACATAGCCGGAATTTTCCCAACAAAAGCTGTGGAAACGTTTCGTCGAAAAACGACTCTAATCGGGTGTTGTGTACAAATTTCGAAACTTGCCTAACTTAAGGCTCAAATTTTCTACGTACGTCCTCACGTACATACTCTGAAAATACGGGGTATAACATTCTCCCCTCCTTAGAAACATTCGTCCCGAATGTTCCTTCTAAAGACGGATTACGAAGAAGATCTTCTAACAAGTTGCCAATGCCACACATGGCCACAAACATAACACACGTTCTCTTCCCTCCTTACTCGTAGTGCCCTCCTCGAACACTTGAACTCTTCTAGTATACGTACCATACTTCAGTCATCATTTCAGTTCCCAAAACTTTGGAGTCACTACCTCCCATCTGGGTCATCGTACTCGCCTCACGCTTCCTTAAGGCCATGCCCGGCCTTCACGATCTAGTGCTGGTCGACCGTATCCACGAGCGCATATGCTGGTCATCTAAACTTGGGCCTAGCACCCTCGTGACTGCCACTGGCGGGACCACCTGAGCTGACCGCCGCCGAACGGGGCGGGTTGGCCCGCAACATGGCCCCAACCCGACCCACTATCGCGCCAACTCTTGCTCCTCGACACGGAACAATCTTGCTAAATCACATCATGAAAGCTACCACTTTCATTTACTCAACCCAGGGACTTATCACACAATACATTCTAGGCATAAAATGCACTCACAAGGATCACTTGCAAAAACTTGTACTCAAACCGGCCGGACATCTAAGGGCTCCTCGGTAATATTCTAAGGTTCATCATTTTCTCACCCCAGGCTTACCCTTTCACTAAGCATGCTTCTAAGTCACATTTTAGCACAAAGCTATCCGAACATAACACTTAACACATTATCATAACATACAAAACTCTAGATGGTTAAGGATATACCTGAAAGTAGGCGGTTCAAAGGACCGCTAGAACTGGGAACTCCCACCGCGACCTCTGGGGGCTGCCGGTGTCTGAACATTCTGGCTATGGAAAGTGAAGAACCCGCAATCGCTCCGAAGAGTCTGTGCTATCTACCAGCGCTACCCAGTCGGACGGTCTCGTCATCATATGGCCCTGTTGGCGCCAAGAATAACAAGCTCCCTTGGTACTACGACACTCCGAAATGCGGTCTACCACATCGACCACAGGAGTAGGGGTAGTGATCCGCCAACACCCTACTCGCGAACATCAAGCTCGGGAGCCCCGACACGCTCTGAATATCCCAAGGGTCCCGAAAGCTGCGGAGGACCACTCTGCAATGGCGGAGGTACATAACTAGTCTGCTGCTGAGGCGGTCCGCCTCGAAAGTCGCCAAAATATCCGACCGTCTTGGCCTTCTTCTGCTGAAAGCGGTCCACCCGTCGATCTCTGCGCTCGCCGCGCGAGTGCATGAGCACGAATGCGGGCAATGTCCATGCGGTGAAGAAACACCGAACAACTCTCGCTAGGTAATCATCGAGCCTGTAACATATCGGTGCACTCGATCCTCCATACTAGCTACTAATGCGGGAACATACCGCCAATGAGTCGAACTCCACATTGTACTCCCGAATCAGACGCGGATTCGCCTCAACATCAAAAATCTGCCGGCGAGCCCTCGCCATTTGTGGAGGCAAGAAATGTGCGAAGGCCCGAAAACTCGTCCCCAAGCGGTGGAAGTGCATGCTCTCCCGGAAAGCTCCCACGAGTCAAACCAATCGATGCGGTATCACGCGCGGCCGCGAACAAATGTCACGCAGACTCGATCTCGAAGCCTTGATCACCGCATGATCCTCGCAGAATCGCGGATGAACTCCTGCGGATCATCCTCGGCCTCGACGTAAAACTCAGGCGGGCTACAACTAAGGAAATCCGTAGCCTCAAATGCGCCTCGGGTGCACTACAGTCTTCTTTGGGCTGAGGCTGCTGCGTCGGCCTATCCTCATATCGGCCACAACGGCAATAATCGCCATCTCGCGTGACCCATCTCCCCGCTCGGTGTGGGGTGGAGGCTCAGTCTTGTAGTCTCGGCAGCCCACCGCTGCGGCTCTAAACTCTGGTCTTGGCGGCGTCGCAAAACTCGCCGTCAAGCACTACTCAGTCTTGGCCGGGCTGCGCCTCGTACTCCTCTGAATCCCACTAGCGACTCCTCGGCTGCCTTGCCCTTCGGGCCTGGTTGCCTTCGCAGGCATAAGCGGTAAAACGAAACACGTCGGAGGGTCCAACTTACAACACGACTCTAAGGCACGATCTCGAATGAGAAGAATGGAAACCAATCCTAAATGTCCTATAGCCTCTCGATTATAGATGTGGTGCACAACACACCGATAATCAAGACTACTAGACACGGTGCGTAGACACTTTCCGAGGACTAAGCGCTCCGATACCACTTTGTAACGCCCGAACGGGCGTTGCGGTGCCTTACCGGGCACCCTAGTGATACAACATCGAGAAAACGGCGGAAAAATAAAACACGAGTCATGAAACAAGAGATATAATAAATAAACAGCCAACCAAAGCAGTTGCCTTGGTATATACATAAAAACCCGAGCAGCTTATCCTTTTTACAAACCACGCCACACAGTGATTACACATACGTTAAGTTCTTTTTAAAAGAGATCCATTACTTTTATAAAAGTCACCCGATACCGTAGCCTTAGAATGACCGACCCACATTCCTTTCCAAAATCAAGAAACAACGTTCTTTTCCTAAGTTCCAGGTTGCCTAGTTTCAATTACTCAAGCTTCTCATTTTCAAATGGTTTCATAGTTCATAAACTTAATCACTTGATTCCTTTTTAGAACAATTGAGTAATATATGTCTCACGTGAGAGTAGGTTATTCTTGTTTACAACATTCTTATTACAGCAGCCATGATCTAGAAAATGTAATATCATTTTGTCTCATCTTAGTTTCTATGCGGATGGAGGTTTCTCCGGTTTTAATACGATACATCATTATTCAATACATTTTCCTTTATTAACGCTGCGGTGGTGCTGCGATACACATTACGATTTCAAATCGGTAAAACATTATCCCTTTAAATAAAACCAAGTACTCATTACTCACGAATGAGGTTTCACACAAACATCCACATTAAAACAAATAAGTTAAGTCTCTTATCTTATAAGATCAAGTCTCTTAACTTCTAACATCATTAAACCATTTTCTTTACTTCTCTTAAGACATTATACCTAACTCCCATAAAGCTAGTATAACTCTTTTTAAATCCTTTAAAACCAAGTGTTACTCTCGATTTATAAATCTTTTGAAATACATCAAGTTCTTTATTATAACTAGCCGATTATAGTTCACATCGATTACCTTTTAAAACCACAAAGTATTTTCTTACCTACATAAAGTGTTATAACCAACTTCCCATAAAGCCGTTATAACACTTTATGTTTTAAGAACAATCAAACACGATTAACACGTGTCGTCTACCGTACTACATAGTTCACACATATCATGCTAGAAGAGATAGGAAGAGGTTCACATACCTCGACGATTGTCGACTAATAGCAAAACGCTCAAGTACCTCAAACCGCGCTACTCCTTAAGCCAAGTGGATCACTCCACACGTAGTACTTCAACCTATAAGGCCACAAGGCGCTATTAACATCTAGATCTCAACGTTCCATAATCTACGAGAAAATTGGAAGACTCCCCGCGGCGTAAATCTCCTCTCTATCGAGGCGGCTACCAAGCCAACCGGGGGTTTTACGTCTAACGGGCGTGTACAATTCTACTACACAATAATGCTATACAAGTCTCTTATGTCTGACCTCATGTAATTACTGATTCGATTCGATTCTTTATTCTTCAGCTTAAGTCAAAAGACATTGCCACAATACTATGTTCAGTTCTATATATAGTATACTTCAACTATATATTCTAACAACATGTAATTTCCAATTACAATAGAAGGAATGATAGTGTTTACCTCGATAAGCCCAAAATTATCCAAGTATAATGTCGCTCCCGAGCAACGTTTAGCTCCTACTCCGAGTGCTCGATCCGCTCCAAACAACCCTTAGAAGTTCTAACCAACTTCTACTTACAACTTCGGGTGAAGATTTCCTTAGGGTTTCGTTTAGAGGCTAAAGGAAAGTATAATCGTATTTTACGGGCTTTTAGACAAAGGGTACTTTGGAAAGTACTACAAGGTATTTGGGCTAAAGTATTTTGGACATTATAACAATACTAGGAGAGTATTTCTATACCACAACAAAGGGTATTATACGGAAACAACTAGGGCTGGGGGTACCCAGCCAAACACCACAAAGGGGAGGGGTGGCTCTCGCCAAGGCTCACTCAAGGGGGTAGTGTGGCGGACGAATTGCTCACAAGAGGGAGGAGTATTTTCTTGGAATTTCACAAGTGTGGATGAAGAATAACTCTTGCATTAGAGGGTATTTATAGGTCAAGGATGGCCAACCAATGGCCAAGATTATGCCAAGTGCAAGGCAAGTGTAAGGCCAAGATTTGGGCAAGTGTCCTAAGCCAACTTGCACACAAAATATCCTACCAACTCCAAGACAAAACAAGCCACCTTGTTCGTCCCTTTTGCCGCCCACTCAAGGCCAATGTGAGGGTGACACTTGTCACCCTCCCGTTGGTCCAAAATGTTTCGTCTCTCGGAAAAATCCGCAAAAATAATAAATGACATAGCCGGAATTTTCCCAACAAAAGCTGTGGAAACGTTTCGTCGAAAAACGACTCTAATCGGGTGTTGTGTACAAATTTCGAAACTTGCCTAACTTAAGGCTCAAATTTTCTACGTACGTCCTCACGTACATACTCTGAAAATACGGGGTATAACAACAACTACCATTCTAGTATCCAGATGACGCCTTATGAGGCCTTATACGGAAGGAAGTGCAGGTCACCGATAGGCTGGTTTGAGGTGGGAGAAGTTTAGTTGGTCGGGCGGACTTGATTGTGACAGTGGATAAGGTGAAGCTTATCCAGGAGGCGGTTATTGTCATTTCGAGTCGGCGAAGTCGTATGCAGATCATCGGCGTCGACACTTAGAGTTTGAGGTAGATGATTGGGTCTTCCTGAAGGTATCACCCATGAAGGGCGTGATGAGATTTGGGAAGAAGAGGAAACTTAGTCCAAGGTACATTGGGCCTTATCAGATTGTCCGTAGGGTAGGCAAGGTTGCCTATGAGTTGGATCTGCCGTCCGATCTGGAGGCAGTACATCCAGTTTTTCATGTGTCTATGTTGCGGAAATGTATTGGAGATCCATCTAGAGTACACCTGATTCGTGATGTCCAGGTGACAGAGGGGTTATCATATGAGGAGAGTCACATAGCGATACTCGATCGTCAGGTTAGGCGACTGCGGACAAAGGATGTGGCCTCCGTCAAGGTCTTATGGCGGAACGAGAACAGGGAGGAAATGACATGGGAAGCAGAGGAGGACATGATGAAGAAGTATCCTCACTTATTCCCTACACCTCCAGGTAACCCACTTTCCTGCGTGTTAGTTTTATTTGGCAATTATGCTTAAGTATTGTTGTACATAGAAGGAACATTAGGGAGGAATGTTTCTAAGGGGGGGGGGGGAGAATGTAATACCCTGTAGTTCAGATCATGCTTTAGAGAACATACGAAAGGAATTGAGACTTAAATTTTAGAATGATGGGTTGACGGAATATTTTCGGACGGGTTGTTAGTCAACTTAGAGGCAGTGTATGTCCAGTTACATTGCGAGTTCATAGGTGTTTCAAAGGCCTAGTACGTAGTTCATTGAGTCTAGTTTTCAACGCAACAACCCGTTCATCGATAGGATATCGGGGTAGAAAGTTATGGAGGTTACAAGTTCAGCGCGCAGTCGGGCAGGAAAGCAATCTCGGTCAGGGGCCACAGCGCCGCGACGCCGGATGCAGGGCCGCGGCGCCGGAAAGCAGGGTCGCGGCGCCGGAAGTTCTGAGAGTTAGCAGAGGTTTCAGCGCCGCGGCGCCGGCTGTAGGGCCGCGGCGCCGAGGCGGGTTTTGCGAGGCCGGGGGGAAAAATCAGAACTGTTTTGTTTTAAAAGAGGTCATGGGTGGGTGCAAAGTGTCCCCCCCCCCCCCCCCCCATCTGATTGTGCATGTCCTATTTATTGACCAAGTTTTGAAGACTTGGTCATTCTTCAAGCTCTGTTCTCTCTCTAAAAATTAAAAGTTCTCCCTTCTCTCTAGAAAATCAAGAAGAAATCAAGGCTTGAGAAAAATCTGAAAAAGGTGGTCAGAAGGAAACTTGTTGGCAAGCTTGTAGGAGTTTTTGTGGAGGTGATTGTGGAAAGAAGACAAGTGAAATTTGTTGGATTATTTGGGTAAGCTCTAAGGTAACAATTCTTTCTCTTTTTGCTAGTTTATGGTGTTGCATGTGAAGAAGAAAGAACTTGTAGTGGTATATATTGCTCTTAGATAACTTGCATGTAAGAAATATGATTTGGATTTGAAGGGATTGAATAAGGTTAGTATGTGAACATGTGGTAACCAAAATACTACCTTTAACTTATTGATTTAGTTAATATGTATTGTGGGGCAGAATTTTACACATCCAAGATTAGGTGTGTAATCCCCTTTGAATTGTTTGGATTGTTGGGCCTTAAAAGTGGCGTTTGGATGTTGAATTCAGACCTTGAAAAGGTGGCAAAGTATGTAGAAACAAAGGAAATGTTGTCCGATTTTTCGTAGAATTTAGTGACTTTGCAGTTGGAATATTCTACGTTGAAGCTAGAGGTTAATAAACGTATTATGGTCATTGTCACGACCCGAACCCGGGCGCGTGACTGGTGCCTTACCCCGGGCACCCTAGTGATACAACATCAGAGTAATCAGCGGAACATAAAACAAGACATGAAATAATATGAAGTGTAAAATAGTTTTCTGAGGAAAGTTGCCTTTCGGCATATATATATATAAACATGAATCCGAACAGTTACATCCCTTTTACAAACTCTGCCCACAACAGTACTACAGACCTCTAAGAATGATGTAACAACAATGGCGGGACAGGGCCCCGCCATACCCCTGAATGTAAGTACCTACAACGACAGGGGACTATACCACTGATAAGCCTCCGGAGAAACGGAGCTTCCCAAACCGCTGAACTGTGATCCTAAGAGCGAGGATCGACGGTGTGTACCTCTACTGCGGCATGAACGGCCCCGAAGGAGGTCGATGCAGCGGTACCAAGTATGTGGCGAAAATCAGTAAATGAAATCATAGTAGTCTATATAAAGCGGGAGACATATATGATAACCAAACTACGATTCCTGATAAATAAGCAGTCATGTCAAGTCAGGGACTCACGCCATCAAAGTCATCACTCAAATATAACTATGGGTCTCACGCCCACAATATCAATCATGCTCGTGGAATACCTTCCTCACCGCTGCGGCGATCTATGATATAAAAGCACCAAGGAATACACATGAACACGTGTCCCACTGTGTCATAATAAAACCGTACGGGGTAAGTACGAAGGCATAGCCGACTACTAAGACCCACAGTACCAACAAGGTCATAAACTGTATCATGAGATCTGTCTAGACCACCACATGATCGAAGCTGGCCACTCGCCCGTAGTATCTAATGTGCGCGTCTAATCCTGGAACTTCCCGCAGCTCCGCATAGGCCACTCACATAGGCCCGCATGAGGTATTCCCCGCATCGGTAGCTACTCCCGGCATCGCCCCGGACTCGCGATCCGCATGGCCACATAGACCGCATGACCACAAAGGCCGCACTAACACGGAACTCTCGTAGCTCGCATAGGTCCCTGGACCCGCATGAGGTATTCTCAAATCATGGTCCCAGACCGCCTGAGTCTACCCCGCATCGGAGGGCAGCTTAACACCCGGTATCATGTCAAGAGGTGAGTGATATAATACTAACATAACAACTTATCGTTAAACAACATAAGCACATCAAGGGAAACCCCTTTACACAAACATCACAAGATACTAACACGTAGCATCCTAACATGTTTACTTATCAAATCAACGAGAAAGTATTACAAGGCTATCACAAACCAACACAATCAAGTTATTCACACAAGGTACTTTCTACTTTATGTTAACAAGTTCGGGTTTTATCCCCAAAGTACATCATACATTAACTCTTTAAAAGATCCGTTTCTTTCACAAAAGTCACACAATACGTAGTATAAAAATAGAGTGATTATCTTTTAAGTAGACCAAAACACTTCCTTTGTAAAATCAAGTAACAACATTATTTTCCAAACGTTCAAGTTTGCCTAATTTCAAATGCTCAAGTTTCTCATTTTGAAAGGTTTAGTAGTTCATAGTTTTAATCACTTAATAACATAATTCTCCTTTAAAACAATTTGAGAAACATATGCCTTATGTGTGAGTAGGTTATTCTTGTTTATAACAATCTTATTAAAGCAACCATGATCTAGGAAATGTAATATCATTTTGTCTCATCTTAGCTTCTATGCGGATGGAGGTTTCTCTTGGTTTTAATAATACTTTATTAGTCAATACATTTCCCTTTATTAGCGTTTCTTTGTGGTTTGTTCGATACTTATTCTCATTTCCGAAATCAGTAAAACATTATTCTTTTTACAAACCAAGTACTCATTACTCACGAATGAGGTTTCACACTTTCTAACAAAATTCATATTAAATCAATTAAGTCAAGTCTCTTATCTTTTAAGATCAAGTCTCTTAACTTCTAAAATCAATAAACCATTCTTTTATCTCTCTTAAGTCGTTATACCTAACTTCCCATAAAGCTAGTATAACTCTTAGCTTTTAAAACCAAGTATTACTCTTCTTTCAAAAGGTTTCTTAATTCTTTTGAAATACTTCAAGATTCTTATATTTAAACTCAAGTCAAAAGACATCGGAGTAAAACCACGTTCGATTAACACACGACGTCGTCACCGTACTATATATATATTCTTTTAAAATATCATGCTCAAGAGGATAGAAAGAATCACATACCTCGCGACGATTATCGACTATTAGCAAAACGCTCCACGGCTATAACCCGGCTAGCCTTGTCCACCTTTCAAGTAGAACATGCTACTTGCAGAACTTTCAACCTATAAAGGCCATATACGTCTATCAACGTCTAGACTACTCTGTAGAATATTCTAAGCAGTAGGTTCTCTATTTTATGGAAAATCGGGCGACTTCCTACCGTTAAACTACACAAGTCTCAGTAAATACGGTCCTATGTAAAAATCTGATTCAATCTTCTACTTTAATATTCTTCTGATGTGATTTCAGTTCAAGTCTTTTCTGTAATATCCTTCTATTACAGTTCAAATCTCTTCTATGAATCTTGTATTCACTTCTATACTACAACAGTATGTAATTTCCAATTACAATATAAGGACAAGAATATTTACCTCGATAAGCCCAAAATTATCCAAGATTTAATGTCGATCCTGAGCAACGTTTAGCTCCTACTCCGGGTTCTCCAACCCGCTCCAAACAACCCTTAGAAGCTCTACGCAACTTCTTCTTAATACTTCAACCAACTGCGAAGATTTTCCTTAGGGTTTCGTTTGTGACTGAAGGGAAGTATAATAGTATTTCTGGGCTTTTAGTATAGGGGTAACCTTGGAATACTACAAGGTATTTGGGCCAAGGTATTTTGGAATAGTAACAATACTTGGAGAATACTTTTCTACCAAGGGGGGGGGGTGTATTTACGAGACAACACTCAAGAGAGGGGGGGGTACTCTCGGCCGAGGCTCACAAAGGGGGAGGGGGAGGCTTTGGACGAAAACCTTACAAAGGGGGAGAGGGGTATTTCAAGACTTAGAAACTATTTTGTGGATGAAGAAGTCTTCAACAAAGGGGGGGGGGGTATTTATAGGCCAACCAATGGCCAAGATCAAGACAAGTGGTGGGCAAGTGTAGGGTCAAGATTTGAACAAGTGTTTGTGGGTCCCACTTGCTCATCAACTACACAAAATATCTACAAATATCCTACCAACCCCTTGACCAAAGTCCTAGCACAAAAAACGTGCCAAGACCCCTTTAGCTTTGTCGTCCACTTGAGGGCCAAGTGTCGCCCTCTCGTTGGTCCAAAATGTTTCATCTCTCGGAAAAATCCGCAAAAATAATAAATGACATAGCCGTAATTTTCCCTTCGCAAAGTTTGGAAAACGTTTCGTTGGAAAACGATTCTTTTCGGGGGTTGTGCACAAAATTTCGACCCTTGCCTACTTAAGGCTTAAACTTTTATACGTACGCCCTCATGTACATACTCTAGAAATACGGGGTATAACATTCTCCCTCCTTAGAAACATTCGTCCCGAATGTTCCTTCTAAGTCTCAAAACACACATGCGCCAGTATAGTCTTCACTGCTATACTTACGAAAACAATCATGCCACACCTGGCCACAATACAACACGCGCAAATACTTACATCCAAGTCCACGAGGAATCACCTCCATCACTACAAAAGCTCCCACTCGAGGTCTAAAATATACTCCCTTCGCACTTTCACTTTACAAAAGAAATGATCACATCTATGTTCGTAACACATGCTCGCTTCTTCCCCTACTCGTCGTACCCTTCTCGTACATTTGAACTCTTTCTCATAACTTACCACATTTACGCTCGCTACATTTCCAAAATCTCTGGGTTACTACCTCCAACTTGATCATCATTACTGGGAACAATCTGGATGGATCTCCGATACTTTTCCGAACATAACAACATGAAAGACCGGACGTACTGCCTCCTACGTCGGACGGCAATTCTAACTTATAGGCAACCTGGCCTATTCTACAAACAATCTGAAAATGCCCAAAAGTTCCTCGGGCTAAGTTTCCTCTGTTTTCCAAAACTCGTCACACCCTTTCCGGGGTGGTACCTTCAAGAAGACCCACCATCAACCTGAACTCCAAGCGTCGTCGCCGATTATCCGCACGACTTACGCTGACTCTGAGTGCGATAACATCTCCTGGATAGGCTTCACCCTATCCACATCCTGCTGAAATAAGAATGAACCAGCTATCTGAACCTTGCCAACATCGAACCAATCGACCCGCAACTTATACTTCCGCCCCTACAAGGCGTCATAAGGCGATATCCGAATACTGATATGGTAGCTATTAAACACTCCCTCAACAGGAGACAACAATCCTCACAGCTACCCCTGAAATCCAAACACTGGCCCGAGGGCGAATGCGATACTGAGACTCACCTGAGTTCCTAACCCTGCCTGGTAAAACTTCAAAAAAACGAAATAGCCGTAACCTGGGCTCCACTGCCTGTCATAAGGTGAAAGTAGGCACCTCGTGCAACCTTACAACCTTCCTAATATAATATCTCGCATAACCCTTTGCCGAGTAGCGGTCCCGATGAAAGACAAGATGGTGACCTCATCGGCCCGACCTCGTCGAACGCATCCACGAACTCGTCTGTTTGGTTAACTAAACTTGGGCCTAACGCCCTCGTGACCCCACCACCTGGCGGGACCACCTCGAACTGACCCCACCATATTACAGGTCGCGGGTTGACCCGCAATCGATCCGCAACCCGACCCGCTATCGCGCAAAACTCTTGTTCCCCGATCCGGAACAATCTCACAATCAAGTCACGAAAACCTAGTGGTCTTCTTAGCTCAACTACCCTCTTTCATTTCATACCACTCAGGGACTTATCACACAAACATATCTCACGTGTACTATGCACTCCGATAAGGGTCAAACATAAATGTAATCTTTTACTCAAGATGGCCTTGCCTCTAAGGTCTCCACGTATAAAACTCTAAGGCTCACACTTTCCTTATCCCCAATCTTACCCTTTTAACTAACCATGATTTCTAATCATAATTAACACCATGCTGTCTGAACACAACACTTATGATATACCCATCTTATCACACATACTAATCTCTAGAGGGTTAAAGATATACCTGTATCTACTGCTTCACTCCCCTCTGTCGTTCTAATCAAACCTGCTCTGTTGGGCGCCTAGCATAACCAGTTGTCGAAGAAGTACGACACTCCCCACGATGACACTTACCACAACGGCCACACCGAGGTGGGGGTGGCCTCCTCTGGCTAACACCCCTTCCTCTCCGAGCCACTGAATCCGGCTGGCTAGAACCTACGTATAGCTGTGAACCAGAAGCCCTGGAGTTCGACTAACCGACATACCGAACGCCCCGAACCTGTGGAGGACCACTCTGCCCTGGCGGAGGTGCATATCCAGTCTGCTGCTGAGGCGATTTGCCTTGAAAGTTACCAAAGAACCCTGCCGATCTGGCCCTCTTTTGCTGATCTTGGTTAATCCGTCGATCTCTACGTTCCTCTGTGTGCTGCGCATAAGCCTGTACGCGGGCAATATCCATGCCTGACTGAAGAGCTACTCTTGCACAACCCTCTCTTAGATAGTCATCAAGACCCGTGAAAAATCGATACATAATATACTCTCTGGTTGCTAACTCCCTAGCTAGTAACAGGTCCATTCCTTTGTAATCCATATTCTCTGTTCCCGGTCGTGGAACTGAAGGCTCATATATCATGGCCGCAGTAGGAACTGCTGCCGCTGTGCTAAACTCTGCTGGGGCTGGCGACGTCGCAGAACTCCCCGAATGAAGCACCACCCCAGGTGATGATTGGGCCTGTGCCCTCGTAACCCTCTGTACTCTACTCGCAGCTCCCTCGGCTGCCTTGCCCTTCTGGGCCCGGGTTGCCTTACGCGGAGGCATAACTGGTAAGGGAAGGAATTACGTTAGAGGGGTCCAACTTATAACACAGCTCTAAGGCACGATCTCAGAGTGAGAAGAATGGAAACCAATCCTAAATATCCTATAGCCTCCTGATTATTGGTGTGGTGCACAACACACCGATAATCAAGACTCTACTAGATACGGTCTGTAGACACTTTCCGAGGATTAACTGCTCTGATACCACTTTTGTCACGACCCGAACCCGGGCCCGTGACTGGTGCCTTACCCCGGGCACCCTAGTGATACAACATCAGAGTAATCAGCGGAACATAAAACAAGACATGAAATAATATGAAGTGTAAAACAGTTTTCTGAGGAAAGTTGCCTTTCGGCATATATATATATAAACATGAATCCGAACAGTTACATCCCTTTTACAAACTCTGCCCACAACAGTACTACAGACCTCTAAGAATGATGTAACAACAATGGCGGGACAGGGCCCCGCCATACCCCTGAATGTAAGTACCTACAACGACAGGGGACTATACCACTGATAAGCCTCCGGAGAAACGGAGCTTCCCAAACGCTGAACTGTGATCCTAAGAGCGAGGATCGACGGCGGTGTACCTACCTGCGGCATGAACGGCCCGAAGGAGGTCGATAACAGTACCAAGTATGTGAAACTGAAATATTGTAAATTAAATCATAGTAGTCTATATAAAGCAGGAGACATATATGATAACCAAACTACGATTCACAATAAATAGCGATCATGTCAAGTCGTGGACTCACGCCTCAAAGTCATCACTCAAATATAACTATGGGTCTCACGCCACAATATCAATCATGCACGTGGAATACCTTCCTCACCGCCGATCCTATGATATAAAAGCACCAAGGAATACACATGAACACGTGTCCCACTGTGTCATAATAAAACCGCACGGGGTAAGTGCGAAGGCATAGCCGACTACTAAGACCAGCGGTACCAACAAGGTCATAAATCGTATCATGAGATCTGTCTAGACCGCCACATGATCGGCCGCCACTCGCGCGATGATCTAATGTCGGCGTCTAGTCCTGGAACTTCCGCGACTCGCATAGGCCACTCACATAGGCCCGCATGAGGTATTCCCACATCGAGGGTAGCTACTCCCCGACATCGCCCGGACTCGCGATCGCATGGCCACATAGACCGCATGACCACAAAGGCGCACACTAACACGGAACTCGTAGCTCCGCATAAGTCCCTGGACCCGCATGAGGTATTCTCGAATCATGGTCCTGCATCACGCGAAGTCTACCGCGTCGGAGGAAGCTTAACCCCCGGTATCATGTCAAGAGGTGAGTGATATAATACTAACATAACAGCTTATCGTTAAACAACATAAGCACAACAAGGGAACCCCCTTTACACAAACATCACAAGATACTAACACACGTAGCATCCTAACATGTTTACTTATCAAATCAACGAGAAAGTATTACAAGGCTATCACAAACCAACACAATCAAGTTATTCACACAAGGTACTTTCTACTTTATGTTAACAAGTTCGGGTTTTTATCCCCAAAGTACTTCATACATTAACTCTTTAAACGATCCGTTTCTTTCACAAAAGTCACACAATACCCGTAGTATAAAAATAGAGTGACTATCTTTTTAAGTAGACCAAAACACTTCCCTTTGTAAAATCAAGTAACAACATTATTTTCCAAACGTTCAAGTTTGCCTAATTTCAAATGCTCAAGTTTCTCATTTTCGAAAGGTTTCGTAGTTCATAGTTTTAATCACTTAATAACATAATTCTCCTTTAAAACAATTTGAGAAACATATGTCTTATGTGTGAGTAGGTTATTCTTGTTTATAACAATCATATTAAAGCAACCATGATCTAGGAAATGTAATATCATTTTGTCTCATCTTAGCTTCTATGCAGATGGAGGTTTCTACTGGTTTTAATAATACTTTATTAGTCAATACATTTCCCTTTATTAGCGCTGCTGTGGTTTGTTCGATACTTATTCTCATTTCCGAAATCAGTAAAACATTATTCCTTTTACAAACCAAGTACTCATTACTCACGAATGAGGTTTCACACTTTCTAACAAAATTCATATTAAATCAATTAAGTCAAGTCTCTTATCTTTTAAGATCAAGTCTCTTAACTTCTAAAATCAATAAACCATTCTTTTTATCTCTCTTAAGTCGTTATACCTAACTTCCCATAAAGCTAGTATAACTCTTAAGCTTTTAAAACCAAGCATTATTCTTCTTTCAACAAGGTTTCTTAATTCTTTTGAAATACTTCAAGATTCTTATATTTAAACTCAAGTCAAAAGACATCGGAGTAAAACCACGTTCAGTTAACACACGTACGTCTACCGTACTATATATATATTCTTTTAAAATATCATGCTCAAGAGGATAGGAAGAATCACATACCTCGCGACGATTATCGACTATTAGCAAAACGCTCACGCTATATAACCCTAGCCTTGTCCACCTTTCAAGTAGAACATGCTACTTGCGTAACTTTCAACCTATAAAGGCCATATCGTCTATCAACGTCTAGACTACTCTGTAGAATATTCTAAGCGAGAGGTTCTCTATTTTACGAAAAATCGGGCAGCACTTCCTACAGTTAAACTACACAAGTCTCATGTAAATACGATTACTATGTAAAATCTGATTCAATCTTCTACTTTAATATTCTTACGATGTGATTTGATTCAAGTCTTTTACGTAATATCCTTCTATTACAGTTCAAATCTCTTCTATGAATCTTGTATTCATTTCTATACTACAACAGTATGTAATTTCCAATTACAATATAAGGACAAGAGTATTTACCTCGATAAGCCCAAAATTATCCAAGATTTAATGTCGATCCTGAGCAACGTTTAGCTCCTACTCCGGGTTCTCCAACCCGCTCCAAACAACCCTTAGAAGTTCTACGCAACTTCTTCTTAATACTTCAACCAACTGTGAAGATTTTCCTTAGGGTTTCGTTTGTGACTGAAGAGATGTATAATAGTATTTATGGGCTTTTAGTATAGGGGTAACCTTGGAATACTACAAGGTATTTGGGCCAAGGTATTTTGGAATAGTAACAATACTTGGAGAATACTTTTCTACCAAGGGGGTGTATTTGAGACAACACTCAAGAGGGGGTACTCTCGTACGAGGCTCACAAAGGAGGAGGCTTTGGACGAAAACCTTACAAAGGGGGAGAGGGGGATTTCAAGACTTAGAAACTATTTTGTGGATGAAGAAGTCTTCAACAAAGGGGGGGTATTTATAGGCCAACCAATGGCCAAGATCAAGACAAGTGGTGGGCAAGTGTAGGGTCAAGATTTGGACAAGTGTTTGTGGGTCCCACTTGCTCATCAACTACACAAAATATCTACAAATATCCTACCAACCCCTTGACCAAAGTCCTAGCACAAAAAACGTGCCAAGACCCCTTTAGCTTTGCCGTCCACTTGAGGGCCAAGTGTCGCCCTCTCGTTGGTCCAAAATATTTCATCTCTCGGAAAAATCCGCAAAAGTAATAAATGACATAGACGTAATTTTCCCTTCGCAAAGTTTGGAAAACGTTTCGTTGGAAAACGATTCTTTTCGGGGGTTGTGCACAAAATTTCGACCCTTGCCTACTTAAGGCTTAAATTTTTATACGTACGCCCTCATGTACATACTCTGGAAATACGGGGTATAACAGTCATTATAGGTTGACGTACTACGTGCGGTATTTTGGACTTAGCAAGTGGATTGACCGAAGAGGTATGTGGAACTTTCCTATCTCTTGAGCATGAATAGTTTTACCTATATATTACGGTAGACGTACAAGACCTTGGTATCCTTTACTCGTTTTGAAAGTGTCCAAGTCGGTGGAGTTAGGGGATTTACTCACTTCTTTAAAAGTAGTAATGATGTCTTAAGTTTTCAAGGTTAAGGGACTTGAAGTGTTTTTAAGTATATGATACTTGTTCCGTTTTAAATCTACAAGTCCCTTGGATATATGAAAAATGTAATTTACTTATAGTATGAAGTTAATATAACGACTTTATGGGCAGTTGGTTATATTAGCCTTATGGAAAGTTAAAAAGAGAGATTTATTCTAAGTAAAATAAGTAAGGATAAATGATGCGAGTTAATGGAAGGCAAATTGATTGTAAGGCATCAATTGTCTAAGGTTTTAAAAGAGTAGAAGTACATAGTACGTTGGGTTAAATTCCCGGATTTCATAAAGACATGTTAGTGCCTTAAGTAAACTAAAATGAGAATGTATATGAACAAGACTAATAAGAAGGTTAGGGGATTTCTTAACTTGCTTATGTTATGTATGGTACCTGGTTTGTGCTAGTGATATATTGTTCGTTACGGGGTCATTCCCCGGGTTGTGGCATTTGCATATTCCGTAGATTTGCTACCCACGATGCGAGGAATACCTCATGCGAGTCCGTAGGGCTCATGCGGGTGAAATAGTCCCATGCGGTAGTCTGACCTATGCGAGGAATACCTCATGCGGGTCCACACGACCCATGCAGGTGAAATAGTCCCAAGAGTAGGATTGCTTAATGATACTGCGGGTGGGTGACCTTGCTTTGATCATGAGCTTCCTATTTTCATGCAGTATAGTATATGCTTGATATTCTCATTATTAGTAAGGCACAGTGTACTGAAATTGATTATTATGCATGTCTCCAGTTATTTTAGACTTGCGAGGTATTTTCAGTATTTTCCAGTTTCGCATACTTAGTACATATTGTGTACTGACCCCCTTCCTCGGGGGCTGCGTTTAGGCCGCATGTAAGGGTAAGCACGTGGTGGATCCTCATTCTTAGGATCACTGGTCGAGTGTCAGAAGCTCCATTCCTCCGAAGGCTTGTTTTGTTGGTACGGTTTTTCCCTGATGCTATAGGTATTATGTACATTCAGGGGTATGGCGGGCCGCATACGCGATTGTTATTCTAAGTGCGTAGTCACGCTTGTGGTTTGAAATGTAAGAACAAGTTATCTTGTTTACTTTTGTCACGACCGAACCGGGCCGTGAATGGTACCTTACGGGCACCCGATGACATACATCAGAGTAACCAGCGGAATATAAAAACAAGACATGAAACAATATGAAGTGAGAAACAGTTTATCTGAGAAATGTTGCCTTTCGGCATATATATATAAAAACTTGCACAGTTACATCCCTTTTACAAACCACCGCCTGTGATACTCTGGACCTAAGAATGTTATAACAACAATTGTGGGGCGGGGGCCCATACCCAGAATGTAAGTACCTGGCGACGGGGGACAATACGAATAAGCCTCAGGAGACACGGAGCTTCCCAAACGCTGAATCGTGACCACATGGCGAGGATCAACAATCGGTGTACCTCTACTGCGGCATGAACGCAGCCCAAGGAGGTCGATAACAGTACCAGTATGTGGCGGAAAATCGTAAATGAAATCATAACAGTTTATATAAAACATGAGACATGTATGATAACCAAACTACAGTTTACAACATAAAAGTAGCCATGTCATGGCAGGAACTTACTCCCTCAAAGACATCCCTCATGCCCGTGGAACTCCTTCCTCACTGCCGGCAGTCTAGGTATAAATCGTATGATACGTATAACATGTCTCGGCCCATCCCATGGGACACGAGGTGGAATCGTGTGGTATACATGTCCCGGCCCATCCCATGGGACTCGGTAAAGAATCGTATGGAATACATGTCCCGGCCCATCCCATGGGACTCGGGAAACAATCGTATGGAATACATGTCGGCCCATCCCATGGGACTCGGTAAAAATCGTATGGAATACATGTCGGCCCATCCGTGGGACTCGGTAAGAATCGTATGGAATACATGTCGACCCATCCCTGGGACTCGGTAAGAAATCGAATAGATACGTGTCGGCCCGTCCGTGGGACTCGGTAATGAATCGTATGGAATACATGTCCCGGCCCATCCCATGGGACTCGGCTATAACCCGGCTAGCCTTGTCCACCTTCCAAGTAGTACATGCTACTCGCGAGCGATCAACGATAAAGGTTATAAGACTCATCAAATACGGTCCTATGTAAGTACAGTTTAATCTTCTACTTAAATATTCTTCTGATGTGATTTCAGTTCAAGTCTTATCTGTAATATCCTTCTATTACAGTTCAAATCTCTTCTATGAATCTTATATTCATTTTCAATAATACTACAGTATGTAATCCCCATTTACAATAGAAGGATAGGATTATTTACCTCGGTAAGCCCCAAAATCCAAGTTTAAAGTCGATCCTGAGCAAGGTTTAGCTCCTACTCCGTGCGCTCCGAGAAACCCTTAGAAGTTCTACACAACTTCTACTTACTACTTGTCACGCCCCGAACCCGGGCCCGTGACTGGTGCCTAACCCCGGACACCCTAGTGATACAACATCAGAGAAAAACCAGCGGAAATACAAACTTAAACATTTTAAATAGACATGGATCAAGATAAAGAAAATAGGCCAACCAAAACGATTGCCTTTCAACATATATATATATATAGACATTTGAACAGTTACAATCCTTACAACCCCGCTTACAATTACTCTGCACCTTAAGATTTTTACAACAACTATGACGGGACGGGGCCGCCATACCCCGAATGTACAAGAACCTCTGCACTCGGGTAACATACAAAAGATAAGCCTCAGAAGGAACGGAGCTTCCAAATACGCTGAAAAGTGATCCTAAGCGGGGATCGGCGGTACCGATGTACCTCTACTGCGGCATGAACGCAGCGGCCCGAAGGAGGTCAAGCAACAGTACCAAGTATGTGAATCAGAATATCAGTAAATGAAATCATAACGATCTATATAAAGCGGAGACATGTATGATAACCAAACTACAGACACCACATATAAACAAATATATCAAGTCGTGGACTCACGCCTCCAAATCATCACTCGTGCGTGGAATTCCTTCCGCCAGCTGGCGATCATGATATAATAACACGAGGTATATGTGAACACTAGGTCCCACTGTATCAATAAAACCGCACGGCAAGTATAACTACCGATCGGGCCGTATCAATATCTTGCATAACCATATCATGAAGGCGACACGTGGCAAGTGCACTAGCCTCGCCAGATCCACCGTCACGTAGGCGACGGGGCAAGTGAATCGGCCAGGCACCCGATCACAACCGTAAGTCACGGCTCCATCCAAACACGACTTGCGAAGGCGACGCGTGGCAAGTACACTAGCCTCGCCAGATCCACTGCGCCACGTGGCGGCGGGGGCAAGTGAATCGGCAGGCACCGATCACAACCGTAAGTCACGATACTTCTCGCGAAGGCGACGCGTGGCAAGTGCGATAACCTATACCAGATCCATCTGCGTCCACGTAGCGACGGCGTAAACAGCTATGCACCGATCACAACCGTAAGTCACGATACTTCGCCATAACCAAAATGGTCACATGTCCACAGAATCCGTCAACGGTGTAGACATGCCCATGTAACAATGCTAATGGAAGCATGCCCGTGGAATCTCCCGTTACTGCCGGTACGTCCAAGTAAGTTCTCCACAAGTCAACCGGCCCTCCATCGAGAGACGCGGTAGTATAGAAACACAATTCTTGCACAACAAAGACTATCACCATAAGCATAGGCAAGTTACACAACAACAAACATAGGCAAGTTACACAACAACAAGCATAGGCAAATTACACAACAACAAGCATAGGCAAGTTATACATAACTCAAGGTACTTTCAGTTTATGTCAAAGTCCGGGTTTTAACCCTAAGGTACTACGTACGTTAAATTCCTTTTAAAGAGATCCATTCCTTTTATAAAAGTCACCCGATACCCGTAGTATAAAATAGAGTGACTCACATTTTTAGGTAAACCAAAACACTTCCCTTTTTAACCACATTCTTTTCCCTAAGGTTCCAGTTTGCCTAATTTCAATTACTCAAGTCTCTTTATTTTAGAAAAGTTTCATAGTTCAATGTCTTAATCTCTTTTAAAACAATTGAGTAACATATGCCATAGGTGTGAGCAGTTTATTCTTGTTTATAACCATCTTATTAAAGCAGCCATGATCTAGGAAATGTAATATCATTTTGTCTCATCTTAGCTTCTATGCAGATGGAGGTTTCTACTGGTTTTAACAATACTTCATTATTCATTACATTTTCCTTTATTAACGCTGCAGTGGTTTGTCGATACACATTCTGATTTCCGAAATCAGTAAAACATTATTCCTTTTAAAAACCACGTACTCATTAGTCACGAATGAGGTTTCACACAAAACTCATATTAGTTCATTTAAGTTAAGTCTCTTATCTTTTAAGAATAAGTCTCTTAACTTCTAAAATCAGTAAACCATTCTTTTTATCTTTCTTAAGACGCTATACCTAACTTCCCATAAAGCTAGTATAACTCTTACGTTTTCAAAACCAAATATTACTCTTCTTTCAAAAAGGTTTCTTAATTCTTTTGAAATACTTCCAGATTCTTTATTATCACACATCAAGTCAGTTATAAGTCAAATCAGTTATCTTTTAAAAACCACAAAGCATATCTTACTTACATAAAGCTGTTATAACCAACTTCCCATAAAGCCGTTATAACACTTTATGTTTTAAACCAATCAAATACATTTAACACGTATGCGTCACGTACTACATAGTTATACACATATCATGCTAGAAAATATAGGAAGAGGTTCACATACCTCGCGACGATTATCGACTAATAGCAAAACGCTCCAAGTACCTCAAACCGTCGGCTACTCCTTAAGCCAAGTAGATCACGCCACACGTAGTACTTCAACCTATAGAGGCCCCAAGGCGCCTATTAACATCTAGCGCTCAACGTAGACTATTCTAGAAAATTCGGCGACTCCCGCACACAGTAAATCTCTTCCTTTATCGAGGCCGCTACCAAGCCAACCAGGGGATTACACGCCTAAGGGCGTGTACAATTCTACTTCACGATAAATCTACACAAGTCTCATGTCTGATCCTATGTAATTACAATTCAGTTCTCTTCTTTAAATTCAGGCTTAAGTCGCAAGACATTGCCGTAAGTATTATTCAGGCTTAAGTCAAAAGACATTGCCGTAATTATTATTCAGTACTATATATAGTATACTTCAACTATATATTCCTACAACATGTAATTTCCAATTACAATAGAAGGTCAAGAGTGTTTACCTCGATAAGCCCAAAATTATCCAAGTTATATGTCGATCCTGAGCAAGGTTTAGCTCCTACTCCGTGCGCTCCAACCCGCTCCAAACAACCCTTAGAAATTCTACGCAACTTCTACTTATAACTTCAACTACGGGTGAAGATTCACTTAGGGTTTCGTTTTGTGACTAAAGGAAGTATAATAGTATTTTCTGGGCTTTGTATAAGTGTAACCTTGGGAATACTACAAGGTATTTGGGCCAAGGTATTTGAGCATTATAACAATACTTGGAGAGTATTTCTATACCACAAAAAGGGGTATTATACGAAAACAACTAGGCTAGGGGGGGTACCCCACGGCTAGACACTACAAAGGGGGAGGGGGTAGGTTTCGGCCAAGGGGCCTTCAAGAGGGGGAGGGGGTATGGTGGACGAAAGCTCTCACTAAGAGGGGAGGGAGGAATTTAACACTTAGAACAATTTTGGATGAAGAAGTTCATCAACAATGAGGGGTATTTATAGGTCAAGCAATGGCCAACCAATGGCCAAGATTAATCCATGTGTTAGGCAAGTGTAAGGCCAAGATCAAGCCAAGTACACCTTATCCATCTACCACACCAACTTGCACAAAATATCCTACCAACTAAAGCCACCTCTTTTCGTCCACTTTGCCGCCCCTAAGCTTCCAATGTGAGGGTGACACATGTCACCCTCCCGTTGGTCCAAAATGTTTCGTCTCTCGGAAAAATCCGCAAAAATTATAAATGACATAGCCGGAATTTTCCCTTCGCAAGTTTAGTAAAACGTTTCGTCGAAAAACGACTATTTTCGGCACTTGTGCCTAAATTTCGAACTTAGCCTAACTTTAAGGCTCAAATTATTATACGTACGCCCTTACGTACATACTCTGGAAATACGGGGTATAACATTCTCCCCTCCTTAGAAACATTCGTCCCGAATGTTCCTTCTCAAGACGGATAACGATAAAGTTCCTCTAACAAGTTGCCAACACCACAACTGGCCACGAAACAACACACGTTCTCTTCCTTCCTTACTCGTCGTGCCCTTCTCGAACACTTGAACTCTTCTAGTATACGTACCACACTTGGCCATCGCTCAGTTTCCAACACTTTGGAGTCACCACCTCCAAACTTGGTCATCTTACTAACCTCAATCTTCCTTAAGGCTATTCCCGGCCTTCACGATCCGCTTCTGGTCGAACATATCCACGAACTCATACGATGGTCATCTAAACTTGGGCCTAGCACACTCGTGACCCTACCACCTGGAGGGACCACCCAGAGCTGACCCCACCTCGAAACAGGCCGCGGGTTGGCCCTTAACATGGCCCCAACCCGACCCACTTAACGCATTACGCTCTTGTTCCCCGATCCGGAACAATCTTATCAATACAGGTCATGAAAGCTACCACTTCCATTTCACACTACCCAGGGACTTATCACACAATACATTCTAGGCATAAAATGCACTCTGACAAGGATCACTTGCAAAATCTTGTACTCAAGACGGCCTTACATCTAAGGTCTCAACTGTAAT
Organism: Przewalskia tangutica; assembly: GCA_029844215.1. Lineage (NCBI taxonomy): Eukaryota > Viridiplantae > Streptophyta > Magnoliopsida > Solanales > Solanaceae > Przewalskia > Przewalskia tangutica. Next base: position 91,442,183 of record CM056723.1, read on the forward strand.
ATTCTAAGGTTCATCATTTTCTCACCCCCAGGCTTCCCCTTTCTCACTAACCATGTTTCTAAATCACATTTTAGCACAAAGCTATCCGAACATAACACTAAACACATCATCAACATCACTACATACAAAACTCTAGAGGGTTAAGGATATACCTGAAAATAGGCGGTTCAAAGGACCGCTAAAACTGGAATCTTCCACCGCGACCTCTACCGTGGCCTGCCGGTGTATGAACATCCTGCCTAGCTATGGAAGGTGAAGAACCCGCATCGATCTAGTAGTCTGTGCTATCCCACGGTGCAAATACCCCGAGTCGGACAGTCTCCCGTCAAATGGCCCTGTCGGCCGCAAGTATAGCAATCTCCCAAACCAGTACGACATTCCCCCCTATGGGCTTTACCACAATGGTCACACTGAGATACGGGTGGCCTCATTCGGCGAACACTTCTACTCCCATGAAAATCTGAAACCTGGGAGCCCTGACCTGCTTCTGAATATCCCGAGGGTCCCGAAGGCTGTGGAGGACCACTCTGTACTGGCGGAGGTACATAACTAGTCTGCTGCTGAGGCGGTCCGCTCGAAAGTCACCAAAGGACCTCGCTATTACGGCCCTCTTCTGCGATCTTGGTCATTCCGTCGATTCTCCGCTCCTCACATCAGTGCATAAGCTGCGTGCGGGCAATGTCCATGCGGTGAAGAGCTACACCGAACAACTCTCGCTAGGTAATCATCGAGCCTCGTAACATATCGGTGCACTCGATCCTCCATACAAGCTACTAACGCGGACGCAGGGCCAATGAGTCGAACTCCACATTGTACTCCCGACCGTGCGCGGATTCTGCGCATGACACCAAAAATCGCCGGCGAGCCTCCTCATCTGTGGAGGCAAGAAGTGTGCAAGAAATGCCTCTAAGAATTCGTCCCATAAAGCTGGAAGTGCATTCTCTCCCCGGGACAGCTCCCACGAATCAAACCAGTCAACTGCGGTATCACGCAGCTGATGCGAACTTAAGACCACTGACTCGGTCTCCGATGCCTTGATCACTCTCGATCCGTCAGAATCGCCGGATGAACTCCTGCGGATCATCCTCGTGCCTCGACCCATAAAACTACGGCGGGTTACATCTCGAGAAAATCCCGTAGTCTCAAACTATCGATCTAGGGTGAACCGGTGCTCACTGGGCTGCTGCGTCCGGCCTATCCTCATATCGGCCACACCTCGGCAATCGCGGGCCACTCGCGTAACCCATCTCCTCTGCTCCGGTGCGGGGTGGAGGCTCAGTCTTGTGGTCTGTAGAGATCGCTGCATTGCTCTACTCGCAGCTCCTGCTGCCGCCACGGGCGGGTTGCCTTGCGCGGAGCATAATCGGTAAAAAGCGAAATACGTCGGAGGGTCCAACTTATCACGGCTTCTAAGGCACGATCTCGTAATGAGAAGAATGGAAACCAATCCTAAATGTCCTGCGACCTCACGATTATAGATGTGGTGCACAACACATCTATAATCAAGACTACTAGACACGCGGTCATAGACACTTTCAGAGGACTAATCGCTCACGATACCACTTTTGTCACGCCCGAACAGTGCGTGTGATCGTGCCTCCAGGGCACCCTAGTGATACAACATCAGAGAAAAACCAGCGGAAATACAAACTTAAACATTTTAAATAGACATGGATCAAGAAAAAGAAAATAGGCCAACCAAAATGATTGCCTTTCAACATATATATATATATAGACATTTGAACAGTTACAATCCTTACAACCACACTTGTGATTGCTACGGACTTAAGATTTTTACAACAACTATGCGGGACAGGGCCCGCCATACCCCGAATGTACAAGAACCTGCGGACTGGGGTAACATACCAAAAGATAAGCCTCAGGAAGGAGCAGACTTCCCAATACGCTGAAAAGTGATCCTAAGCGGGGATCGACAGCCGATGTACCTCTACCTGCGGCATGAACGCAGCCCCCCGAAGGAGGTCAGTACAACAGTTACCAAGTATGTGAAATCAGAAATCAGTAAATGAAATCATAACGATCATATAAAGCAGGAGACATGTATGATAACCAAACTACAGTACACCACATATAAACAGTCATATCAAGTCAGGGACTCACGCCCTCCAAATCATCACTCGTGCCCGTGGAATTCCTTCCTCACTGCCGGCAGTCTATGATATAATAACACCAAGGAGTATATGTGAACACTAGGTCCCACCTGTATCAATAAAACCGTACGGGGCAAGTATAACTACCAGATCAGACCGTATCAATAATACTGTACAACCATATCATGAAGCTGACACGTGGCAAGTGCACTAGCCTCGCAGATCCACTGCGCCACGTAGGCGGGGCAAGTGAATCGCCAGCACCCGATCACAACCGTAAGTCACGGCTCCATCCAAACACCGACTCGCGAAGGCGACACGTGTCAAGTACACTAGCCTCGCCAGATCCACTGCGCCACGTAGGCGGCGGGGCGTGAATCGGCCAGGCACCCGATCACAACCGTAAGTCACGATACTTCGCCGCGAAGCTGACACGTGGCAAGTGCAATAACCTATACCAGATCCACCTGCGTCACGTAGCTGACGGGGGCAAGTAAACAGGCTACGCACCCGATCACAACCGTAAGTCACGATACTTCGCCATAACCAAAATGGTCACATGTCCACAGAATCCGTCAACGGTGTAGACATGCCCATGTAACAATGCTAATGGAAGCATGCCCGTGGAATCTCCCGTTACTGCCGGTACGTCCAAGTAAGTTCTCCACAAGTCAACCGGCCCTCCATCGAGAGACGCGGTAGTATAGAAACACAATTCTTGCACAACAAAGACTATCACCATAAGCATAGGCAAGTTACACAACAACAAACATAGGCAAGTTACACAACAACAAGCATAGGCAAATTACACAACAACAAGCATAGGCAAGTTATACATAACTCAAGGTACTTTCAGTTTATGTCAAAGTCCGGGTTTTAACCCTAAGGTACTACGTACGTTAAATTCCTTTTAAAGAGATCCATTCCTTTTATAAAAGTCACCCGATACCCGTAGTATAAAATAGAGTGACTCACATTTTTAGGTAAACCAAAACACTTCCCTTTTTAACCACATTCTTTTCCCTAAGGTTCCAGTTTGCCTAATTTCAATTACTCAAGTCTCTTTATTTTAGAAAAGTTTCATAGTTCAATGTCTTAATCTCTTTTAAAACAATTGAGTAACATATGCCATAGGTGTGGCGATTTATTCTTGTTTATAACCATCTTATTAAAGCAGCCATGATCTAGGAAATGTAATATCATTTTGTCTCATCTTAGCTTCTATGCAGATGGAGGTTTCTACTGGTTTTAACAATACTTCATTATTCATTACATTTTCCTTTATTAACGCTGCAGTGGTTTGTCGATACACATTCTGATTTCCGAAATCAGTAAAACATTATTCCTTTTAAAAACCACGTACTCATTACTCACGAATGAGGTTTCACACAAAACTCATATTAATTCATTTAAGTTAAGTCTCTTATCTTTTAAGAATAAGTCTCTTAACTTCTAAAATCAGTAAACCATTCTTTTTATCTTTCTTAAGACGCTATACCTAATTTCCCATAAAGCTAGTATAACTCTTATGTTTTCAAAACCAAATATTACTCTTCTTTCAAAAAGGTTTCTTAATTCTTTTGAAATACTTCCAGATTCTTTATTATCACACATCAAGTCAGTTATAAGTCAAATCAGTTATCTTTTAAAAACCACAAAGCATATCTTACTTACATAAAGCTGTTATAACCAACTTCCCATAAAGCCGTTATAACACTTTATGTTTTAAACCAATCAAATACATTTAACACATGTACGTCTACCGTACTACATAGTTATACACATATCATGCTAGAAAAGATAGGAAGAGGTTCACATACCTCGCGACGATTATCGACTAATAGCAAAACGCTCCAAGTACCTCAAACCGTCGGCTACTCCTTAAGCCAAGTAGATCACGCCACACGTAGTACTTCAACCTATAGAGGCCACAAGGCACCTATTAACATCTAGAGCTCAACGTAGAATATTCTACAGAAAATTCGGCAGACACCCCGCAATGGCAGCGTAAATCTCTTCCTTTATCGAGGCCGGCTACCAAGCCAACCAGGGGGGGATTACACGTCTAACCGGACGTGTACAATTCTACTTCACAGTAAATCTACACAAACTGGCATAAAGAATACGTTAGAGGGGTCCAACTTATAACAGCTCTAAGGCACGATCTCAGAATGAGAAGAATGGAAACCAATCCTAAATATCCTATAGCCTCCTGATTATTGGTGTGGTGCACAACACACCGATAATCAAGACTCTACTAGATACGGTCTGTAGACACTTTCCGAGGATTAACTGCTCTGATACCACTTTTGTCACGACCCGAACCCGGGCCCGTGAATGGTGTCTTACCCGGGCACCCCAGTAGACATACATCAGAGTAACCAGCGGAATATAAAAACAAGACATGAAACAATATGAAGTGATAAACAGTTTATCTGAGAAATGTTGCCTTTCGGCATATATATATAAAAACTTGCACAGTTACATCCCTTTTACAAACCACGCTTACAAAGATTACAAACCTCTAAGAATGTTATAACAACAATGGTGGGACAGGGCCCCGCCATACCCCTGAATGTAAGTACCTACAACGACAAGGGACTATACCAAAGATAAGCCTCCGGAGACACGGAGCTTCCCAAAACGCTGAACTGTGACCCTATGAGCGAGGATCAACAACTGGTGTACCTCTACCTGCGGCAAGAACGCAGCCCCCCGAAGGAGGTCAGTACAATATGTACCAAGTATGTGAAACTGGAAAATACTGTAAATGAAATCATAACAGTTTATATAAAACAGGAGACATGTATGATAACCAAACTATAGTTTACAACATAAAAGTAGTCATGTCAAGGCAGGAACTCACTCCCTCAAAGTCATCCCTCATGCCCGTGGAACTTCTTCCTCACTGCCGGCAGTCTAGGTATAAATCGTATGATACGTATAACATGTCTCGGCCCATCCCATGGGACACGAGGTGGAATCGTGTGGTATACATGTCCCGGCCCATCCCATGGGACTCGGTAAATAATCGTATGGAATACATGTCCCGGCCCATCCCATGGGACTCGGTAAAGAATCGTATGAAATACATGTCCCGGCCCATCCCATGGGACTCGGTAAAGAATCGTATGGAGTACATGTCCCGGCCCATCCCATGGGACTCGGTAAAGAATCGTATGGAGTACATGTCCCGGCCCATCCCATGGGACTCGGTAAAGAATCGTATGGAGTACATGTCCCGGCCCATCCCATGGGACTCGGTAAAGAATCGTATGGAGTACATGTCCCGGCCCATCCCATGGGACTCGGTGAAGAATCGTCCATAACATTTAAACCCTCTTTTAAGACAGATTAAGACAATACCATGCCTTCATTTTAAACCAACACATTTTCCCTTTTTAAGGTCAAGTAACAACATTCTTTTCCAAAAGTTCAAGTTGCATATTTTTAAATACTTAAGTCTCTTATCTTCGAAAGATTTCATAGTTCATAGTCTTAATCACTTAACGACGTAATTTCTTCTTTTAACAAAATTGAGTAACATATATCTTATGTGTGAGTAGTTTATTCTTGTTTATAACAATCTTATTAAAGCAGCCATGATCTAGGAAATTTAATACAATTTTGTCTTATCTTAGCTTCTATGCAGATGGAGGTTTCTACTGGTTTTAATATAATTAATTATTTATCAATACATTTTCTTTTATTAACGCTGCAGTGGTTTGTTCGATACTTGTTCTCATTTCCGAAATCAATATAACTTATAGTTAAAAACCAAGTACTCATTACTCATGAATGAGGTTTCACAACTTTTTAATAAAATTCATATCAAGCCAATTAAGTCAAGTCTCTTATTTTCTTAAAATCAACAACCCATTTCTTACCTACATAAAGTTGTTATAACAAACTTCCCATAAAGCCATTATAACACTTTATGTTTTAAACCAACCCAATTCATTTAGCACACGTACGTCTACCGTACTACATAGTTTACAAACATCATGCTAGAAAGGATAGGAAGAGGTTCACATACCTCGCGACGATTATCGACAAATAGCAAAACGCTCCACCGTACTATAACCCTGCTAGCCTTGTCCACCCTTCAAGTAGAACACGCTACTCGCAGAACTTCAACCTATAATGGCCATATACGTCTATCAACATCTAGACTACTCTGTAGAACATTCTAAGCAGAAGGTTCTCTATTCTATGGAAATTTGGGCAGCATTTCCCTACCCGTCAACTACACAAGTCTACTGTAAATACAGCCCTATGTAAGTGCAGTTCAATTCTCTTCTCTTATACCATCCTTCTATAACTTATACTCATTTCTATACTACTACAGTATGTAATCTCCAATTACAATAGAAGGACAAGATATTTACCTCGATAAGCCCAAAATTATCCAAGATAAATGTCGATCCTGAGCAAGGTTTAGCTCCTATTCTGCACGCTCCGATAGCTCCAAGAAACCCTTAGAAGTTCCCAAACAACTTCTACTTAATACTTCAACCAACTATGAAGATTTTCCTTAGGGTTTCGTTTTGTGACTAATGGATATAAAGTAGTATTTCCGGGCTTTAGTATAGAGGTAACTTTGGAATACTACAAGGTATTTGGCTAAGGTATTTTGGGATAGTAACAATACTAGGAGAATATTTCTCTACCAAAAGGGGGGGCTTTTGGACGAAACAACTAGGAAAGGGGGGGGGGAAAGTGCTTCGGACGAAGGCTTCCAAAAGGGGGGGGGGAGCTTGGACGAAAGCTCTACTACAAAGGGGGAAGGATTTGAGACTTGGAAGTTGTGTTTGTGGATGAAGAAGTCTTGCACAAGAGGGGGTATTTATAGAACCACCAAGGGCCAAGATTAAAACCAAATGGAGGGTGAAGATTTGGATCCATGTGAAGAATGAGGTCTTCCAACCAAGTGTCCACCACAATGTTGGGACATATGTCCACCACAACCTTGGGACATATGTCCCCCACAACAAAGAGCCATGTGGCCTTCCACTAGGCACAAAAAAAACGTCCCTACCTACCCCCACTCACCCAAAGAAATATCTTCCAAGACTTGACCATTTGACCTTGTCCACTTGGCCAACATTTTCGTCCAACCCATGCCAACTAAGGGTGACACATGTTGCCCTCCTATTGGTCCAAAATATTTCGTCTCTCGGAAAAATCCGTAATCGGTTAAAATATTAAAAACGTAGAATTTCCTTCACAAGGTTCGGAATCTTTTCCGTCGAAAGTTCACAATTTCATCCTTAACCTAATTAGGGCTTGAATATTCGTACGTACGTCCTCGCATACATACTCTGGAAATACGGGGTATAACAACTTTTGATTAAGGTTAATCTATGAAAGGCGGCCTTGTCGGCTAGCCAGTGATGTTTACTATCTACAGGTTAGGTGTTATGTATGTTCCACTGCTATTCTCTGATGTATACCTGAATGGGGTGCCCCAGTAGGGCACCAGTCGCGGCCCCGGGGTCGGGTCGTGACAAAGTGATTTGACATGGAAAGCCCTAGATTAAGTTAGTTCCTAGCCATAGACATGACAAGAACTAAATTAACATCCAACATAAACTACAAAGAAATAAAACAAGAAACAAGAAATTATTAAGGAATGGTCTCCAATCTTGATCTCCAAAGTTGTGTGAATTGGCAAGGAAGGGAACTCTCAATTCTGACCTAAAGGCTGCTTTTTATATCCTCCAAAATGTTTTCCAGGTTTTCCTTCAGGCCTTGGCCCATTCCCTTTCGAATATTTCATTTTTCCCGCTTCGGTGCCGCGGCCAGAATGGCGCCGCCGCTAAACTCCCTGCGTCTCAGAATTGGGTGTCGCGGCGCTCTGACTCTGCTGGCTGGAGGCGCCGCGACGCCGTCCTATTTCGTGCCCGGTTCTCCAACTTTCTCGTTTTTCGAGCTCTGGAACCTCTGTTTCTGCCCTCTTTTTGCTCTTTTTCCGCCAATGAGCCACTTTAAACCAATATGACTCAAAAGAAAGAAAATATATCCTATGACGACACGTATATGTACAAAAATGGGCAAAAGACTAACTAAAAATGACTCAAAAGGTGTATATAAAATACACCGATCAAACACCCCCAAACTTACCCTTTGCTCGCCCTCGAGCAAAGATCCAAAGAAAGAATTAAAGACAAGAGGAAAAAGGAAATAGACTGACTCAAAGACACTAATCACTTTGCTGCATCATTGTTACTTAGAAAAGCATGAAGGTTAGCAGAATAATATGCAGGAACATATAGTATGAATTTTTAGCATTCTAAAAACATTAAGTTAGATATTTCACAAATTCAATTTAATCGTGCTCAATGGAAGTAAGAATATCTAACTATGTATGTCAATTTCAAAATTCTATGGCATGTTCACTTGCTATTCTCCACTAATCACGGATACACATATTAGAGATCTTCAGGGCTTTTCAGGGTTGTAATGTAGGCTTAGGCAGGGGTAGGTAAAAATAGGCATTTAGGCTCATTTTATGTACCATAAACTCTTTTGCGTTCAACTCTTCCCTTTTCTTTTGATTTTTCTTTCTTCACTTCATACCTATCTTTCCCCTCTTTTGTTTTGAGAGAATGAAGTGTATTATGAATAACAGACACCCCCAAACTTAGGCTTTTGCCTATTTATTATTACTTTTTCACTGGGGTGCATCAAAATTGTTCACTCTTTTTGTCTCTTTTTTTTAACACTTTCTATTTCAATCACCAAAAATTTTCACTTATGGCACAAGAGTGGAAATGTAGGGTGTCAAAGAAAAAGTCTACTTTTTAGGCTCAAAGGGGCTAACTATGGATATTTTTGAATATCATGGATAGACAAAAGTGGTAAGAAAGGGCTAACAAAGAATTGCCTGAGTCATCTCCCTAACATGTATATCCTAACTATTTCGCCTTAAATAGCAAACAAGCATACACAGAGTTTTAATCATAAACAATGCACAAGTCAAGCAAGATACTCCAAATAATCTGATTTCATGAATTTTTGGCATATCTAACCTAAGTGTCTAGATGGTTGCTTCTAATTCCATTACATTATTCAACCTTACTTCACTAGGCGTTTCTAGTAACTACAGGGGCTAAGGGACCCAATTCTTAAGACTCAAGATGGCCCAATTAGACCAAGGATCAGATAGGCAACTGAGTTTCCGTTTCAAAAAGGGAGAAAATCTCACTAGAACGAGGTTTTTTTTGTTTTCATATTGAAAAAGTAATAAGCAACGTAGACCTAAGTGGTCATATTGGATCCTTGGGAACCATCACAAGTACGGCCTCTCCCAGCTTGAGTCTCGTTCAATCCATAAACACGTTCTGGTGAAAGCTTACCCTGAACTCAAGAAAGAATCATCGACAAGATGTTTATCAGAGAGATTTTCTTATGGGATACAATCGAAGGGCTGCAAGGGTGGATGACTCAGTAGGTCCTTGTATGGACTGATTGTGTTCCCTGTCATGATCTTTTTTTAAAAAAAAAAAATATATGACTCAAAAATACTTAAAACAAATCAAGAAGACTCGACATAATAAGACAAATAAAACACCCCCCAAACTTAAATCACACATTGTCCCCAATGTGTGCAAGACTCAAAAAAAAAAAAAACAGGACAACTTACAAACTTGGTTTAATGTGGTGGCGGTGGATAATGTCAGGAGTCCTGTGAGAGTGAAAAGGCTTTGGATTTTTGATTTGGAGGAAGGAAAATCGGATTTAGGGCTCCTTTAAGCTTCAGAATTTCCGTCGCGGCGCCGCGGCCCTGCAATTGGCGTCGCGGCGCCCAAACATCTGCAATCCTCTGAACTTCCAGCGTTGTGGCGCTCTGATTTGGCATCGCGACCCTGAAATTGGCGTCGCGGCGCTGAATCTTTGCGCTTCTTCGATATTTTAGCGCCATGGCTGAATCTTTGCGCCTTCGATCTTTTAGCGCGCCACCACTCTGGCGCCCTTGTGCCGATTTTCTTTTGACTTCTTTTCAGTTTTTGTCCTCCAAATTCTTGGCTCTACACCTGTCATCACAACATTTAAACAATACATCCGTGAGACTGTTCTAAGTAAAAACTAAATTGAATTAAATTGAATTAAATAAAATAACCTTGGGTTGCCTCCCAAGTAGCGCTGTCTTTAACGTCTTTTAGCCGGACGCAAGCTCCTTATTATGTTAGAGTGAGATGGGTTACTAGGCTCATATATTCCGTTTCATTGATCAAATAGGGTTTTAACCTCTGTCCGTTTACCTTGAAGGGGGCTCCCTCTCTCCCTTTTACTTCAACTGCACCATAGGGGAATGCTCTTACCACAGTGTATGGTCCTGACCAACGCGATTTGAGCTTGCCTGGAAACAGCCTTAACCTTGAGTTGAATAAAAGCACTTGTTGTCCTGCTTGGAAGTTTTTCGGGATCAACATCTTATCATGCCATACTTTAGTCTGTTCCTTGTAGATCTTTGCATTCTCACAGGCGTTGTGTCTGAATTCATCCAACTCGCTCAGCTGTAACAGCCTCTTCTGCCCTGCTGCCTTGGCATCCATGTTCAGCTTCCTCATTGCCCAATAAGTTCTGTGTTCCAACTCTACTGGAAAATGACATGCTTTACCAAAAACTAACTTATACGGCGACATTCCAATTGGGGTTTTGAATGTTGTTCTGTATGCCCACAGAGCGTCATCCAGTTTGATAGACCAATCTTTCCTTGAGCCATCCACCGTTTTTTCCAATATGCTCTTCACTTCCCTATTTGACACTTCTGCTTGCCCATTCGCTTGAGGGTGATAGGGAAGTGTGGTGCGGTGGTAGACTCCATATCGGGAAAGCAATGTATTAAGCTGCCTGTTGCAAAAGTGACTTCCTTCATCACTGATGATGGCCCTCGGAGTACCAAACCTTGTGAATATATTCTTTTGGAGGAATCTTTGAACAGTCTTACTGTCATTTTCTTTAGTGGCTACTGCTTCTACCCATTTGGACACATAATCCACTGCCAAAAGAATGTACTGATTTCCAAAGGACGACGGGAATGGACCCATGAAGTCGATCCCCCACACATCAAATAGTTCTACTTCCAGTATCCCATGCGAAGGCATTTCATTTCGTCTTGATATGTTCCCTGTTCTTTGACAACGATCACACTTCTTCACAAAGGCGTGGGCATCCTTAAAAAGTGTTGGCCAATAGAACCCGCTTTGCAGTACCTTTGCCGCTGTTCTTGATGCCCCAAAGTGTCCACCACATTGTAGGGTGTGACAATGAGTGAGAATCTGGTGCATCTCCTCCTCTGGTATACATCGCCTGATGACTTGATCGGCACAGTGTTTGTATAACATCGGCTCCTCCCAATAGTAGTGTTTTACTTCGGAGTAAAACCTCTTCACTTGTTGTCTTGTCAATCCTGGGGGTATTACCTTAGCTGCAAGAAAATTAACAAAATCAGCGTACCAAGGTAACTTAAAAACCGCACTTACTTGAAACAATTGCTCATCTGGGAAGTGATCATTTATCTGCACATCCTTGGTGTTCTGGCTCTCTGTGTTCTCAAGTCTTGACAAGTGGTCTGCAACTGAGTTCTCTGTCCCCTTCTTGTCACGAATCTCTACGTCGAATTCTTGTAGTAGCAGGACCCATCGGATGAGGCGAGGTTTTGCATCCTTCTTTGTCATCAGATACTTTATGGCAGAGTGGTCAGTGTATACTATCACCTTATTCCCAATCAAGTATGGCCTGAATTTCTCAAATGCATACACTATTGCTAGCAATTCTTTTTCTGTAGTCGCGTAATTTAACTGTGCGTCATTCAGAGTTTTACTAGCATAGTAAATGGATCTAAATACCTTATTGATTCTCTGCCCAAGCACTGCCCCCACTGCATAATCACTTGCATCGCACATTAGTTCAAATGGGAGCTCCCAGTTTGGTGCAATGACTATGGGTGCTGAGATAAGCTTCTTCTTGAGTGTCTGAAAAGTGGTCATGCATTACTTATTGAATTCAAAAAGCAACCCCCGTCATTAGCAAGGTGGAAAGGGGCTTTGAAACCTTTGAGAAATCCTTGATGAATCTTCTATAAAAACCGGCGTGACCAAAGAAACTCCTGACCCCTTTTGTTGATACTGGAGGTGGTATATTTTCGATTACTGAAATCTTTGCTTTGTCCACCTCAATACCTTGGTTCGATATTTTGTGTCCCAGGACAATCCCTTTTTTTACCATGAAATGACACTTCTCTCAGTTTAGCACAAGGTTGGATTCTTCACATCGTTTTAACACTGCTTCTAAGTGCCTCAAACATTCGTCGAATGAAGCCCCAAAGACCGAGAAATCATCCATAAAAATCTCTATAGTCCTTTCCACCATGTCCGAGAAAATTGCCATCATATACCTCTGAAAGGTAGCAGGTGCATTGCAAAGCCCAAATGGCATCCTTCTGAATGCAAATGTACCAAAAGGGCAGGTGAATGTTGTATTTTCCTGATCTTCTTACGCTATCGCAATCTGATGATACCCTGAGTAACCATCCAAAAAGCAGTAGTAGTTGTGCCCCGCAAGTCTATCTAACATCTGATCTAGAAATGGCAACGGGAAGTGGTATTTTCTGGTCGCCTTGTTCAACTTGCGATAGTCAATGCAGATTCTCCACCCCGTAACTGTTCTAGAGGGAATGAACTCGTTCCTTTCATCACGACCGAACCGGGCGCTGGGTGCCCTACAGGCACCTGTTGTATACGTCGAGAGAATAGCGTGAACATACATGAAACTTATAAAATAAAATAACGAGAAATTAAACCACAAGGCTAGCCGATAAGGCTACCTTCGGACACATATACATATACATAACAACGATTACATCCCTTTCTTTTACAAACCGACCCACACATGTGACTACAGACCTTAGGAATTACAAGCTGCGGCGGACGGGGCCCATACCCCGAATGTACATAAGTCTACCACATCAGGGAAACCGTACCAAAAGATAAGTCTCCGGAGTGAAAGGAGCTTCTTTCCAAAACTGAACAGAGATCCTAAAAGCAAGGATCACCAACATGTGTAACTAACACCTGCGGGCATGAACGCAGCCCCCCGAAGGGGGTCAGTACAACAAGTACCGAATATGGAACAGAAATAAAATGCAATAACCAAATCATATCTGTATAAAAGAATGTCCTTTTAACTCCTGAAACCAATCATATATTAACTGTTCCTTTCCTTCTTTCGATAAGATTTAACAACAAATTCTTACATACTTACTTAAGAGTTTATGTTATACCCCGTATTTTTCCCGAGTATGTACGTAAGGACGTACGTAGAAATTTGAAACTTGTGTTAGGCTTGGCCGAATTTAATTTTGTTCACAACACCCGTTTAGAGTCGTTTTTCGACGAAACGTTTTCCACGACTTTCGTAGGAAAATTCGGCTATGTCTTTTTAATTTTTGCGGATTTTTAGAGGCGGGCGTGTTGGACCAACGAGAGGCGCCACTTGGCACCCTCCCATTGGCGGGCGTAAGGTCGGTTTGGACGAATTGAAGAGGAGTTGGTAGGATATTTTGTGTGTTAGTTGGTTAAGGACACATGGGTGGATCTTGGCCCTACACTTGCTATGCACTTGGCTAGATCTTGGCCATTGGTTGGCCTTGGCTTGTGCTATAAATACCCCTCTCCCTTTGATGAATTCTTCATCCTTTCCACAAATCTTCTAAGTGTTAAAATCCCTCCCTCTCCCTTCTTGTGGTTCTCGTCCAAGAGCCTTCCCCCTCCCCCCCCTTGGGTGGCCTTATGGCCGAGAGCCTCCCCCTCTCCCCTTAGGGTGCTAGCCGTGGGGTACCCCAGCCTAGTTGTCTTCGTATAATACCCCCTCTTGGTAGAAATACTCTCAAAAGTATTGTTATAATGCCCAATTACCTTAGTAGTATACCTTGTAGTATTCTAAGGTTAAACCTATACAAAAGCCAGTTATACTATTATACTTCCCGTCGGTCCACAAAACCAAAACCCTAGGAAAATCTCCATAGTCCGTTGGAGTATTGTGTAGAAGTTGGTTAGAACTTCTAAGGGTGGTTTAGAGCGGGTTGGGCGCCGGAGTTGGAGCTAGCGATTACCAGGATCGACTTTTATACTTGGATAATTATGGGCTTATCGAGGTATTATCTTGTCCTCTATTGTAATTGGAAATTACATGATTGTTAGGCTATATAGTTGAAGTATACTATATATAGAATGAGCGTTGTTATCGGCAATGTCTTTGGACTTAAGCTTTGAATAATAAGAAACCTTTTGAAAGAAATCTTGAAGCTATGTACATAGGGGTGTATTCTGATGAACTTGTGTAGCTTTTACGTGGAGTAGAATTGTACCCGTTCGGGTTAGATGTATAACCCCACTGGTTGGCTTGGTGGCGGCCTCGATAAAGGAGGAGATTTCTGTTGCGGGGAGAGTCTTCGGATTTTGGTAGAATGTTCTACGATGAGGTCTAAATGTTAATAAGCGCCTTGTGGCCTTATAGGTTGAAGTACTACGTGTGGCGCGATCTACTTGGCAGGAGTAGCGGCGGTTGGAAGTACTTGGGCGTTTTGCTATTAGTCGATACTCGTCGCGAGGTATGTGAACCTCTTCCTATCTCTTCTAGCATGATATATGTGAACTATGTAATGCGGTGAGCGTACGTGTGCTAAATGTATTTGATTGGTTTAACACGTAAAGTGTTATAACGGCTTTATGGGAAGTTGGTTATAACGACTTTATGTTGGTAAGAAAATACTTGTGGTTTTAAAAGGTAAGCGATTTGAACTATAAGCGGCTTGTTATGTGTTAATAAAGAACTTGAAGTATTTCAAAAGATTTTGAATCATTTGAAAGAAGAAGTAATACTTGGTTTTGAAAACTTAAGAGTTATACTAGCTTTATGGGAAGTTAGGTAATAACGGCTTAAGAATGTTTCTTGATTTGAATCGAATGTGTATCGACAAACCACTGCGGCGTTAATAAAAGGAAATGTTTTGTGATTAAGTATTATTAAAACCGGTAGAAACTTCCATCTGCATAGAAGCTAAGATGAGACAAAATGATATTTCTAGATCATGGTCTTTGTAATAAGATTGTTATAAACAAGAATATCCTACTCACATATAAGACTTATGTTTCTCAGATAGTTTAAAAGAGAATTATATTCTTAAATGAATAAGACTATGAACTACGAAACCTTTCTAAAATAAGAAACGTGAACATTTGAAATTAGGCAAACTTGGACGTTTGGATAATAATGTTGTTACTTGATTTTACAAAGATAAGTGTTTTGATTCACTTCAAAAGATAATCACTCTATTTTCATATACTACGGGTATTGTGTGACTTTTGTGAAAGTAACGTATCTTTTAAAAAGTTAATGTATGAAGTACTTTGGGGATAGAAACCCGAACATGTTGACATATAGTAGAAAGTACCTTGTGTGTATAACTTGATTGCGTTGGTTTGTGATAGCCTTGTAATACCTTCGTGATGCTTTGATAAGTAATCATATTAGGATGCTACGTGGGTTAGTGATACGTGATGTTTGTGTAAAGGGGTTTTCCCTTGATTGTGCTTATGTTGTTTAAACGATAAAGTGTTATGTTGGTATTGTACCACTCACCGTGTTTCTGGGGGTTAAGCTGCCCTCCGATGCGGGGTAGACTCAGGCGGTCTGGGACCATGATTCGAGAATACCTCATGCGGGTCGGGGGCCTATGCGGGCTCTGAGAGTTCGAGTTAGTGTGCGGCCTTTATGGTCATGCGGTGCATGTGGCGTGCGGTGCGAGTCGGGGCGATCTTGGGAGTAGCTACCCTCGATGCGGGGTTATACCTCATGCGGGCCTATGAGGCGGCCTATGCGGAGCTGCGGGAGTTCGAGGCTAGACGCGCATTTGATATTGCGGACGGCGACGGCTTTGATCATGTGGCGATGCAGCAGATATCATGATACATTTATGACCTTGTTAGTGCGTAGGTGTTAGTAGTCGGCTATGCCTTCATACTTACCCGTCTTGTTTTATTTGGACACAGTGGGACACTGTTGTTCATGTATTCCTTGGTGCCTTTCTATCATTATTGGCGGTGAGGAAGGTATTCCACGGGCATGATTGATGTTGTGGGCGTGAGACCCGTTGTTATATTGGAGTGATGACTTGAGGCGTGAGTCACGACTTGATATATTGCTTATTTATTGTGAATCGTAGTTTGGTTATCATACATGTCTCTGCTTTATATAGACTACTATGATTTCATTCTGATATTTTTAGTTTCACATACTAAATTTTTGTTGTCTTGACCTCCTTGAGGGCTGCGTTCATCTGCGCGAGTAAAGGTACACCGATCGTTGATCCTCGCTCTTAGGGTCTGATTCGGCGTTGGGAAGCTCGTTCCTCGGAGGCTTATCTTGGTATAGTCCCTGTTGTTGTAGGTGCTTACATTCGGGGTATGGCGAGCCTGTCGTCGTTGTTGTCATATCATTCGTAAGTGCATGAAATCTTGGTGTGGCGGGGTTTGTAAAGCGATTAAAGCTGTTGAGTTGAAAGAGTTGTTGTTTCTATATATTTGCCGAAAGGCAAGTTTTCCTGAGTTATTGTTTATACTTAGTTATTTTATGTTATTGATTTATGTTCACTGATTTTCTCGATGTATGACTCTTTGGGGTGCGGGGTAAGGCACGATCCGCGGGCGAGTTGGGTTGTGACAAAAGTGGTATCGAGCGATTAATCCTCGGAAAGTGTCTCTGAGACCGTATCCAGTAGAGTCTTGATTATCGGTGTGTTGTGCACCACGCCAATAATCAGGAGGCTATAGGATATTTAGGATTGGTTTCTATTCTTCTCATTCTGAGATCGTGCCTTAGAGCTGTGTGATAAGTTGGACCCCTCTAACGTATTTCTTTCCCTTACCGTTATGCCTCCGTGTAAGGCAATCCGAGCCCAGGAGGGCAAGGCAGCCGAGGGAGCTGCGAGTAGAGTTCAGAGGGTTACGTGGGCACGGGCCCAATTATCACCTTGGGTGGTACTTCATTCGGGGAGTTCTGCGACGTCACTAGCCCCAGCAGAGTTTAGCACGGCGGCAGCAGTTCCTACTGCGGCCATGATATTTGAACGCCGGTTCGCGATCGGGAGCAGAGAATATAGATTTCAAGGAGGCGACCATTACTAACTATGGATTTGACTACGGAGTATACCGATGTACGCGAGTCTTGATGACTATCTAAGAGAGGTTGTGCAAGAGTAATTCTTGATTGGGCTTGAGCATGGCACGTATGCGGGCTTATGCGCGTGAGCAGCAGCGAAGATCGGCGGGTTAACGAAGGGCGGCGAAGAGGGCGAGCGGCAAGGTCCTTTAGTAACTTTTGGCGAGTCGCCTCGCGTGAATAGATTATGCACATCCACGGTGCGAAAAGGTCCTCGCGGGGTTCGGGGCGTTCGGGTATCGCGAGGAGTTAGTCGAACTCCAAGGCTTCGTTCGCGATGTGGCCGAGCGTCATCGGGAATGTCATCTTTTAGTTAGTGCTGGTTGTACCTATGACCGTCAGTCGATGTTGAGAGAGTGTCTGGTAGGAGGACTCGACGCCGAGGATCGGTGGGTAGTTCGTCACCTTCCTTAGCTATGCGCCCTACGGGGCAGGTTTGATTAGAACAACTAAGGGGAGTGAAGTAGTAGATATAGATATATCTTTAACACTCTAGAGTTTTGTTTATGTGATAAGGTGAGTATACCTTAAGTGCTATGTTCTGATAGCAGTGTGTTAGTTGTGATTAGAAATCATGGTGGGTTAACCGAGTAAGATTTTGGGGGATAGAGAAGGTGTGAGCCTTAGAGTTTTATACGTAGAGACCTTAGAGGTAAGGCCATCTCGAGTATAGGTGTAGTGTTATGTTTGATCCTTATCGGAGTGCATAGTGCACGTGAGCTATGGTTGTGGGATAAGTCCCTGAGTAGCGTGATTTGAAAGAGGGTAGTCGAGCTAGAAGACCGCTAGGTTTTCGAAACGTGATTAGTGAGATTGTCCCGGATCGGGGAGCTAGTATTGTGCGCGTTGCCGGGTCGGGTTGAGGCCACGTTGCGGGTCAACCCGCGGTAGGTTTGGTGGTGGGGTCAGGTTGTGGTGGTCCCGCCTTGTGTTAGGGTTGTGAGGGTGTTAGGCCCAAGTTTAGTTAACCAGTCTGAGTTCGTGGATGCGTTCGACCGATGGTCGGGCGAGAAGTCGGCCGTCTTCTCTTAGCAAAACGGTTTACTCGGCGGTGTTGATTTTATCGAGAAAGGTTGTAAGGCTGCACGGGTGCCTACCTTCACCTTATGACGAAGTGGAGCCAGTGCAGTTTTTGTTTACGGAAGTTTTACCAGCGGGGTTAAGAACTTCGGTGAGTCTCGAGAATCGCATTCGCCTCGGGCGGTGTGTATTTGGAGGTAGTGGTGGGGATTGTTGTCTCTGTGGAGGAGTGTTTAAGCTACCATTTCAGTTTTGAATGTCGCCTTATGAGGCCTTGTAGGGCGGAAGTGTAAGTTCTTGGTCGATTGGTTCGATGTTGGCAAGATTCAGATAGTTGGTTGAGCTTGTTCCGGCAGATGGATAGGGTAAAGCTTGTCTAGAGGAGGTTACGGCGGCTCGGAGAAATCATGCGGATAATCGGCGGCGGCGGCAGAGTTGAGTTGACGGTCGGTCTTCTTGAAAGTACCACCGGATGGGGTGTGGCGGCTTTGGAAAACAGAGAAACTTAGCTCGAGTTACTTTGGGCCCTTTGAGTTCATGTGAAGAATAGGCGGGTTGCCTATCGTTAGCATTTGTCGTCCGACTTAGGAAGCGATCGTCCGGTCTTCGTATTGTTATGTTCGGGAAAGTATCGAAATCCATCAGTGTTCGATTAATGATGACCACGTTAGAGATAGTAACCGAGTTTGAGCGAAGCGATATCGAAGTTTGGGTGTCACGACGGCGCGATGATCGCATGCGATCGGTACCATTGTTGGGTCGCTGAGAAGGTTTATGCCTCGGGCAAAGTGACAAAAGTGGTATCATGTGGTAAGAATTCGAGTGTGCGAGGAGAGTGCGACTCGTAAGGAAGAAAGCGAGCATGTATGGCGGCGTAGATGTGATCATTTCTTTTGTATGGAGAAAGTGCGAAGGAATTATATTTTAGACCCTTGGATGGGAGGCGTTTGTGATGTTAGAGGTGTTTCCTCGTGGACTTGGATGTAAGCATTGCGCGGATGTTTACGTGGCGGGGATGGCGGGATTGTTCTCGTAAGTATAGTAGGGAAGACTATCTGCGTGGCGTTTGTTTTGAGACTTAGAAGGAACATTCGGGACGAATGTTTCTAAGGAGAGAATGTTATACCGTATTTTTCAGGTATATGCGTGGGGCGTGCGTAGAAATTTGAAACTTGTGTTAGGCTTGGCGAATTTAATTTTGTTCACAACACGTTTAGAGTCGTTTTTCGGCGAAGCGTTTTCCACGACTTTCGTAGGGAAAATTCCGGCTATGTCTTTTTAATTTTTGTGGATTTTTCAGAGGCGGGCGTGTTGTACCAGCGAGAGCGCCACTTGGCACCCTCCCATTGGCGGGCGTAAATTCGGTTTGGACGAATTGAAGGGGAGTTGGTAGGATATTTTGTGTGTTAGTTGGTTAAGGACACGTGGGTGGATCTTGGCCCTACACTTGCTATGCACTTGGCTAGATCTTGGCCATTGGTTGGCCTTGGCTTGTGCTATAAATACCCCTCTCCCTTTGATGAATTCTTCATCCTTTCCACAAATCTTCTAAGTGTAAAAATCCATCCCTCTCTCCTTGTGGTTCTCGTCCAAGAGCCTTCCCCCTCATGGGTGGCCTTGTGGCCAGAGCCTCCCCTCTCCCTTGGGGTGCTAGCCGTGGGGTACCCACTATCCTAGTTGTCTTCGTATAATACCCCTCTTGGTAGAAATACTCTCAAAAGTATTGTTATAATGCCCAATTACCTTAGTAGTATACCTTGTAGTATTCTAAGGTTAAACCTATACTAAAAGCCAGTTATACTATTATACTTCCGTCAGTCCACAAAACCAAAACCCTAGGAAAATCTCCATAGTCAGTTGGAGTATTGTGTAGAAGTTGGTTAGAACTTCTAAGGGTGGTTTAGAGCGGGTTGGGCGCCACGGAGTTGGAGCTAAGCGATTACCAGGATCGACTTTTATACTTGGATAATTATGGGCTTATCGAGGTATTATCTTGTCCTCTATTGTAATTGGAAATTACATGATTGTTAGGCTATATAGTTGAAGTATACTATATATAGAAGCGAGCGTTGTTATCGGCAATGTCTTTGGACTTAAGCACGAATAATAAGAAACCTTTCGAAAGAAAATCTTGAAGTATGTACATGGGATTTGTATTCTGATGAACTTGTGTAGCTTTTACGTGGAGTAGAATTGTACCGTTCGGGTTAGATGTATAACCCACTGGTTGGCTTGGTGGCGGCCTCGATAAAGGAGGAGATTTCTGTTGTTGCGGGGAGGTCTTTGCCGAATTTTCGGTAGAATGTTCTCTGATGAGGTCTAAATGTTAATAAGCGCCTTGTGGCCTTATAGGTTGAAGTACTACGTGTGGCGCGATCTACTTGGCTTAAGGAGTAGCCGGCGGTTGGAAGTACTTGGGCGTTTTGCTATTAGTCGATACTCGTCGCGAGGTATGTGAACCTCTTCCTATCTCTTCTAGCATGATATATGTGAACTATGTAATGCGGTGAGCGTGCATGTGCTAAATGTATTTGATTGGTTTAACACATAAAGTGTTATAACGGCTTTATGGGAAGTTGGTTATAACGACTTTATGTTGGTAAGAAAATACTTGTGGTTTTAAAAGGTAGCGATTTGAACTATAAGCGGCTTGTTATGTGTTAATAAAGAACTTGAAGTATTTCAAAAGATTTTTGAATCATTTGAAAGAAGAAGTAATACTTGGTTTTGAAAACTTAAGAGTTATACTAGCTTTATGGGAAGTTAGGTAATAACGGCTTAAGAATGTTTTACTGATTCGGAAATCAGAATGTGTATCGACAAACCACTGCAGCGTTAATCAAAGGAAATGTTTTATCAGATTAAGTAGTATTAAAAACAGTAGAAACTTCCATCTGCATAGAAGCTAAGATGAGACAAAATGATATTTCCTAGATCATGCATTTCTTGTAATAAGATTGTTATAAACAAGAATATCCTACTCACATATAAGACTTATGTTTCTCAGATAGTTTAAAAGAGAATTATATTCTTAAATGAATAAGACTATGAACTACGAAACCTTTCTAAAATAAGAAGCGTGAACATTTGAAATTAGGCAAACTTGGGCGTTTGGATAATAATGTTGTTACTTGATTTTACAACGATAAGTGTTTTGATTCACTTCAAAAGATAATCACTCTATTTTCATATACTACGGGTATTGTGTGACTTTTGTGAAAGTAACGTATCTTTTAAAAAGTTAATGTATGAAGTACTTTGGGGATAGAAACCGAACATGTTGACATATAGTAGAAAGTACCTTGTGTGTATAACTTGATTGCGTTGGTTTGTGATAGCCTTGTAATACCTTCGTGATGCTTTGATAAGTAATCATATTAGGATGCTACGTGTGTTAGTGATACGTGATGTTTGTGTAAAGGGTTTTCCTTGATTGTAATAAATGTTGTTTAAGCGATAAGCGTTATGTTGGTATTATACCACTCACCGTGTTTCGGGGTTAAGGCGCCCTCCGTCTGCGGGGTAGACTTCGGTGATGCAGGACCATGATTCGAGAATACCTCATGCGGGTCGGGGGCTATGCGAGCTACGAGTTCGAGTTAGTGTGCGGCCTTTATGGTCATGCGGTCTATGTGGCGTGCGGTGCGAGTCGGGGCGATGCGGGAGTAGCTACCCTCGATGCGGGGTTATACCTCATGCGGGCCTATGAGGCGGCCTATGCGGGCTGCGGGAGTTCGGGGCTAGGCAGCGCACATTTGATATTGCGGACGGCGACGGCTTTGATCATGTGACGATGCAAGCAGATATCATGATACATTTATGACCTTGTTAATGCGTAGGTGTTAGTAGTCGGCTATGCCTTCATACTTACCCCGTACTGTTTTATTTGGACACAGGTGGGACCTGTTGTTCATGTGTATTCCTTGGTGCCTTTCTATCATTGACTGCCGGCGGTGAGGAAGGTATTCCACGGGCATGATTGATGTTGTGGGCGTGAGACCCATTGTTATATTGGAGTGATGACTTGAGGCGTGAGTCACGACTTGATATATTGCTTATTTATTGTGAGCGTAGTTTGGTTATCATACATGTCTCGCTTTATATAGACTACTATGATTTCATTTCTGATATTTTTAGTTTCACATACTGCACTGTTGTCGACCTCCTTGAGGCTGCGTTCATGCCGCAGTAAAGGTACACGATCGTTGATCCTCGCTCTTAGGGTCACGATTCGGCGTTGGGAAGCTCAGTTCCTCGGAGGCTTATCTTGGTATAGTCCTGTTGTTGTAGGTGCTTACATTCGGGGTATGGCGGAACCCTGTCCGTCGTTGTTATCATATCATTCGTAAGTGCAGAATCTTGGTGTGGGCGGGGTTTGTAAAAGGATTAAAGCTGTTGATTGAAAGAGTTGTTGTTTCTATATATATGCGAAAAGGCAAGTTTTCCTGAGTTATTGTTTATACTTAGTTATTTTATGTTATTGATTTATGTTCGCTGATTTTCTCGATGTATGACTCTTTGGGGTGCGGGGTAAGGCACGATCCGCGGGCGAGTTGGGTTGTGTGATTTAATCGGCATTTTCACATAACTTACATATCTTACATAACATAATCCGGCCCGCCTGTGGGGCTCGGTGTACTGTGGAATCATATAACATAATCCGGCCCGCCTGTGGGGCTCGGTGTACTGTGGAATCATATAACATAATCCGGTCCGCCTGTGGGGCTCGGTGTCTTGTGGAATCATATAACATAATCCGGCCGCTTTGTGAGGCTCGGTGTAAGATGGCGTAACCGGCACATGTGAAGGCTCGGGGTAATATGGCGTGTCCGGCCTATGTGTAGGCTCGGTGTATCTCATAACGTGTCCGGCCTATGTGTAGGCTCGGTGTATCTCATAACGTAATCCGGCCTATTTGTAGGCTCGGTGTATTTCATAACGTAATCCGGCCTATTTGTAGGCTCGGTGTATTTCATAACGTAATCCGGCCTATTTGTAGGCTCGGTGTATTTCATAACGTAATCCGGCCTATTTGTAGGCTCGGTGTGATTTTCCTTACATAACATTTTCAAACCATCTTTTCACTTCTTCTTAAGTCGTCATAACAACTTCCCATAAAGCTATTATAACAACCTTTCATTTTTGAGAACTTAAGACACTTTTATTCTTACAACATTAGGAAAACTAGATCCAAAAATACTACGTACATACATACTTAAAAAGAATCATAGAACTCCTTTCTTTTTAAAGCTAAAGTCACACACTCTTTTGGAAGCCATCTTCTTATCTTTTGAAATAAATTAAGAAGTCATACTTGTAAAATTAAGTCATTTCCACTTATAAAATCAAGGCTTATAGCCTTAACACCTCGTAGCATACACTCTTTCAAATCATGTCGCTTATACTTTAGAAATCAAGTCCCATAACTTGAAAAATAAAGTTTCATAATCCTTTAAAGAAGATCAAAGTTCATAGTCTTAAAACTTCATAACATACATTCTTTAAAGTCCGTTTACTTATACTTGTAAAATCATGTCATCTACACTTTTAAAACCAATCCCCTTTTCACATATAAATTCAAGTCATTTTCAAACATAAAAATCAACTTACATACTTACTTTAAATAAATCAAGATACATAGCCCTTAAATCAAATCTCATAATTTCCTAACCATCCTTACCAATGTCTCCCATAAGACCTGGTAAGGACTTAGGACAATTTAAACATACTCTTAACTTAGATTCAACAATGTAAATACTTCTTCACTTCTAAGAGTAGAAGGAATCTTAAAATGTTATCACATGGATATTTCATACGTAGGATCATGCCAAAGAAAGAAGAGGTTCACATACCTCGCGACGATTGTCGACAATTAGCAAAATGCTCCAAAGTACTTCAACCTTGAGCTATTCCATTCTTCAAGTAGGATACGCTAAACTTAGTACTTCAACCTATCATGGCCACAATACGTCCATTAACCTCTTACTTTTAAACGTAGAATATCCTAAGTGCCAAGTCACTAAATTCTACGGAAAATCGGACAACACCTCCTTTGTTTTTACTAACTTTTCCACCTTTTTCAAGGCCGAAATACAATAACCAAACAGCCCCAATTGGCTCACCACAATCTATAAGGTAGTCTAATACAAATGAATAACAGACTATGCAACTACTAGTCCAATTTTCGGCCATAATGAAAACAACAATACCAATTCTTATCAAATTTCCATTTCAATCCAAATTGGTAGCATAACATGACATCAAGTCGCATTTGATTATAACTACCATAATCTTCAAATAAGTGACATGCGACGATTTCTAATAAACGACCAATTTGTAATCCAACTTAACATGGCTTTACATTACATTACGGATTTCCAAGGCTAAAAATCGATCCATAATCATTATAACTTCAACACATATACCTCATGCTAGCAACAAGTAAAGCTAATCAACAATATAAATAATCTTGTAACACTTTCAAAGAACAAGATTATACCTCAACGATTCTTAATCTAATCTTCAAAACCGAAGTTGCTCCTTAGCAACCTAGAGCCTCTTCAAGACACTTCAATCCGCTCCTTGAGACCCTTAGAACAACACCAACAATTTTCCTTCAACTTCTAAGCAAAATCTAGAAAGACAACTAGGTTTCCGCTTTGCGACTAACGTAAACTACCTTTTCCAAGATTTTTCTATTGAGATATGCTTACAATACACATAGGAACCTTGGTTTAAAGTGTGGAGCTTAAAGAACAAGAAACGAAATTTTTTCTTTCTTTCCCATGTAGAACCCGAGAGCTTATTGCTCTTGTTCTTCAAATTCTTGTGAAATGTGGCTAAGTGTTGGCTCTCTCTTGCTACTAGTAGTATAATAAAGGGACATGGAGGGTTGGGATTAGCACAAATGTGAGGTTTGGATGAAGTCTTAGTAAATATCAACAAGTGGTCCCATTGACCAAGTCAACATTGTCAAGCTTTACTACTTGCAAGATTAGTCTTCCTAACAAGGGTCAAATGACCCTTGTGTCCAAGTTCAAATTCGTCCAAGGCTCACTTAAGGGGGGGTGACACGTGTCGCCTCCCATTAAATCCTGATAGTACGTTTTCCGACAATTTCATAATTCAGATAAATTTTTGCAAGTCTCAATTCTTAACACTTGTGAGTTCTTACGTACGTTCTTAAAACATGTCTTGAAAATACGGGGTGTAACATTCTTCCCCTCTTAGAAACATTCGTCCTCGAATGTTCTTTCGGAGTCAAACTTAAAATTAGCGACATAGTTTCCTTTCACAACCCGACATACTAATAATGCCACACATGGCCCTAATTCCTCGCACGCATGCTTGTCATCATAAGCCAAAGAGATTATCTTTTCGTACTTCCAACTTATACTAGCATACATACATAACTTCCATACCAATTACGGCCTCAAATCTTTGGAGTAACTCTATAAAACAATATAAGGCCATTTAAACTTTCATGACTGGTTCGGTGGAACGCGTCCACGAACCCGTAAAACAATTAACTAGACTTGGGCCTTGCACCCTCGTGACCCTGTCACGTAGCGGAACTACTACTAACTAATCCTACTCTATTCCAGGCCATGGGGAGACCCGTAACAGGTCCTCCACCCGACTTCGGTGTCTTAACTCTTATCCTTGTGCGACTTAAAATCTTATTGCGGAGAAAGCCTTATATACCTAAGGTCTCGGCAGTAATCAATATTCTTAGGCTCGCAATTTCCATGCTCCAAGCCTACCTTACCAGTCCCCCAATAAACGGGTACAAAAACTTCTCATAAAACCAAAACCATGTTGTCTCCATCACAACACCCATTACTCACTCTATGCGGACCTCATCCGTACAATTCTCTTAAGCCTACTCAGCGACTTAATCTATTAACATGACATTCCGTTAGGTTCCTTAACATGGCTTCTTAAGGGTTCACTACCTTATCAGACAGCTCATCCTTTCCCAATTATCTCAAATAAAACATAAGATCTTAGCGAGAATTCATTAACTATCCCATACCTTCCCGGTATCTAGTTAGTCTTTACCAATTCACGAAATCTAACATCATTCTAGGCAACACGCGTCGACCTCATACATAACTCCGTATAGATGTATGTCACAATACCACTATACTACAATCATTACCAACCTGGATACGCAATCCACATAGTCTTTCCTGGGTCACTGCTGCCTTTCTCGTAGCTGCAAACAACATAACTCGTTAGGGAGGCGACCTTAACAACACGCCTCTATCGCACGATCTCGGTGAGAAGAATGGAAACTAATCCTAAATGTCCTGCGACCTCACGATTATAGATGTGGTGCGCACACCGATAATCAAGACTACTAGACACGATGCGTAGACACTTTCAGAGGACTAAGCGCTCGATACCACTTTTGTCACGACCGACCCGGGCATGGCGGTGCCTACACGGGCACCTGTTCGTATCGTCGGAGAATAGCGGCGGAACATACATGAAACTTATAAAATAAAATAACGAGAAATTAAACCACGGCTAGCCGATAAGGCTACCTTCGGACACGTATACATATACATAACAACAATGATTACATCCCTTTCTTTTACAAACCGACCCACGACATGTGACTACAAACCTCTAGGAATTACAAGCTGCGGCGGGACAAGGCCGCCATACCACGAATGTACATAAGTCTACCACATCGAAGCCGTACCAAAGATAAGCCTCGGAGTGAAAGGAGCTTCTTTCCAAAGCGAACAAAGATCCTAAAAGCAAGGATCACCAGCGTATGTACCTAACACTGCGGGCATGAGCGGCCCAGAAGTCGATTACAACAGTGCGAATATGGAGCAAATAAAATGCAATAACCAAATCATATACGTATAAAAGAATGTCCTTTAACTCTCGAAACCAATCATATATTAACCGTTCCTTTCTTTCGATAAGATTTAACAACAAATTCTTACATACTTACTTAAGAGTTTAATCCAGCCTTTTTCACATAACTTACATATCTTACATAACATAATTCGGCCCGCCTGTGGGGCTCGGTGTACTGTGGAATCATATAACATAATCCGGCCCGCCTGTGGGGCTCGGTGTACTGTGGAATCATATAACATAATCCGGCCCGCCTGTGGGGCTCGGTGTACTGTGGAATCATATAACATAATCCGGCCCGCCTGTGAGGCTCGGTGTAAGATGACATAACCCGGCCTATGTGAAGGCTCGGGGTAATATGGCGTAATCCGGCCTATGTGTAGGCTCGGTGTATCTCATAACGTAATCCGGCCTATTTGTAGGCTCGGTGTATTTCATAACGTGAATCCGCCTATTTGTAGGCTCGGTGTATTTCATAACGTAATCCGGCCTATTTGTAGGCTCGGTGTATTTCATAACGTAATCCGGCCTATTTGTAGGCTCGGTGTGATTTTCCTTACATAACATTTTCAAACCATCTTTTCACTTCTTCTTAATTCGTCATAACAACTTCCCATAAAGCTATTATAACAACCTTTCATTTTTGAGAACTTAAGACACTTTTATTCTTACAACATTAGGAAAACTAGATCCAAAAATACTACGTACATACATACTTAAAAAGAATCATAGAACTCCTTTCTTTTTAAAGCTCAAGTCACACACTCTTTTGGAAGCCATCTTCTTATCTTTTGAAATAAATTAAGAAGCCATACTTGTAAAATTAAGTCATTTCCACTTATAAAATCAAGGCTTATAGCCTTAACACCTCGTAGCATACACTCTTTCAAATCATGTAAACATACTTTAGAAATCAAGTCCCATAACTTGAAAAATAAAGTTTCATAATCCTTTAAAGATGATCATAGTTCATAGTTTTAAAACTTCATAACATACATTATTTAAAGTCCTTTTAATTATAGTTGTTAAATCATGTAATCTACACTTTTAAAACAAATCCACTTTTCACATATAAATTCAAGTCATTTTCAAACATAAAAATCAACTTACATACTTACTTTAAATAAATCAAGATACATAGCCCTTAAATCAAATCTCATAATTTCCTAACCATCCTTACCAACGTCTCCCATAAGACCTAGTAAGGACTTAGGACAATTTAAACATACTCTTAACTTAGATTCAACAATGTAAATACTTCTTAACTTCTAAGAGTAGAAGGAATCTTAAAATGTTATCACATGGATATTTCATACGTAGGATCATGCCAAAGAAAGAAGAGGTTCACATACCTCGCGACGATTGTCGACAATTAGCAAAATTCTCCAAAGTACTTCAACCTTGAGCTATTCCATTCTTCAAGTAGGATACGCTAAACTTAGTACTTCAACCTATCATGGCCACAATACGTCCATTAACCTCTTACTTTTAAACGTAGAATATCCTAAGTGCCAAGTCACTAAATTCTACGGAAAATCGGACAGCACCTCCTTTGTTTTTACTAACTTTGCCACCTTTTTCAAGGCCGAAATACAATAACCAAACAGCCCCAATTGGCTCACCACAATCTATAAGGTAGTCTAATACAAATGAATAACAAACTATGCAACTACTAGTCCAATTTTCGGCCATAATGAAAACAACAATACCAATTCTTATCAAATTTCCATTTCAATCCAAATTGGTAGCATAACATGACATCAAGTCGCATTTGATTATAACTACCATAATCTTCAAATAAGTGACATGCGACGATTTCTAATAAACGACCAATTTGTAATCCAACTTAACATGGCTTTACATTACATTCACAGTTTCCAAGGCTAAAAATCGATCCATAATCATTATAACTTCAACACATATACCTCATGCTAGCAACAAGTAAAGCTAATCAACAATATAAATAATCTTGTAACACTTTCAAAGAACAAGATTATACCTCAACGATTCTTAATCCAATCTTCAAAACCGAAGTTGCTCCTTAGCAACCTAGAGCCTCTTCAAGACACTTCAATCCGCTCCTTGAGACCCTTAGAACAACACCAACAATTTTCCTTCAACTTCTAAGCAAAATCTAGAAAGACAACTAGGTTTCTGCTTTGCGACTAACCCGTAAACTACCTTTTTCCAAGATTTTTCTATTGAGATATGCTTACAATACACATAGGAACCTTGGTTTAAAGTGTGGAGCTTAAAGAACAAGAAACGAAAATTTTTCTTTCTTTCCCATG
This sequence comes from Przewalskia tangutica, assembly GCA_029844215.1. Lineage (NCBI taxonomy): Eukaryota > Viridiplantae > Streptophyta > Magnoliopsida > Solanales > Solanaceae > Przewalskia > Przewalskia tangutica. The sequence continues at coordinate 91,471,707 of CM056723.1, forward strand.
TAGAACAGAGCTTGCTCTTGTTCTTCAAATTCTTGTGAAATGTAGATAAGTTTTGGCTCTCTCTTGCTAGTAGTATTATACTAAAGGGACATGGAGGGTTGGGATTAGCACACATGTGAGGTTTGGATGAAGTCTTAGTAAATATCAACAAGTGGTCCCATTGACCAAGTCAACATTGTCAAGCTTTACTACTTGCAAGATTAGTCTTCCTAACAAGGGTCAAATGACCCTTGTGTCCAAGTTCAAATTCGTCCAAGGCTCACTTAAGGGGGGGTGACACGTGTCGCCTCCCATTAAATCCTGATAAATGCGTTTTCCCGACAATTTCATAATTCCGATAATTTTTTGCAAGTCTCAATTCTTAACACTTGTGAGTTCTTACGTACGTTCTTAAAACATGTCTTGAAAATACGGGGTGTAACACTTTCGTTGGTCATGTTATACCCCGTATTTCCAGAGTATGTACGTAAGGGAATACGTACAAAAAGTTTAGCCTTAAAGTTTAGGCTTGGACGATTTTTTGGGCACAACTCGCAAAACGAATAGTTTTCCGACGAAACGTTTCCACGACTTCGTAGGGAAAATTCGGCTATGTCATTTAGTATTTTTGCGGATTTTTAGAGACAAAACATTTTGGACCAGCGGAGAGGCGACACTTGGCACCCTCCAATTGGTGGACTTGAATCGTCCATGGGACGAATTGGAGTAAGTTTGGCACGTTTTTGTGCCTTGCATAAAGTCAAGGAGTTGGTAGGATATTTGTGTTTAGTTAATCCTCACCCTACACTTGCCTTGCACTTGTCTTAATCTTGGCCATTGGTTGGCCACCTCTTGACCTATAAATACCCGCCAGAGATGAAGAGTTCTTCATCCACAAATTACTTTCAAGTCTTGAAAAACCCTCTCCTCTCCCTTGTAGCCTCTTTCGTCCAACACTCCCCCCCCCCCCTCCCCTTGTGAAGTTTGGCCGAGGGCCTACCCCCCCTAGCCTAGCCGAAATCTACCCCCCCTCCCTTGGTAGAAAAGTTGCCTTCTAGTATTGTTATAATGCCCAAAATACCTAGCCCAAATCCCTTAGTACTTAGTAGAAGTTGTGAAGAACTTCTAAGGTTTCCTTAGACATACAACTTAGGAGCAAAACCTTGCTCAGTGACTTTATCTAGGATATTATTGGGCTTACAGAGGTAACTAATCCTAACCCTCTTTTGAATTAGAGAATACTTCTTTGTTGTAGTATTAGAATAAGTATAAATACTTAGAAGAATATTGCGAATAGAATTGGTATTATCACGATGAAGGGTTTAAAGAAGAATAATTGAACTATGCTTATATAGAATTTGTTTTCTGATGAGACTTATATAGCTCACCGGGTAGGGAAGTGCTGCCCGACTTTCCGTAGAATTGTGAACATCTGTTTAGAAAGACCTTCACAGTAGTCTTTGATAGATGTCTGTGACTATTATAGGCTGACTCTCTGCGTGACATATTGACTTGGCGGTGGTTTTATTTGAGAAGGTATGTGATTCTTCCTAAAGCATGATATTTTATAATATATATGTAGTACGGTAGACGTACATTTGTTAACTGAATAATGACTACGGCAATGTCTTTGACTTAAGCCTGAATAATACTTACGGCAATGCCTGGCTTAAGCACGAATAACACTTACAGCGATGCCTGGCTTAAGCTTTGAATAATAAGAAGCGAAAGCTTTTCAAAAGAATCTTGAATCATTTTTATGAAGAGAACTAAGCGGTTTTAAAGCGAAGCTTAAGAGTTATACTAGCTTTATGGGAAGTTAGGTATAACCACTTAAGATTAATAAAAGGAACAATTTACCTATGTGTTTGTAACAGACTTATATTGATTGGTGAAAAGAATAATAAAATGGTTTGATAAGTGGACATGATATGATGCTATGTGTGTTAGTGTCTTGTAACGTTTGTGTAAAAGAGTATTCTTGTTGTGCTTATGTTGTTTAACGATAAGCTGTTAGGTTAGTGTAACATCACTCACCTCTTGACATATTACCGGGGGTTAAGCTGCCCTCCGATGCGGGGTAGACTCGGTGATGCAGGACCATGATTCGAGAATACCTCATGCGGGTCCAGGACCTATGCGAGCTACGGGAGTTCGGAGTTAGTGTGCGGGGTTATACCTCATGCGGTCTATGTGGCCATGCGGACTACGAGTCCAGGACGATGCCGAGGAGTAGCTACCCTCGATGCGGGGTTATATACCCTATGCGGGCCTATGTGATTGGCATATGCGGACTACGGGAGTCCAGGATTAGGCTTGCATTGTGATACTACGGGAAATTGGCCCTGCTTCGATCATTCGCAGCCTAGAAAAGACCTGTTACAGTTTACCTATTGCTGCTCTTGTTTGTGATGTGGCACTATGTGTCACGACCCGTTCCGGGGCCCGTGACTGGTGCCTTACCGGGGCACCCAAGTAGTCATACATCAGAGAAATCAGCGGAAATATAAAACAAGACATGAAACAGTTTATAAAATAAGACACAGTTTATGTGAGAAAAACACCGCCTTTCGGCATATATATAATCATAGTTCAGCAGTTACATCCGACAATCGCATAAACATGACTACTGCACTCTAAGGAAATATACAACTATGGCGGGACAGGCCCGCCATACCGATCAGTACAAAACTATCTACAACAGGAGATCATACCAAAAGTAGAGCCTCGGAAGAGATGGAGCTCGACACCAACGTAGAGATCCTAGGAATGCGGATCTAACACTGCTTGCCCTTGCGGCATGAACGCAGCCCCGAGGAGGTCAAGACAACAGTACTAAGTATGCGAAATCAAAGTACTTAAATGAAACATATCATTTTTAAAACCAGTTTACAAATATGTATGAAACAACCAAGGAAACCGCACATAGTGCCACATCACAAACAAGAGCAACAATAGGTAACTGTAATGAGTCTTGTCTAGGCTGCGAATGATCGAAACAGGGCCACTCGCCCCCATCATCATTCTGCAAGCCTAATCCTGGACTCCCGGAGTCCGCATAGGCCACTCACGTGGGCCCGCATGAGGTATAACCCCGCATCGAGGGTAGCTACTCCTCGGCATCGTCCTGGACTCGCTGTCCGCATGGCCACACAGACCGCATGAGGTATAACCCCGCATACTAACGGCCTACTGGAGTAGCTCCGCATAGGCCCCCTGGACCCGCATGAGGTATTCTCGAATCATGGTCCCAGACCGCCTGAGTCTACCCCGCATCGGAGGGCAGCTTAACCCCCGGTATCATCTCAAGAGGTGAGTGATAGTATACTAACATAACAACTTATCTTTAAACAACATAAGCACAACAAGGATACTCACCTATACAAACGTTACAAGATACTAACACACATAGCATCATATCATGTCTATTTATCAAACCATCTTTATTATTCTTTTCACAATACAAGTCCATTATAAACACATAGGCAAACTTGTTTCTTTTATAAATCTTAAGTGGTTATACTTACTTCCCATAAAGCTTAGTATAATTCTTAAGCTTCGCTTTAAAACCAATTAGTTCTCTTACATAATATGATTCAGAGTCTTTTGAAATGTTTTCGATTCTTTATTATTCAGCTTAAGCCGTGAGGCATTCTGAGTATTATTCAGCTTAAGCGTGAGGCATTGCCGTAAGTATTATTCAGGCTTAAGCCGTGAGGCATTGCCGTAAGTATATTGTAAAATATCATGCTTTAGGAAGAATCACATACCTTCTCAGCGAAAACCACCTGCCAAGTTGAATATGTCGCAGAGAGTCAACATATAATAGTCACAGATATCTATTAAAGACTACTCAAGGTCATTCTAAACAGGGGGTTCATAATTCTACTGAAGTCGGGCAGCACTTCCCTACCCGTGAGCTATATAAGTCTCATGTGAAAACACCCTATGTAAATCTGATTTGATTATTCTTCTTTAAACCCTTTTAAGTGATTAACACTTCAATTCTATTCGTGATATACTTCTAAGTATTTATACTTATTCTTATACTATAACGAAGTATTCTCTAATTCAAAAGAGGGTTAGGATTATTACCTCGGTAAGCCCAATAATATCCTAGAAAAGTCGCACTGAGCAAGGTTTTGCTCTAAGTTGTATGCTCCAAGAACCTTAGAAGTTCTCCACAACTTCTACTAAGTACTAAGGTATTTGGGCTAGGTATTTTGGGCATTATAACGATACAAGAAGGTAACTTTTCTACCAAGGGAGGGGGGGTAGATTTTTGGCTAGGCTAGGGGGGGTATTCGGCCAAGGCCACCTTCACAAGGGGAGGGGGAGGTGTTTGGACGAAATGGCTACAAAGGAGAGAGAGAGGATTTTTAGACTTGGAAGATAACTTTGTGGATGAAGAACTCTTCATCAAAGGGGGTATTTATAGCTCAAGCCTTGGCCAACCAATGGCCAAGATGAAGACAAGTGCAAGGCAAGTGTAGGGTGAGGATTAACTAAACACAAATATCCTACCAACTCCTTGACTTGTGCCATGGCACAAAAAACGTGCCAATGTTCTCCATTTTCGTCCAATGGACGATTCAAGTCCATCAATGGGAGGTGCCAAGTGTTGCCCTCCGTTGGTCCAAAATGTTTCGTCTCTCGGAAAAATCCGCAAAAATACTTAATGACATAGCCGAATTTTCTACGAAAGCTGTGGAAACGTTTCGTCGGAAAACGATTCTTTTAGCGAGTTGTGTACAAATTTCGAACTTGGCCTATCTTTAAGGCTAAACTTTTGTACGTACGTCCTCACGTACATACTCCGGAAATACGGGGTATAACATTCTCCTCCTTAGAAACATTCGTCCGAATGTTCCTTCCCAAGCAGATAATGATCAGTTCTTCAAAACTTAAGCGATTGCAAAAGCCACACACGGCCACAAAACAACACTTAGGTAAAACGATAACGAAAATTTACAAGTAGGAAAGTGAATTACACGGAGGTGTGGGAATAGGTGAGGTACCTCGCCTCATGTCCTCCTCGACTTCCCACGTCATCTCCTCCTAAGCTCGTTCCGCCACAAGACTTTGACGGCCACGCCTCGGTCCGCAGACGCTAACACGACGATCGACTATCGCTATGGGAATCTCCTCATCGATAACCCTCGTCACTGACATCGCCAATCGGTGTACCACTAGATGGATCCGATACATCTCCTCGGCGATAGATACGTGAAAACCGGATGCACCGCCTCCGATCGGACGGCAGATCCAACTCATAGGCAACCTTGCCTACCTGCGGACAATGCGAAATGGCCCAATGTACTGGCCGAAGTTTCCTTCTTCCGAATCTCATCACACCCTTCATGGGGTGACACCTTTAGGAAAACCCAATCATGAACCTCGAACTCAAGATGCCGACGGCGATGATCTGCATCGACTTGCCGACTCGAGTCATTAATAGCCGCCTTCGGATAAGCTTCACCTTATCCATCTTCGCTGTACCAAATCTGGTCCCACTAGCCGCACCTCGCCCACATCGAACCAACCTATAGGCGTCTGCACTTCCTCCCATACAAGGCCTCATAAGGCGCCATCCGAATACCGAGTGGTAGCTATTATTATATGCAAACTCAACTAGGGGCAAATGATCCTCCCAACTACCACGAAGTCAATAACACGGCTCGCACATATCCTCGAGAGTGCGGATAGTGCGCTCTGTCTGTCTGCTGCGTGGATGAAATGCGAGACTCGTGCTCACTGCCCCTAAACCCTCTGGAAGGACCTCGGTTAGCCAGAATCGGGCTCTGCATGCGATATGATCGAACTAGGGACTCCATGCGATCGGCGATCTCGGATGTAAAGTGCGGCATAATCCTCGGTAAAAGGTCGTCCGAGCGGAAGAAAGTGGGCTGATTTCGTCACCGTCGGCGATAACCCATATGGAATCATGTCTCTCCGAGTGCGAGGCAATCCGTGATGAAGTCCATGTTGATCACCTCCCACTTCCGGTCGGGATCTCTATCGCTCAGAATAAAACCACCGGCCTCAGTGCTCTACCTTCACTGCGACAACACGCTTCGAGCTACGAACTCGCAACGTCCTCTTCAAACCATCCCACCAATACGGATCTAAGGTCGTGGTACATCTTGGTCGACTACGGATGGATAGAGTAACGCGCGCCGTGTGCTTCCCAAGAACTCGCCGAAGTCTCAAACATCCGAACACACAACCTGCCCTCAAACCTTAGCACCCCATCGTGCTACCTCAAAAGGACCCTTGCCTCACGAAGAGGCGTATCACGATATCGAATCAAAGCCGATCCTCGAATCTGCCTCTTCACCTCTCGACGATGGAAGACTCGGCAACCTCACGAACTCTAACCCCACCGCTATCGGAATCAATCAAGCGGACACCAAGGCTCGCTAATCGATGCAAATCACGAACCATGTCCTCCTCTCTGCCGCACATCCGATAGGCTCCTATCGACCTACGACTCAGGCATCCGCCACAACATTGGCCTTCCCGTGGTATAGGATATCAACATCGTAATCCTTAAGCAACTCTAACCACCGTCTCGCCGTAAGTTCGGCTCCTCTGGTGAAGATATCTTGGAGGCTCTTGTGGTCTGTATAAATATCCACGTGAACCCCATACAAATAGTGCCTCCAGATCTTCAAAGCGTGAATCACCATTGCCGGCTCCAAATCATGGGTGGGTAGTTCCTCCGTGTTTCTTCACCGTCGGATGATATGCTATAACTCGCCATGCCGCATCAACACACATCCCAACGATGCACGACGCATCACAATACGACATAACCATCCGACCCTCCGGAAGAGTAAGAACGGGCGGTCGTCGCTCTCTTTCAAAGAATCGAAACCCCGCCACAAGCATCACCATCGAAACTTGGCCGCTTACGAGTCGACCTAGTCAATGGTGCGAAGATAAGCAAACTTCTCCACGAACCGCCGATAATAACTGCAAGGCCCGTAAGCTGCGAACCTCTGCCGAGTAGTAGGTCTCGCCAAGTCTCGATCGCCGATCTTGGCGTATCAACTCGAATGCCATCACCAGACAATATGCCCAAGAAACGCCATCAAGTCAACCAAAACTCACATTTGGAAAACTTGGCGCATAATCTGGTCCCGAGAATCACAAGACAGCCTCAAATGCTCGCATGCTCCGCTTCCGAGCGAATAAACCAAGATATCATCAATGAACACTATCACAAACGTGTCCAAAAATGGTTTGAACACTCGGTTCATCAAATCCATGAATACCGCGAGCATTGTCAACCCAAAAGACATGACCTGAACTCATAATGCGTCACGTCCGAATGCGATCTAGGGACATCCACCTCTCTCGACTGCACTGATGATAGCCCGATCGCAGATCAATCTTGAGAAACATCTCGCACTCGCAATCGGTCGAACAAATCATCAATCACGGGAGGGGTATTCGTTCTTAATGGTCACCTTGTTCACCGTCAGAATCAACACACATGCGCGGCCCCGCCCTTCTTCTTCACGAACAATACCGCGCTTCAGGGAGAAACACTGGCCTAATGAAGCCCTTCTCTAGCAAATCCCTAAGGCGATCCTTGACTCTCTCAACTCGGCGGTGCCATTACGTATGGCGGAATGGAAATAGGCCAGTATCCGCAATAAGTCAATACAAAACTCAATCTCCTCTCGAGGATACCCGAGGTCATGCGGGAACACGTGCGGGAACTCGTGACTACGGAATCGATCGAAAATCTGCACCGCACCTCGATCAAACACTCGAACTAGATGGTAGATATACCTTCGCACCATCTTCCTAGCCTTGAGGTAGGAAATAAACCTACCGCCGGCGATACCGTGCTCCTCCCACTCAACAACCGGCTCCTCAGAAGCTGGAACCGTACTACTCTCTCTGCGGTCTACATTGGCATAGCAAGAAGCTAGCCAATCCATCCCCATGATCACGTCGAAGTCAATCATCTCCAACTCTATCAAGTCGGCTGGGTCCGACGATCAGAATGGTCACAGGACAAGCTCTATATACCCGCCGAGCTACCACCGAATCACCCTGGCGTAGCTACCTCGAAAGGGTCTATGGACTCGTGCTCTATCCTATCCTACTAGCAACAAGGGAGATATATAGGATGAGTAGAACCCGGATCTATCAAAGCATACACATCAAACCCGTGAAGCGATAAGGTACCGTGATGACATCAGTGAGGCCTCCGATCCTCGGTGGACAAAGCATATATGCGTTCGAGGACCGCTAGAATCGGGACTGCGCCACGACCGCCGCGACCTGGCCGACCCACGAGCACCCTCGCCCCGGTGAGTAATCAGAGGAGATGATGAAGCCGCCACGTAACCTCGGGCGTGGGCCCTACCACCGGCCCCGGTCGGCCGACGCCGCAAAGTGACCTGCCGCCACAATCAGAACAAGATCTATAAGTAGTACCACACTTCCGTAATGGGATCTACCGCGACGGCCACACCGTGGGGTGGTCCCGATCGCCGCACTCGCTACTCGACGCGTCAAGCCACGGGCCCTCGTGCGCCTCGAAAACTCGGGCCAGGCCGAGGGCGTGCAGGAGTGCTCGAGCCGGCCGTGGTGCGACCCAGATCGCCGCCGAGGCCGCCACCACGATAACCACCGAAGACCCTCCCGTCCCGGCCTTCTTCTGCCGTCGCCCACTCGTCGACCTCTGCGCCTCGCATCCAGGCGTGAGCTGCGTGCGGTAATGTCCATACCGGTGGAGAGAAACCCCGCACAAGACTCGGCCATATAGTCGTCAGCCGGTGACATAGCGGTGTACCCTATCCTCCATATTCGCTACCAATCTTTGGGACATATCGAGCCAATGAATCAAACTCGACATTGTACTCCGACGGCGTCCTCTCGCCTCAGAAAAAAATCTATCACCCGCGCCTCCTCATCCGTGGAGGCAAGAAGTGAGGAAAGCCTCGAGAACTCATCCCAAGTAGGCGGGACGCGTGCTCTCCACGATAACTCCCATGAATCAAACCAATCGATTGCGGTATCACGCGGCCTATGTGAACCAAAGATCACGACTCGGTCTCCGGCGCCCGATCACTCTCAAAATCCTTCGACCGGCGGATGAACTCCTGCGGATCATCCTCCGGCCTCGACCCATAAAACTCCGGCTACAACTCAAGAAATCTCGTAGCCTCAAACTCTGCGCCTCGGTGAACAACGGTACGATCGAGTGGAGCTGAACCGCGATCCAGCCTTCTCTCAGATCGGGCCACAACTTTAGCCAAAAGTCGGGCCATCTCTCAGACCCTAACCTCCGCCTGTGCCGGGGATGCGAGGTGTGGGTGCTGTGGTCTGTCTGGCCGGGCGGCGTCATAGAACTCGCCGTCTCGTATAGACCGGGCACGAGCCCTCGTGACTCTGGGTGTCTGCTAGCGACTCCTACGCTTCGCCTTGCCGGGCCGGGTTGCCTTACGTGAGGCATAATCGCATACGGGAAAGGAATACGTTAGAGGGTCCAACCTATAACACGGCTCTACAAAGACGATCTCGGAATGAGAAGAATGGAAACCAATCCTAAATATCCTATAGCCTCACGATTATTGGTGTGGTGCGCAACACACCGATAATCAAGACTCTACTAGATACGGTGCAGACACTTTCCGAGGATTAATCGCTCGATACCACTTTTGTCACGACGTTCGGCCCGTGGATCGTGCCTTACCGGCACCCAAGTAGTCATACATCGAGAAATCAGCGGAAATATAAAACAAGACATGAAACAGATTTATAAAATAAGACACGGTTTATGTGAGAAAACACCGCTTTCGATATATATAATCATAGTTCAAATTACATCCGACCTCGCATAACATGACTCTGCACTTAAGGAAATATACAACTATGGCGGACAGGCCGCCATACCTCGATCATACAAAACTATCTACAACAGGAGATCATACCAAAAGTAGAGCCTCGGAAGAGATGGAGCTCGACACCAACGTAGATCCTAGGAATGCGGATCTAACACCGCTGCCTTACTGCGGCATGAACGCAGCCCCAAGGAGGTCGATAACACGGTACTAAGTATGCGAAAGCAGTAAAGTACTTAAATGAAACATATCATTTTTAAAACCAGTTTACAAATATGTATGAAACAACCAGAAACCGCATATAGTGCCACATCACAAACAAGAGCAACAATAGGTAAGCAGAATGAGTCTTGTCTAGGCTGCGAATGATCGAAACAGGCCACTCGCCCCATCATCATTCTGCAGCCTAATCTCGACTCGAGTCCGCATAGGCCACTCACACGGGCCCGCGTGAGGTATAACCCGCATCGAGGGTAGCTACTCCTCGCATCGCCCCGACTCGTCCGCGCGCCACACTGCACCGCGTGAGGTATAACCCGCATACTAACACGGAACTCTCGTAGCTCCGCATAGGCCCCCGACCCGCATGAGGTATTCTCGAATCATGGTCCTGCATCACGCGAGTCTACCCGCGTCGGAGGGCAGCTTAACCCCCGGTATCGTCTCAAGAGGTGAGTGATAGTATACTAACATAACAACTTATCTTTAAACAACATAAGCACAACAAGGATACTCACCTATACAAACGTTACAAGATACTAACACACATAGCATCATATCATGTCTATTTATCAAACCATCTTTATTATTCTTTTCACAATACAAGTGCATTATAAACACATAGGCAAACTTGTTTCTTTTATAAATCTTAAGTGGTTATACTTACTTCCCATAAAGCTTAGTATAATTCTTAAGCTCGCTTTAAAACCAATTAGTTCTCTTACATTAATATGATTGGTAGTCTTTTGAAATGTTTTGATTCTTATTATTCAGCTTAAGCCGAGGCATTCCGTGAGTATTATTCGAGCTTAAGTGAGGCATTGCCGTAAGTATTATTCAGGCTTAAGCCGTGAGGCATTGCCGTAAGTATATTGTAAAATATCATGCTTTAGGAAGAATCACATACCTTCTCAGCGAAAACCACCTGCCAAGTTGAATATGTCGCGCGCAGAGAGTCAGCCTATAATAGTCACAGATATCTATTAAAGACTACTCAAGGTCATTCTAAGCAGGGGTTCATAATTCTACGGTAAGTCGGGCAGACTTCCTACCGGTGAGCTATATAAGTTCATCGTGAAAACAGTCCTATGTAAATCTGATTTGATTATTCTTCTTTAAACCCTTTTAAGTGATTAACACTTCAATTCTATTACGTGATATACTTCTAAGTATTTATACTTATTCTTATACTATAACAGTAAGTATTCTCTAATTCAAAAGAGGGTTAGGATTATTACCTCGGTAAGCCCAATAATATCCTAGAAAAAGTCGCGCCTGAGCAAGGTTTTGCTCCTAAGTTGTATGCTCCAAGAACCTTAGAAGTTCTCCACAACTTCTACTAAGTACTAAGGTATTTGGGCTAGGGTATTTTGGGCATTATAACGATACAAGAAGGTAACTTTTCTACCAAGGGAGGGGGGGTAGATTTTTGGCTAGGCTAGGGGGGGGTATTCGGCCAAGGCCACCTTCACAAGGGGAGGGGGAGGTGTTTGGACGAAATGGCTACAAAGGGAGAGGAGAGGATTTTTAGACTTGGAAGATAACTTTGTGGATGAAGAACTCTTCATCAAAGGGGGTATTTATAGCTCAAGCCTTGGCCAACCAATGGCCAAGATGAAGACAAGTGCAAGGCAAGTGTAGGGTGAGGATTAACTAAACACAAATATCCTACCAACTCCTTGACTTGTGCCATGGCACAAAAAACGTGCCAATGTTCTCCATTTTCGTCCAATGGACGATTCAAGTCCATCAATGGGAGGGTGCCAAGTGTTGCCCTCCCGTTGGTCCAAAATGTTTCGTCTCTCGGAAAAATCCGCAAAAATACTTAATGACATAGCCGGAATTTTCTCTTTAAAGTCGGGAAACGTTTCGTCGGAAAACGATTCTTTTAGCGAGTTGTGTACAAATTTCGAACTTGGCCTATCTTTAAGGCTAAACTTTTGTACGTACGTCCTCACGTACATACTCCGGAAATACGGGGTATAACACTATGTGCGGTTTCCTTGGTTGTTTCATACATATTTGTAAACTGGTTTTAAAAATGATATGTTTTCATTTAAGTACCTTACAGTTTCACATACTTAGTACTTGTTGTACTGACCTCCTTCGGGGGGCTGCGTTCATGCCGCAGGTAAGGGCAAGCAGGTGCTAGATCCGCATCCTTAGGATCTTTTTGCTTTGGTGTCAGGAGCTCCATCTTCTCCGGAGGCTCTACTATTGGGTATGATCTCCCTGTTATAGATAGTTTTTGTACTGTCAGGGTATGGCGGGGCCCTGTCCCGCCATAGTTGTTTATTTCCTTAGAGGTCTGTAGACATGCTGTACAGTTGGGATGTAACTGCAAAAACTTTGTATATATATATATGCCGGAAGGCACCCTTTTCTCAGAAACTGTGTCTCATTTACAATTGCTTCATGTCATGTTTTTATATTCCGCTGATTTTCTCTGATGTATGACTACTTGGGTGCCCGGGTAAGGCACCAGTCACGGGCCCCGGAACGGGTCGTGACAGGTCACTACTGTCATACCACCCTTTTTGGGCACCACTTGTACTGGACTCACCCATGCGTTGTCAGATATAGGATAAATTACTCCAGCATCGAGCCATTTCATGATTTCTTTTCTGACTACCTCTTTCATGTTTGGGTTTAGTCTCATTTGTGCCTCAATGGAGGGTCTGTTCTCCTCATCTAGATGGATCTTATGCATTACTGTTGACGGACTTATCTCCTTTATGTCTGCTAATGTCCACCCAATGGCACACTTGTGAGCCCTCAGTACTCTCAGCAGCTTATCAATCTCTATTGTGGATAGATGACATGAGATGATCACTGGTAAGGATTGATCTTCACCCAGATATTGGTACTGTAAATGATCGGGTAGAATTTTTAACTCTAACTCTGGAGCCTTTTCTGTGGATGGTACTGATCTCTCTGGCATCTGTCCAAGCTCTTCATATCTCTTCTTCTCACATTTCTCATAAGAATTCATCCAATTTGCATATTTCATCAGTCTTGGGTCGTTTCCACTACTATCATCCCATCTGGTCAGTACTTCTTCAAGCGTATCATCATTTCTGAACCCTTTTTCTGACACTGCATCTTCGATTATGTAAATGGTCGAACAGTTGTCACTTGCATCTGGGAAAGTTGCTGTCCGAAAAACATTGAAAATCACCTCTTCTTCTTCCACCCGAAGTTTCAGCTCCCCTTTGTGAACATCGATGAGAGCCTGTCCTGTGGCTAGGAAGGGTCTGTCAAGTATGATGGGGATTATGTCGTTATCTCTTATGTCTAAGATGACGAAATCAGCGGGAAAGATGAACTTGTCCACCTTCACCAACACATCCTCAATGACTCCTCTAGGGTGGACTATGGAGCGGTCAGCTAACTGCAAAGTGATGTTTGTAGGTTTGACTTCTCACATTCCAAGTTTGCAAAAAATTAGGTAGGGCATCAAATTTATGCCTGCCCCCAGATCGCACAACACCTTTTGACACTCAAATTTTCCAATAGTGCATGGGATGGTAAAGCTCCCAGGATCTTTTAATTTCTGAGGTAGTTTTCTCTATAGGATGGCACTGCATTCTTCAGTCAACACCACTGTTTCGTAGTCCTCTATCCTCCTCTTTTTGCTAAGAATATCCTTCATGAACTTTACATAGCGTGGCATCTGCTCTAGTGCTTCAGCAAACGGGATATTGAGTTGCAATTGTTTGAGAATTTCCACAAATTTAGAGAATCTTTTATCAAGAGCACATGTTTTTAGCCTCTGGGGTATGGTATCTTCACCTGGGGTGCGTAAACAACAGCTTCCAGCCTTATTTCAGCTTCTGGGCTCTGGGCGCCGCGGCCCTGAGATTCGGCGCCGTGGCGCCTAAAGCTCAGATCGCCCTGAATCTTGAGCCGCTGGCGCAGCTGCTGCGAATTTTCTGCTTCCATTGATTCGGCATTTTTCAGGTCAATCGCCTGACATTGCTCTTTTATATTTCCTCCAATATGTGCAGAGTGCTTTTCTTGCATTCTGCTGCTTAGCATGCCCGCGAGTTGTCCTATTTGCGTTTCCAAATTCTTCAAGGACACTCTCGTTTCGTCCATGAACTGAGTTTGGTGCCTAGTTAACCTGAGTATGATTGTTCGTAACCCATCCTGCTCTTCTTGTGGGGCTGGAGGATTACCTTGTTGATAGTAGTAATCCATGTTTTTAGTATCCCTGAGATGAATCAAAACCAACAAACGGATCACGGCGCACTGGTTTTTACAAATAAAAAGGAAAAATAAAAATAAAAACCAAATTAGAAATTAAGAATAGATAAAATTGATATTGAACTACGCCAATCCTGTTACACCCCGTGATTCAAGGACATGTTTAAGAGAATGTAAGTAAGGAACACAAGACTTGAAATTGGTAAGAAAGGAAGAATTGTTTTTCCGACGGAAAATCTTCCGAACGTCGGAAAGGAAAAATGTTCGTTGAAGAGAATTGGATTCTCAAAATGCATTAATTGAGGATTATGGAATGTATTATCATTATGGAAATTTATTTGTACGGATTTGGTCATGTGGGGCCCACCCGAGGAATTTTACGTTTTGTGGGACCCACGAGGGTTACGAAATTTTATGGATGAATGGGAGGGCGACACGTGGCACCCCCCCCCCCCAAATGGTGTTGGACAAAGTTTGCAAGGTTAAAATGGTCATTGACCATTGAAGAAGATTAGTCTTGCTAGCATGACATTATTGACCAAAGTCAACTTGCCACTTGGGCTTGATCCTAGTGAAACTCATCTTAGCCACCCAATTGTTTAAGTCTTGACCCTCCATAGTGTTATAAATGTCACGACCCGACCCCGGGGCCGCGACTAGTACCCTTCCGGGGTACCCTGTCAGGTATATGTCAGAGAATAGCAGCGGAACATACATAAAACAAATCTGTATAAGGTAAACATCACTAGCAAGCCGATAAGGCCGCCTTTCATAAAATAACTTAACCGATAGTGAAACAGTACAACTTTATTCTTACAGCCCAAACCACAAACGTGACTACTGCACCTAGGAATAACTTGTGGCGGATGGAACCCGCCATACCCCGAATGTACAAAAGTCTATAACCTCGGAATCATACCAAAAGACAAAGCCTCGGAGGATGGAGCTTTCAGAAATGAGCAGTGATCCTAAGAGTGCGGACCAGAAGCTACGATCTCAACTGCGATTTAACGCGACCCGGGCGAGGTCGAGCAACAGTACCAAGTGTGAAATCAAAATATCAGAATGAAATCATAAGTGCGAAAATAAGTGGGGTCATGGATGAAATCAACTTACCTTTAATGCCTTACTAACAATGAGAGTAACAAGCATATGTATATAGATCGCATAAAAATAGGAGGCTCGTGATCAAAGCAGGTCCTCGCCAGTAGTATCAATAAGCAATCCTACTCGGGACTATTTCACCCGCGTGGGTCTCGTGACCGCGTGAGGTATTCCTCGCATAGGTCGACTACCGCACGGGACTATTTCACCCGTAAGCCCATGGGACTCGTGAGGTATTCCTCGCATCGTGGGTAGCAAGTCCACGCAGGTGGTATAACGATCTTGGGGACTTACCTCGATATATACTCTTACCAAGCGGATGGTATAACGATCTTGGGATTTGTACTCGCCGGATATACTCTTATCTGAGCAGATGGTATAACGATCTTGGGGCTTGCCTCGATATATACTCTTATATCAGTGCGATGGTATAACGATCTCGATCCGCCTCGATATACTCTTACAGGCGGATGGTATGACGATCTTGGGCCGCCTCGACATACTCTTACACCGAGGAGGTGGTATGGCGATCTTGGGGCTTGCCTCGCATACTCTACCCCGAGTAGGTGGTATAACGATCTTGGGGCTTGCCGCCGGATATACTCTTACCCTAGCTCAAAGTTATCATATCATAATCATAAATAAGTTAAGAAACTTATAACTTCTTATTAGTCTTGTTCATATACCCTCTCATTTTAGTTAAGGCACTTAATCATATCTTTAATAAAAGAAAACTGAATTTAACCCAAAGTACTACATACTTCAACTCTTTCAAAAGTGACTCTTTTCATGTATAAAACCTTTGGGCAATTGATGCCTTAAAATCAATTTGCCTTTCATAAATCAAATCATTTGTCCTTGCTTATCTTACTTAGAGTAAATCTCTTCTTGTTATCCTTTCATAAAGCTAATATAACTAACTTCCCATAAAGCCGTTATACTATCTTTATACTTTAGAAATTAAGACCTTTTTATCCTTTCACAAGGCCGTTATAACTAACTTCCCATAAAGCCGTTATAACTCCTTATAAACCATTTTGTTCTTTTACAAACCAAAAGACTTATACTTCAAACAATTCTACACAACTTCCAAAAATACTTCAAGCCACTTATCTTTAGAATAATTCAATACTCAATACTTTCACACCAAGTACTCTATACTTTTGTAAAATCATACTTTTCCCTTAACCAAGGGACTTATACTTCTCAAAACGAAACAAGTCTTTATATATACTTAAACAAGTAAGAATACTAAATCTTGTACGTCTACCGTACTACATAGATACAAATACTCATGCTCAAAGGATAGGAAAGCTTCACATACCTTTTTGATCAATCCACTTGCTAAGTCCAAACTACCGTAAGTAATATGTCAACCTAAAATAACCATGATACATTTATTAACCTCTAATTTCAATGTAGAATAATCTAAACTCAAAGCCACTAAATTCTATGGAAAATCAAGATTTCCTTTGTTTCTACTCACTTTGCCACCTTTCTCAAGGCGAATTTATCATCCAAACACCACATTTAAGGTTCAACAATCCAACATTTTAAAGGGATTACACACCCAAATACCAATTCGCCCCATAAGTTTACAACAATACACTTAACAATTCTAAGGTAGTTTTAGGCTACAACATGCTCATAATCTCCTCTTAACCCATTTTTCATATCCAAACCACATTTCTAGCATGCAATGATTCTAAGAGCATTATTCACTACCACAAGTTCTTTCTTCTTAACATGCAACACTATAAACTAAATCTAAAGGAAGAATCATTACCTTAAAGTTTTAGCCAAGCTTATTCCAACACCTTGCTAGCCTTTCCTCCAAGAATACCACCACAATAACACTTTTAAGTTAGCCACCAACTTCCTTCTTGCCCTTAATTTCAGATTTTCCTTAGGCTAAGAATTTCTCTTGGGGTTCTAGAGAGATTGGAAGTTTAGGAGAAGGGGAGCAACTTGAGAGAGAGAGAAGATGAAAAGATAGAAAATGACCAAGCCTTGGTCAATATATTGCATGCAAGAAAATCAGATGGGGACACTTGTCACCCTCCCATGGTCTCTTTTAAAACAAAATCAGATTTTCTAAGTTTTTCCGCCCAAATTTCCGCCTCGGCGCGGCCACGCGGCATGCGCTATGA
This sequence comes from Przewalskia tangutica, assembly GCA_029844215.1. NCBI lineage: Eukaryota > Viridiplantae > Streptophyta > Magnoliopsida > Solanales > Solanaceae > Przewalskia > Przewalskia tangutica. Next base: position 91,489,228 of record CM056723.1, read on the forward strand.
CCTCCGCAGCCTTCGAACTTTCGCGCGCGCTGCCTGCCGGGCATGGCCGCAACTTCAGCGACCCCGACATTAGGCGACGCGCCTCGCACCGGCCGCGCGTCTGCCGCTTAGTCCAAACACGTTCGTCCGATCAAGACCGAACTTGCAACTCTCATGACTTGCTACTCCGACGTCCTATCGGCGAGCGGTTGGTTGCGTTGGAATCCAGACTCAACGAACTACGCCTAGGCCTTTGAAACACTTAGGAACTCTCAATGTACCGGGTCATAACCCACCTCAAAGTTGACTAAAACCCGTCCGAACAATCCACAACCTATCCTTAAAAATTTTAAGTCTTACTCCTTTCAGACGCCTCATGCGCATGACCGAACTACGGTGTAACATTCTCCCCCCCTTAGAAACATTCGTCCCCGAATGTTCTTTTAGAGCCAATCTACTATTCCTCGGTACATCCTCGTACTATATACTAATGGAACTTCATTATGCCACCTATGACCCTAAGATATCGCACACGCATACCCATTCACTGTAAGTCAAACAGAAAAATGAACCCAAAATATGAACCATTACTACTTACCTCGCCACGCCTAATGCACTGCCCGTTCGTATCTACCAACTTATTCTAACACATGTACATAGTCTCAATATCCCTGCTCATGATACTAAATCTTACAACAATCCCATCACTTACTCCGCCCGAATCTCATCTGTACTATACTCTTAAGCATACCACGTAGCTTAATTTACAAACATAGTTTCCCATTAGGTCTCTTAATTAAACTTCTTAAGGGTCCATTTATTTCTCAGACAACTCATCATCTCCTAATTATCTCAAATTAGTACGTACAACCTTGATGAGAGTTCATCAAACCACTCCCTCCCGTCCCGGTATCTAATGAGTCCTTATCAATCCTTGGTATTCCAATATCATTCTAGGCAACACGTGTCTGACCCTTATACATAAATCTGTATAGCTGAATGTCACTATACCCACTATACTACCATCATAACTAACCTGGATACGCAATCCACATAATCTTTTACGGGTCATCACGCTTTCTCGTGGCTCGAACAACATAACTCGTTAGGAGAGCGACCTAACCACACTCTATCGCACGATCTTAGAGTGAGAAGAATGAAACCAATCCTAAATGTCCTGCAGCCTCACGATTATAGATGTGGTGCACAACACACCGATAATCGGGACTCTACTAGACACTGCCCGTAGATACTTTCCGAGGACTAATCGCTCGATACCACTTTTGTCACGACCGACCGGGCGCGACTAGTACCCTTCCGGTACCTGTCGGTATATGTCGAGAATAGCGTGAACATACATAAAACAAATCAGTATAAGGTAAACATCACTAGCAAGCCGATAAGGCCGCTTTCATAAAATAACTTAACCGATGGTGAAGCAAGACAACTTTATTCTTACGGCCCAAACCACAAACGTGACTACTGCACTTAGAATAACTTCGTATGGCGGGGCCCCGCCATACCCCGAATGTGCAAAAGTTTATAACCTCGTGGAATCATACCAAAAGACAAAGCCTCCGAGGATGGAGCTTTCCAGAAATGAACGGTGATCCTAAGAGTGCGGACCCGAAGCTACGTATCTCAACTGCGGCATGAACGCAGCCCAGGCGAGGTCGACAACGGTACCAAGTGTGTGAAATCAAAATATCAGAATGAAATCATAAGTCCAAAATAAGTCGGGTCATGGATGAAATCAACTTACCTTTTATCGTGCCTTACTAACAATGAGAGTAACAAGCATATGTATATAGATCGCATAAAAATAGGAGGCTCGTGATCAAAGCAGGTCCTCGCCCGTAGTATCAATAAGCAATCCTACTCACGGGACTATTTCACCCGCATGGGTCTCGTGACCCGCGTGAGGTATTCCTCGTGATAGGTGACTACCGCACGGGACTATTTCACCCGCGTAAGCCCATAAGGACTCGCGTGAGGTATTCCTCGCATCGTGGGTAGCAAGTCCACGAAAGCAGTGGTATAACGATCTTGGGACTTACCGCCGATATACTCTTACCCGGCGGATGGTATAACGATCTTGGGATTTGTACTCGCCGGATATACTCTTATCTTGAGCAGATGGTATAACGATCTTGGGGCTTGCCCCTCAGATATACTCTTATACTGGTGCAGATGGTATAACGATCTCGGATCTGCCCCTCAGATATACTCTTACATCAAGGCGATGGTATGGCGATCTTGGGCCGCCTCAGACATACTCTTACACCGGGCGAGGTGGTATGGCGATCTTGGGGCTTGCCTCGGACATACTCTTACCCCGAGTAGGTGGTATAACGATCTTGGGGCTTGCCCCTCAGATATACTCTTACCCTAGCTCAACTGTTATCATATCATAATCATAAATAAGTTAAGAAACTTATAACTTCTTATTAGTCTTGTTCATATACCCTCTCATTTTAGTTAAGGCACTTAATCATATCGTTAATAAAAGAAAACTGAATTTAACCCAAAGTACTACATACTTCAACTCTTTCAAAAGTGACTCTTTTCATGTATAAAACCTTTGGGCAATTGATGCCTTAAAATCAATTTGCCTTTCATAAATCAAATCATTTGTCCTGCTTATCTTACTTAGAGTAAATCTCTTCTTGTTATCCTTTCATAAAGCTAATATAACTAACTTCCCATAAAGCCGTTATACTATCTTTATACTTTAGAAATTAAGACCTTCTTATCCTTTCACAAGGCCGTTATAACTAACTTCCCATAAAGCCGTTATAACTCCTTATAAACCATTTTGTTCTTTTACAAACCAAAAGACTTATACTTCAAACAATTCTACACAACTTCCAAAAATACTTCAAGCCACTTATCTTTAGCATAATTCAATACTCAATACTTTCACACCAAGTACTCTATACTTTTGTAAAATCATACTTTTCCCTTAACCAAGGGACTTATACTTCTCAAAACGAAACAAGTCTTTATATATACTTAAACAAGTAAGAATACTAAATCTTGTACGTCACCGTACTACATAGATACAAATACTCATGCTCAAAGGATAGGAAAGCTTCACATACCTTTTGATCAATCCACTTGCTAAGTCCAAACTACCGCAAGTAATATGTCAACCTAAAATAACCATGATACGTTTATTAACCTCTAATTTCAATGTAGAATAATCTAAACTCAAAGCCACTAAATTCTATGGAAAATTGGGCAGCATTTCCTTTGTTTCTACTCACTTTGCCACCTTTCTCAAGGCCGAATTTATCATCCAAACACCACATTTAAGGTTCAACAATCCAACATTTTAAAGGGGATTACACACCCAAATACCAATTCTGCCCCATAAGTTTACAACAATACACTTAACAATTCTAAGGTAGTTTTTAGGCTACAACATGCTCATAATCTACTCTTAACCCATTTTTCATATCCAAACCACATTTCTAGCATGCAATGATTCTAAGAGCATTATTCACTACCACAAGTTCTTTCTTCTTAACATGCAACACTATAAACTAAATCTAAAGGAAGAATCATTACCTTAAAGTTTTAGCCAAGCTTATTCCAACACCTTGCTAGCCTTTCCTCCAAGAATACCACCACAATAACACTTTTAAGTTAGCCACCAACTTCCTTCTTGCCCTTAATTTCAGATTTTCCTTAGGCTAAGAATTTCTCTTGGGGTTCTAGAGAGAGGGCTGGAAGTTTAGGGAGAAGGGGAAGCAACTTGAGAGAGAGAGAGAAGATGAAAAGATAGAAAATGACCAAGCCTTGGTCAATATATTGCATCTGAGAAAATCAGATGGGGGACACTTGTCACCCTCCCATGGTCTCTTTAAAACAAAAATCAGATTTTCTAAGTTTTTCCGCAAATTTCGCCCGCGCCGCGCGCCACCGTGGCGGCTACACAAACCTCCGCAGCCTTCTTCGAACTTTCGCGCGCATATCCCGCTGCTGGCCGCGCTGCAACTTCAGCGACCCAAGACATTAGCGCCGCGTTCGCACCGCCGCCATGTCTGCCGCTTTAGTCCGAAACACGCGTCCGATCACAAGATCGAACTTGCAACTCTCGTGACTTGCTACTCCGACGTCCTATCGGCGAGCGGTTGGTTGCGTTGGAATCGGACTCAACGAACTACGCCCTAGGCCTTTGAAACACTTAGGAACTCTCAATGTACCGGGTCATAACCCGCCTCAAAGTTGACTAAAACCCGTCCGGAACAATCCGTCAACCTATCCTTAAAAATTTTAAGTCTTACTCCCTTTCGTACGCCCTCATGCGCATGACCTGAACTACGGGGTGTAACAATAAATACATACTAGTAGCAAGACTTGGCATTTTACACTTAGAAAAAATTGAAGAACCCTTGTTCTAGTCATGGTAGCTCTCGGCTTTAGTGGAAAAAAAAGAGAAGAAAATTTTCAATTGTTGTCCAATATTCACAAGACTTTAACCCAAGGTCCCTAAGGGTTTTGTAAGGATATCCCAATAGAAAGATTTCGGAAAAGTGGTGTTTTCGTATTAGTCGCAAGGCGGAAACTTAAGGAGTTCTTCAACTTTGAAGTTGGAACTTGAAGATGAGTTCTTCATAGGCTTCTAAGGAGTTCTTGGAGCGGATTGGAACACAGGGAAAGGAGCTAAGAATTGTTAAGGTTCGACTTAGGGTTTTGGATCATTTTGAGCTTAAGAAGGTAATAATCTCCGTCTTGCTATTATAATTCAAGATTTCATGTTGTAGTAGTTAGAAATGATCATGTGGATTATATTATGAAGAATGATATGTGTTATGGAATATTTGGATGGAATCCGAAAGTTGCATGATTTAGCCTTTAAGATTGAATTTCAATTTAGTTACTAGTTTAGTCGTCGCATGTTATCTAAAGAGTTGATTAAGGTGGTTATAATTGTTAAGTTGTTTATTACTATATAACATGCTAGACCTAAGAACTTGGATTGAAAAGGAATTGGAAAGGTTGATAAGTTGTTGCACTTTTTGGCCGAATTGACATTTGTATTGTGGACTAGTTTAATGTCATTTGTGGGGCAGAATTTTACACGTCCTGTTAAGGCGTGTAATCCCCTTTGGTTAGCTGAATTGTTGGGACTTAAATGTGGTGTGTTTGGTTATTGAATTCGGCCTTGAAAAAGGTGGCAAATTGAGTAGAAACAAAGGAGGTGCTGTCCGATTTTCCGTAGAATTTAGTGACTTAGCACTTAGAATATTCTACGTTTGAAGTAAGAGGTTAATGGACGTATTGTGGCCATTATAGGTTGAAGTACTAAGTATAGCGTATTCTACTTGGAGGATGGAATAGCTATCAAGGTTGAAGTACTTTGGAGCATTTTGTTATTTGTCGATAATCGTCGCGAGGTATGTGAACCTCTTCCTTCTTTAGACATGATTCTATGTATGGAATATACATGTGGTATTATTTCATGTTCCCTTCTACTCTTAGAAGTTAAGAAGTATGTATGTTGATTTACTCTACGTAAGGGTTATGTCTAAGATATCCTAAGTTCTTACCAAGTCTTATGGGGGATGTTGGTAAGAGTCGTTAGGAGGTATTTGGAGCCAAGTTGACATGGCTAATTTACGGCACGGATGAGAATAAGTATCGAACAAGCCATTGCAGCGTTAATAAAGGAAAATGTAATGACGATAAATTATATTAAAACAAGTAGAATTCTCCATCTGCATAGAAGCTAAGATAAGACAAAATTGTATTACATTTTCTAGATCATGGCTGCTTTAATAAGATCGTTATAAACAAGTATAATCTACTCACACACATAAGGCATATGTACTTCACTTAAAGAAATTTTCGTTATGAAGTTTTAAGACTATGAACCTTTGACTCCTAAAAGGTTGAGAGACTTATTTTCAAGTAATGAAACTTGATTTGTAAAGGAAGAAATGACATGATTTAAGGGAAGTATCTTGTTTTAAAAGGTGTGAGTTACTTGAGATTTAAAAGTTAAGAAACTTGATTTCTAAAGTTAAGAGACTTGAAGTATTTTGAAAGTTAAGAAAATTGATTTGAAAGTATATGATACTTGGTTTTAAAAGTATAAGTCTCTTGGTTGAAAAAGGAATGAAATTGTCTAAAACCATAAAGGGTTATAACGTCTTTATGGGAAGTTGGTTATAACGGTTTTATGGAAGGTTAATAAAGTTGTCTATTTTGATTAATGGGCATAAGTTGCCTAGATTGTGAAAATTTGAAGTTACTTGGTTTCAAGCTTTGAAATGAGTTTATAAAAGTGTAGTAACTTACTTTGAAAAATAGACACGCCTTGATACTACGGGTGTTAGTATCTTGGGGTTTTATATAAAAATGAGTCTTTTGAAAAGAATGGAAGTACGTAGTACTTTGGGTTAAATTCCCGGATTTTTATGTGTGAAACGAAAGTGCCATGAGTTTATAAAAATGGAAGTCTAAAGGTTTAATGAACTTGCCTATGTTTGCTTGTGATAGCTTTGAGTGCAAGTATTATATGTTTACGTTGTCGTGACTCTCAGTTGGAGGGCCGGCTGTCTTGTTGTAAGTTTACTTGGACGTACCGACAGTGATGTGGGATTCCACGGGTATGCTTCCATTATTTGTATTACTCCTTGGACATGCTTATACGATGTGGGATTCCGGGGCATGTGACCAGGAGGCGGGTTAGATTCCCGGATTTGTTTTACTACCCATGGCCATGCTTATACGATGAGGGATTCCGGGGCATGCGACCATGCTATGTACGATTATTACTCCATGGGCTAGCTCCCCATGAAGACATGTACCCACGATGAGGGATTCCGGGGGCATGTTATATTATTACTCCATGGGCTAGCTCCCCATGAAGACCTGCACCTACGATGAGGGATGCCGAGGGCACGTTATGGCCATGCTTATACGATGAGGGATTCCGGGGCATGCGGCCACGTTATATATATATATATATATATATATATATATATATATGTGTGTTGTATATGTTACACTGCGATCGTCAGTGATGTGGGATTCCACGGGAGATATATATATGTATTGTGTATGTACGCAAGCTGAGGTGGGATGCCACGCGTCACGTGGTTATATGTTACACTTATAGTTTTCGGCAGTGATGGGGGATTCCACGGGCACGCTTTGATATTTGTTTGACTTGATCGCGTCCCAGTTGGGTAGAGTATATCGTCCCTCCATAAAGGGCGGATTATGTTATGAAAGATAAGTAAGTTATATGGTAATGAACTTAATGACTTTTCCTAAGTATGCACGTAAGATATGGCTATAACTCTTAATGGAATGGAAAAGATAATGATGTGCAATTAAGTTCATAAGTGGTAATGACACGGCAGATCCAGTATGTACTTTTATACTTGCCTCGTCATTCTTTTGTACGATTATGATTCGTTTCGCATTTTTATTTCGCTCCATATTCGCACTTTGTTATCGACCTCCTTGGGCCGCGTTCAAATGTCCGCAGTGTAGGTACGCGATTGTGATCCGCGAGCTTAGGATCTGGTTCAGATTTGAGATGGCTCGAATGTTCGGAGTTGTCATGGCTATGTATATTCGTGGCAGCGGGCCTTGTCCCGTCATAGTATTGATCCAAATCTTAGAGGTCTGTATTCACATGTGGGCTGGACTGGTTAGAGTTGTAATTACATTGTTGGATAGTGTAAGCCCTTTTTGGGTGATTTATGTTATGGCAGCCTTATCGGCTTTGCCTTGGTTTTAAAAGAAAAAAAAATGTGTTACTTATTTTCCGCAGTTGTTTTGGTATTGTATGATTAGAAGGGTGCCCAGGTAGGGAACCAATCGCGGCCCGGGGTCGGGTCGTGACAAATCCCCAACAACGGCGCCAAAAACTTGATGCGCGATTTATGCACACACTTAACGCAAGTGCACGTGTCATGACAAGTAGTATAGTCTAGAAGACCGAGTTATCGTCCTCAGGGATTAGTGTTCAATTCTCAAATTCTATTCTATGGTATCTATTTGGTAACCGATGATTGATAAAGTGCTTATAACTATAATTATGAATGCTAATTAAACTACTTTGTTTTACTTCAGATATGATGGAAATAGGGCTTCCAAATCTCCTCAACTATCCGCTTATATTACTTGTTAATGTAATTAATTATGGTTCTTCTTTTATTTTGAGATAGCAGGTTAACTAAGCCGTTTTATACTCCTGTTAAGGTAATATAAACACTCAACCCCAATATAGAACCCTTCTACCTTTCGGTGATAAGATTGACTATAAAGGAGGATTAAGAGCAATAACCTATTAAGACTACACAAGTATCGGGGTACTTTCGTCCACGATTTAACCTATGTTTATTCAACTATAGCATATTCACAATCTCCCCTTTCGGCTTTTGATTAGAAATCATATGGATTATGATAATTAGTGATCAATTAATTACCAAACATTCAAGACAATTATTGAATAAATCTCAATAATAACAAGAAGAACCAAAAACATGCATTAATTCATAATGATAAGGTTCAAGTGATTTGACATGGAAAGCCCTAGATTAAGTTAGTTCCTAGCCATAGACATGACAAGAACTAAATTAACATCCAACATAAACTACAAAGAAATAAAACAAGAAACAAGAAATTACTAAGAAGTGGTCTCCAATCTTGATCTCCAAAGTTGTGTGAATTGGCAAGGAAGGGAACTCTCAATTCTGACCTAAAGGCTGCTTTTTATAGCCTCCAAAACGTTTTCCAGGTTTTCCTTCAGGCCTTGGCCCATTACCATTCGAATATGTCAGTTTTCCCGCTTCGGCGCCGCGGCCCTGCAACTGGCGCCGCGGCGCCGAAACTCCTGCACGTCTCTGTAAATTGGGCGTCGCGGCGCTCTGACTCTTCTGGCTGGAGGCGCTGCGGCACCGCCCTGTTTCGTGCCCGGTTCTCCAACTTTCTCGCTTTTCGAGCTCTGGAACCTCTGTTTCTGCCCTCTTTTTGCTCCTTTTCCGCCAATGAGCCACTTTAAACCAATATGACTCAAAAGAAAGAAAATCTATCCTATGACGACACGTATTTGTACAAAAATGGGCAAAAGACTAACTAAAAATGACTCAAAAGGTGTATATAAAATACACCGATCAATACATCAGAGAAAAACCAACGGAATAAACTCATAGACATTGAACAATGTAGAATAGAAAACAGGCTAACCGATAAGGTCGCCTTTCAACATATATATATATATATCAAAAGCCCGAACAATTATATCCTTTACAAACTCAACTCACAATAGGACTACAGACCTCTAAGAGTTTTTGACATAACAACTATGACTGGACAGGGCCCCGCCATACCCCTGAATGTACATGTACCTACAATGACAGGGAACCATACCAAAAGATAAGCCTCCGGAGAAACGGAGCTTCCCAAAATGCAGAAATGTGATCCTATGAGCGAGGATCAACAACCGGTGTACCTCAACCTGCGGCATGAACGCATCCCCGGCGAGGTCGATAACAGTACCAAGTATGTGAAACTGAAAGTACTGTAATGAAATCACAATAGTCTAAAAATAAATCCAGAGACATATATGACAAACCAATTAACAGTACACTGTGCCTTAGTATATATGAGATTAAATAAGTGTAACTTTTTCCGGTTCTAAATAGGAAGCCGATGATAAAACTAGGGCCATTCGCCCATAGAATCATTGTGCAAATCCTGTTCCTGGACTCTCTAGTCTGCATAGGTTGCGTGGACTCGCATGAGGTACTCCTCGCATCGGGGGAAGCAAACCCGCGGAATGTGACACATAGGACCCCGTCCCGCATGAGCCCCTTGGACTCGCATGAGGTTATTCCTCGCATAGGACCTCGTCCCGCATGAGCCTTACAGACTCGCATGAGGTACTCCTCGCATCGAGGGGAGCAAACCCGCGGAATGTGAACAACGCAACATGGCCAGGGGGTTGACCCCATAACAAATGATATAATACAAGCGCAACCGGCTAACGTAAATAACATAGGCACTATCATGACATGAAAAATCCGGGAATTCTAACCCAAGTAGTACGTACTTCAACTCTCTTAACAATGACCCCTTTTTACATAAAAGCCTCAAGACACTAATACCCGTAGTATCGATACACGTTTACGTATCAAACCAAGTTACTACACCTTCAGAAAATCATTACAAGGCCTTTAAAATCAAGTAAGTAATTGTTCTTTTTTCCTCCTAAAGTTGTTATAACTAACTTCTCATAAAGCTATTATAACACTTATGTTTTAAGCAATTCAAAACAATCACATTCCTTTGGGAAACCAAGAGAACTTATTCTTTTAAAACCAAGTATCAATTTCTTTCCGAATAATGATTCACAACTTTTTAGAATAATCCAAGGCTCTTAAGATTTAGAAGTCAAGTCAAGGACATCAAAATGAAACCAAATTCATTTAACACACGTACGTATACCGTACTATATATTTCATAATAATCATGCTCAAGAGGATAGGAAGAGTTCACATACCTCATCGGCTTAATCCACTTGCCAAGTCGAATATGCCGCACGTAGAATATCAACATATAATAACCATAACACGTCTATCAACTTCTAGTTTTCTTCGTAGAATATTTCTAAGCATAAGGTCTCTTATTCTACGGAAAATTGGGCAGCACTTCTCCTGTTTCTACGTACTTTTCCACCTTTTTCAAGGCCCGAAATCAATAACCAAATGCCACATTTAAGGCGTAACAATTCAGCAAGTCAAAGGGGATTACACGCCTAACTGGACGTGTAAAATTCAACCCCTTAATCTACCAAAACTGTCCATTAAAACTAGTCCATAGTCCAATGTAAAAACAGTCCATTAGTCCACTAATACAATCCATTAGTCCAGTTCTTTAGTTGGTGTTCTTGGCCAACTACTGCAATCAAAACTGTCCAGTCTTCGGCTAGCATGCCAAAATTGTTTCATTACTTCTTTATAATTCCAACTTATATTCCAATCGTTATATAAGTTATATTAACTTGTTATCAACAAGATTCATTCATGTCAACAAGTAATAGGTAATGTTTTAACAACTTTAATGGATAGCATGTCAATTTTCGGTTTTAACATCTTAATAAGGTCCAAATCTTTTCAATCTTCCTTCCACATATCACATACTCATTTATATACTACTATAACATGTTATCTACAATTACATTAGAAGGACAAAGATTATTACCTCAATAAGCCCAAATTATTCCAAGATCTAAAAGTCGATCCTTAACAACTTTAGCTCCTAATTCTTACGTTCCAATCCACTCCAAGCAACCCTTAGAAGTTCCTAAACAACTTCTCTTCAAGCTTCATCCAAAAATATGAAGATCACCTTAGGGTTTCACGTTGCGACTAACGGATTAACGTAGTATTTCCGGGATTTTTGTGTTGGTATATCCTTAGAACACTACTAGGGACACTTGGTTTAAGTATTGGGATTAATCAACAACAATTGAAGAATCGTTCTTCAATAAGGGGGGTGTGCCGAGAGGGTCTCAAAGGAAGGGAGTATATTTCTTGAAATTTTCTAAGTGTTGAAGTCTTCAACCTCTAGGTGTGTATATATAAGACAACCAAGGGCTAGGATTAAAACAAGTGTGTGGATGAGATTGGGGACAAGTGTGTGTGGGTCTCATTTGTCTACTTGTCCAACAAATATCTTGAGCCACTTGGCTCTATCATTCTCGCCCAACTTGGGCCCACACGGGGGTGACACGTGTCGCCCCCTATTGGTCCAAAATATTTTATCTCTCCAAAGTCTCAATAATTGGTTAAAATATCGGAAATCTTGTGGGCCCCACAAAACGTAAAATTTCTCGGGTGGGCCACACATGACCAAATCTGGAAATAAAATTCCATAATTCTTATAAATCCTATAAGTCTTAAATACCAAAATTGAGAATCCAATTCCTAATAATAAACATTTTTCCTTCACGAGGTTCGGAATATTTTTCCGTAGGAAAAAAAAATCTTTCTTCCTTTTCAAACTTAAGGTCGCATTCTCTTACGTACATCCTCATATACATACAATGAAACTATGGGGTGTAACATTCTCCCCCCCTTAAAAACATTCGTCCTGAATGTTCCTTCTAAGTTCAATCAAATCAGATATCGACATAGTCCCTCTTAACTATACCCACACAATCACGAATGCCACACATGGCCACAATATAATACCTAAGCATATATGTCAATTAAAATTGACAAGTAGGAAAGTGAGTTACCTGGAGGTGTAGGAAATAAGTGAGGATACTTCTTCATCATGTCCTCCTCTGCTTCTCAAGTCATCTCCTCTCTATTCTCGTTCCGCCACAAGACTTTTACGGAAGCCACATCCTTTGTCCGCAGTCGCCTGACCTGGCGATCAAGTATCGCTATAGGACTCTCCTCATACGATAACCCCTCTGTCACCTGGACATCACTAACCGGGAACACTCTGGATGGATCTCTGATACACTTCCGTAAGATAGAAACATGAAAGACCGGATGTACTGCCTCCAGATCGGATGACAGATCCAACTCATAGGCAACCTTGCCTACTCTACGGACAATCTAATAAGGCCAATGTACCTTGGGCTAAGTTTCCCATTCTTCTCAAACCTCATCACACCCTTCATGGGTGACACCTTCAAGAAGACCCAATCGTCAATCTCAAACTCCAAGTGTCGACGCCGATTATCTGCATATGACTTCTGTCGACTATGAGCTGCTAATAACCTCTCATGGATAAGCTTTACCTTATCCACAGCCTGCTGAATCAAGTCCGGCCTGACTAACTGAACCTCGCCCACATCGAACCAGTCTATCGGCGACCTGCACTTCCTTCCATACAAGGCCTCATAAGGCGCCATCTGAATACTGGAATGGTAGCTGTTATTATATGCAAACTTAACAAGAGGCAAATGATCCTCTCAGCTACCTCTGAAATCAATAACACAGGCCCGCATCATATTCTCGTTGTGCGGATGATGCGTTACGCTGTCCGTCGGTGCGAGGATGGAATGCGATCGAGGCTCACCTGCGTCCCTAATCCCTTCTAGAAAGACCTCCAGAAATTAGCCGTAAACTGGGCTCCTCTGTCCTATATAATAGATATATGGACCTTATGCAGTCTCACAATCTCCCGGATATAAAGTCTAGCATAATCCTCGGCTGAATAAGTCGTCTTGACTGGTAGAAAGTGGACTGATTTCGTCAGCCTGTCAACTATAACCCAGATGGAATCACACTTCCTCTGAGTACGAGTTAACTCTGTATAAAAATCCATGTTGATCACCTCTCATTTCCAGGTCGGAATCTCAATCGTCTGCAATAACCCACCAGGCTTTTGGTGCTCCACCTTGACCACGACAATGACATCGAGCAACGAACTCTGCAACGTCCCTCTTCAGGTCATCCCACCAATACATACATCTGAGGTCGTGGTACATCTTTGTCGACCCCGGATGAATAGAGTAACGAGCATTGTGTTCTTCCCCTAGAACCTGCTGAAGAAGTCTTGCATCATCGGGTACACACAATTTACCCTCGTTCTTAGCACCCCATCAGGTGTTACCTCAAATGAACCCTTCTCCTTTCGAAGAGTCGTATCTCGATACCGTATCAGAATCGGATCATCATACTGTCGCCTCTTCACCTCTTCAACGATGGAAGACTCGGCAACCTCTCGAACCCGAACCCCACTATTATCGGAACCAACCAATCGAACCCCAAGTCTCGCTAGCTGATGAATCTCGCAGACCATGCCCCTTCTATCTGGCAGCACATCTGACAGACTACCCATAGATCTACGACTAAGAGCATCTGCAACTACATTGGCCTTCCCTGGGTGGTATAGGATATCGACATCATAATCCTTAAGTAACTCTAACCATCAGATTCGCCGCAAGTTCACTCCTCCGTGAAGATATACTGGAGGCTCTTGTGTTCTGTAAAAATATCCACATGAACTCCATATAAATAATGCCTCCAGATCTTCAAGGCATGTATCACTGCTGCTAACTCCAAATCATGTGTGGGGTAGTTCTTCTCATGCTTCCTGAGCTGCGAGATGCGTAAGCTATAACCTTACCATGCTGCATCAACACACATCCAAGCCCGACACCCGATGCATCACAATAAACCACATACCCGTCTAAACCCTCTGGAAGATTAAGAACTCGGGTCGTCGTCAATTTCTCCTTCAGTAACTGGAAGCCCTTTTCACAAGCATCCATCCACTGGAACTTAGCTGTTTTCTGAGTCAGCCTAGTCCAAGGCGCTGAAATCGAAGCAAACTTCTCCACAAACCTTCGATAATAACCCGCAAGTCCCAAAAAGTTGCGCACCTCAGTTGGTGTAGTAGGTCTAGGCCAAGTCTTGACTGCCTCAATCTTTGTTGTATCAACCCGAATACCATCGGCCCCGATAACGTGCCCTAAGAATGTCACTGAAGCCAACCAAAACTCATATTTAGAGAACTTGGCATACAACTGCCGGCTCTGGAGGACTCTCAGTACCGTCCTCAAATGATTTGCATGCTCATGCTCCGTGCGAGAATAAACCAGGATGTCATCAATGAATACTATAACAAACGTATCCAGAAATGGCTTGAACACCCGGTTCATTAAATCCATAAATACTGCTGGAGCATTAGTCAAACCGAAAGACATCACCCTGAACTCATAATGCCCGTACCGGGTCCTGAATGCAGTCTTAGGGACATCTGCCTCCCTAACTCACACCTGATGATAATTAGATCGCAGGTCTATCTTGGAAAACACTTCGCACCCTGCAACTGATCAAACAAATCATCAATCCTAGGGAGGGGGGGGGTATCTATTTTTGATGGTTACCTTATTCAGTTGCCTGTAATCGACACACATACGCAGCGTCCCATCTTTCTTCTTTACAAATAATACCGGCGCTCCCCAAGGTGAAGTACTAGGCCTAATAAAGCCTTTCTCCACCAAATCTTTCAGTTGGTCCTTCAACTCCCTCAACTCGGCAGGTGTCATTCTATACGGTGGAATAGATATAGGCCGAGTATCATTCAGAACATCAATACAGAACTATATCTCCCTCTCAGGAGGAATACATGGGAGATCGTCTGGGAATACCTCCGAAATTCTCGAGCAACCGGAACTGACTGAAGATCTGGCAACTCAGCCTCTGTATCAAATACCCGAATAAGATGGTAGATATATCCCTTATGAACTATCTTCCTAGCCTTGAGGTAAGAAATAAATCTACCCCTCGGCGACGCAATATTCCGTTTCCACTCGATAACCGGCTCATCGGGAAACTGGAAATGTACCAATCTCTCCCTACAGTCCACATTGGCGTAGCAAGAAGCCAACCAATCCATACCCATAATAGCATCAAAATCTATCATATCCAATTTTATCAAGTCGGCTAGGGTTTGACGACTGTATATAGTCACCGGGCAAGTCTTATATACCCGCTCTACTACCACCGAATCACCTACTGGCGCAGCTACCTCAAAAGGTTCTATGGACTCAGGATCTATCCCTAGTCTACCAGCAATAAGAGGAGATATATAGGACAAAGTAGAACCCGGATCTATCAAAGCATATACGTCACCGCATGAAACCAATAATGTACCTGTGACGACATCCGGCGACGCCTCCTGGTCCTGACGGCTGGATAAGGCATAAATGCGGTTCTGAGGACCGCTGAAATTAAGACCCCTACCACGACCTATGTCGCGACCTGCTGGCCCATGAGCACCCTGCCCTCCGGGGCAAGTAACCGCAGGAAATGAAGACCCGACAAACGACCATGTAGGCTGAACCCTACCATCTGCGCTACCTCTGGTCGGACAATCCCTCGAAAAATGGCCCTGCCGGCCGCAAGCGAAACAAGCTCCCAAAGTACTACTACAATTCCCGACATGGGATTTACCGCATCAGCCACACCGAGAGGGGGGGTGGTCTCGATCGGTTAAGATCCCTGCCTTCCCGAAACCGAAATCACGAGCCACGACCCACCCCGAATACCGGACGTCCCAAGATCGTGAAGGAGTACTCTGTACTGGCTGAGGTGCATATCTAGCCTACTGCTGAGGTTGTCCGCCTCGAAAGTTACCAAAAGACCCTGCTATCTTGGCCCTCTTATGCTGATCTCAGTCATTTCATCGACCTCACGTTCTCGCCCCGCGTATAAGCTGCGACGCGGCAATGTCCATGCCCGGCTGAAGAGCTACCCCCGTGCAACCCTCCGCTAGATAATCATCCAGCCCCGTGACATAGCGGTTCACTATATCCTCCATGTCTGCCACTAGAGTGGGGGCATACCGAGCCAACGAGTCGAACTTTATGTTGTACTCCAGAACCGTCCGACCATTCTGCCTCAACATCATAAACCTATCCACCCGGGCTCTCCTCATCTGTGGAGGCAAGAAGTGGTTAAGAAACGCCTCCGAGAACTCGTCCCAACCAGCTGGAAGCGCATGCTCCCCCTGGGACAGTTCCCATGAATCAAACCAGTTGAATGTAATATCACGCAGCCGATGAGAACCCAATACCACTGACTCTGCCTCTGAGGCCTTGATTACCTTCATGATCTGTTGCAGCTGTCGAATAAACTCCTGAGGATCATCCTCAGTTTTTTATCCATAGAACTCTGATGGATTGCAACTCAAGAAGTCCCGAAGCCTCAAACTATCGGTTCTGGGGTGTACTACCGGAACCACCGGCTCCCGTATGTCCTCATGCCTTGCCACGATCCTAGCTAGTAACTGGGCTATCTCTTTGTAACCCATATCCTCTGCTCCTGGCCGTGAGACTGGATGCTCAGGTACCGTGGCCTCAGTAGCTACTGTTGCTGCTCTAAACTCTTCTGGGGCTGGCGGCATCGTAGAACTTGTCGTCTGATGCACTATCTCAGGCAATGACTGGGTCTGTGCCCTAGTAACCCTCTGAGTCCCACTAGCAGCTCCCTCTGTTGTCTTGCCCTTCTGGGCCGCGATTGCCTTGCATGGAGGCATAACTGGTACATAAGAATATGTCAGGGGGAGTTCAACCTATAACACAGCTCTATTGTACGATCTCAAAGTAGGAAGAATGGAAACCAATCCTAAATATCCTGTAGCCTCCTGATTATAGGTGTGGTGCACAACACGCCGATAATCAAGACTATACTAGATACGGTCTGTAGACACTTTCCGAGGACTAACTGCTCTGATACCACTTTTTTCACGACCCGACCTCGGGCCCGCAACTGGTGCCTTACCCGGGCACCCTAGTAGGTATACATCAGAGAAAAACCAGCGGAATAAACTCATAGACATTGAACAATGTAGAATAGGAAATAGGCTAACCGATAAGGTCACCTTTCAACATATATATAAATATCAGAAGCCCAAACAGTTATATCCTTTACAAACCCAACTCACAACAGGACTACAGACCTCTAAGAGTTTTTGACATAACAACTATGACGGGACAGGGCCCCGCCATACCCCTGAATGTACATGTACCTACAATGACATGGAACCATACCAAAAGATAAGCCTCCGGAGAAACGGAGCTTCCCAAAACGCATAACTGTAATCCTATGAGCGAGGATCAACAATCGGTGTACCTCAACCTGCGGCATGAACGCAGCCCCCTGAAGGAGGTCAGTACAACAAGTACCAAGTATGTGAAACTGAAAGTACTGTAATGAAATCACAATAGTCTAAAAATAAATCCAGAGACATATATGACAAACCAATTAACAGTACACTGTGTCTTAGTATACATGAGAGTAAATAAGTGTAACTTTTCCGATTCTAAATAGGAAGCCGATGATCAAACTAAGGTCATTCGCCCATATTATCATTTTGCAAATCCTGTTCCTGGACTCTCTAGTCCGCATAGGTCGCGTGGACCCGCATGAGGTACTCCTCCGCATCGGGGGAAGCAAACCCGCGGAATGTGACACATAGGACCCCGTCCCGCATGAGCCCCTTGTACTCGCATGAGGTTATTCCTCTCATAGGACCCCGTCCCGCATGAGCCTTACGGACTCGCATGATGTACTCCTCGCATCGGGGGGAGCAAACCCGCGGAATGTGAACAACACAACATGGCTAGGGGGTTGACCCCATAATAAATGATATAATACAAGCGCAACCGGCTAACGTAAATAACATACGCACTATCATGACATGAAAAATCCGGGAATTCTAACCCAAGTAGTACGTATTTCAACTCTCTTAACAATGATCCCTTTTTACATAAAAGCCTCAAGACACTAATACCCGTAGTATCAAGACACGTTTACTTATCAAACCAAGTTACTACACCTTCAGAAAATCATTACAAGGCCTTTAAAATCGAGTAAGTAAATTGTTCTTTTATCCTCCTAAAGTTGTTATAACTAACTTCTCATAAAGCTATTATAACACTTATGTTTTGAGCAATTCAAAACAATCACATTCCTTTGGGAAACCAAGAGAACTTATTCTTTTAAAACCAAGTATCAATTTCTTTCCGAATAATGATTCACAACTTTTTAGAACAATTCAAGGCTCTTAAGATTTAGAAGTCAAGTCAAGGACATCAAAATGAAACCAAATTCATTTAACACACGTACGTCTACCGTACTATATATTTCATAATAATCATGCTCAAGAGGATAGGAAGAGTTCACATACCTTCTCAGCTTAATTCACTTGCCAAGTCGAATATGTCGCACGTAGAATATCAACCTATAATAACCATAACACGTCTATCAACTTCTAGTTTTATTCGTAGAATATTTCTAAGGCACAACAATTCAACAAGTCAAAGGGGATTACACGCCTAACTGGACGTGTAAAATTCAGCCCCTTAATCTACCAAAATTGTCCATTAAAACTAGTTCATAGTCCAATGTAAAAACAGTCCATTAGTCCACTAATACAATCCATTAGTCCAGTTCTTTAGTTGGTGTTCTTGGCCAACTACTGCAATCAAAATTGTCCAGTTTTCGGCTACCATGCCAAAATTGTTTCATTACTTCTTTATAATTCCAACTTATATTCCAATCTTTATATAAGTTCTATTAACTTGTTATCAACAAGATTCTTTCATGTCAACAAGTAATAGGTAATGTTTTAACAACTTTAATGGCTAGCTTGCTAATTTTCATTTTTAACATCTTAATAAGGTCCAAATCTTTTCAATCTTCCTTCCACATATCACATACTCATTTATATACTACTATAACATGTAATCTCCAATTACATTAGAAGGACAAAGATTATTACCTCAATAAGCCCAAATTATTCCAAGATCTAAAAGTCGATCCTTAACAACTTTAGCTCCTAATCCTTACGTTCCAATCCACTCCAAGCAACCCTTAGAAGTTCCTAAACAAATTTTCTTCAAGCTTCATCCAAAAATATGAAGATCACTTTAGGGTTTCACGTTGCGACTAACGGATTAACGTAGTATTTCCGGGATTTTTGTGTTGGGATATCCTTAGAACACTACTAGGGACACTTGGTTTAAGTATTAGGATTAATCAACAACAATTGAAGAATTATTCTTCAATAAGGGGGGTGTGCCGAGAGGGTCTCAAAGGGAGGGAGTATATTTCTTGAAATTCTCTAAGTGTTGAAGTCTTCAACCTCTAGGTGTGTATATATAAGACAACCAAGGGCTAGGATTAAAACAAGTGTGTGGATGAGATTGGGGACAAGTGTGTGTGGGTCCCATTTGTCCACTTGTCCAATAAATATCTTGAGCCACTTGGCTCTATCATTCTCGCCCAACTTGGGCCCACACGTGGGTGACACGTGTCGCCCCCTATTGGTCCAAAATATTTTATCTCTCCAAAGTCTCAATAATTGGTTAAAATATCAGAAATCTTGTGGGCCCCACAAAACGTAAAATTTCCCGAGTGGGCCCCACACGACCAAATCTGGAAATAAAATTCCATAATTCTTATAAATCCTATAAGTCTTAAATACCAAAATTGAGAATCCAATTCCCAATAATAAACATTTTTCCTTCACGAGGTTCGGAATATTTTTCCGTAGGAAAAAGAAATCTTTCTTCCTTTTCAAACTTAAGGTCGCATTCTCTTACGTACGTCCTCATATACATACCCTGAAACTACAGGGTGTAACACTTGTAGATACCTTAGGACACGATATTCTATGATACCAAGTTTATCACACCCTAAACTTGGGGGTGTGATGGCACCCGATGCCTTACTTGACCCTGAGCATACCATTTGTAACTCGTGAGCTCTAGAGCTTTACAAGCAATCTATATGTGTCACGACCCGACCTCGGCTAACAAGGCGACCATAGATATCTATAATAGTAAATCCAAAACATATATATACAAGGGCCGACAAGGCTACTATGTTGACGTACTATACATGTGTCACGACCCGACCTCGGGCCCGCGACTGATGCCCTACCTGGGCACCCTTACAAGTGTTCATCAGAGAAAATCAGCGGAACATACATGAAACTCATAATGTACAATAACAGGAAATAAACAACAGGCTAGCCAATAAGGCTACCTCCCTGGACATCTATACATATACATAATCAAAAGCGGTTACATCCTTCTTCTTTTTTACAAACTGACCCACAAGATATGACTACAGACCTCTAAGAATTTTTGACATAACCACTATGACGGGACAGGGCCCCGCCATACCCCTGAATATACATAATCTACAACAACAGGGATCCGTACCAAAATATAAGCCTCCG